>CP050224.2:51154165-52354165 GCA_012066045.3 Morus alba
TACCTTTGGCATTTATCGCAACGTTAGGCGCATTGAAAGGTGTCATTTTTTAGCGTGGGCGAGTAGTATCTTGTCTCAAACCTTTAGAGCCGTAGACCGGCCCCCAAAGATGGTTACCAGACTCTTTCATGGATTTCTTGGAGGACCTTCTAGGCTTGACATCATCCGTACACCGTTGTAAAGGTGTTGAGTAGCCTCATCCCAGTGAAGCAAACCGTTGTACTGAGTAAGTACCTAGCCGCTCTATACTTGATCCGTTTGGCCTCGTCTTTATTGTTTGGTAATTGTCGTCCATTAGGTATTGATGAGCGGTGTCATCCAATTTCCACGCTTTGGATTAGTGTTGAAACTTTGGACGGGCCGCCCGTGACCACCGAAAAGTCTGATTTTTTTTGCCCGATGACCGAACCCGATCTGCCGAAATTGGGCTGCCCGCCCGTGCTTGGCCTCCCATGGACGGGCTTGAGGCACCGGCCTCGCCTGCCCGGTCGGTGCGCCTGGATGCCCGACCGGCCAATTTTTTAATATTTTTATGTTGTTTGAAATAAGTATTTGTATAATTACAATGTGTTATGTATATTACAATTTGAAATATGAAATGAACACATGACACGAACGATATATAAAAAAATTTACTTCTTTATTGATTTTTAAATTTGTAATTCATGATTGCCTCATTAAAAACCTTACCAAGAAAAACCCAATTGGGATAAAAACTTGGTAAGGAAAAAAGAGTGCAATCATTGTGGGACGAATTACAAATTTGATGAATTTACAAAGTCTATAGACTCTATACAAGTACAACTATACAAGATTACAAATTACAAGAAAACACTATACAAATTAGAAATTACAAAGTAAATAAATATTTACAAAGAAATTATCAAGATGAAGCGTAAGGATCATCTTGAAAATTAAAAGTTAATCTATTAAATTAAATCCGATCCATTCTTGGTTTGCCGGTGAGATTGTATCATGTAAGCGTTGGTCGGAACGGTCCCAATCCTTGATGCACACCAAAGCTTCAACAATATCCTGCTGCAATGCTTTCTCCGTTCTTCAAGTATTCGGCCGGTTGTACTTGAATGCTTGTTACTACCGCAACAGTGGAGACCGGGATTGAAAAAATATCCATTGCCAGTCGTGTTAGGATCGGCCAAGTTAATGCTCGTGCCCTCCACCACTCAACCAAATCAAACACCTCACTAACTGTCTACAACTAAGCCCTCACTCAGTACGCCATTAACTCGTTGAATCCGCCGCCACCTCTTGATGAAGATCCACTTCCACTCCCAGATTCTTCTTGACCTTGAGTCGTCGTCGTCGTCTTCTTCTTCTTCTTAGACAACCCGAAAACATTCAAGAATGAATGTGGATTTTCGTTTCGTTGTTGCGGTTGTTCAACACGAGGTGTGTTTCTAAACCTACTTTCATAAGAGATATATAGAGAATATATTTTTTCCTTTATAATAGGATACTGGTCAGTAGTGTCTATAGCTAAAAATTCACCTAAGTTATCTAATCCACTTTCTAAACCTTCTAATTTTAATCCAGGGTTAAAAATAACACCGAAACCATACAACATGGGTAATTTAGACCAATATTTTTTAAATTTCTTTTCCATAGAGGCGATAGGAACTCCTAAAACCTCATGTGTCCTAAATTCACTAAATAAAATGGACATTCTTAAAAGTTCTCCTAATGCTAATGGTGAAGTGTTGGGAATAGTGTCCTGAAAGCATGAGATGTAAAAGGATATTTATTATTTATTTAATAAAATAGTTTATTCATCATTTTATGTGCATATATTTATGAATATTTTATGAATATCAAATAAAATTCCTTGATTATTTATGTAACCTTAAACATGGTATATAAGTGTTATATATAAAGAGGATAATGTTTAAGGATAATAATCAAAAAGTAATCGTTTCATAATGAATTTAATTAAAGTTCGGAATCTTTAATTAAAACATTATTAATACATGTCATTCCCATTTAGAATGGAACAGTGTTATCCGCCTTTATTAATATGGCGAGATATTGAATGAGTGTATTTCGCATAATGAGATTATGTGGAACATGGACACGGACACAATATGAATTTCTAATAATTTCCGTTAAGCATAGAAATTCTAATTGAGTCTACTGATGGTCATATATAGGATGATCTTAATCCTGAGTTCTTACAAACACCTATTTATGGATTTATGTCTTTTGATTTACTCGGTACGGATTCCGAGACCCTGAATCCTATTCCTTGTATTTTGGAGACATAATGAAATAGGTAGCTGGGAATGTTATTATACGAGATAGAATCCATTCCTTCTTGAGAAAGAAGCAGATAAATAATTCTCTTGAGTGTTGATTCGGTACTTGGATTAGTAAGAGCGCTCTGGTTCATGAATTTGTTTTATGAATCACTATCCATTAGAGAATCAATGGTACTCAAGGATAAAGATGTAATTAGAGAGGTTAACGGATTCTACCTGACTCTAATTATGAATTATTTATGGAGGATCGATCTATATGCAATGACTATATCAAATGGACACTTCACGGTTTAGAAGTAATTAATGTCTATAATTCCGAGAGTGCAATTCCAAGTTTATAGTGGAGTAACTATTGGGATTAATAGAATTAATTAATTAATTAAAGTGTTTAATTAATTATTAATTTTATTGGAGCTCAAATTATAAGTCCATTAGTCCCCGCGTCGTCCTTGTAATTCTACCGGACACAAAGGGCAAAATGGGAATTTTAGAATTACGGAATTCTAAAATTAAATACTCGAAGAATAATTAATTGAGAATTAATTATTATTTAAATAATGAGATTATTTAAATTTGAATTTGAACATATCTAGATTTATCCATTTAAACTTATTTGATAAGTTGTTTAATTTAGAATTCAAATTTATTTAAGTTTGACTTAAATTCGAATTTGAATCTGAATTAAAATTGAACTACTGGATAATGGATAAAATATCTTCCTTCCTTATCTTATTTAGGTGCCACACACAAAGGGATAAAACCCTAGGGTGGCCGGCCAAATAAATAAGGATAAGGGAAGGGATTTTTGTTCCAAATTCAAAATTGGAGATAAGGATTTGATCCTATTTTGAAGATTGACTTCTTCTCTTTAAATATGAGATAAATGAAAGATTGTGTGACAATCTTAAAAAACACTTTTCAGCCCTAGTTTCCAAGTGTGGCCGAAATTTCTCATAGCTAAGAGAGAAAATATTTTTCTCAAAAATTCCACATCGTGCATGCGTTGGTGTTTGTGGAAATTCGAGTGTTTTAGAAACCGTTTTGTCTCACGTGTGCCCACACACACGTCTCGTGGAATCAAGGAATTGACGTGGAAGACTTTGGTGTTCTAAACAAAAGAGCTTGGATCTAGGACTGTTTCGTGGTCAAAGAAAATCAAGATATCATCCGAGTCGGCTACAAAGGTATTTTTTTTGGTTGATCCTTGAATCTTATAAATTAATGAGATTAATTTATTGGTGCATAAATTAATATAATCTATAGAGTATCTCAAAAGTTTTATGAAATTTTTGTGATACACGATCCGCCTTTCATTGCGTTTCCGCCACTTGAATTGATTCGGCAACCAACAATTGGTATCGGAGGCGGTCTATAGACGATATTAATTTATGCTTCGATTATTTGATAATTGAATATGTATGTATGTGATGAGTAGGCACTTGCATTTATGGATGTTTATTTTTATTCATGATGATGAATGTATGGATGATGGATTTGGTCGTTAATTATATGGTTCCATGGATCGGTTATATTCATTCGTTAATAAAATTATTTGTAATTTAATTCGGGATTAGAATTATTGTAATTCTAGGATTTGGGTAGAATTAGGGTTTAAGATTTTGAATCAAGAAGGAGGCCTTGAAGATCATATTTGAAGCCTTCAAAGAAGCCCAGAAACTGCCCAGAAAAATTCTGGAAATCGCGGCCCAGGCGCGTCCCAGGACGCGGCCCAGGCGCGGCCAGGACGCGGCCCAGGTGCGTCCCGGACGCGGCCCAGGCGCGGCCAGGACGCGGCCCAGGCGCGTCCCAGGACGCGGCCCAGGCGCGGCCAGGACGCGGCCAGGCGCGTCCCGGACGCGGCCCAGGCGCGGCCAGGACGCGGCCCAGGCGCGGCCAGGACGCGGCCCAGGCGCGTCCAGGCCGCCGCCCCAGGCGTGTCCAGGCCGCGCCCCAGCGCGTGGCCAGGCCGCGGCCCAGGCTGCGGCCCAGCGCGCCTGGCGGCCCAAGTTCGGGATTTGATCCCGAACGGGCCCGGTTTCGAAACCCTCGTGAAGCGTGCCGGCGGGCCCGGAAAAGTTCCGGATCCCAAGGAAGGTGAAATCCAACCCGGAGACAAAGAATGAAGCCGAAGAATGAAGAATTCAAGAATCGAAGTCCCGTTGATGTAACGGAAGAATATAATTATTGTAATTATTTATTTATTCGATTCGATTGAGTTGTAATTTATTTTTCCATGGGACCCGGTCAAATCCATCTCAATAGTTGATTGCATATATTTATATTTTATGTTGATAATTATATAATATATATGTCCATGCATATAACATGCCATGTGCCTACTCATATGTTTTTTATAACATGCCATGCATACACGCGCAATTGTTATTATTTATTTTATTTATTATAAAAGGGTTTTAGAAAAATAAAATAAAATAAGAACCATGCGCTGAAAATCGATTTAATATGATTAAATTGATTTAAGTTGCAAAATTGATTTGCAAAATAATGTTACATGTGAAATTGAATTTAAAAGTTAAATTTTTGAATTTCACATATCCGAAAAATAAATTGTTTATTTTTCGATTTGAAAATCATGAGATGTTTTTCAAACAAAATACATATTTGCAAAATAATGAGTGGGAGAGGGTTGTATGACAACACGACCCACTGGTCTCCATCATTAGTTCAACACCGTGAGATTCGAAAGGGGCTTCGCGGCGGCACCGATTCCGCACTCCCTACGGAAAGTGTTCTTTCGGATCAATAACAAGGTTGACTTCCTAGCGATAGGATTCAAGGATGTATTTGCGGTTTGACCTACCCCTACGGCGACACTCGGAGTTAAGTCCAGAGAATCAAAATGATGGGTTACACTCATGGAGATATAATCAAATTGTTGATTATATTTTTGACCAAAATTAGCGGTAGTTAGTAAATATGAAAATATGAGATATTTTGATTATATTTATTAATTGAGAAGGTCTCGGTTCAATTTGCGATATTTTGACCTACCCTACGGCGGCACTATATTCGTGGTAAATTGAATTATCGTTGGCACCCAAAATTAAAACATGATTTATGTATTTTCATGTGCATCATGCATCATATTTAAATGTGCCAAAATTAACATGCCTTGATATTCATGCACATAAATTGATTAGATGAATATTCTATTTATTTCCAAAGAATATGTCGAATCCCATTATCACACTACTAGCGAAAAAATTAGACCGTGATAATTATGCTAAGTGGAAAAGTAACATGAACATACTATTGGTTTGCGAAGACTATAAGTTTGTCCTAGCGGAGGAATGTCCTCCTCAACCCGCCACTAATGCATCCAAAACCGCAAGGGAGCCTTATGATCGCTGGATCAAGGCCAACAATAAAGCAAAGTGCTTTATCTTTGGCCAAGATGAGCGATAATAACCATAAGAAGCATGAGGAGATGGAGACCGCTTATGAGATAATGGAGTCTCTAGAAGCCATGTTCGCGCCTCCTTACGAAAAAGGCTCATTTGGATGCCGTAAGGGCTTTCATGAATGACAAAATGAAGAAAGGTTCTTCAACAAGGCACATGTTCTGAACATGATTGATCACCTCCACGATGCGGAGCTCAATGGTGCCGAAATCGATGAAGCCACCGGTTGGCATCATCCCGGAAAGCCTATCCCCGACTTTCATGAGTTCGTGAACAACTTTGTTATGAACAAAAGGAAGTGCAATCTCACCGAACTCATGAATGACCCGCAAAACTTGAATCCACTAACAAAAGAAGGGGAGGAGAAGCAAATGTTGTTGTAGTTGCGGGAAGTTACGATAAAAACAAAAGGAAAAACCGAACCGAGGAAAAGCGAAGGAGAAAAAGGAACAAGGTAAATCGGTTTACTAGTTCTTGAAACATGTTTAGTAGAGGGTGATACCTCACCTGGATAATTGATTCGGGAGCAACTAATCATGTTTGTTTTTCTTTGCAAAGTCTTAGTTGTTATCTTGAGTTAGCCGATGGGGACTACACGATGAAAGTAGGCAATGGCGCAAGTGTTTCGGCAAAAGCAAAGGGGAGAAGTTAGACTTCGTTTTAGGAAAATAAATTTTTAGTTTTGAACAATGTTTATTTTATTCCGGACATTCGCAGAAAATTTGATTTACGTGGCCAAATTATTTGAACAATTATTTAAAGTTTATTTTGATAATGAATTTGTTCATATTTCTCGAAATGGTTTAAATATTTGTTCGACGTCTGGATGATGGTTTATATTGTATAAAACCAATCCCTAATTCACTTTGCTTAACACTTTGAAATGTTCGAGTTGCCGAACCTAAGAATAAAAAAGCAAAAGATTTCTCACGAAAATAACACATATATCATGGCACCTTAGACTTGGTCACATTAACCTAAATAGGATTGAAAGACGGTAAAGGATGGTCCTTTGCGTGAGCTAAAAGTTGGCGAGCTTCCGATCTGTGAATCTTGTTTGGAAGGTAAAATGACCAAGAGACCTTTTGACAAAAGGAGTAAGAGCTACGTAACCCCTACAATTGATACATTCAGATGTATGTGGACCGTTAAACGTCCAAGCTAGAGGAGGTTACGAATATTACGTCACCTTTATTGACGACTATTCGAGATATGGTTATGTTTACACGATGCAACGGAAATCAAACTTTTGGAAAGTTTAGAGAATTCCGAGCGGTTGAAAAACAATTAGGTAAACCAATCAAGACACTTGATCGATCGATCGGGGGTGAATACCTGGACCAAGAGTTCCGGGATTTCTTGATTGAAGAAGGTGTGGTATCCCAATTGACTGCACCCGGTACACCACAGCAGAATGGTGTGGCCGAAAGGAGAAATCGGACTTTGCTCGACATGATAAGATCAATGTTGAGTTATTCTTCACTACCTACTTCTTTTTGGGGTTATGCCCTAAAAACCGCTATGTATATTCTGAATCTAGTTCCATCTAAATCTATACCTAAGACACCCCTAGAGTTGTGGAATGGTCAAAAACCTAGTTTGAGACACATTCGCATATGGGGGAGTCCAGCACACGTGCTGAGGCAAAAGACCGGGAAGTTGGAACCAAGGTCAGAAGTATGCATCTTTGTGGGATACCCACAAGGGACAAGAGGAGGACTGTTTTATAGTCAAGCAGATCAAAAGGTGTTTATATCGACAAATGCCACATTTCTGGAGCATGACTATATGATAGATTTCAAGCCCAGAAGTAAGATAGTATTAGAAGAGTTACTTTCCGATGAGATCGGACCACAATCGACAAGAGTTGTCGAACCACTCAGAGAAAAGACCACAGTTCCTAATCAGACTCCAGTGGCACCTCGTCGTAGTGGGAGGGTAAGCAGGTTACCCGACCGTTATACAGGGGAAGCCCAAATCGTCACTGCTGATGACGGTAAGGAGGATCCATCGACCTTTAAGGATGCAATGGATGATTCTGATAAGGAAGAATGGCAAGCAGCTATGAAACTTGAGATGGAGTCTATGCACTCTAACTCAGTCTGGCAACTTGTAGATCTACCCGAAGGGGTAAAACCCATTGGATGCAAGTGGATCTTCAAGAGAAAGAGAGGAGCGGATGGAAAAGTAGAGACTTTTAAAGCAAGGCTAGTGGCTAAGGGTTATACCCAAAAGGAGGGAGTTGACTATGAGGAAACTTTCTCGCCAAGAGCCATGCTTAAGTCCATCCGGATACTCCGGCCATAGCAAAGATATTTTGACTATGAGATATGGCGGATGGACGTCAAGACGACTTTTCTGAATGGCTATCTTGATGAAACCATCTATATGGATCAGCCGGAGGGGTTACATAGTGGAAGGCCAACAGCAGAAAGTCTCGCAAACCGCAAAGGTCCATTTATGGACCAAGCAGCTTCTAGATCATGGAACATCGTTTGATGAGGCTGTAAAGTCTTATGGATTTGATCAAAACATTGATGAACCATGCGTCTACAAGTACAAGAAAGAAGAGAAAGTGGTCTTCTTAATTCTTTACGTCGATGACATCCTACTCATTGGGAGTGATGTGGGAATGATGACAGATGTAAAGGAGTGGTTAGCCACCAATTCAAATGAAAGATTTAGGAGAGGCAAGCTATGTTCTTGGGATCAAGATTATTCGAGATCGCAAGAAAAAAGCTTTTTGGCGTTATCACAAGCATCTTATATAGACAAAGTGTTGTCTAGGTATTCGATGCAAAACTCCAAGAAAGGGAATTTGCCTTCTAGGCATGGTATTCATCTTTCTAAGGAGCAATGTCCTAAGACCCCGCAGCGGGAAGAAGAAGATATGAGAAGGTATCCCTACGCTTGGTGTGGGAAGCCTTATGTATGCCATGTTGTGTACAAGACCCGATATATACGCTGGCACGTTAGGGAGTAGTCGATCGCTACCACCCAACCCAGGATTAGATCATTGGGTTGCGGTGAAGTGTATTCTCAAGTATCTTAGGAGAACGAGAAACTATATGTTAGTATATTCCGGAGAAGATCTCTCTCACCGGATACACAGATTCGATTTCCAATCGATAGAGATAGTCGACGGTCGACATCCGGATCTGTGTTCACTCTTAATAGAGGAGCCGTGGTATGGAGAAGTATAAAGCAAAAGTGTGTTCTCTGACTCTACCATGGAAGTTGAATATGTTGCGACTTGAAGCCGCAAAAGAAGCTACATGGCTCGGGAAGTTCTTAACCGATCCGGAAGTTGTTCCAGATATGGATAAGCCAATTAAGCTCTCTTTTGTGACAACAAAGGAGCGGTGGCTAATTCAAAAGAACCTAGAAGCCATAAGAGTGCGAAACATATAGAAAGAAAATATCACCGATCGAGAGACATTGTGGATAGAGGCGATGTAGCGGTTACTCAAGATCGCGTCGAGGACAACCTTGTCAACCCGTTCACCAAGACATTGCCATTGAATGTATTTGATCGGCACTTAAATGGATTTGGGATTAGAGACATGACACACCTGCTTTAGGACAAGTGGGAGATTGTTGGGAATAGTGTCCGAAAGCATGAGATGTAAAAGGATATTTATTATTTATTTAATAAAATAGTTTATTCATCATTTTATGTGCATATATTTATGAATATTTTATGAATATCAAATAAAATTCCTTGATTATTTATGTAACCTTAAACATGGTATATAAGTGTTATATACAAGAGGATAATGTTTAAGGATAATAATCAAAAGTAATCGTTCATAATGAATTTAATTAAAGTTCGAATCTTTAATTAAAACATTATTAATACATGTCATTCCCATTTAGAATGGAACGGTGTTATCCGGTGACTTTAATAATATGGCGAGATATTGAATGAGTGTATTTCGCATAATGAGATTATGTGGAACATGGACACAGACACAATATGAATTTCTAATAATTTCCGTTAAGCATAGAAATTCTAATTGAGTCTACCGATGGTCATATATAGAATGATCTTAATCTTGAGTTCTTAACAAACTCCTATTTATGGATTTATGTCTTTTGATTTACTCGATGCAGTTCGAGACCCTGAATCCTATTCCTTGTATTTTGGAGACATAATGAAATAGGTAGTCGGGAATGTTATTATACGAGATAGAATCCATTCCTTCTTGAGAAAGAAGCGGATAAATAATTCTCTTGAGTGTTGATTCGGTACTTGGATTAGTAAGAGCGCTCTCGGTTCATGAATTTGTTTTATGAATCACTATCCATTAGAGAATCAATGGTACTCAAGGATAAAGATGTAATTAGAGAGGTTAACGGATTCTACCCGACTCTAATTATGAATTATTTATGGAGGATCGATCTATATGCAATGACTATATCAAATGGACACTTCACGGTTTAGAAGTAATTAATGTCTATAATTCCGAGAGTGCAATTCCAAGTTTATAGTGGAGTAACTATTGGGATTAATAGAATTAATTAATTAATTAAAGTGTTTAATTAATTATTAATTTTATTGGAGCTCGAAATTATAAGTCCATTAGTCCCCCCGTCGTCCTTGTAATTCTACCGAGACACAAAGGGCAAAATGGGAATTTTAGAATTACGAATTCTAAAATTAAATACTCAAGAATAATTAATTGAGAATTAATTATTATTTAAATAATGAGATTATTTAAATTTGAATTTGAACATATCTAGATTTATCCATTTAAACTTATTTGATAAGTTGTTTAATTTAGAATTCAAATTTATTTAAGTTTGACTTAAATTCAATTTGAATCAATTAAAATTGAACTACTGGATAATGGATAAAATATCTTCCTTCCTTATCTTATTTAGGTGCCACACACAAAGGGATAAAACCCTAGGGTGGCCGGCCAAATAAGGGATAAGGGAAGGGATTTTTGTTCCAAATTCAAAATTGGAGATAAGGATTTGATCCTATTTTGAAGATTGACTTCTTCTCTTTAAATATGAGATAAATGAAAGATTGTGTGACAATCTTAAAAACACTTTTCAGCCCTAGTTTCCAAGTGTGGCGAAATTTCTCATAGCTAAGAGAGAAAAATATTTTTCTCCAAAAATTCCACATCGTGCATGCGTTGGTGTTTGTGGAAATTCGAGTGTTTTAGAAACCGTTTTGTCTCACGTGTGCCCACACACACGTCTCACGTGGAATCAAGGAATTGACGTGGAAGACTTTGGTGTTCTAAACAAAAGAGCTTGGATCTAGGACTGTTCGTGGTCAAAGAAAATCAAGATATCATCCGAGTCGGCTACAAGGTATTTTTTCGGTTGATCCTTGAATCTTATAAATTAATGAGATTAATTTATTGGTGCATAAATTAATATAATCTATAGAGTATCTCAAAAGTTTTATGAAATTTTTGTGATACACGATCCGCCTTTCCGCTGCGTTTCCGCCGCCGAATTCGATTCGGCAACCAACATGAAGTTGGGTAATAAGTTCCACTAAGTTTTAAGGTAACTTCATGAAATCTACCTAAAAAGTTATACAAAAGTTCGGCAATTTGCCAATCAGTTTCATCTATAAATCCTGTTCCTAATTTTGCACTAACATAATTTGTTATAGCATCTTTATAGGGGATGCATTGTTCAAGCATTATGTAAGTAGAGTTCCATCTTATGGGCATATCTAAGGCTAATGCTCTAGGATTTTGATTACATGCTTGTAGAAATCTAAACCAATCTTGTATTCTTTGATTACTACCTTGAATCCAAGCAATGTTATCTCTAATTCTTTTAATATGACCTGACATTGATTTTAAACCAGATTTTACTATTAAATTAATCATATGACATTCACAACGTTGGTGGAAAATATCATTAGTACTGAATAAACTTAAATCATTTTCAAAAAGTTCTATTGCTTTAGTATTCGCAGTTGCATTATCTAATGTTATGGCCATCATTCTATCTCTTAAACTATATTCATCAATAACAGATAAAATTGTGTTATATATTAAATTGGCGGTATGTGATCCTATAATACATTTGAAACCTAAGATTCTCTTATCCAAATCAAAACTTTTATAATAATGTCCGGTTACAGCTAAATAATCCTTGTTGGCAACGGCGGACCAAATATCCGCCCGTTAACATAACGCAACCACTAGTAGAGTGTAAAAGGTTGATTAATGCTTCTTTTTCTTGTTTATATAATTTTAATGCATATTTCCTAAGAGTAGTTCTAGAAAAAATTGTGCATTAGGATTATGTACAATTTTAATATAACGTTGCCAATTTCTTTGTTCAGGAAAAACTTAGTGGTTGATCTAATGTGGCTATTAATCGTGCCATTTCCATACGATCAACTTGCGGATCGTATTTCCGTGTGAACCCCGGGTTTGGTGGTCAAACGATAGTGTGTTTGGCGGAGTTGATCTCCGCCTCCTTGCTTTTGAAGACACTTTTCAGAGTGTCTTCTTAAGTGTGTAGTGCCGTGAATAGTGTTACCTTGTAATTTCTCACCACAATATTTACATTGAGCTACGTATTTAATGTTATCGTTATTGTCGACTTCCTCGAATGTGTTGAAGTGCTCCCAAACTGCTGAGGTGCGCTTGCATTTCTTCTTAGAACTTGCAACCCTTGCACTAGCACTACCGCTTGCCTCTCCTCCACGGCCACTTGTGCCACCACCATTGCGTCCCCCGACCTCTAGTACGTCCACCGGGGTCGGATTTGCGCTTGATCAAAGATCTCTTTCCATAGTTTGCGATTCCGTGATTGAAAAATATTAGGAAATTGCCCTTCTTCGATGTTGAATTGGGCATCAATAGGAATATCATCACCACCACCATAACAAGAAGAAGCCATTATGAAAAATACGAGAGATTGAGAGAGCTTAAGAGAGATCGAGATTTGATAGAGATTGAAGCGAGATTAAGAGAGATTTGAGAGAGATTAAGAGAAATTGAGAGAGATTAAGAGAAATTGAGAGAGAATGAGAGTTTTGGGGTGAGGAAAATGGTTGGGGGGAGGGGGGTATTTATAGGAAAATTTTTAGGTTGAAAAAATAAAATTTTTCCCCCAAAAATTCGGGTCCAACGGCTACAAAATTTTCGGGCAGTTCGGGCAATTTTCGGGCAAAAATTCAGGCAACGGTTCAAAATTCGACCGTTAGGTTCAAAAATTCGGGGCAAAATTCGGGTTCGAGTTCGGGCTCGGGCAAAAGACCGTTTTTTTTTTCAAAATTCGGGCAAATTTTTGGGCTAACGGTCACAAAAAATCGGGCTTTTTTCAGGCACGGGTTGAAATTCGGGCAACGGTCACCATAATTCGGGCAACGGTCACAAAAAATTCGGGCATTTCGGGAAAAAATTTGGGCAGGTCGGGCAACTTCGGTATTTGCGAAAAATTCAAAAAAATCTGGCGAACGGCGGGGTTCGCTTTTCACGGCGGTGGGCTGTCGGGGCACACCATTTTCGGGCTACCCGAGCCCGTGCCCGAAGAAAAAGCATTTTCGGGCGGCTAGGGGGGCCTGCCCGCCGAGCCCGAAAAAATTCAGGCATCGGGCATGCCCGCAGGCCGAAAGTCCAGCACTGGCTTGGATGCATAATACCTTAGCTTGTTCTTCATTGGTCGACCGCTTCAGTTCTTCGATGGGAACGACCCCCAGTGTGTCGGAATCCCTTGAAGATGCCAGCTTTGCCAGGGCATTGGCATTCGCGTTTTCGGCTCGTGGTATCTGGAGTATTTCGTAATTTTTAAACTTAACGAGTTCTTCTTTTACTTTTCTCAAGTATGCTCCCATCTACTCACCGCGCGCTTGGTATTCTTCCCTTACTTGCGCAATGACTAATTGAGAATCGTTGTAGACGCTGAGTCTTTCGGCCTTCAGGTGGCTAGCTAAACGTAGTCCGGCAATTAGTGCTTCATATTCCGCCTCATTGTTTGACGCCTTGAATTTAAATTGTTTCGCCGAGGTAATCTTGTGGCCTTCAGGGCTGATTAGCAAGACGTCTACTCTTAACCTGTTTTCGCTCGACGCCCCATCCACGTAGAGCCTCCATTTTGTAACCTCGACTTCTCCAGAGGGGGCGGGAGTTGGTCTATGAGAGAACTCAGCCAAAAAGTCGGCGCGTGCTTGTCCCTTGATCGCAATTCTTGGCACATACTTTATGTCAAACTGGCTTAATTCTACTGACCATTTGAGGAGTCGACCGGAAGTTTCGGGCTTTTGTAGAGCCTGTCTTAGGGGGTGGTTTATGAGAACCCGTATTGTGTGAGATTGAAAGTAATGCCTAAGCTTTCTTGAAGCTACCATCAGGGCGAGGGCTAGGCGCTCCATTTCGCTGTATCTCGACTCGGCGTCGAGGAGCCTTTTGCTCACATAGTAGATCAACAATTGTACCATCTCTTCTTCTCTTACCAATACGGAGCTTACGGCTTGTTGGGACACAGAGAGGTATAAGCTAAGCTCCTCGTCAACGTTTGGTTTTGACAAAATTGGGGGCTTGCCTAAATGCTCCTTCAATTTTTGGAAGGCCTCCTCACATTGTGGTGCCCACTCAAAGTGCTTGCTCCCTTTCAAAGCGTCGAAGAAAGGGATCCATTTATCGGTCGCTTTTGATATGAATCTATTTAGGGAGTGACACATCCTGTCAATCTTTGCACCTCCTTCGGCTTTGTTGGGGACCGCATGTCCTGTAGGGCTTTGATTTTCTCGGGGTTAGCTTCAATCCCACGGCTTCTGACCATAAAACTGAGGAATTTTCCCGACCCAACTCCAAAGGCACATTTCTAGGGTTGAGTTTCATATGGTATTTTCTCAATACACCAAACATTTCTCCTAGATGATTGATGTGATGGCTGGCCTTGGTACTCTTTACCAGCATATTGTCGACGTAGACCTCCATTGTTTTGCCGAGTTGTTGAGCGAACATCTTATTTACAAGCCTCTGGTAGGTAGCCCGTGCATTTTTCAGGCCGAAGGGCATCACCTTAGCATGAGGCCCCTGCTTGTTATGAAGGATGTGTGCTCCTCGTCAGCTAGATGCATGGGGATCTGGTTATATCCCGAGTAGGCATCCATGAAGCTCAGCATCTCATGTCCCGTCGTGGCGTCGACTATTTGGTCTATTCGAGGGAGTGGAAAGCCATCCTTTAGGCAGGCTTTGTTGAGATCACTAAAGTCGACGCATGTCCTCCAGTTCCCGTTGGGCTTGATTACTAGAACGGGGTTTGATACCCAACGTGGGTAATGGGCCTCCCTGATGAACTCATTGTTGATCAGTTTGTCGACCTCTTCTTTCAACGCTTCATACCTCTCAGGGTTCATTGGTCGATGTTTCTGGCGCTTGGGTGGATATGAGGGGTCGACGTTTAGGGAGTGACATATTACCTCGGCGTCGATCCATTCCATGTCGGAATGATTCCAGGCGAAGGCATCTAAGTTTTGCTTGAGGAAGTTTACGATCTCAATCTTGAGTGATGGGGCTAAGCTCAAACCTATTCTTAGCACTCTGGCAGACTCGCCTTCATCAACTTGGACTTCCACCAACTGCTTGATGGGTTGAGACCATGTGACTTCCTCTTGGATCCTGGGGTCTATGTCCTCAACGAGGCTCTGGTGAACCATCCTTGCCTCCTGTCTTCCTGGCTGGTTGTATCCACACAGAGCGTCAGAATATGTAACCCTAGCTTCATACTGGTTGCTCTTCATTTCCCCTACACCACTTGGGGTGGGGAACTTGACCTTTTGGTAGTAGACGGAGGTTACTGCCCTCAATGCCCGGAGGGTTGGTCTCTCGATTACGGCGTTGTATTGTCAAACTCCTTTTATGACCACAAAGTTAGCCATTGTGGTTGCCTGTCGTGGTTTCTCTCCAGCGGTTATGGGTAACCGGATAGTCTCTTGAGGGATGACGGAGTCTCCAGTGAAACCGTACAGTGGCCTGGAGGTCCTTTCCAACCACTCCTTATGGATCCCAATCTTTTCCAAGCAGTCAAAATATAGGAGGTCCACCGAATTCTCATTGTCTGCCAAGATTCGGCACACAGTGTAGTTCCCAATCATGGCTTCCACCACCAGCGCGTCGTTGTGGGGGTGAACTCCATTAGCGTTGTCCTCGTTAAAAGGCCACGTCGATCTGGTATATCTTTAGGTTTCTGAGACGCTCCGAATTGTTCTGGTAAACCCCGGCCTCCCTTAGGCGTAAGTCGCCACCTTGACCTTTGCGTGTCTCCCCTATGTGGGGCCACCAAGGACAGTCTGTATGGCCTTGATGGGTTCTACTCAGTCTTTCTGAAACGTTGGTTCTCCCTATCGACATCGACCGTCATTTTGTCCACCGTGGCCGTCGTTGCGGGGTCTTCGCTCGGTCTTGAACTCCTACAGCCTTCCCTCGCGGATTACTCTTTCGATTTCATCCTTGAGGTCGGCGCAATAGTTGGTGTGGTGGCTGACATCGCCGTGGAACCTATAGAATTTCTTTGGGTTCCTTCGGCTAGGATCCGACTTCATCGGTTTCGATAGGCGCAGCAAGTTTCTGCGGCCGACCTGATTGAAGACCTCCTTGATGCCTACCGTCAGCTCATGGTAGGAGTCGATACGAGCGGTAGAGGCTTGCGGGGCATTCTCCGCCCTTGGCTTGGCCCCGCAGTGCGCCAACGTCGTGGCCGCTGTTTGTCTCCGCTTCTCCACCTCGACGCTTCCTCCCGTCTTGCTTTGCTGGCGTCGACCCTTGTTCGGTCCCTTTATTCTTGTTGGACCTGTGCTCGGGGTCGTTGGCATCTGCCTCCTCGGCGTTGATGTACCCTTGCGCTCGCGTAATGAATTCCTTGTAGCTGGACGGGAGTTTTCGGCTCAACTCGCTTTTGAAGGGGGTTATTCTCTTCATGCTTGATAACGCCCCCATCAATGCTTCTCTGTCCATAATGTCCATCGTGGCGGCGACTTCCCTGCATCTTGGCGAAGCCACTCCTTAATGACACGCTCGACTTTTGGTATATCGCCGATTCTACTTGGGGGATGTATTTTTAACCCCTATGAACTGGAGGGGAGAATGCTTCCTTTAACTCATCCTACCGAGATATAGTCCGCCCTCGTCATCCGGAACCATCTTGGTGAAATCTCTCAGAAGTGGTACCCCAAAGGCTCGGCACATGATCTCCTCGGCGTATCCGTGCAAGAGCATGTGCCCCGACATATCTCTCAATAGTCGTCGATCCTCTCACCCATCATATGGTGGGATCGACGGCAACCGATATTTGCTCGGGAGAGGGGGGTGCCATTATCTCTGCAGTAAACGGATGGCCATGTGTGCGGCCGGGCGTGATGTCGACGCTTACCACACTTCAGCCCACTCAGCCCAATATTCCTTCAGCTTGCCACGCCCCCCGGGCCGCCTTTCCTTCCAGGCTGGCCTTACGCTCCATGAGGGAGGGTGCGTGCTTCTTCCGTTGAAACGGCCGAGCCAGCTGCTCTCAGCGCCTCCGCCCTCTGAGCATTGGGTCCGCCTCTAGCCTGGCTGCCCGCCTGTATTGACCTCGAGTCTGCTGGTTGGTTCCCTCCTGGATTCTGGGGCAGTACCTCGAGAGCTCAGAGTCTGGCGGCCCTTAAACGGCTACCGGAGGAACGAGAAGGCCGAAGCCTAGGAGGGCCTCGGTGATTCTCGCTATCCCCGGTTCCTTCTTGATATGTGGGTGGTCACCATGGTTGGTTTCGCCATGGCGGTCCCCTGACCTCAGGCGTCTTCTAATGGACATGGAGTTCCTCCCATCTAAGCGCTCAACCACGGTCATCGACTGCGTACACCGATTAGAGTGGTTAGTTGGGCTGCATCTGTCTTTGGATCCGGCCGTTAGTGCGTCTGGAGGCGGGACTTCGTTCCCGATCGAAAGATCTTCTTCCATCCGCTATTCCCTGGATGGATGGCGATTTATAACTGTGTTGTTGGGGGTCGAACGCTTTCGGTCCCCAACGGAGTCGCCAATTGTTGAAGGTCAAATTTTGCCAACAAAAACTGGCCGGGTTACCGTGTGGTTTCCCTTCGAATTACCGGCCTGTGTGTGTAGTGAACGTGTGGATATTTATTGAATATGTGTAGTTGTGTGTTAACTAAACTGTATATAAACAAACACAATGAATTTTATAGCGGTTCACTCTATAAAATTAAAGCTACATCCACTGTGATTTTGTATTTCTTTTGAGAAGACAACAATTTACAACCATTGCTCTCACTTTTTCTCTTTTCTTTTTTCTGGGGTCTCTGAACCCCTTCCTTGGTGGGGGTCTTCCTCTTTTTATATTGGGCTTCCTTCGCTTGGTGGGTTTCCTACATAGGTAGAAGCACTCAAGTGCTCTCCTTTGGTAGCCCAGACGTAGCCTACTAATCAGCACTATTCAGTCAGCCAATTTAGTCTTCTATTACGGCTCTGTGCTTCTCCGCAATACTTTCCTGTCTCCTGTGGGGCAGTTTGAGAGCTTGTTATTAATGCTGGCAGACATCTTTCACTTTTGCACGCAACCTGCCACATCTTCGAAAGAACGTTCCCCTCGTCGTCAACGCTGTTTAGCCCAATCGTCCTCTTTGTCGGTCCTTTCTAGAGTCGAGAAAAGTGAATTAAGACCATTAGAGAAAAGTGAATTAAAGAAAAATAATAGTTTTTTGAGATTTTGTTGCAAATAAAATAGAAATGAGGGAATTTATATAAAGAAAATTCAATAATAAAAACAGTAAGGTGTCGAGAATCCCTAATGCTTCGTTCACCAATCCAAGTTTTGATTCACAATATTAAATAACCGAATAAATTAAATTTTTATGTTGACTCCAGAAATATTATTATTACAAGTTATCTAAAATCGACAATATATCAATCTGACAATATTTCAATAAAAGAGAATTTGCAAAATAATTTGAATAACAAAACATTGCATGACAGAATTACATAAGAAAAGCGTGACTGAACTTATATAAAAATTGGCACACAATATTTTGAAAAGTAATAGAAAAATAGATGAGATTTAATTCATTCAGATGTTGAACTTTACAATCAAAACCCCGAATTAGATCACTCAACAGAAGTTCATCTCTAACCTCACCAAGAAAACTCTAGCCTATCTTGCAAAAAATTCTCACAAGTTCTTGAGAGAAAATATGAGACTGACAACAAGACGACAGAAAAAAGAATATTAAAAAGCTTCCAAAACCTTAGGCCAACCCCTCTATTTATAGTGTTCAGAGGTTGCCTATCAAATAAGGAAATAAATTGTAAAACTAGAAAATTACAAAAGAAAAGGAAACAAAATAAAATTACACATAAATTAGGAGAAATCACATATTTAATTTGGGGAAGAAATATGGTAATTTGCTCTGATTTTTGGGGAAGTTCGGATTCAGCCTTCATCTGGACACGTGTCGAAACTTGATTGGAGGAAAGGAATAAGGCCACCACGTGTTGCGCGCGGAGTGAAGGAAGGGAGCTGGCTGTTGGAGACAGTTGGGACCCGTTCGACAGCTAGCGCGCGCAAAGGGAAGGAGTAGGCTGGCAGCGCAAGTACGGGACCCACGCGGTGGGAGATTCAGACGCGCTGGAGACTGCATGGAAGAAGAACGCACGCCTTGGCAGGGCGGCGTGCTGGTGATGCGCAAGAGATGGAGTGGGCAACGTGGGAGAAAGCTGGGCACAAGCGGAGGCTCGACTTGATGGCTCAATGGGTTGACTCATTGAACATGGCTTTCATGGCTTCTTCTTGTGTAGACTTTTACACTGCTTTTCATCTGTAAATAATTAAGTAAAAACTATACAAATTCCAATTAAAAATATTATGAATAAAATAATGGAATTGTTTAATTAAAGCTTAAATATTTTAATATTATGTAAGTCAAAAGCAATATTTAAGGTGCATTTTTATGCACTTATCAGCGAGCCATTCACGCTTTTGTAGTAACTAATCTCAACACCATGCTTACCATGCATTATAGACCTCAAATCATTAGGACGCAAACGGTCTGCAAGTCCAATGCTAAAATCGCCTTTTAAAAACTCCGAAACAACACGACTATTTGCTTGACGATGCTCATCACTAGCAACATCAAGTGAACAAGTATGTTCCTTAATATACTTCTTCACTGCCCAAACATTACCATTTGAAACCTTAACAGCACGCATCTTCCAAGTACAACTCTTATTTTTACAAACCAAAACATAAAATGAATTATTAGATCTTTCGGATTTAAATTCAAAATGCCTCCTAATAGCAATTACATGCATGAATTTCTTGAGAACCCGACTTGCTCATGAATTGATTGCCTACATTCACATCAAACGACATAGGTAACTTTGAAATATCCAAATCTTCAATCAAAAAATTATTCATCGCAACATCAATATCATCTTCAAATTGACAAACGGAACCATCAACATTAAAAGATGACGCCTCATCTCTTGAACTCATAAAACAAGATGAAGAAGAAATAGATCCCATTGCACTAACGGAGCTACTAACAAAATCTATTACCAATGGGTATCCAAGAGTTTCCTTACTGTGTCGAACCAAGTTTAAAAACAACTTAACATCATCATCCCTTTTTAGGTCCGAAACAATTTCAATTGGGTCCTTCAACTTCCTCCCACAAAAAGTAATAAAGAATGAACACCAACATTAAAACTAAACAACTCAAGATTCAGCTCCTCACATAAACACTCCTGTAAAAACTTCAAAGAAGCATCATCTGGAATAAAAACTGATTGAAATCCAAAATTTGTATATTGGTTTTCTAGACTCCATTTTCCCCTATAAGCAACAATGACTGAAACAGATTGCATGCCTACAAACATATTGCAGGAACACTATCACGTTAAAGTGCATAACCGGAAAAGTTATATAAAAAAACCTCTCAATTATGGACCATAACTCGTCAATTTATGTTCCATAACCGGACAAGTTATAACAAAAACTGTCATGACTGAAAGAAATTGAAAACAAACCGAAAAAATGCAAAACGTGAAAACAACTGAAATATGCAAAATATGAAAACGAAATATGCAAAACTAGAAACGAAGAATGCCAAAACATGTTGTTTCGTAAAAATTGACCGGAAACAGCAAAAAACAAAGGATTAACGGATAAAGAAAGAAAGCAAACCGAAATATGCAAAATATGAAAATGAAAATACAACAAAAATAAAACTAGAAACCTGATAAATCACCGGAACAGCTGCTCAAATCCAAACGAGAACAAGAACTACCGACCGATGAACCTGTTGATCCACCGACAATTCACCGACGAGCAATGGAAAACCGATGATCTACCGACGATCCACCAACGAGCGAGAAAATCCGAGCGTAGTTACGAGAGAGAGAGATCTGCAACAGAGAGAGAAAGACAGAGACGATCGAAAGAAACAAAGGAAAAAAAAGGTAAATTTAAAAATTTAAAAATTATGGCCTATTAATTTTTATAACTAAAAATTAATCTATAACTTATTTAAAATTTTTAAATTGACTTATTTTCTACTATTTTCTTATATAATAATGTTTAAAAATAATTAATATTTATATATATACTTATTCATAATTTATTATAGTATTTTTTTTTATAAAAATATATATAAATTAAAAATAATTATAATCTTATAATTTTAATAGAGGAAGTTGTCTCCTAAAAGTTAGGCGGTTTCATTGAGCGGGCACACCACCATCAGAACACAAAAATACAGCCATCTTTCCTATTTCATTCTAACATTTTCAGAATCCCAAATTTTTCTCGCTTTTATTTTCTCTCCTCCCAAACAGAAAATTTACTTCTCTCTCTAGCTCTAGATCTCTCTCTCGCTCTTTCTCTCTCTAGCTCTAGATCTCTCTCTTGTTATAGATCTCTCTTTCTCGTTAAACCGTTGGTTGAAGATCTCAGCCCTTTCCTCAACCGTTGATTTATTGCAATCGCCGCTGATTCTGGCTATCGCTGACTCCGATTATCGCTGTTGCCGACTCCGATTCTCGCTGTCGCTGTCGTCGTCGCCGCCGCCGATTCTTGTCGCTGCCACCGCCGATTGGTTGTTGATTTCAAAGTTTCAAAGTTCGGTGAGCACGTCCATTTAGCCCTTTCTTAGCTTCTGTTAAACATTTCTTTGAAGAGATTTCCTTACTTCATTATGACTTGAGGCTGTATGATGTAGATTCAAAGAGTTTTTTAGCGAAGCTTCTAGATTGTGTCAATTCGTTGCCGACAAACCCGAGGATATTTGAAGTTTCTTCATCGTCGGTACTCTTTCTATCTGTATGCTTATCATTTTTGTTGTGAGCTTCATTTCGAATTTGAGGACTTGATAGAAGGTGAAAAATGATTTCTCATTGTTTTTTATGATGGTAATTAATTTTGTTTTGGATAAAATTAGCAATTCATGTATGTTTTGTGTGGATTTGGCTGACATGATCTTCTAGGTGTTTGTTAAAATGTCTAAGAGTGTTTAGTGTTGTAAGTCAAAAAAAGGTCTAAAAGAGTTTATTGGTTGCAATGACAGAATATGTTACCAAAATCCTTTCTGCTCAACATTGGGCCTTGAGGACCAAAACCAGACTGTGGGCATTTATTTTACTGCTTTGCATTGATAGCTATCTCAAAATGCATATATATAGGATCTGGGATGAGCATGGCTTGTTTTTCTTTTTTGAGGTGGTAAAAGGGCTATTATTTTGTAATATCTAGGACATCACTTTTAAAAGTAGATTGAATTGATGACAAATTGTTTTTCTTTTTGTCATGATTTCTATTGTTTTTTTTTTTTTTTTTTTTTTTTTTTTTTTAAACATTTCTGTTACTCTGACTTATGAGCTTTCAATTGTCATGATTCATGTAGTTCTTTGTTGGGGTTATTGAAATTATTTTCTTCGCTCCTGAAATGTTATATTTGTTGGATCATGGTAGTTTTTCTACTCTTATATACTTCTTAATTTCTTTTAGTTAGCCCTGGTCGTTTTAACAAAATCCAAATAATAGCGTGATATGTTACTGATAGAATATTAGCGATGCAATATGATTAAGTTAGCAACTCTTGGTTTGAAAATAATTGATTTGTTTGGACATGACTTTGATATATAAGTGATAGAAATTGGGTTGAAATGGATAAAAGTTAGATGTCTGCTGATAGAAGCACTTCTATAAAGCACTTCTGTGGACTTCGTGCAATATCATGTTCGTGTTTTATCTGAACCTAAAGAACCGGCTAACAAAAGAATAATTATGTACGGTTAATTTTTCTATTTCTTTCTGTTGGTGAAGTCATTGTAAAAGTATATTTTTATCATAATAATTATTTATTCTCGTGAGCTAATATATAAATTTTTTCTTAAAAAAGTTTGCTGCATATTTTAATCAAGATTAGTTGTTTAATATTTAGGAAAATCTTGAAAAAAGATAACAAGATCCAACATTGTCTGCCTATGAAATTGATATGACAAATGGTATTCTAGCTTCATACTTTGGTCCTCATCGGAATGAACATATGAGAGCAATGGGTCTCGGAATGATTAGGACAAAATATTATGATACGATTAAGATAAAGTACTCAATAGTTCAATAATAAGAAGGAAAAAAAAAAAAAAAAGAATAAACAAAGAATTATTGAGAAACAAAAGTCATCCATATTGGTTTCTATATTTATGGGATTTCTCTTAAGAGAATTCTATTAATCAATTAAAAATAATAAAAAATTAGTTTTGCAATGATTTGATTTTGGAAAATCCTAATTAATAGGATTAGCTTCAACATCTTAAAGCTTATGTCTTGTTGCTTATAGCCAGAGGCCGGAAGGCGGTAAAATGAGCCCTAAAGGGAAGGAAAACTAGAGGAGAGGGCACAATTAAACAAAAAAATATAATCACAATGTTGTTTTATAATCAATCTGGTTCAAACGTGGATCTCTTATAACTTTCAACCATGATTTTGGAGGGACGTGATTTGAATAAATATGGTTTAATCAATTGACGCGACAATGATTTAAAAAATAATTAAAAGTTAGTGTTATTCATGAAATATTTTTTTTACTACTATAGAAATTGAACCTTATCTACATTACAATGTTTATGTCTTAAATGTCTCTTTTCTAAAATTTTGTTAAAATTTGTACGTTGTTCACTCGTTGTAATGTTTTAGCAAGGTACATTCTTACACCTATCACTTCATAAGAAAATTTTTCTTGTCAATGTGGTTTTAATTATCAATATTAATAATTCTGTGGCAGCGCATGAAAAAAGAATATTGTTAAAGCACGGTTTTTTTTTTTTTTTTTTTTTTTTTTTTTTATTAAAAGTAATGTATGATAATTTTTATTATTCATTGTTGCTCTTCTTGGGTACTTGAAATGGAGCACACGGCAGGTTGGTTCACTTGGTGATTTCAGAGGACAGCAGCCCCGTTTGGCCTGTGACAGGGGGCTGCTGATGCTCTCGGCTGCTCACCTCCATTAACGTTCATTCTAGACATTGAACAAGAGTAAAAGCATGCCCATAATGATATTGTCACTACGAGGGTTTTTATTTAATGACAATATTGATGATATTTGTTAAATTGCAGAAACAACAGAATGCAGCCCTATAATGAGGAACGCGATAGAACGACCCTCTGCAAGGCGTCGACGGAGATTTAAGGCCACAATAGGCGTCGGACAAAGTTGTCGGTATCCCTATCCTAAAGGCGGCCTAATAATACATATCCAATGGATAAACAAGTAAAAATTTCAATTGCCTGTGCAATATTACATAATTTTATTCACATGGTTAATGAGGGGGATTTGCTTCTAAGTCAATACGGCCCGGGATGGTGTACCTGTAAGTGAAATAGATACAAACAATGCAAATGAATGTGATGACGATGACACTAATGATAATGTCCTTGAAGGGCCAGTTGTGACAGGAGGTAGTGTTAGTCGTATAGAGATGGGTCATTTTAAGGATCGCATTGCGAATGAAATGTGGGTGGAATACCAGGGAAGCCGTGGGAGACACGGTTGATATATGGAAAATTTTCGTGAAGCAGAAGAAGTGCTCGGAATTTATACCCTGCTGGTGAGCCGGTTGGCGTGTTAGCTGCAACTGCAATGTCAAATCCCGCATATAAAGCAATTCTTAATTCTAACCCAAGCAGCAACTCTTCTTGGCAATAAATGAAGGTAATTTAAACTTTTTGCTATTGAGTTTGTCACGTTCTTACTTTGTTTGAGTATAGTTGGACTTTGGTTTTGGAGAATGCATGATGTGGATGTTCTTGATAATGTGGATTTGTAATTTGTGCTATTCAGGAAATATTACTTTGCAAGTTGAAACACTGTGGTTGTGGAAGAAAGTATTGCAGAGAACAAGCTGCATATTTGGTTCAGATACTGGATATACCATTACAGCAAGTTGGGATGTTATGTTCTGTCCACTAGATGTGCATTTGAAACCATTTTTGTATGAAGATCCACTGGCCTTCAATCCTTAGAGATGAGAGGTAAGTCATTTATGACAAGCATATATATAATATATATAGATAGATTTGATCTTAACGTTTTTCTTCTGCTTGTGTGGAAAACATGGTAACATTCCAGGGAGTGGAATTAAATGGTGCTACAAGCCATTTCATGACTTTTGGTGGTGGCATCAGGTTCTGTGTTGGAACTGGGTTTACATGATCAAGATCCAACACTATGCTATGTGTAAATGTGTGGAAAACATGGTACCATTTGATGATATTGCAGCTCGATATTTAAACACTAGGCTATGTGTAAATGTGGGAAACTTGTTAGCAGTTTTTACAGGTTAGCTTAGGTGTTTCTTAAGCACACTTTTCATATGTGTATAATTTGTAATGTTTATGTTGATATCGGGAGAGAAGTGTACAGGACGATGAACAAAAATTAGAATGGCATTTGCCTCACGATTTGTATTTTGACAATTTGTACTTGAGTTTCTATTACAATGGTAATACATTTTTCCTTATTGACATAATATGCAACTAGTAGAATCAAAAATTAAGGTCTCGTTCATTTTACCGATTCGAGTTTTTAATTTTAAGTTACACTTAACGTATCTACATGGCCAAAAGATGGTTATTATTGTTGACATGATTCAAAATCAACAAATAACACAACCAAATACTAGTTTGAATAATCATTCAGGTTAGAATTAGAATTATGCACACATCTAAACAAAAGTCGGAATCATCATGAATCATGATTTAAATCATAAATTATGATTCTGAATCCAAAGACTCAAATTACCTTGATTTCAATCCTTATACCAAACGGGCACTTAAACATTCAAAATGTTTGGTCATGTTTTGAAACATATATAAATGATAATCGAGTAGTATCATATATACATATACATGTGTGTGTGTGTGTGTGTGTGTTTGATATTCGGATATTTTTATTTGTGTTAACTATTATGGAGAATTAGAGAATTTATGTTTTTCTTATTATCTAGTTGTCAGATTTTAACTACAAGTGATATTAAGTAGTTAATTAATATTAGTTTTGAATAGAATACAAAATTTCACTATTTTTGCTACTTGGGCCATAAATGTGTTTTTTTGTGTTGACCTCTCATGGCCCGTTTAGTAACCGTATTTGCGTGTCTTGTCGTGTTAATCGTGTTATTAGCGTTTCGTATTCGTGTATAGGTTTCTGACACATTTATTAATTGTATCGTGTTCGTGGTTACTATAACTGTGTCATGCTATAATCGTGTAGACTGAACACGACACGTTAACACGAATTGCTAGCCCTACCTAATCTGACTTTCAACAACTAAAAAGATCTTTAAAAAAAGAGAGCAAATTGCTAAACGTAAACCTTAAAAGTGTAAGAGTCTGAACTTTTATTCTTACTCTTGATTAATATCCTTTTGACTAATATAATTATTTGACTAAAAATGATATTAATCAAAAGTAAAGAGTAAAAATCTAGATCACTATAAGAATTTTAATTTTTAACTTCCAAAGAATTGGTAGAATAAACCTTTAATTTTGGTAGCAAAAGTTTTTCGCTATCAAAAATTTGTGGTAGCTAGAAGCTGATAGCAAAATGTTTTAGTTACTAAAAGAATTTTGGTAGCAAAAGTTTATGCAACCAACTTTTGGTAGTTGATACTAAAAAATTTGGTCTCGAAAAATGGACCCAAGCTGGTTGTTTAGCTACCAAATTTTAGTAGCGGAAATGTTTTGGTAGCAAAAATTGAAGAATCTGTTCTACTAAATATTTAGTAGCGAAATGTTTTTACTACTAAAATTTTTAGTAGTGAAAAGCTTTAGCTAAAAAAAAAAAAAAAAAAAAAAACTAATAACTTTTAGTAGCAAAAAGTGAAGAATTAATATCTAATATTTGGTAGCGAAACATTTTTACTACTAAAAATTTTAGTAGGAAAAAGCTTTAGCTACTAAAAAAATATTTGATAGTAAATGCACCTTTGGTAACAAAAAGTGAAGAATCTCTTACTAAATATTTGGTAGTTAAATGTTTTTACTGCTAGAATATTAGTAGCTGTAAGGTTAGTTAGCTACCGAAAAAATTAGTAGCAAATACACGTTTAGTAGCTAAATATATCAAAACCCACTACTAACACTTTGGTAGGAAAAGCTATTTTCTACCAAATATTTCAGTATCAAAAACCTATTGCTACTAAATATTTAGTAGCAAAAATGGTTGCCGTATCATTCTTAGATAAGAGTATGTTTGGTAAGCAAAGTCATTTTGAACTAATTTTTTCGGTAACCAAAAATTACTTTACCTATTTTTTAATTTTCAAAAAGTGATATATTTACTCACAGAATCTATTATTTCACGAATTTATAACATCAAAAATATTATAAACTATAAAGGTAAAAAAAAAAACAAAAAACAAAATGTCTCATATATTAATAGCTCCAAATCTCTTAATAAGTTAAAGCTTTATAATAATTGTTGTAGGGTAAAATCTTACACCCATATCAGGCACTAGATGAGCGCCATGTGGCATTATTGGAGGATTAATGGTCATGCTAGTTTAGCATCAAGTATTCGCAAAATGAAATTTGGTAAAGGCCGGCCGCAAGATAAGTATGAGATCAACCGTATAGAAGAGTCAATATAGGTAAGCGGTCGACCGCTTTAGGTAGACGTAGGCGGAGATGGCTTGATAAGCGCCTTAGGAGCCAATTGCACGCAGCCCAAGAAAGAACATAGCCTATAGGATATCTTACGTGACTTATAAGTAAGCGAAGTGTGCAACGGAGCAGGTGAAAGACCACTATTGACTGGCAGAAACTCCACCCACCGAGGACTACATCTAAAATTATGGAGACAATGTGATAGAATGTAATGATGGAAATGATAAAGACTGAGGGAAGACAGCAAATATATACGAGAGAAAATGGCAAACCTAAGGGCGAATTCTGTAACTTGTATTCTCAGAAGATAGAAAAGATTTTTCTTATCCTCACAGTGGACGTAGCTCTTGAATAAAAGAGTGAACTACTATAAATCTTAGTGTTATTTCTTCTTGATTATCTTTAAAAAAATCTTCTCAAAATAAAATTAAGCCGTTAAAATCACGTTAACCACTTCTAAATCCGAATTAATACGAATTTTAACCGTTAACAATAATCTTCCAATAGACAATACTTTAAAGAAATTCTATGTAGCAGTCAAAAGTATATTAAATCAACAAACATGGGTTGGTGGCGGCGTCGGTGCGATCATTCTGTTTCAGAACGAAAGACCCAGGATGATCCAGAAAGTGGATTAAGCTGTCGAAGAAGTCTCTAAATTAACTCATCTTGTCTTCTTGCATTGCTCTGCAGTTCAGCAATTTCGTCTCGAAGGTTCTGGTTAGTTTCTCTTTAGAGTGCTCCTCCACCACTTTGTGGCTTTTGTTTAGGTACAAGACCTATACCACGCTTAAAACCATACTTAGCATGCCGTTCACTCTCCAAGACTTGTGAGTAAATCTCTTCTTTCTCATCAGAATCAAGTTGCGAGCCCTCTGGCATTTGACTTAATCGTTCATCTCGTACTGCTTTCATACGATTTTGCATTATTCAACGAGATAAAATTATAAACAGAAACATATATATATATATATATATATATATATATATGATAAATATGAAACGATGAAGATTGAATTATTCTTACGTAATCTTTCTTCGCGAGACTACTTTCCCATCCCCTTTTTTTTTTTTTTCTGAACAATAAGTGTTTCTGAAGAGCTCACAGTATCCGTCAGAAGTCGCGTCCGAAGTCGAGTCCGAGTTCGTGTAAGTATTTGGTTGCTGCATAAACGTAGTATTTATCTATGAATCTACACAAGTTTTGGACTAGAAAGACAATTTTCTTAGAGAGGTAATACCTGAATGTGTTCCAAATATTGAACAAAAGACTTTGTGCCACCCACATGTGTATGTTGGTTTTTGGCAAAATTTTGAGATGCAGTAGCCGATTTCTTCTATAAACTAGAAATAGATATGTTAAAAATGAATAGAATCACTGCACTATTGAAATTTGTAAACAAGTTTCGGCATCATACATCTATATATCAAGTCACATTCTCATATCAATATGCAGCTCATATATAGAATTAAGGAGTTCACTTACTTGCCATTCCTCATTACTTAAAACATTGTTCAATCAACCACTTCCAATCTTCGTCCTTGATATACCTATTAGGTCAGTGTTCTAATGGACTTTTCCTTGTTTGATGAAGTTCTTGTATGCCACGTGACACCTATACCAACATTGTTTGAAGCGCTCGAAGAAGTAATAATCCACAATGTCTTTCAGATGTGCATTCTTTTTTCAAGCCATAAAGCATCAAAAGACATCTATGCCTCCTCTCCTTTATTATATAGTATTAATATGATCGGAAAATCATACTGATCAGAAAAGTTGAGACTGCTAATTGAACTTCGTAGATATGCATATATGTATATCTATACAATGTATTGGAAAAAAAAAAAAGAAAAATGGTTTCGCAAGTTCTAAGTCGGATTAGAAAGAAAGTGATGTTTACTATAGACATGTGCTTGTCATTTCAAAGTTTCAATTTAAATGTTAATTTATAGTGATTTATGTTATGGACCTTATTGATCATAATGTTGTCTAATTTCGCGGCTTTAGCCAACTTTTTGTTTTTAATTTTTCAAAGTTGCCTTCAGCTAAATTTTAATAGAACTTGTAGGGCGTAAGTGATTGATTTATGTTTGTACTCAGAAAAAGAGTAATACTTTTTGTAATTGGAAAATAGTGGTGAATTTTTTTAGCGTATAAGAAACTAATACCTTATTCTGATAAAACATATGAACTAACATAATACACCTTAAACATATTTTCCAAAAATAAAAGTTCTACTTTATACATTAAATTTAGTTGTGATCAGTTTTACAGAATTAAACTAAGAACTAGGTGATAGATTTGTTTTTGTTTAGAAAAAAACTAATTAACATTTTAATATTTTGAGGTGTAAAAGTAATTATAGTTAAAGCTTCTAACAAAGGAATTAACCTCTGGCCTCTGATACAAATAAATAAAGATATAGAACAGCAGCAGCAGCATAATCAAAATGGAAACGACAACATAGAGTTTTTGTACATATAAAACAAGTAGATGTTAACAGATTTTAAACTTTGAAGAACTATGGTACTAGTTTTTTATTGATGAGAACGTAAAACATTATTTAATTAATATTTAAATAATTGGGATAAACTAACTTAAACAGTAATAAGATAAATACACTAATTTAATATCTTAATTTGAATCTAATACTTATCTAATCTTAAAAACTAGGGATAAGGTAAATTAAATAATTATATGATAAAGTACAAACTATTTAAATTAAATAATTTAATCATCCTTATTTGATGTTAGTTGAAAGAGAATTCTCCGTTAGAACTCTATGATGGGCAAGGCCATATAGGATTACGGAATAACAAGTGCTTAAATTGTCTTTCTATAATCACACATGATTTTCTTACAAAAAATAAGTAAATAAATAAATAAAACATACACTTGATTTTAAAAGGAAAAGATTAAAATGAGAACAAAGAATAAATGATAAAGGCCTGCATCAATACTAGTACTTGTATTGAGATTTGAATATAATATGAGTGAATATTTTATGTAAATTAAGTTCATTTACTTATTTAATGTTTATCAGATTCTAAAACATTATAAATAAATGTTGTCTTAAAATAAATCTTCATTTTTTTTTATTTTATTTTATCGTTGTTGCTATTCATATCCATATTTTTTTCCTGAAATTTTATTAAAATTTGGAGCATTGATAGTTTCAATGATATCAAAATTTTGTTGGCTCAGAATAAATAAAAAATGAAAGATTGAATAACTTTGTAACTTCTCATGCCATAATTCGAGTAATCAAAGGCAGTTTGAAATTATTACATGAATCAAATTGTAATTTATTGATGGATCATTCACATATATGCATAAAAAATGAAAAAAAAAAACAAATAAACTACTAGCTTCTAACTCAATCGTAGAGGAAAACTACGTACTAACTTTCATATACTCCTCTAAAATAGTTGCACATTCTTTTTCTTTGTTCTTCAACCGATGAATTATATTGGGCAAGGTTTTTGATGGCTTTTCAACATTTTTATCGTATTCAACCCCATACGCTATATAGTTGTTCAATGCATCTTCGATTTATAGGAGATAGATATTTATCGATAGATTCTTGAATATCCAACTCATCATATTCTGATATTTGGAGCTTAACCAACAACTCGTTTGCCTTCTCAGCAGCTAATTTCATACGTTCGTAAAAAATCTCCATTTCATATCTATCATCTTCTAAACGATTTAATACTTTTTCTGAGTCACTTTGTTCAATACGTTTAGAGGTGAATTTCGCAGTTATCATAACGCACTGCACGTTCAACACATCCCTACAAATCTCGGCCATCAATTTGTCCTCTTCCTTCTCACTTGATTGATCCTTCAATCCCTTGCTGTCACGATCCGATTTGGCCTCACTTGTTTGATCCTTCTCGGGTAAAAGTCGATAACTTGGGGTGCAAGTTTCACAGCTCGAGACCTCACCGTAACGACTTAGTAGCCGTTGATTGCTTCAAGAAAAGCCTTTTGAAATCTTTACACAAATTAGGGCGAGTAGCAAAAATTTTCTCGATATCATCACAAACCCGTCTTTGATCTACAGGTCCCTTCCAAAAGGATTTCAAAGCCTGTAGAAACTTTTTGTACATATTCCCATTGCCGTTTTGAGAACAAAGCTTGATCTTATTAAGAAAGCCCCTCGCTTGACGTTCTAGAGATTTCCTATCTGTGTCTTCTTCCATAGCAATACTACTCCTAATCAAGTGTTTGAAAGAAATAAAGGCTAGAGATGTCATTAAAAAAATTCTGAACCAAGTGAATTTATATAGTCAATTATAGCAAGTTCGAAGTGTGTTGGGATACGATTCCAGGATCATGTTATCCAAATGCTTTTTTGATTAGCAAAAATTAAAAAAAAAAAAATTTAAAAAGAAAATTACAGAATTTTATACGCCTTTCTCTCAGAATCCCATTCCGACTCGGCTCAGTTTAATTCAACTCAACTCGTCTGGTCTTCGCTCACCCACGACTGCTGAGTGTCCCTCGTCTCCTCCCTCCCCTCCTTCCTCTCCGATGACAATCGACGGCTCCGACTGCGATGCTGCCCTCGCGAAGTCCGCCTGGCTCAGCCGCCGCGAGGTCCTCGAACGCCGTTGTCGCCTAGCCAAGCAGCTCGCTCGCGTCTACCGGCACCACTACTGGGCTCTCATGGAGGATCTCAAGGCCAAGCACAGGGACTACTACTGGACCTTCGGCAAGAGCCCCTTCAAAGACGACGAGTCCGCTGCCGCCGCCGCCGCCGCCGCCATTGCCGAGAACGGAAAGCTAGGGTTAGGGTTAGGGAATTCCGGTGGAGGAGACGATATCAAGAGGTGCCAAGTGACAGGGTGCAAGACGAAAGCAATGTCGTTGACGAAGTTCTGTCACGCTCATATTCTCAACGATCCTCAGCAGAAGCTCTACAGGGGTTGCCAATACGTCATCAAGAGGTACTTTTGTTCTTCCTTTTTATTATTGTTGTTTTTTTCCTTTAATAATCGATTCTTTTCTGTTGGTTGCTTGGTATTCTTTTGATGTGATGGCTGTTTGGTTGCTGAGAAAGTAGTATTGATTTTTGTTTCTATTTTGTTGGAGGTAATAGGAAGATATATCTTGTTGTTTTCGTTCTTTGAACTGTGAGTTGTGATTTTAGTAGTGAATTGTTGAACAAAATTGCTTGTATAGAGAGTTTTTTCTTTTCTTTTGTCTTATTAATGCAAGTTAACAGAGGTTATGAAGTTAGAAAGTTGTGGGTAGTGTTGGGTTAAGACTTGAAACTATATTAAAAAGAAATTAGTTTGATTCCTGTTATATTTGAGAGAAAACGAGATTGGATTACTCTTCGAAGAGATTAGGCTTGAGGGGTTATGTTTACTACGCAATTAGATTAGGCGATCCGTGTTGTGCTAGATATATGGACGGATTTGATATTAGCATAAGACCTTAAGAAGTTCTAATTTCTACTTAATCGTATGTGGATTGGAGTCCCTGATAATGCATTTAGTAGTACTTCCACACAACAGATAAAATGTATACAATGAGCAGAATTTCCGGTTTTATATTTGTGATCAGTGAGTTGTTTTGTTAATTCTTAGAAGCTTGCACGAGCATGCAGGTTCCTAAGGGCTAAGGGTAATAAAACGTATCCAATTCTGAGGTTTGTAGTTTTGGAGAAAATTAGAAATGAGCACTGTATTACCGCATGACTATTGATTCTAACTTCCTGAAAGGTAATCAATTTCCCACAAAGATCGTAAAGCATAAGAATTAGGAAATTCAACGTAGCTGAAGCAGGTGGACAACGCTCTAACTTATTTGGCCCTTTCCTAAATAAGGTTTCCAAAATCTACTTGGTTGTTTTTAAAATCAGCTTGGGCCCTTTAACTTGAGATATGGAAGAATGTCCCTCTAGTGGAGGAGCATAAACATTCATGTCCTCTCAGATAATATAAGAATTTTGCATCCATCTTCTCACTTTCTCCCTTTATGTATTCAGTAGGTCAAAATAAGAGAGACACAAAACCAAGGTTTTAATTTGCGCAGTGGGGTATTGAGGTATTTTCCCTTTGTGAAGCGAGGCGTAAGCCTCAAATTCAAACCGAATTAATTTAAAAAAAATGAAAAATCAAATAATTTAAAAACCAATGTTATAAATCATAACTTAACACATGTTAGCTAGTGATGGTTAGTAACTAAAAAAAAAAAAGTTATAAACCATAACTTTTGGTATATTAATTTTGTAATACATATTTAGATACATAGGATTTCCAAAAAGTAAAAAGTTGCCGCTGGACATTGAGTGGCTTCATGTGTGATCATTAGTAACGTTATGTCCACTTCAAACTTCTCTCAAGTTTTCTTCTTGTATTGGGTTCTTTTGTGAGAAAATTACAACATTAACCATTTTTTTTTTCCAATCATATTGTTAAGGCCATTAGACAAAATTTGATATCACTATTTTTTTTCCCTTTTTTTCTCACTTTGTGCGTTCTTACTCGCTCTCTCCCTCCCTCCCTCCCTCCCTCTCCTTCCATAAACGGACTGTGTTGCTCTCTCCCATCAAGCCGCGACGATGACTTCGCCTAGCGACAGTGACAGCGAGATTCCACACTTAAATTGCAGCGTTCGCGATCAGAGTTCATCAAAGATTTATTGTGATCGGAGGTCCTCGATTCTCCAGCTACCTGTGAGGCTGTGACGGTTTTGGATGCTATGGGCCCAGATCAACTCACCATTGACCTTTGAAGCATTTGGTGCTGACGGTGCAAACTACCACCCATCGAAAAGCGAAATCCGACAATGGCTTAAAGGGATTTTGGCAATATTGTGGTGCTCTGGCGAGATTCGTCGCGTCACTCTGAGTAGAGACCGAAATAACTTTTGAAACGAAGGAGATATCACGATCTGAAGTTTTGAGTGTTTTGGAACTTCGGTCGAGAAGTGTGACCTCCTTCAGCAAAACTGGCAGCTGCAAGGCACGGTTCCAAATTTAGCTTGTAAATAGTTTTCAACGAGCCACAAGGTGTTGAAAACGAAAGCCGAAAGCTCGTTGGAGGTTGTTGGCCATGCATAGAGAAGAGAAGAGAAAGGAGGGATAGAGAGAATTCGAAAGAAACAATGTACATTCTGTAGCAAACAAAAGATAATCTATATGTGGAAACCGGTAGGTTCAGAATACTGGATACCTAGCCGTCTTTCTTATATATTAATCAGAGGTATTGAGCCTCTTTTATATACAATTAGGTCATAATCAGTTAGAGAGAAAATAGGAAACTAACTCCTAATTTATAGCTAACTACAAATCAGCACCTAATCTACCATACATAGATTACATATTTCCGGGAATAAAGTTTCCTAAATAATAGGATAAAATCACGCTTTTCAACACTCCCCCTCAAGTTGGAGCATGAATATCGATCATGTCCAACTTGGATAGATGTTCCTCGAACCTGACCCGTGGAAGACCTTTAGTTAGGAAATCGGCAAGTTGTCCTTTGGATGTGATGTAAGGTATGCACACAATCCCTTCTTCAATCTTCTCCCTGATGAAATGTCTATCCACTTCTACATGCTTAGTACGATCATGGTGGATTGGATTGTGAGCAATACTGATTGCTGACTTATTGTCACAATACAACAGCATAGGATTCTCACTTTGAAGTGATAGCTCACTCATGATTCTCTTTAACCATAGAAGTTCACATATTCCTTGTGCAAGAGCTCGAGTTACGCTTGAGCTACTCCTCCTTGCGACCAATTTGGTTGTTTTTTACTTCTCCATGTCACTAGATTGCCCCATATAAATGTGCAATACCCAGTAGTAGATCTTCTATCACTTGCTGATCCAGCCCAATCTGCGTCAGTAAATGCCTCAACCTTCCTTGAATCATTCTTTTTGAACAGCAACCCCTTTCCCGGAGTTCCTTTGAGATACCTCAAAATACGATGTACTGCTCCAAGATGTTCTTCATATGGCTCGTGCATGAATTGACTGACCACACTTACAGCGTAGGCAATATCAGGTCGTGTATGGGATAGATAGATCAGTCGCCCAACCAACCTCTGGTATCTCCTTTTATCGACAGGCACCTCTCCTTTCTTATATCCCAGCTTGTGATTTTCTTCAATAGGCGTATCTGCCGGTTTGCTGCCCAGAAAACCTGTCTCTCTGAGCAAATCAACCGTATATTTCCTTTGTGAAACACAGATTCCTTTCTTTGATCTTGCAACCTCCATACCGAGAAAATACCTCATGGGTCCAAGGTCCTTGACTTCAAATTCTTTGGCTAGAACTTGCTTCATTCTTTCTCCTTCGGCCGTGTCGTCTCCAGTAATCAGAATATCATCAACGTACACAATGAGAACAGAAATCTTCCCATCTCGAGATTTTCTGTAGAACAGAGTATGATCCGTGTGAGCTTGAGTGTATCCATATCTCTTTCTTTGTTTTTTGAAAACCGATCAAACCAAGCTCTAGGAGATTGTTTTAATCCATAGAGTGATTTTTTTTTCGGTTTGCACACGGTGTCATCCCCATACACACCTTCAAAACCCGAAGGAACATCCATAAACACTTCTTCCGGTTCCCCATTTAGGAACGCATTTTTTATGCCGAGTTGGGAGATTTTCCAGTCAAGTTTGCGACCACGGAAAGAAGGACTCGAATAGTGTTGAGTTTCGCTACCGGGCAAAGGTTTCTTGATAGTCGATCCCGTAGGATTGTGTGAACCCTTTTGCCACTAAGCGAGCCTTATATCTCTCAATAGAGCCATCCGAATTATACTTCACCGTAAACACCCACTTGCACCCAACTGTTTTCTTACCCTTCGGTATAGCTACACACTCCCAAGTTTCATTTTTCTCAAGTGCCTTGATCTCCTCCATAACAGCTGCTCTCCATTCTGGAACACTTAATGCCTCTTGAATTGACTTCGGGATCACTACATTGGTCAGATTTGTGGCAAAGGCTCGATAGGATGGAGATAACTTGCTATAGCACATGTAGTTAGAAATGGGATGAGAAGTACATGTTCTTTTTCCTTTTCTTAGGGCAATGGGAACATTAAAATCCTGGACTGGTGTAGAGTTACCTGGAATTTCGGTGTCAGGAATGTTCGGACTTGAAATGTCAGGAGCTGGTGGATCCGATGATTGGTTCTGCCTTAGTGTGTGAATTCCTTCATTCCCTTTTTTCTTCCGTCTCTCATAGACAAGTATTTCAGGACGTTGCACCTCTTTTCCAGCTTCTTCCGTGAGTGGGGCAGACTCAAGTGGTTCTTGAGGGAATGAGATAGGATAATCTGGTGGTGGAATGGACACACTTTCGGACACTGAGGTAGGATGATCTGTTTCGGACACTGAGGCAGGGTGATCTGGTGGAGGAAGAGACAGACTTTCGGACACTGAGGTGAGTGGACTCACAGGGGCAGGGACAGGGAGAGTATCCCAAAAATTCTCTTCTGTTTTCCCACTCTCCCCCTGAAGAGGATTTTTGATAAAGTAGGGCTGATTTTCAAAGAAGGAGACATCCATACTAACAAACATTTTTCTGGTTGTCGGATCAAAGCACTTATACCCCTTTTTTGTTGGTGAGTAACCCAAGAAAACACATTTAATGGCCCTTGGATCAAATTTACCCCGGCTATGGGAATGGATATGGACAAATGAGGTGCACCCAAAAATTTTGAGTGGTACATTTGAAATCAAACGATTTGTGGGATAGACACTTTGGAATGTTTCTAGAGGAGTCTTGTACCTTAGAACTCGAGTGGGCATTCTATTGATGAGAAATGATGTAGTGAGGACTGCTTCTCCCCACAAGGTTTTAGGTACATTAGTGGTGAACATTAAGGCCCTAGCAACTTCAAGTAGGTGTTGGTTTTTTTCGCTCACCACCCGCTTTGTTGGGGGTATCTACACAACTACTCATTTGAACAATCCCTCACTTTGAAGAAATTTCCCAAGGACAATTTTGAAATATTCAGTCCCATTGTCCGTTCGGAGGATTTGTATTTGGGTTTGAAACTGTGTTTTGACCATTGAATGGAAATTTTTAAACACTTGTTCTGTTTCAGATTTTGTTTTTAAGAGATACACCCAACATAGCCGAGTGTGATCGTCGATGAAAGTAATGAACCATCTAGCCCTCGAAAAATTTTTAACTCGTGAGGGACCCTATATGTCACTGTGTATTACTGAGAATGGTGCTGAATGTTTGTATGATTGAGATGGAAAAGACGCACGGTGGTGTTTGGAGAGTTGACAGATTTCACATTGAAAAGAAGTAGGGTCTTTATTATTGAAAAGAGATGGAAACAAATTTTTCAGATATGGAAAGCTAGGGTGGCCAAGTCTATAATGCCACAACATAACATTATTCTCACATAAAGAAGCAGAAAAAGATTTGCAGTCTAGATTTTGTCTACTCGAGTCTTCTTTGTCTAGGTAATAAAGTCCTCCACACTCTTTAGCATTGCCAATCATCTTCCCCGAAGCCAGTTCCTGAAATTGACATGAAGAGGAGCTAAACTTAGCAACACAATTTTGATCTTGAGTGAGTTTACTAATGGACAAAAGGTTGCATGAAATAGAGGGAACATGAAGCACAGACTTTAGAGCCAGGTTTTTTGACAAAATTATTGAGCCTTTTCCTGCTACTGTGGCTAATGAACCATCAGCAATTCTTACTTTCAGGTTGCCAGCACACGGAATATAAGAAGAGAAGAGTGAGGAACAACCTGTCATATGATCCGAGGCCCCAGAATCTATAACCCAGGGAGTCTTGTCCTCGGTTAGCACACTGAAGGACTGAGGAAAATTACCTTTCTGGGCAATAGAGGCGGATGGAAGAGAGGTAGAGTTCAGGAGCTTCATCAGATGTTCCAGTTGTTCCTTATTAAGGGAAACAGGAGTACTTTCTGGAATTGATTCCTCAGAGGCTGTTTGGAAAGCTCTACTGGTCCCTTGGTCTGACTGCCCGTTTTTCAGATGAGGAGGTTTTCCATGCAGTTTCCAGCAATTTTCCCGAGTATGTCCAGTTTTTTTACAATGGTCACACCAGGGTCTATTTCCCTTTTTGTTCCGAGAGTCTGTTCCACCATTAGACACCGCGGGGAACCTGTTGCTTCTGACTGCGAGGGCTGACGATTCTGGCTCAGTGGCTGAAGTCTCTTGGGTTTCTTTCCCCAACATAACACTCCTTCTGCTTTCCTCCCTGCGGACCTCGGAGAAGACTTCTCGTGTAGATGGAAGAACTTCACGTCCAAGGATTCTACCACGAACCTCATCAAGCTCGCTGTTCAAGCCGGCCAAGAATGCAAAAACTCGCTCCTTCTCAATCATCTTTTTGAATATGGCACTATCTTGTGAACAGTGCCATTCATAGTCATGAAATAAATCCAGCTCCTGCCATAAGGTTCTGAGCGTATTATAGTATTGCAATACACTCAGATTACCTTGTTTTGTGTTGCGGATGCGTGTGGTGATTTCATAAACCTGGGAAGAATTTCCCAAATCAGAAAAGGTCTCCTTTGCAGCCTCCCAGATTTCTTGCGCAGTAGCCAAAAACATATACGTCTTGCTGATTGCTGGCTCCATCGAATTGATCAGCCACGACATGATTAGGGCATTCTCGGATTCCCAGGTGTCAATGGATCCGAGGCCCTCTTTTGGTCTCTGTGTCGCTCCCGTCAGGAAACCTGTTTTTCCACGACCCCGGATGAATAACATGACCGACTGTGACCATTGGAGATAATTTTCTCCATTGAGTTTGTGAGTGGTAATTGAATGAGAAGAGAGATTATCATGAGTGTTTGATAGGAGGGTAGGTTTTGGAGATGATTTCGCCGATCCAGAATCGTGCGACTGGTCATCTGTGCTGGATGTGCCAGACATGGTTTCTGTTTGCTTTTCCCGGTGATCAGATATTGGCTCTGATACCATGTGGAAACCGGTAGGTTCAGAATACTGGATACCTAGCCGTCTTTCTCATATATTAATCAGAGGTATTGAGCCTCTTTTATATACAATTAGGTCATAATCAGTTAGAGAGAAAATAGGAAACTAACTCCTAATTTATAGCTAACTACAAATCAGCACCTAATCTACCATACATAGATTACATATTTCCGGGAATAGACTTTCCTAAATAATAGGATAAAATCACGCTTTTCAACACTATAGTATATGCAAAGATAGCCCATAGGATATGAAAAATAACTCGCATGATATTAGTGGTATAAGATTAGTTTATAAACAGTGGCAGAGTAAAATAGTGTTACCTTTTTTTTGGCATTTTTTGAAAATGTTCCTTTCTTTTGTGGTCAATAATGAGTTCAGGATTGGCACTATTTGTTTATTTCAGCCAAAAATTACATAGTATTAGAAACAAGAGAAAATTGTTGAACCTACCCTTAGAGTGCATGAGTCTAGATTTTCCTTACTCTTGATTAATATCCTTTTGACTAATATAGTTATTTGACTAAAAATGATATTAACTAAGATTAAGGGGTGAAAATTTAGGCTCATGCTCTTTAAGGGATATTTATCTCCTTTTCCCTAGAAACAATTAGACCATCGCCTACAAAATTACGCCCTTCAAGGCCGCCTAGAGGCGTACACCTTTTCTTACTTTGTGAAGCTTAAGCCTTGATTCCTTTTTTGAGCGCATCATGGGTGCACCTCCCGTTGTGCACTTTTGAACACTGCACAAAACTAAAGAGGCGGGAGCCACATTCCCTAAACACTTCATTGAGAAATGAAAACACATCTTTGACCTTCATAGCGATGATATTAATAATACACACACACACACACACACACACACACGCACATATTGCTTTCATTCGAGGCTTACACCTCTCCGCCTCTAAGCTTACATCTCATCTTGGCTCGATTCCTAAAATAGCATTTTTAAACGTTGATTATATCCTAGATGCTTGCAGTCATAATGGCAGACTGGAAGTGGGCATTTCAACAATTCAGTGCTGTTCAGGAAAATCTTTCCATGGTGTCAGTAGATTGCTCTTTAATATGTCTGGTGATTTAGCATCTCCTTAGGGATTTGTTGTACCTAATCAAGGTCACTTCATCTAGTACTTAGGTATATCTTTACTGTTTTCCTGGAATAATGGAAATACTATATATTTAAGTAGTAACTTTGAAATGTTTGTGATAGTTTTGAATTTTGATTATAACTTGGTTTAGATTTATATGTAGTGCAAACTCATACATGGTCAATGCCATACCTTGCGAAATAAGTGCTAATACAATATGTAGGTTCTTTATTTATCTATTTATGTTTTTTTCCCCCTTTTCTTGGTTGGTTTGGCGGGAACCTGTTAAACCTTTCAACAGGAAATATATAAGAAATAAATAGTTGACCGTGATAATTTGTGGCCAATAACATCGTGCTTTTTTGTCTGTTCAAGACAATGTCAAATTGCAATACAAAGAGTCAAAGATGATAAACAAGCAGGTACTTATGATGTCAATATATCAATTTGGAAACATTAGTGCATAAAAATGTTACTGGTGAGAATTGCATGTTTTATTTGTCGTCGCCTGATTGCTAGCATTTATTATCATATGCCAAGTAACGATTAAAACAGAAGTTTAAACCAGCTGAAACAGATAAAGAAGCTCTTTACTCACCAGATTGAATGACTAGAAAGGTGCCGATTGTTGAACCTTGGTGCCGATTTACTTTTGTCAATGTAATGAAATAGTTTTAGACTTTCTTGAGTGCGTATGTTGTGTGAGTTTTCACCGTGTTTTGCCTTTAAGTTTCACTGTTTATTGCATGGAAATGACTATTCGGTCAAGTTTTTATTGAATATGATCTATATGTACTTTCATTTAGTTAGTAAACATACTTTCCCGTGTTTCAGTATGCAATCAGGGCCTCTTAAATGCTGTAAACCAATATTGAGATCCACAGTCCCTCCTCTCTGCCCCACTCATTTTCAGAAGGGTGAAAAATGTCTCATAAGGGACCTAAGAAAGGCCGGTCTTAATGTCTCTTCACTAACCAACCTTGCTCCGAAATTCCATGTCATTGTTGCCGAGTACGTCAACCAAATCCAAAGCAAAAGGAGAGCTGCTCGAAAGGCTAGCATCTGTAAGGTGGAGCCGAAGTAGGATATGAGCTAGATGTTTCTTAGGCTTTTGTGGTGGTTGTGAAATTTCTTGATACTGCTGCATAGGGAGCAATTTTCTATCGCACGATAAACCGACTTGCCTCGGAGAACATATTTTGTGCATAGGCAAGAATCAAGACACTTCATTTCTTCATGACTTCTTTGCTCATTTTCACGAGGGCTTCTTTGCTGTAATCTTTTTCAGCAAGAATTGATGTAGATTGATGAATAACCTATGTCTTGACGATTTTGTTGTCTGTAATTAGATCAATATTTTCGAAATTCTAGTTGTGGATTGTATAATCACTCATTTATGATTGTGCACAAAAAGAATGTGAAGCTTTCACCAGATGGCTGGAGAGACATGTGACTTACTGACTTCCAATGAGAACCTGGTAATTTTCCTTGGCCTATACCATGGGTTCCTCAAATCTCTGAATCTGTTCTGTGAGTATTCAGCTTTAAATTTTTAGAAGGTGACTGAAGCAATTTAAGTAGTCGAATAATATTTGCATAGAAGATTGGTCTTTGATCTACTTGGTGATTTGGGAACACTTGATATTGGTTTGTACCCAATTAAGGCCGTTTCACTTTGCCGTCGAGCATGTTTTTGAGTAATACGGATCTTAAAAACGTTGATAAAAAAAAAAAAAAAAAGTGTTACCCAATTTTTTATTGTTTTTATTTTATTTTTGAAAATACAAGTGTTACCCAATTATGTTGGTCCTGTACTTGCTTAGGTTCATATTTATTTGAACTTTCCAAATTGCAACTTACACCTATTATTTAGAGAATCAGCTTCCAACTTGAATTTTGTACTTTTTATGAATATATAACGACGAGATACGAACACTAATTAGATCAGGATTTTATAACAAAACAGGAGTTTTTCATCGTCAAAGTAGATGACTAATTCTTCAAAGCAGTAAGAAGAACAAAAGCTGCTTCTTTCATAAGATTAATCAAGATCAAAGATGAAGAAAACGTAAACGTCTGATTTATTTGCAGCATCCGAGGTCATTATACTAATTATAGTGGTGAAGACTGTCACGTTATAACAATAGGTTTACTGCTTTTTCTCTCCTGCAAAATTATTAATCATGATATAGGGAAGAGTTGGAAACGGTGAGTAGCTATAGAAATTTTAGATTTTGGGCCTAAATCTATTGAGCTTTCTAATTCAAATGGAGGGAAAAGAGAAAATTTAAAATACCCCACAAAACGAAAAGAAAAAATTATTATTTACGTCATCACACTTAAAAATAAATAATTATTATTTAATTAATAATTAGAAAATAAAAGACTACTACTTAATATTTAAATCTTGCAATTAGGCTCGGTATTTAACCGTCTCCACACAGCGCTGGTTCCATGTGGCATAAGAAGACAAAAAAAAAAAAAAAAAAAAAAAAAAAAGTTGCAAAGGTATAAGTGTAAGGTCTGTGGAAATTTAATTGAAATTTGTCATTTTACCACGTAAAGCGGAGCCGTGTTCCTGAGTTAAATAATGATACCAAATAGTATTTTTATAATTATTTATGGTAAAAAAAAAAAATACTATTTAATGTGGTAAAAAAAAAAATATTATTTATACTACTACAGTTAAAAATAAACAACTGTCATTCAATTAATAAAGAGAAAATTAAAGATTATAATGACATCTAATTATTTAGAATGATATAAATAATAAGTCTCTATAAAATCATGACAAATCATGTTCTCTCTTATTTAAAATGATATAAATAATAAGTTTATACAAAACCATGAAATATTATGTACTTTTTTCTGGAAGAAATTTCTGTAACCCTTGCAAGTTTATTAGAGAGTAAATAATACCATGTCAAATCATATACCTTTTTTTCAGAAGAAATTTCTGTAATTCCTGCAAGTTCATTGGAGAGCAACAAATCCGGCTTTTGGACCTTGATTTTTGAGGACTAACTATATATGAGCTTAGTATGAGTAATGGTAGAATGGAAGATTTATGTAAATGTCCAAAAAAATTTTAAAATTAAATACTGATTAATTAACTATTTAAGTCAAAAATTTTCTTGGTAATGTCACATTTAATATTCCTATGTTGCTATATTTTCTCCACGTAAGAGGAACATTAAAAAGTTAATGAAAGCCAACTAGTTAGTGCATAGTTTGAAGTGGACATGTAAGAAAATAATTGAGAGAGTTTGATGTCATTTTCACTAAATTGAAAAGAACTGGTAGTTTGAGGTTGATAAATTTTGTGCGTCTTAAAGTCCACTCATGGTTTAATGCCAGAGCAAATTTTTCGGTGGATGTAACTGAAACTCATTAATGTACAAGAAAGTCGTATTTTATAATATGTTTTTGCATGCACACACTACTCCTTTCAAAAAGAAAAAAAATCTTATCCCAATAGGTTTTAAGTTATCAACAAACTAATTTATAGTAATTTTGCTTATAGAGTATCTAAAATACTTCCCAAGTATCGTAGGACCATTATATTAATTAATGTCAATTGATGTTACTGTTGTGTGGGAAAATGTGACAAAAACGTGGACCACCAAAATCACGACACGTGGCGACATACGCTTCCTGCCAAATGCATAACCCTCGACGCTTCGATATCTCAAAGTCAGCCGACGAGCCCAAAGCCAATGTCCAAACCGGCGATGACCCCATGTGGGCGTCGGACGGAACCAAAAGATCCAAATTAAGGTGCTAAGGTTCCTCGACTGCAAAAAAGGGCCCTCAAAGAGGACAAAAGAGGCTCTCGGGCGGCGCTGGCGATTTAGAGGATCTTCCCGTCGAGGCATGGTTGGTTGCGTGCAAAAGAAGAAGACTGCAGACAAAGCGTGACAAGTTTACAAACCGCCACAGGGGACACAAAAGCATTACGGAGACTCACAGAGCCGTGAATCGAAGACTAATCGGAAGAGTGAACAAAGGCCGATTAGTGGGCTCTGGGCCTAAAAAAAGAAGCACTCGAGTGCCTAAGCCTCACGGAGGAAAAACCCTTGTGAAGGCAATATTCGGCTATATAAGGAGAACCACCCCCAATTGAGAGGGGGTCGGTGATTTGGAGAAAAAAGAATCCACAAGTACAAATTCTGTAAATTGTAAACTCTCTCAAAGAAATACAAATCACAGTGGATGTAGCTCTGATTTTATAGAGTGAACCACTATTAAATTTCTCTTGTGTTTTTTTCATTCAGTAAAAGAAAACACTAATTCCACATAGAAATTCAATAACCGGCCGGTAAACCAAAGGGAGACTAGAGGTATCCTGGCTGGTTTATTGTTGGCGAAATTCTACCGTCAACAATTGGCGACTCCGCTGGGGACCGGAAGCGTTAGGCCCCCAAGAATATAAGCTGCAAACGACCATCCACCTAGGGGATATCAGGATGGAAGGAGATTTACGTCCAGAAGGAAATGGAGCTCCCCCCCCCGACGCACCACAACCGGACCCGAGGCAGATGCAAGCTCAGATAACTGCCCTGACCGACTTGGTACGTGGGCTAGTGACCGTGGTGGAGCGACTAGATGGAAGGAACTCCATGCCACTGTTAGAAGATGCCCCGAGACCACAAGGACCCGCCGTAATGGAAAATCCAAATCGCGGCGAACATCCACACATCCAAGAAGGAACCGGGGAGAGCGAGCACCGCCAGGGCCTTCCCAGGCCTCGGCCCACCCACTCTTCGGGCAGCCGGTTGAGAGCTGCTGGGATCCGAGCCATCGAGGAGCTACTCCAAAATCCGGAAGGAAACCTGCCGGGAGACTCGGGATCAGTACAGGCGGGCGGCCAGGCTAGGGGTGGACCCATCGCTCAAAGGTCGGAAGCACCGGGAGCTGCTGGTTCGGCCGTCTCGACGGAAGAAGCGCAGACCATCATGGAACGCATGGCCAACCTAGAAAGGAGACTGGCCGGGGATGTCGCGGGACTGAAAAAGAACATCGGGCGGGTGGCCGAGGTGGTGAACGTCAACATTACGCCCAGCCGCACTCACGACCACCCGTTTACTGTGGAGATCATGGCACTCCCCCTCCCCGATAAGTATAGGTCGCCGTCGATCCCACCCTATGACGGACGAGGAGATCCCGACGACCACTTGGAGATGTACACGGGACACATGCTCTTGCACGGCTACGCCGAGGAGATCATGTGCCGAGCCTTCCGGAACCATCTGACCGACTCTGCCCGATGATGGTTCCGGACGCTGAAACCGAACTCTATCTCCAGCTGGGATGAGTTGAAGGAGGCGTTTTCTCTCCAGTTCATCGGGGTTAAGAAGTACGTGCCCCCAAAACAAAACCTGACAACAATATATCAGAAGCCAAACGAAACACTGAGGGATTGGCTTGCCAGGTATGGAGAGGCCGTAGCCGCAACGATGGATATTACCGACAGGGAAGCCCTGATGGGGGCCTTGTCGAGTATAAAGAAGACAGCTCCCTTCAAAAGGGAGCTGAACCGGAAACCCCCGTCCAGTTACAAAGAGTTCCTTGCACGGGCGCAAGGATACATCAACGCGGAAGAGGCTGACGCTAATGACCCCGATCACAGATCCAACAAGGGTAAGGGGATCGAGCAAGGGTCGGCGCCATCAAGGCAAGACGGGAGGAAACGTCGAGGGGAAGGAAGCAGCGACAAGCCACCAGCCTCAACACAAAGAACACCGGAGGCCAAGAAGCCGAGACAGGAGGATCCCCGCAGGCCTCGGCTGTTCCAAAAATACGACACCTACCATGAACTAACGGTAGGCGTCGAGGAAATATTCAACCAGATAGGCCGCGGAAACATGCTACGCCGGCCTTAGCCAATGAAGTCAGACCCCACTCGGAGGAACCAAAGGAAATTCTGCAGGTTCCACGGCAAGGTTGGCCACCACACCAATGACTGCGCCGACCTCAAGGATGAAGTCGAAAGAATAATCTGTGAGGGAAGGCTGCAGGAATTCGGGGCTGACCGAAGGCCTCGTAACGACGGCCATGGCGGGCACAACGACGGTCGACGCCGAGAGGAAAACCACCGACCAGAAGATCGGGAGCCTGTCGGCGTCATTCGAACAGTCCTCGGCGGCCCTTACATAGGAGGAGATACTCGGAGGTCGCAAAAGGACTACACCCACAAGGCCAAAGGGGTCTACCAGGAGCGATTTTGGAACGTCTCCGCCGCCAAAGCCCCAAGGCACAGCCACACTGATGTGGCCTTCAACGAGGATGACGCCAGCGGAGTTCACTTCCCTCACAACGACGCACTGGTAGTGGAAGCCGTGATCGGGAACCACACCGTGTGCCGGATTCTGGTAGACAACGGGAGCTCGGTGGACCTCTTGTATTCCGACTGCTTAGACAAAATGGGAATTCCTAAGGAGCAGTTGGAGCGAAATACCAGGCCACTATACGGGTTCACCGGGGACTCCCTCATCCCTCAAGGAACTATCCGGCTACCGATAACCGCCGGAGAAAAGCCCCGGCAAGCAACAACAATGGCCAACTTCGTGGTAATCAAAGGAGGCTCCCAATACAACGCGGTCATCGGGAGACCAACCCTCCAGGCCTTGAGGGCGGTAACCTCCATTTACCACCAAAAGATTAAATTCCCCACCCCGAATGGCGTAGGGGAAATTAAGAGTAATCAATATGAGGCCAGGGTCGCGTACTCCGATGCCCTGCGAGGGTATGACCAGCCGGAAAGACAAGAAATGAGAATGGTTCAACAGGGTCTCATCGAAGACATAGACCCCAGAGTTCAAGAGGATGTTACTTGGTCCTAGCCCATCGAGCAGTTAGAAGAAATTAAGATTGACCACAATGGGGGCATCAAAATACTGAAGATAGGCTCAGACTTGACTCCATCCCTCAAAAGCGAGGTTGAGAGATTCCTCAAGCAGAACATGGAGGTCTTCGCTTGGAACCATTCCGACATGGAAGGGATCAACGCCGAGGTAATGTGCCACTCCCTAAACGTCGACCCCACATATCCTCCCAAACGCCAAAGACGCCGACCGATGAACCCGGAGAGATATGAAGCGCTGAGGGAAGAGGTCGACAAGCTGATTAACAATGGCTTCATCAGAGAGGCACACTACCCACGATGGATATCAAATCCAGTCCTGGTAGTCAAGCCCAACGGGAGCTGGAGAACTTGCGTCGATTTCAGCGACCTCAACAAAGCATGCCCCAAGGACGGCTTTCCACTTCCTCGGGTAGACCAAATGGTCGACGCCACGGCGGGACATGAGATGCTAAGCTTTATGGACGCCTATTCCGGGTACAATCAGATCCCCATGAATCCAGCCGACGAAGAGCACACATCTTTCATAACCGATAGGGGCCTTTACTGCTACAAAGTCATGCCCTTCGGCCTAAAAAATGCAGGGGCAACCTACCAAAGGTTAGTAAACAAGATGTTTGCTCAACAGATCGGCAAAACAATGGAGGTCTATGTCGACGACATGCTCGTGAAAAGCGCCAAAGCTAGCCATCACGTCGAACATCTGGAAGAAATGTTTGGTATATTGAGAAAATACCACATGAAGCTCAATCCCCAGAAATGTGCCTTCGGAGTCGGATCGGGTAAATTCTTCGGTTTTATGGTCAGTAGCCGAGGAATCGAGGCCAACCCAGAGAAGATCAAAGCCTTGCAGGATATGCAGTCACCAACCAAACCAAAAGAAGTACAAAGGTTGACAGGTTGCGTCGCCGCCCTGAATAGATTTATATCGAAGGCTACGGACAAATGCGTCCCTTTCTTCGACGCGCTGAAGGGAAATAAGCACTTTGAATGGACGCCACAGTGCGAGGAAGCTTTTCAAAGGCTGAAAGAACATTTGGGCAAGCCCCCGATCTTGTCCAAACCAAACGCAGACGAAGAACTTAGCCTCTACCTCTCAGTATCTCAGCACGCCGTGAGCTCCGTACTTATAAGGGAAGAGGGGAAAGTGCAATTACCAATCTACTATGTGAGCAAAAGACTTCTCGACGCCGAGTCAAGATACAGCGAAATGGAGCGTCTACTTCCAATCCCACATTATATGAGTTCTCACAAACCACCCGCTGAGACAAGCCTTACAAAAACCTGAGACCTCCGGTGACTTCTCAAGTGGTCAGTAGAGCTAAGCCAGTTCGACATAAAATACATGCCAAGAACCGCCATTAAAAGTCAAGCTCTCGCCGACTTCCTGACTGAGTTTTCTCACAGACCAGCTTCCACCTCATCTGAAGAAGCTAATAATACGACATGGAGGCTTTACGTAGATGGGGCGTCGAGCGAAAACGGATCAGGGGCTGGCATTCTGTTGATCAGTCCCGAAGGCCACAAAATTACCTCGGCGGTACGGTTTAAATTTAAGGCTTCAAACAATGAAGCAGAATACGAAGCCTTGATTGCCGGGTTACGCTTGGCAAAACACTTGAAAGTCGAAAGGATCAGCATCTACAGTGACTCCCAGTTAGTCGTCGCCCTGGTCAAGGAAGAATACCAAGGACGCGGCGAGAAGATGGGGGCATATCTCAGGAAGACGAAGGAGGAGCTCGTCGAATACAAAAAATACGAGATTTTCCAGATCCCTCGCAGCGAGAATGCAAACGCTGATGCACTGGCAAAACTAGCAACGTCAAGGGATGCAGACACACTAGGCGTCGTGCCCATTGAAGAGCTAGAATGACCAACCATAGAAGAACTTGCGTAGACACTCAATGTCCAAGAAGGAGAAAATTGGATGACTCCCCTCGTTCAATACCTAATGGACGCTCAGCTGCCGAATGATAAAGTTGAGGCCCGACGAATCAGGTATAGAGCCGCCAGGTATTTATTATACGACGGCCTGCTCTACCGCCGAGGCTATTCAACACCTCTACAACGGTGTTTGGACGACGACGAAGCCCAGAAGGTCCTCCAGGAAATACACGAAGGGGTCTGTGGCAATCATACCGGGGGACAATCTTTAGCGCTAAAGGTCTTGAGGCAGGGATACTACTGGCCCACGCTAAAAAAGGACGCATTTCAATATGCCAGGCGATGCGTTAAATGCCAGAGGTACGCCACAATTCCACGAGCACCCCCGGAGAAACTGACCTCCATTCTCAGTCCGTGGTCCTTCGCCAAATGGGGAATCGACCTAATCGGACCATTGCACCTCGCACCTTGGGGGTTGAGGTTCGCAATTGTAGCGGTAGACTATTACACAAAGTGGGCAGAGGCCAAGGCCTTAACTACAACAACCGAAGCAGCCTGCACTAAATTCCTATGGGACCATATTGTGTGCAGATTTGGGGTTCCCCACTCGATAGTCTCCGACAACGGAAAGCAGTTTGACAACGCTGCAACGCGCAAATTCTGCGAAGGTCTGGGCATCCGGAAGGACTTCTCGGCGCCAATTCATCCACAGTCAAATGGACAGGTCGAAGCAGTCAACAAAATACTTAAATATACACTCAAGAAAAGACTCGATGACCTGAAAGGAAGATGGGCTGAGGAGCTTCCCAAAGTTTTATGGGCATATAGAACAACGAGCCAAACTACAATAGGAGAAACCCCTTTCTCCATGGCATATGGCGTTGAGGCTGTACTTCCTATAGAAATCGAGACGCCGACCCTAAGAACCGTTGTTCACAACGACGAGGATAACGCAGAGGGTCTAAGCGGAGAACTCGACTTACTGGAGGAAAAACGACTTAACTCCCAACTACGTCTCGCCGCTTATCAACAACGAACGGCGCGATACTATAACAAGAAGGTTCGGCAAAGAAGGTTCATCCCGGGAGACCTAGTATTAAAAAGGGTAACGCAGAGCACAAAACCTAAGAATACTGGTCCCCTAGGCCCAACTTGGGAAGGACCCTACCGCATAAGAGAAGCGCTGCGACCCGGCACATACGTCTTAGAAAGCCTCGACGGCAGAAAGGTTCAACACCTGTGGAACGCCGAGCAGCTAAAAATATACTACCAATAGCGTATGGAGTTGTTTACACATTTTATATTTGTATATCCTTTACAAATGAAATAAATTGGTGTGTTTTGCAGCATAATGTGTTTTGCCGCATGAGATAGATTGATCCCCTAAAAACGTGTTTGCTTAAAACCCTAGGGTGTATTTAACCAACACAGGGGCAAGTGAAGACACAACACTTAGTGAAATTCCAAGGAATTTCCTAAGACGACAACCCTAAGGGGTTACATCGACGTCAGAATCCTCCAAGGAGGAAAGACACAACACTTAGTGAAATTCCAAGGAATTTCCTAAGACGACGACCCTAAGGGGTTACATCGACGTCAGAATCCTCCAAGGAGGAAAGACGCAACACTTAGTGAAATTCCAAAGAATTTCCTAAGACGACGACCCTAAGGGGTTACATCGACGTCAGAATCCTCCAAGGAGGAAAGACGCAACACTTAGTGAAATTCCAAGGAATTTTCTAAGACGACGACCCTAAGGGGTTACTTCGACGTCAGAATCCTCTAAGGAGGAAAGATTCAACACTTAACAAAATTCCAAGGAATTTCCTAAGACGACGATCCTACAGAATGAGCTCGGCGTCAGATCCTCCAAAGAGGAAAGACAACACTCAGCAAATTCTGAGGAATTTTCTAAAGAAACAGGAAAAAATAATGGACGATCAACAATCGAGGTATGAAATAAAAAACCATTGCCATTATAAAAATATAAATATTGAAATACAGATAATAAAATTGTCTGAAAAGAAGATTAAATACAAAAACAAAACAAAAGGAGGATCAATAAACGGCGATAAACAGCTCCTCAAGCCTCGCCGCCACCTTCATCGCCACCGGCTGCTGGCTCATCATCACCTTCCGCAGGGGGAAGCATTTCTTCATCGACGACCGGAGTAGAGGGGTTGTAGAGAAAGCTCAAATCCCATTCAGGACGCTCTTTCTTAATCAAATCAACGATTTGATCACCCGCCGACATGAAGTCCTTGTTGCGGATATCAAGAAACTCCTGAGAGACCTTGAACTCCTCAAGCATCTCCGCCCGTCGCGCATTAAAAGCGGCTTCAGCCGCAGCCTCTGCCTCCAGCTTCCCCTCGGCTCTGCCCTCGCGGTATCGATTTTCGACGTCGACAAGAGCCGCGGCCAGCTTTTTTTCGGACGACTCCAGTTGCCGGGTGAGGTTTTCTGTCTTGGTCTTTAACTTGGCAAACTCACCCTCCAGACTTAGCAACTGGGCCGCTGCCAAATTCCTCTCATCACAGGCCTCGTCCCTCTTTTTATTGGCCTCATCGATAAGGGACTTCAGCTCGGCCTCCAGCCCGTTCATCGCCTCCTGGCGCTCCTCGACCTTAACAAGGTCAAGAAGGTTGAGGATAGAGAGGACCAGGCTCTAAAAAAAAAAAAAAAAAAACCACAAAGAGTTAGGGCAGAACGCCAAAATATCTACTTTCAAAAAAAAAAAAAGATGTGTTTATACTTACATGAATCTGGAAGGAGATCTGCTTCCTCTGCCGGTCGACCATGGAAGACTGGGAGGCAGCAACCCAGTGTGGCTCCAGGCAGGACTCATATAGTGCCTGGAAGACGAGGGAGAAGCGGGGAGGAAGTTTAAGCATCGCCTCGACCTCGGCGTCAGAAAGGTCCGAGACCTGGAAGTTCCCATCCAGGACCTTCCCCCCGGGAATCATTATACGTTCCCTTGGGCCCGGGGTGATGGGAACATCTGGGATAGGTACCGCCGGCGTCCACCCTTTCCCAATCGACGCAGCAATGTCCACCGAGGCTTCAGTGCGTTGCCTCTTCCTACTCTTGCCCTTCTTCCCCTTTGAGGCAGGGCGGGACGAGCTGGCCACCTCCTTTCCCTTAGTCGAGGGTTGATGGCTCGGCGAAGGCTGCGCGGCGGGTGGCGCCTGTTCTCTCGGCGCCTGTTCACTCGACGCCTGTTCCCTCGGCGCCTGCCGAGGGCTTGGCGTCGGCCGCGGGGCCCCGGGAAGTTGGATCCTCAGAGACGCCATCTCTGACGACGAGAAGAAGAAGATATTACGTAAAAAAAAAAAAAAAACCGAGAAGGGAGGCGTCGAAAGAAGGAGTTACCTTCGTCGTTTAGATGAAAATATTCACGGACGGCGTCTAAATCTGAGGGGTCGGGGAGATCGAGGATCAAGCCGGATGCTCGAAGGTTCTCCTCGGTAAGGAGGTTTCCAATATGGCGAGCCTCCGAAGGAAGGGAGAAAGCTGCCTCGACCCTCTCTAAGCTATTGGCCAAGAACTTCAGCCGGTCGTTGTTAACTACACAATGGAAGGCGCATCGTCAGTATGAAAGAAAAAAAGAAGGACAAGTCACTTTAAAACACAATCTACAGACTTACTCATCTCCCCAAACGACGACTGAATCAGCCTTCGGTGAGGACGGCGGTCATTGGGGTGAAAGTTGAATGGCCCCCGAATCATGAAGAACATGGGCTTCCACCCGTGAGACGACGAGGGGGCGCCCAAAATAAGCTTCCCAAGTCGCGGCTGGGCCCTCCCATGACCGCTCAAGAAATACCATCCGTCGCACTTGGCGACATGGCATAACTTGTACATAAAACAGAACTCCTCCAATGGGAGTTCCATATCGAACTTCTGGTGCCACAGGACCCAGGTCCCCGCGAAGCAGTACCAGAAGTTCGGCGCCAGCTGAGCAGGAGAGATGCCATAGAAATGGCAGTACTCCTTAACGAAGGGATGAATCGGAAGAGTCATCCCCGCCGTTACCGCCCTCGTGTAAACTGGAAGGTAACCAGTCGGCGGCATGCTGGTCCTGAAATGTTTATCAGGGAGAAGGTACTCGAACCACCTCCCGTCGATACTTCCTTCCTTCACAGCCCGGATAATGTCCTTATTCCGGACCCTCGACGGTACGTCGTCGGCTGTGAAGGAAGGTCTATCCGGGTCACCACTCATAGCGGCCAGGGGGGCGTTTACCGCCGCAGCCTCCACCCCGCTAACACTAGCCCCGGTGAAAGGGATCTGCTCGATCCTCCGGTCCACCAGCTCCTCAAATCTGGCGAACTCGTCCCTAAAGTCGTCGATCGGCTCGAATCTTCCCTCGATGTCTTCGATATGACTAGGGTAAGAGCCGACACTAGACGACGAAGAGCTTCCTGAAATCTCCACCACTGAAGGAGGGTCAGAGCGGACAACGGAAGAAGAATCCTCTCGACTGCTAGGGTTTTGAGCCATTGTTCTGACAAATACAGGACAAAAAGCTAAGTTAAAACCCTAACGTCGAGAGGAATAAACGACGACTGCTCTAAACGTCGATCATTTATGGTATAAATGGAGACGATGAGTGTTCATGGGAACCACGGGTTCCCAGAACCCAGAAACTAAAGGCAAAATCCAAAAGTGCGCGTACATAAAAATCAGGTTACCCAGTGCGACAGAAAGGTAAGTTTTTCTAAACTAAACAATATTCCCGTTTTCAGTGTACATGCATTCTCACATTCCAGATATACAAAGAAAAGTCCTACGAGTAAAGGCCGAACGAACGAAGGTCTCGAGAACTCACCGGAGAATGGAGTGGAAATGGATTTGTGACGGAGTACACTGAGAAGAATGGGAAGAACAACGTCGGAAGTCCGGCAAGAAAAGCTCTGATGCAGCGCAGGGATTTCAACGGAAGAACAACGAGAGTTTCGAGTTCGAAGTTTTGAAAGTTCTAAAAAATGGTTCCCGGATTTTCAAGGGGATATTTATAGGCGAAATCTATCCTCGACCCCCAACCGTTGGATGAAGATTTCAAAATCCCACGGTCAGGGATTTCCGCGCAGATCTAGCGGTCAAAAATTGGGCGGGAAATCGAAAGGACGCGGATCTAACGGTCAAGGGTCGACCTCTCGAAGAATGGATGCCATCATTAAAGTCAGAATAATCGACGCGACGGTTGCGTTCCCGAACCTGCCGAGCACTCATTGTAAAAAGAGGTTCGGGGACGGTTTCCTACACCCGAAGCACAGAAGAAGAGAACCGAGCCTAGAGGTCGAGGCCACCAAAAAAGGAACCCTCGACCTGGGGGGTAGCTGTTGTGTGGGAAAATGTGACAAAAACGTGGACCACCAAAATCACGACACGTGGCGACATACGCTTCCTGCCAAATGCATAACCCTCGACGCTTCGATATCTCAAAGTCAGCCGACGAGCCCAAAGCCAATGTCCAAACCGAAGCGATGACCCCATGTGGCGTCGACGGAACCAAAAGATCCAAATTAAGGTGCTAAGATTCCTCGACTGCAAAAAGGGCGCTCAAAGAGGACAAAAGAGGCTCAGGCGGCGCTGGCGACGAGAGGATCTTCCCGTCGAGGCATGGTTGGTTGCGTGCAAAAGAAGAAGACTGCAGACAGCATTAATGACAAGTTTACAAACCGCCACAGGGGACACAAAAGCATTACGGAGACTCACAGAGCCGTAATCGAAGACTAATCAGAAGAGTGAACAGTGCTGATTAGTGGGCTACTGGGCCTAAAAAGGAGAAGCACTCGAGTGCCTAAGCCTACGGAGGAAAAACCCCTTGTGAAGGCAATATTCGGCTATATAAGGAGAACCACCCCCAATTGAGAGGGGGTCGGTGATTTGGAGAAAAAAGAACCCACAAGTACAAATTCTGTAAATTGTAAACTCTCTCAAAGAAATACAAATCACAGTGGATGTAGCTCTGATTTTATAGAGTGAACCACTATTAAATTTCTCTTGTGTTTTTTTCATTAAGTAAAAGAAAACACTAATTCCACATAGAAATTCAATAACCGGCCGGTAAACCAAAGGGAGACTAGAGGTATCCTGGCTGGTTTATTGTTGGCGAAATTCTACCGTCAACAGTTACCATTATTAATTAATATTAATTATCATATAACCACTATCTTAATTAATTATCATAGGACCATTATATTAAGTTTATCTCTTAGATTCTATAAATAAAAATATTAGTGATTGTAATTTTATTTAGGGAGTTAATTAATGAATTGATATTGAGTTTCTATTTTGTTTTCTCTTAAATTTTTTTTCTCTCTCTCGTGATTCTTCTTCTTTATTAGAGTTCTTTTTCTCCTCTTGATTCTCCCTTCTTCTCTCTAAATTCAATCTCAATTCTCTATTCTCTATTCTATCCCATCCTACACATATTGGCATCATAGAAATCTCATTTCCTTTGAACAAAACTATCTTTTATTATTTTTTTTTTGTTTCCAAATACAACAAACACGCACAAAGGCCAAAAACAACACAAATACCCATTAAAAAAAAAAAAAAAAAAAAAAAAATCAGAAAATCAGGTTTTCATTTATCTGTGCTACTCGGGTTTAGTTTAATTTAATGTTTTTAATGAAAAAAAAAATAAAAAAATAAAACCTAGGGTGAAATCGTGTGTTCCCATTTATTGCACGTATTCGTGAAACGTTGTCTTTTCACTTGTGTATTAAATAAAATAATAATAAAAAAAGATTATCAGGATAGGGTTTGATATTTTTCTTTTAGATAGGATGGAAGAGTACTGGAGGAAAAAGAAAAGGCTTAGAGAGTAGAAGGGCACAACCATTTATTGAGCAGTGCGATTTTACTGATTGACGATACCACTGACCATCAATGATATTTTTTATTGGTTCAATATTAACGAGTCCCGCTCCCGCCCGTTTCGGTTAACCTAGTTATAAATCGCACCGAACCTTCAATATTGAAGTTCCAATTCCCTAAGATATTTAATTAGGTTAACTTTGTCCCCATGTTGAGAAATATTTAATAGGTCGTTGAGCTTTTGCATTAACACCGATTGTTAGTTGGCACTTCCCTTTATGGTCAATGAATATTGTATTAAACATCAAAATCAGAATGGACATGAAAGAATAAGATGCTTTTCGTATAGTGATTAAAAAAAGAGTACAGAATAAGGAAATTGCTTAATCACTTTCCTTTTTGTTGGGATTTATGCGGTTAAAGATATATAGTGATGATCAGAATTTATATTTTCAGACATTAACCATGATTCATGATTCATGGTTCTCTACAGTATTTTCTCTCACAAAAAATACACGTAAATCAAAAATGGTTTAAATCACATGATTTGAATCTATGAACGAAACGGACCCTTAATGATTTATGTCAAATCTAGCATGATATATTGAAAGTGCTTCAATTAAAGCTAGTTTTAAATAAATGATATAGAGCTGATCAGTAAGGGGAATACAGGTTTTGTCCTTCCAAGAATGGAGATTGGTGTTTCTGAATTCTGGGTCTGTTGCGTGACAACGGAGGTGTTTTACCTCTTCACTAATATATATATATATATATATATATGTTGGGTACTTAGTAGGCTAGATTTGCTTTTTTGCCGTTTTATGTCCCTGATCGATGTTGTTTATTTATTTATATATTTTTTATCGATTTAGAAATCATTGCAGATGCTTTATGTGGGCTCGAAATTGATTAATGTCTATTTGGAGAACTCAATACACATTTTTTCTCGTCTAACATTTCATTCGAATTTACAAATGAACCGTTTAATTTTGAGAGTTGAGTCTACCTATGTTTTAAGGCTCTTAAATAGTGTCTAATCAGTGTTTATATTTCTTTAAATAGGAATCTAACTTTCTCTTCACTGAAAAAAATGCAACTTCTGAAGAAAAAAGAAAAGAACCAGTTGTTACAAAATATGTAGAAAAAACAAACAGCTAGTTAATTTTCCCTTTTATTTTCACATTTTTTCCCATTAATCAATTGTGAGTAGCTTGAACTTTAATGTGATAGCACTGCTTTTGATCAATGTGTGGTTTCGTATTGATCATGATCTTTTTTTTTTTTTTTTTAGTTAGCAGGAAAAAAAAAGGATAAAAGAAAAGGAAAATGAAATCTTGCAGAGATCCAACAGATAAAACATTCAACTCAGCATATTAATTAGGATGAATAAGTTGGTGTGGTCACGAATGGAACAATCTAGCTCTTCTGGCCTCTTTTCATCTGCCTTTTCTCCGCTGCCTTAATAATTTTCACGTTAAAGAGGGTAAAAAGTAATTCATTATAAGAAATTAAGACATTAGTTAAATATGGTTAAACGGGTGTTGAAGCAGTTTTAACTGCTTTATATAACAGTTCACGTGGTTGTTACATTCTTTTACTGATCGTCATCACGTTCAGAATATGCTCTTAAAGATACCTTACTTTTATAGAAATCAAAGGATATTAGGCTTAACTCAACCTAACAAAATCGGTTTATTAGGAGAGGATTACCTTTACCTTATTAAGTGGATCATGCCAATATCTTCAGTCAATGTGGGATTCTAATACTCCCCCTCAAGCACAACGTGGACCATGCCAAACCGCTGTGAATAAGTCGATATTGGGAGACCCAATATTGCAAAAATGGACCTACTCTGATACTATTTTATAGAAATCAAAGGATATTAGGCATAACTCAACCTAACAAAACCGGCTTGTTAGGGGAGGATTACCCTCACCTTATTAAGTGGATCATGCCAATATCTCTAACCAATGTAGAATTCTAATACTTACCATAGGATTGAAAAAATAGATCTATTAAATTGTGCAGGTTTCAACTGTCAAATTACATCAAATATTTTTGTGGAAAAAAATATAAGACAAACCGAACTAATATATATATATATATATATATTATTGTTCCCCTACTAAAATCTATAATTACAATATTTAGAAAGAACTTTTTTTCAGTTTTATCCCATGCTTTCACTCTAAATTCTAAGAACTATTTCAAATTCTATGACAAGGTTATTTCATTGGGAAGAAAAAGACAAAAAAAAAAAAAATTACAATAAAGAAAACAAAGGTAACATATATATATATATATATATATATATATATAGTTGCATTCTAATTTAATTTAGTTTCATTTTTTGTTCCTTTCACATTTCCCCCTACCCGAAAATTTTTCACGGCTACGGCACTGAAGCCAATTAAACTCAAAAAAATAAATAAATATAATACAACGTACAAGACCACTTGATCTCATAGAATCGGGGGTTCAAGTCAGATAGGATTTGTGAAAGACTGTAGATTTGATCCTAAAATACATTCGCGCTTATACGTCAAGGTGCTTATATATATGTTGAACTAGAACCAAAATAACCAACTAAGTTTTAACGTCAAAAGAATAAGTGGATATTTTTTATTTTTATTTTTTCAAAATTTGAACGTTAAATGTAGTTCAATATTAAAAACCATGTTAATAAAATCGAAGGGAACATCTGTGCTTGTTAAATCAACTGCATGTAGATAAAATTTTTTGATCACTGCTAGCTAATTGTGCCTTAATAAAATATGATAAATTACTAGTTGCCAGGAGTTTCTAATGAAAGGATATATAAAATGCCAAACTGAATTAAACTAGTTTTAGAGAAGGGCAAACATCAATTTACCAAATGAATATAAAATAAAAGTACTCACAATATACGTTTTCCTTTTCAAAACGAACTTTCTGTATATGTATTGCATATGTGCACCACAAGGTCCACAACCAAACTTTTGAGGAAGTATGATTTAACATTTACCTACTCATGAACCACTTTATAAAAAATGTTAGATCTAAAATTAGATCTGCCACTACCCAGCACTACTGGCCGACTGACATTCCGGCATGAGTCACCCCCGACAAATCCAAGATGTTTTTTAAACCATACTTTGGAGAATTATATACCTCTAGGTCTATGCAAATGATGTTTAACATGAAGGATGATTAGGTTTTTGACAACGACGAGACACTGAAAAATTTTAAATCCCTACAGAGTGTGGGCTACTAGCGGGCTAGGTAATGATGACAACTTGGCGGTGTGGAGTTGGCCACGAAGAGGATGATTAATTTGGTCGATTTGATGTTTTATTAAATTTGACTCTTTTTAAATATATTCAAGAAATGTTTTCACCGTCATTAGTTTTATTGGTTAATTAATTAAAAGGACAGAAAAGACATTTTTTATACGAACAAAAACTTATACCAAAGTGATATTCGTTTGATCGTCAACGTACAATTTTAGTATTATTTTTTTTATAATATAGGTGCCAAAGTGATATTTCTAAAAAGCATAGGTTACAAAAGCAATATTTCCCCTTCTTTTCATTAAATTGAATTCAAGGACTTTTGCTCTACTACTTTTCCTTGTCACTATAAGTATCATGAGCAGCATGATGATGAAAGAACATGAATCATAAAAGTACAACCTCAAATATCAATAAACAATATGGGAACCCTTCACCAAAATCCACCTCCTGATCTTCTCCAAGACCTAAAGGTCACTGTCCACAACTCCTCTCTAGTATTTCCCTCCGAGGAAACCGAGAGAAAAAACAATGTTCTTGTCAAACATAGACCAAGTTCTGACTTTTGATGTCCAAACAGTCCACTTTTTCCCTACCCACAAAGATTTTCCTCCGAAAGTTGTAACTGAGAAAATCAAAGAAACTCTTGGGAAAATATTGGTGCCCTATGATTTCTTGGCAGGAGGTTGAATTTAAACGCTGAGAGTGGTCGTTTGGAGATAGATTGCGATGGTTCTGGGGCAGGATTTGTAGCGGCCTCTAGTGAGTATAGTTTGGATGAGATTGGAGATTTGGTTTACCCTAATCCAGCTTTTTCCCAGTTAGTTTGCTCCACTTTGGACATGTTGAAACCGGATGATCATCATCGGCTGCTTTGCAGTCTTCAGGTACATGAGCTAAACAAACTGTCCAATTAGAGTCTTTCTATATACATACATACATAGAGTTTTGAATGGTTACAATGGATAAATACTCACCGAGATAAATATTGAAATAGCTGTTAAAACTGCACCATATTATATGTGTATATACGTGTGTGTGTGTGTTTGTGTGTGTGTATGTGTGTGTGTGTGTGTGTGTGTGTGTGTGTCATATAGGGCTTTATTTCTTTTGAAATATATTTTTCACCTTCTAAAGGGGTTTCGCGGCAACAATAAATCTACCGAACAAAAAATGTTGTTTAATAAATGGTAAGGGTTTTTTTTTTGGTAAATATTTGACAGTTGTCTCTCTGAAAATTTCTGGAAAACTGTTCTGAATTTTGAGAAAAAGTAGTGATTTCAGTGGCTAAATTACTAAACGAAAATATAAATTTACAGGAAATAGTGTGAAACTATTAAAAGTTTAAAGGATACAGATATTGAAAAATTAACAATCATTTCATTTAAAACTTAATCCTCGCTATATAAGAATGAATTTGAATTCGCTATTATTGTTTTGTAAATGTATATATGTAAAATTACTGATCGACCAAAAGATTCGAAAACAGAAGTGCCAAATTACAACAATTTATGACACGGGGGGTAGTATAATATATTTCCTATTTGCTCTGTCAAATCTGTTAAGAATTAATTAAATTGGATGATCTCTTAAACATGCAATTCTTTCTTATTCTTAATTTGTGATTTGCCTATAGTCTTATATTAAACTTCTTCACATGTATGAACGAGATTTTTAATTATTACATTTTCATAAATAGTTATTTATTAAATGTAAAAATTTAATGACATAACGTGATAAAAATTTAATCTTATTAATCATCGTACTTTTTTTCGGTTAACTAACTAATTTATTACAATCTCATAATTAATGTCATACGATCAAAATAATAATATGCACCTATAAATAAATATTGAAGTGACCATTAAAATCACATTCATATGTATGTTTAACAAAAAAAATTAAAAAGGCAAATATAACTATCTTGTTATAACACTATTGGCTATGATTCTAGTTTATTCACGTGATATGAAAATATGAAATAAATAGGGTAGTCGGACATAACATCACGGTATATCATTGAATGCGATTGTAATAGTGAAAAGAAAATAATAATAAAAAAAAAAAACAAAAGTTCCTAGTCATAATTTTATTGTGACTTTCTAGTTATATTTTTATAAGGCCGTAAATTTTTGTACCCCTAAGTGGCAAAGTCGAACTACTACGTACGGGTTATATATATAAACATTAAATTGAATAGTGGATGATTATGTAAAAACAAAAAACGAATTGGGTCCTTGCAACCGTTCTTGGGTTCATAATTATTATTGTAGCTGTATTTAATGAGACAATAATTATGATAGGGATGCTAATTAGTAGACAAAGAACGTACAAGAATTAATTACTTATTATATGCTATGTTGTTTCGTAAATTAACCCGGGCAGGTTACAACTTTTAAGTGCGGTGGATTTGCAATGGGTTTCACCACCAACCATATAACATTTGATGGCTTCAGCTTCAAGCTCTTCTTGCAAAACCTAGCCTTGGTTGCCGCCAACAAGCCCTTGGCCGTCACCCCTTGCCACGACCGCCGACTCCTAGCAGCCCGATCCCCGCCACGCGTCACCTTTCCTCACCCTGAGCTACTCAAGTTGCCTCCAGTCACCGACCTAGGGCAATTAGACCCTAGCCCTAATCATGTCTTCAAAGCCACCGACGAAGAGCTCGTCTTCAAGATCTTCCGGCTGAGCCCCGATGACATCTCCGCCCTAAAAGAAAGGGCCAAATCAGGCGACGGAGACCGCGTGATCACGAGCTTCAATGTCGTCACCGCCTTCATATGGCGGTGCAAGGCATTGTCTTGTGACGCAAGTAATGACATGGAGAGGCAATCAAGGATCCTCTACGCGGTGGACATAAGGAGGAGAGTGGACCCCCCCTTGCCCCAATCATACACGGGGAACGCAGTTTTGACTGCGTACGCGACGAGGTACTATAAGGAGCTGGAAGAAGGGCCGTTCTCGAAGATAGTGGAGTCGGTGGCGGAGGGAACAAGAAGGATGACAAATGAGTATGCGAGGTCGGCCATAGATTGGGGTGAGCTTTACAAAGGGTTCCCTCACGGCGAGGTGTTGGTTTCGTCGTGGTGGAGATTAGGGTTTGCGGAGGTTGAATATCCATGGGGGAAGCCCAAATATAGCTGTCCAGTGGTCTGTCATCGGAAGGATATTATTCTGTTCTTTCCGGATATTGAAAATCGTGATGATCATGATGAGCGTGATGATCTCAATGGCAAACAAGCAGGCAGAGAGAGAAAAGATGGGGTCAACGTTTTATTGGTCCTACCGGCCAAGGAGATGGAGAAGTTCGAAACTTTATTTCACAAGTACTTAGTAAGTGGTTGATATTTAGGCAAAATAATAATAATAATAATAATAAAATAAAATAAAAAAATAAAAAATTATGTGGTTGCAGAGAGGAATCGAAAAGGAAACTTGTCTTATTCTCACCATATATATTATATATATGGACGGGGTTTTAATGATTATTTAGTACAATATATATATGTGGAGGGTTAATTGTATACAGTGTCTTTTAAAGCTATATATAATCAAATAAATAGAGTAATTTCTATTATCATAATAGCGATCATGTATATAAATACCAAACTTATATATATATATATATATTTGTCCTTGCTATAATTTTATGTTGTAGGGAGAAGTATAAAAAGTCCAGTGCTTCCTTTTACTTTTAATTCAATTACCTTTTACTTTTCATTCAACTACTTATTTTTAATTTGGCCCTAATGAAATAATTTTTAGCAGATATATAATCATTTAAGTATTTCTGTTACATATCCTCGAAAACACCATATATCAAATGGCCCTTAATAAATATTTTTTCTTTATAATTTCCTTTTAAAACATTTTTTTTTCCTCAACGTGTCCATCGTACACATATTTTTTTTAATATCCCTTAATATATATATATATATATATATATTTTTTTTTTTTTTTTTCTGAAGCACGCTCCTATTCAAATATCTTTTCGTTGTCACGTGTACTTCAAATTAGTCCTGCCAAAATTTATATTTTAGTGTCCGTGCTTACTTATATTATATTCAACCCAAAGACGTGGTGTGGTTTAAATGTGTATTTTCATCTACTCGTTTTTTTTTTTCAAAGGAAATTTCATATATCTTTAAATGTGCCTCACTAAAATAATTTCTCTCATGTGTCCATTGAAATACGAAGTTGCACCATTGTATTTTAATCGTAATGTTGGTTGAAATTGGCATTTTGGGATCTCTTTTTGTTTTTTGTTTTTTGTCTTGTTTTTTTTTGTTTTTTTTTTTTTTGTTTTTTTTGTTTTTTTTGTTTTTTTTTTGTGTTTTCATTTTGGCCTACATGCGTTTTTTTTATTTTTATTTTTATTTTTAATTTTAGTGAACTTAGGATTCAATAATAGTACTATTTTTCTTCTCTTGATAAATTGGACTGGGGCTTGATATTTTTTTTAAGGGGGAGCTTGATAACTAATATAAGATCAGAGCAAGATAATGATGAGGATAAAAATGAAACTTTTAACCGTAACTGATAGTTATATATGCATACTTTTTCGGGTGTAGTCGAAAGTTAATTGAGAAAAGCAAAAACACTTATTTTCACAAGCTTTCCTAACTGTTGCATTTTCAGTGGCGAAGGGAGCCAAGGCCCATATGCCCCCAAGAATTTAATCTTTTTTAAGCACATGAAATATTGTTTTGAAAATTTTTATTTACTCCCCATCATTTTTTGTAATTATATCTAATATATATACACTGATCAACAAATCTAACTTGAAAACTAATTAATTCACAATCGGTTGATGTAATTGTTGGCAGTATGCTTTGCCCTTCTCTCTTTTCTTGATTGATTTCGGTTGTTTAGTTGTTGGTTTGTTGCTTTTCCTTAAGAGACAAGATTCATCTTAATTAATTGTGTGTTTAATGTTTCATAAAATTTAATTACAATACTAGATTTTGGTTCTAGTTATTTCACAGAGCACAGGGGCTGTCACAACGTTTGATAAAGATTAGATTAAAAAAATATATATAGTAAGAACTTTTCGCTAATTTTTGTTGAAAGAACTGCCGTAAGTATCAGAATTTACTAACTGACAAGCTACTAACTCACTCAATAGCCGGTCCAAATTAAAATTTAGTATAATTCTACGCTAAATGAATGATTATTGGCCACTAATTCTCTGATTATTATTCGGTAATATATATGAACAATCACATAAAGAATTACATAACTTTTAAAATAAAAAAAAAACCATTAACGAAAAGAAAGAAGAAAACTAGCATCGAAAGAAATAATAAAACGTGCCTACAGCCAAATAGATTATATATATGTCATATTGTTCAAGGTTTACGTACAAATAATAGAGAAAAATAAGGCATAAAGTGCATTTCTACCTCATATATATAGGACATGATCTGATTACAATACAGTATTGTTTTGATCGGTCACAAAATGAAATCAAAACATTTTAACAGCGATCAAAAAACCGGAAGGCATGAACCTCATCATATTACAAAAAGCTTTAGCCTGTCGGGTAAACGGTTAACAGGCGTTGGAAATAACAATGTGGGTTGGTAATCACGTCGTAGCATCTTATAAAACAAGAATAATATAGAGAAAATTGACATGATAGTTCTAAATTAATTATCTTGGTCGTTCTAAATTAGATATGATAAAACACAAAAAAAAAAAAAAAAAAAGAGAAATTCGAAGTTTTTTTTTAATAAACTGAGGAGAATAGATAACTGGCATCTAAGTTTGCAGAAACATCTCAATTAAATTGACACTTAGGTTTAATGCTGAGAAATTCAAAGTTAATACATTTAACTCTCAAAACATGCATGGAGTCAAGGATAAAATTATGTCAGAAGTATCTAGATACGTTGTGAGCCGGGAATTGTGGCAAAACAAGTAGTTGTGACGTGGCTCAACATGAAGCCATGAATTCTGAACTTTATGGAAATCAACTTTATGTATCTTTTGACTTATTCTTGGTAGCTAATAGTCATGTATTTATGCAACATACCAATTTTTCTTTTAAAATGTACATATCAGCATGAGAGAGAGGAAAGGAAAAAAAAAAAAAAAAACAAAAAAGGAAGAAGAAGATTACCCTTGGTTTCCCTTTGGATTACCAGCCAGTTAATGAGTTTATAGGTAAAGTTTAGTGTTTTTGTGAACTGAATGTAAAAACACAAGAGAAATTTTATAGTGGTTCACTCTTTTGAAATTAGAGTTACATCCACTATATGATTTATATTGCTTAGAGAGAATTTACAATTTAGACAAGCTATCTCTTTTTTCACTCAAGAACTTGCTTCTTTTCAGTTTTTTTTTGACCTCTTCTTCATTAGGGGTCTCTCTCCTTATATAGCCGGGCTTCCTTCACTGGGGGTTTTCCTCCGTAGGCCTCAGCACTCAAGTGCTCCCCCTTTTTAGGCCCAGTGATAGCCCCGTAGCCCACTAATCAGCACTGTTCACTCTGCTGATTAGTCTTCGATTACAGCTCTGTGAGTCTCCGTAATGCTTTTGTGTCCCCGTGGCGGTTTGTAATCTTGCCATTAATGCTTTGTCGCCAGATCCTCCTCCTCCACGCAACCCGCTCGTCTCGGCCGGAACATTCCCTCGTCGTCGTCACCGCCTCAGCCTTTTTTGTTCTCTTTGAGCGACCCTTCCTGCGGTCGAAGGATCTTAGTGCCTTAGTTCAGGCAAATTGAATTCGTCGACGCCTCATGGAGTCGTCGCTTCAATTTGGACATTGGCTTTGGGCTCGACGGCTGATCCTGAGGTGACGAAGCGTCGAGAGTAATGCGACTGGCAGAGAGAGAATATCGCCACGTGTCATGATTTTGGTGGTCCACATCTTCATCACATTTTCCCACACAACAGCTACCCCCAGGTCGAGGGTTCCTTTTTTGGTGGCCTCGACCTCCAGGCTCGGTTCTCTCTTTCTGTGCTTCGGGTGTGGGAAACCGTCCCCGAACCTCCTTTCGCAATGAGTGTCTGGATGGTTCGGGAACGCAACCATCGCGTCGATTGCCCTGACTTTAATGATGGCATCCGTTTCTCGAGAGGTCGACCCTCGACCGTTAGATCTGCGCCCTTTCGATTTCCCGCCTAACGTTCCGACCATAGATCTGCACAGAAATCCCTGACCGTAGGATTTTGAACTCTTCATCCAACGGTCGGGGTTGAAGATGGATTCCGTCTATAAATAGTCCTTCGAAAACCCGAGAGCCATTTTTAGACTTTTCAAAACTTCAAACTCCCGTTGCTTTTCGACAAGATTCTTGCACCGTATCGGAGCTTTTACTTGCCAGACTTCCGACGTTGCTCTTCCCATTCTCTGAGGCGTACGTCGTCGCAGAACCATCTTCACTTCATTTTCCGATGAGTTTTCGAAACCTCTCCTTATTTATCTATTTGGCTTTTACTCACGGGATTTCTTCTCGATATATCTGGAATGTAAGAACACATATATATAAAGAAAAAGTATATGTTTAGTTTAGGGAAACTTACTTTTCTGTCGCACTGGATAACCTGGTTTTTAGGTGCATGTAGTTTTCTGCTTGTTTTTGCCTTTAGCGTCTGTGTTTTGGGAAACCGTGGTTCCCATGAATACTCGTCACTTCATTTTTGACATAAATGATCGACGTTTAGAGCAATCGTCATTTATTCCTCTCGACGTTAGGGTTTTAACTTAGCTTTCTGTCCTTTTTTTTTGTCAGAACAATGGCTCAAAACTCTAGCGATCGAGGGATTAAATCTTCCATTGTTCGCTCGACCCGCCTTGATGGTGGAGATCTCGGGTAAGCTCCTCGTCGTCTAGTGTCGGCTCCTACCTAGTAATATTGAAGGCGTCGAGGAAGCTTTGAGCTCGTCGACGACTTTAGGAGGAAAAGTTCCATTTGCCCGTTGAGGAGCTGGTGGACCAATCTTGGTCGCGTAATGGATCCCTTCTTTCACCGGGGCCGATGTTAAGCGGGGTTTGGCTGCCCGTGGATTGTTAATTTAATTTCATTTTTCCCCTCTGGCCGCTATGAGTTAGATGATTTTTAGAGACCGGATAGACCTTCCTTCATAGATTCTGACGACCTAGGTTGCATCGAGGGGAGTTCAGAATAAGGACATCATCCGGCTTTTGAGGCTTAGGGAGGCGATCGTGAAGGAAGGTGGCATCGAATAGGGAGGTGGTTCAAGTATCTCCTTCCGGACAAGCACTTGATTAATGAATGGAATTATGCCGGATGAACATGGATATCTTCCGATCTACACAAGTGTATAGATACTTTATGACCGCGGGGATGACTCTTCCGATTCATCCCTTTGTGAAAAGAGGATACTGCCATTTCTATGGCATCTCTCCCTTAATTGGCGCCGAACTTTATTATAAAAGAGTTTATTCCTCCAAACATATTGCTTTCCCTTTTTGGGGCAATGGATCTGTGGCACGGAAGTTTGATATGGAGCTCTCGCTGGACGAGTTCCGCTTTATATACAAGCTATGCCATGTCGCCAAGTGCGACGGTTGGTATTTTTTGAGCGGACACGGGAGGGTCCAGCCGAGGTTTGGGAAGCTCATTCTGGGCATTCCCTCGTCGTCACATGGGTGGAAACCCATGTTTTTCATGATCCGGGGGCCGTTCAATTTTCACCCCAACGACCGCCGGCCTCATCGAAGGCTGACGCAAACGGCGTTTGGGAACATGAGTAAGCCCGCTAAGCGTGCTTTCAGCTGTCTCATTTCCTTTCTTTCTCTTTCTTTTGTTTTGACGACGAGCCCTTTTTCTATGCAGTTAACCACGATCGGCCGCAATTTTCGGCTAACAGCTTAGAGAGGATCGAGGCAGCTTTTTCCCTTCCGTCGGAGGTTCGCCACATCACTACCCTTCTGACTCAAGAGAACCTCCGCGAGTCCGGTCTAGTCCTCGACCTCCCCGACCCTTCGGACCTTGACGCCGTTCGTGAATACTTCCATCTGAGCGACGAAGGTAAGTTCTTCTCTCGACGTCTCCCCTTTTTTTTTTTTTTACGTAATATCTTCTTCTTCTTGTCGTTAGAGATGTTATCTTTGAGGATCCAACTTCCCGGGGCCCCGCGGCCGACGCCAAGCCCTCGGCAGGCGCCAAGGGAACAGGCGCCACCCGCCGCGCAGCCCCTGCCGAGCCAACAACCCTCGGCTAAGGGGAAGAAGACGACCACCTCGTCCCGCCCTGCCTCAAAGGGGAAGAAGGGCAAGAGCATAAACAAGAGGCAGCGCACCGAAGCCTCGGCGGACGTTTCTGCGTCAACTGGGAAAGGGTGGACGCCGGCGGTACCTATCCCGGACGTTCCCATCACCCCGGGCCCAAGGGAACGTATAATGATCCTTGGGGGGAAGGTCCTGGATGGGAACTTCCAGGTCTCGGACCTTTCTGACGCCGAGGTCGAGGCGATGCTAAAACTTCCTCCCCGCTTCTCCCTCGTCTTCCAGGCGCTGTACGAGTCCTGCCTGGAGCCATACTGGGTTGCTGCTCCCCAGTCCTCCATGGTCGACCGGCAGAGGAAGCAGATCTCCTTCCAGATCCATGTAAGTATACACACATTTTTTCAGAAAGTAGATTATTTGGCGCTCTGTCCTAACTCTTTGTGATTTTTGATTTTTTTTTTTTTAGAGCCTGATCCTCTCTCTCCTCAACCGTCTTGACCTTGTTAAGGTTGAGGAACGCCAAGAGGCGATGAACGAGCTGGAGGCCGGGTTGAAGTCCCTCATCGACGAGGCCAACAAGAAGAGGGACGAGGCCTGTGATGAGAGGAATTTAGCAGCGGCCCAGTTGCTAAGCCTGGAAGGTGAGTTTGCCAGGCTAAAGGCCAGGACAGAGGACCTCACCTGGCAACTGGACTCGTCCGAGAAGAAACTGGCCGCGGCTCTCGTCGACGCCGAGAACCGCTACTGCGAGGGCAAGGCCGATGGGAAGCTTGATGCTGAAGCTGCAGCTGAAGCTGCTTTTACTGCTCGACGGGCGGAGATGCTCGAGATGTTCAAGGTCTCTCAGGAGTTCTTCGATATCCGCAACAAGGACTTTCAGTCGGCGGGTAATCAAATCGTTGATTTGATTAAGAAAGAGCGTCCTGAGTGGGATTTGAGCTTTCTCTACAACTCCTCTACTCCGGCTGTCGACGAAGAGATGCTTCCTCCTGCGGCAGGTGATGATGAGCCAGTAGCTGGTGGCGACGAGGGTGGCGACGAGGCTTGAGGAGCTATTTTTCGCCTTTATTGATCCTCCTTTCGTTTTTTGTAATTAACTCTATTTTCTCCCAGACAATTTATTTGTACTTCTGTATATTTTTATTTAATAACAATGGTTTTTGTTCACACCTTTGATTGTTGATCGTCTTGCTACTTTCTTTTTGGGAAGATTTGTCGTCGAACTCTTTCAGTGGGATCGTTGCCTTAGGAAATTTCTTAGAATTTCACTAAGTGTTACGTCTTTCCCCTTTGGAGGATTTCTGACGTCGAGGTCACCCCTTGGGGTCGTCGTCTTAGGAAATTCCTTGGAATTTCACTAAGTGTTTCGTCTTTCCTCCTTGGAGGATTTCTGACGTCGAGGTCACCCCTTGGGGTCGTCGTCTTAGGAAATTCCTTGGAATTTCACTAAGTGTTGTGTCTTCATTTTCCCCCGTGTTGGTTAAATACACCCTTGGGTTTTCTTTTAAGCAAACACGTTATTAGGGGATCAATCTATCTCATGCTGCAAAACACATCAATTTATTTCATTTGTAAAGAATGTACAAATATAAAAATGTGTAAACAACTTTATACGCTACTGGTAGTATATTTTTAGCTGCTCGGCATTCCATGGGTGCTGAACCTTCTTGCCATCGAGGCTCTCTAGGATGTAGGTGCCGGGTCGTAGCGTTTCTCTTATGCGGTAGGGTCCTTCCCAAGTTGGGCCCAGGGGACCAGTATTTTTAGGCTTCGTGCTTTGCGTTACCCTTTTTAATACTAGGTCTCCCGGGGTGAACCTCCTTTGCCGAACCTTCTTATTGTAATACCGCGCCGTTCGTTGCTGATAAGCGGCGAGACGCAGCTGGGAGTCGAGTCGTTTTTCTTCCAATAAGTCGAGTCCTCCGTTTAAGCCCTCCGCGTTATCCTCGTCGTTGTGAACAACGGTCCTTAGGGTCGGCGTCTCGATTTCTATAGGAAGCACAGCCTCGACGCCATACGTCATGGAGAAAGGGGTTTCTCCTGTTGTAGTTCGGCTGGTTGTTCTATATGCCCACAAGACTTTGGGAAGCTCCTCGGCCCATCTTCCTTTCAGGTCGTCGAGCCTTTTCTTTAGAGTATACTTGAGTATTTTGTTGACTGCTTCGACCTGTCCATTTGACTGTGGATGGATCGGCGCCGAGAAGTCCTTTCGGATGCCCAAGCCTTCACAGAATATGCGTGTCGCGGCATTATCAAACTGTTTTCCGTTGTCGGAGACTATCGAGTGGGGCACCCTAAACCTGCATACAATGTGATCCCATAGGAATTTAGTGCAGGCTGCTTCGGTTGTCGTAGTCAAGGCCTTGGCCTCTGCCCACTTTGTGTAATAGTCCACCGCTACAATTGCGAACCTCAACCCCATAGGTGCAAGGTGCAATGGTCTGATTAAGTCGATTCCCTATTTGGCGAAGGGCCATGGACTAAGAATGGAGGTCAGCTTTTCCGGGGGTGCTCGGGGAATTGTGGCGTACCTTTGGCATTTATCGCATCGCCGGGCGTACTGAAATGCGTCCTTTTTTAGCATAGGCCAGTAGTACCCTTGCCTCAAGACCTTTAGTGCTAGAGATTGTCCCCCGGAATGATTACCATAGACCCCTTCATGTATCTCTTGGAGGATTTTTTGAGCTTCGGCATCATCCAAGCATCGTTGTAGGGGCATTGAATAGCCTCGACGGTAAAGCAGGCCGTCGTATAACAAGTACCTGGCGGCTCTATACCTGATTCGTCGGGCTTCAGCTTTGTCGCTCGGCAGCTGTGCATTCACTAAGTATTGGATGAGAGGAGTCATCCAATTTTCTCTTTCTTGGACGCTGAGTGTCTTTATAAGTTCCTCGACGGTTGGACGCTCTAGCTCTTCAATGGGCACGACGCCCAGTGCGTCAGCGTCCCTCGACGTCGCTAGTTTTGCTAGTGCATCAGCGTTTGCATTCTCAGCCCGAGGGATCTAGAATATCTCGTATTCCTTATATAGGCCCCCATCTTGAGTTCCTCCTTGGCCTTCCTTAAATAGGCCCCCATCTTTTCGCCGTGTGCTTGGTATTCTTCCTTGACTTGGGCGACAACCAGCTGGGAGTCACTATAGATGCTGATTCTCTCGATTTTCAAGTGTTTGGCTAAGCGTAATCCGGCAATCAGGGCCTCATATTCTGCTTCATTGTTTGAAGCCTTGAATTTGAATCGTACCGCCGAGGAGATTTTGTGACCTTCGGGGCTGATTAATAGAATGCCGGCCCCTGATCCGTTTTCGCTCGACGCCCCATCTACGTAAAGCTTCCGTGTTGTATCATTGGCTTCTTCAGATGAGGTGGAAGCAGGCTTGTGAGAGAACTCCGCTAGGAAGTCGGCGAGAGCTTGTCCTTTGATCGCGGTCCTTGGCATGTATTTTATGTCGAATTGGCTCAGTTCTACCGACCACTTGAGAAGTCGTCCGGAGGTTTTCGGTTTTTGTAAGGCTTGTCTCAGCGGGTGGTTGGTGAGGACCCGTATTGTGTGGGATTGGAAGTAGTGCCGGAGCTTCCTCGAGGCAATCATTAAGGCGAGAGCTAGACGCTCTATCTCGCTGTATCTAGACTCGGCGTCGAGGAGCAATTTGCTTACATAGTAAATCGGCAATTGCACTTTCCCTTTTTCCCTTATTAGGACGGAGCTCACGGCGTGTTGGGACACGGAGAGGTACAGGCTGAGTTCTTCATCGACGTTTGGTTTTGACAAGATCGGGGGCTTGCCCAGATGTTCTTTTAGCCTCTGAAAAGCTTCCTTGCATTGTGGTGTCCACTCGAAGCGTTTATTTCCTTTCAGCGCGTCGAAGAAAGGGATGCATTTGTCAGTAGCCTTTGATATGAATCTGTTCAGAGCGGCGACGCAACCTGTCAACCTTTGTACATCTTTTGGTTTAGTTGGCTACCGCATATCCTGCAAGGCCTTGATTTTTTCTGGGTTGGCCTCGATCCCTCAGCTGCTGACCATGAAACCGAGAAATTTACCCGATCCAACTCTGAATGCGCATTTCTGTGGATTGAGCTTCATGTGGTATTTTCTCAATATTCCGAACATCTCTCCCAGATGGTCGACGTGATGGCTGGCTTTGGTGCTTTTTACGAGCATGTCGTCGACGTAGACCTCCATCGTTTTGCCAATTTGTTGAGCGAACATTTTGTTCACTAGCCTTTGGTAGGTTGCCCCTGCATTTTTCAGGCCAAATGGCATCACTTTGTAGCAGTAGAGGCCCCTGTCGGTTATGAAATACGTGTGTTCCTCATCGACTGGATTCATGGGGATTTGATTATATCCGGAGTAAGCGTCCATGAAGCTTAACATCTCATGTCCTGCCGTGGCGTCAACCATTTGGTCTACCCGAGGGAGGGGGAAGTTATCTTTCGGGCATGCTTTGTTAAGGTCGCTAAAGTCGACGCAAGTTCTCCAGCTTCCGTTGGGTTTGATCACCAGAACCGGATTAGAGATCCATCGGGGATAATGCGCCTCCCTGATGAAGCCATTTTTGATCAATTTGTCGTCCTCTTCCCTTAGCGCTTCATACCTCTCCGAGTTCATTGGTCGACGTTTCTGGCGCTTGGGAGGATACGTAGGATCGACGTTCAAGGAGTGACATATTACCTCGGCGTCGACTCCCTCCATGTTAGAATGGCTCCAAGCGAAGACATCCAGGTTTTGCCTAAGGAATTTCTCAATTTCAATTTTGAGGTCAGGAGTCAAGTTTGAGCCAATCTTCAGCACTTTGATGCTCCCATCTTGGTCGATTTGAATTTCCTCCAACTGTTCGATAGGCTGGGACCAAGTAACTTCCTCTTGAACCCTGGGGTCTATATCTTCGATGAGGCTTTGTTGAACCATCCTCATTTCTTGTCTCCCCGGCTGGTCATATCCACGCAGGGCATCGGAGTATGCAATCCTGGCCTCATATTGATTGCTTTTTATTTCCCCTACGCCATTCGGGGTGGGAAATTTAACTTTTTGGTGGTAGATGGAGGTTACCGCCCTTAGTGCCTGGAGGGTTGGTCTCCCGATGACTGCGTTGTATTCAGAGCCTCCTTTGATGACCACAAAGTTGGCCATTGTTGTTGCCTGCCGGGGCTTCTCTCCGGCGGTTATTGGTAGCCGGATAGTCCCTTGGGGGATGATGGAGTCTCCGGTGAATCCGTATAATGGCCTGCTGGTTCGTTCCAACTGCTCCTTAGGTATTCCCATTTTATCTAAGCAGTCGGAATACAAGAGATCCACCGAGCTCCCATTGTCCACCAGTATCCGACACACGGTGTGATTTCCGATCACAGCTTCAACCACCAATGCATCGTTGTGGGGGAAGTGAACCCCACTGGCGTCATCCTCGTTGAAGGCCACATCAGTGTGGCTGTGCCTTGGGGCTTTGGCGGCGGAGACGTTCCAAAATCGCTCCTGGTAGACCCCCTTGGCTTCGTGGGCGTAGTCCTTCTGCGACCTTCGGGTGTCTCCTCCTATATAAGGGCCTCCGAGGACTGTTCGAATGACGCCGACCGGCTCCCGATCTTCTGGCCGGTGGTTTTCCTCTCGGTGTCGACCGTCATGTTGCCCACCATGGCCGTCGTTACGAGGCCTTCGATCAGCCCTGAATTCCTGCAGCCTTCCCTCGCGGATTATTCTTTCGACTTCATCCTTGAGGTCGGCGCAGTCATTGGTGTGGTGGCTGACTTCGCCGTGGAACCTACAGAATTTCCTCCGGTTCCTTCGGCTAGGATCTGACCTCATTGGCTCAGGTCGGCGCAGCATGTTTCCGCGGCCTACCTGGTTAAATATTTCCTCGACGCCTACCGTTAGTTCATGATAGGTGTCGTATTTTTGGAATAGCCGAGGCCTGCGGGGATCCTCCTGTCTCGGCTTCTTGGTCTCCGGTGTTTTTTGTGTCGAGGTTGGTTGTTTGTCGCCGCTTCCTTCCCCTCGACGCTTCCTCCCATCTGGCTTTGATGGTGCCGCAACTTGCTCGACCCCCTTTCCTTTGTTGGATCTGTGGTCGGGGTCGTTGGCGTCCGCCTCTTCCGCGTTGATGTATCCTTGTGCCCGTGCAAGGAACTCTTTGTAGCTGGACGGGGGTTTTCGGTTTAGCTCCCTTTTGAAGGGAGTTGTCTTTTTTATACTTGACAGCGCCCCCATCAGGGCTTCCCTTTCGGTAATATCCATCGTCGCGGCGACGGCCTCTCCGTACCTGGCAAGCCAATCCCTCAGCGTCTCATTTGGCTTCTGGTATATTGTTGTCAGGTTTTGTTTTGGGGGCACATACTTCTTAACCCCGATGAATTGGAGAGAAAACGCCTCCTTTAACTCATCCCAGTTGGAGATAGAGTTTGGTTTCAGCGTCCGGAACCATCGTCGGGCAGAATCGGTCAGGTGGTTCCGGAAGGCTCGGCACATGATCTCCTCGGCGTACCCGTGCAAGAGCATGTGTCCCATGTACATCTCTAAATGGTCGTCGGGATCTCCTCGTCCGTCACAGGGTGGAATCGACGGCGACTTGTACTTATCGGGGAGGGGGAGCGCCATTATCTCCGTAGTAAATGGGTGGTCGTGAATGCGGCTGGGTGTGATGTCTGTAGGATCTTATTGTGATTTATATATGAAAAATCATTTGAACAACAACAATATTGTAGGCGGAATTTCAAAAAATTTTATCATATCCATTTAATTCAAAATTAAACGTAAACCACAACGAGAGATGCATGCATGATATATGTTTATAGACAAAGGATTAGAATATCTCACATACCTTTGGTGTTGATACAATTTATCACACGGTCCACAGTGTAAATGCATTATTATCCTTCGTAAATATCAGTGACCAGAATGATATATAATATTACCGTTTTACCATTCTAACCATTATTTCCTCAACTCCTTTATATGACTGTGAATAAGAAAGACAAACGTTCGTAAGATGTCTCGCATATGTTACGATGTCTTAATCAATGAATATCATCATTGAATACCAGGCCTGGTTTATTTATTCACACACCCGTCAATAAAGCATGAGGTGATATTATTTTTTACGAATTCCATATCTGTGAATCACATAACTCCAACTTAATATTGTCATGATCCCAATGACTGAGATGTCATTCAATAACTGTGAACTAATCTCATTGGCGAATCAAAGATCATGAGATACTAAGTTGAGTTATGCATTTACTTCAGGATTAAGATAATTATACAAGTATACTTAAGTTGTGATGATTAGGTTTAGAGTTGTGTAAACGGTTTTTACTCTAACCTAATCAGTCACATGGTCTATTCAACATGTTGCGAGCATGTCTAGATCAACCACATAGTCCAACTCCCATGCCCCGAGACCAAAGATCACATGGTTCGATCTAACAAATCATAATCGGATTCGATTGCCCAATCAATCCTAAGACTGCGAATATCTATTTTAAACTATATCAGAAGAGTTTGTCCGGCAGGGTTCCCCCGACTCTTCTTTCGTTGGTAACAGTTTATGGACTAAGCAATATTACTAACACTCTTGAGTATGTGTCAAAACATAACTTTATCTTATTTTATAAAATCAGCAAAATAATAATGTCTTACATTTGTCATTTCATAAATAACAAATTACATCCCACTTTATGGGCACATTTCCAACAAACTCCCACTTGGACTTAAAGTAGGTGTGTCCAATCTCGCATGCCCAAACCTTCCAGATGCCTATCAAGACTTTACCGATAAAGCCTTTGTGAATGGATCGCCCAGTTGTCATGTGTAGATATCTTTGTTACTTCAACATCGCCTCTTTGTACAATCTCACGGATGAGGTGGTATTTCCGCCTATGTGCTTGGACCTTTTGTGGCTTCTAGGCTCCTTAGAGTTTGCTACAGCCCCACCAAGTATCCTGTCTGATGCCATGGGCCTATCCGGCCCGGAACAACTTCCAGTGAAACAAGGAACTTCTTAAGCCATACAATTCTTTCGCAGCTTCACAAGCTGCCACATATTCGGCCTCCATGGTGGAGTCAGCTATGCAAGTCCGCTTTGATACTCCTCCATACCACGAACCTCCATTCAGGACAAACACCGATCCTCAAGTGGGATTTCCTGGAATCCTTATCCGATTGGAAATCGTAGTTATATCCCGTCATATTCAGGTCAAGCACCTGAATATACAAGCATATAGTTGCTCATTCTCCTAAGATACTTGAGGATATGCTTTACAAAGAACCCAGTGCTTGGGTCCAGGTTTTGACCGAAATCTACTTACCACGCCCAATCGTAACATATATCAAATGGTGCAAAGCATCGCAGACATGAGGCTTCCTACGGCTGAAGCGTAAGGAACTCGGCTCATGTCTTCCTCTTCTTGAGGAGTCTTGGGAGACTGCTCCTTAGAGAGGGATACTCCATGTCTGAAGGGTAGATAACCCTTTTTGGAGTTTTGCATAGCGAATCGGTCCATTACCTTATCGATGTAGGATGCTTGAGACAGTGCCAATTGTTTGTTCTTCCGATCTCTAAATATCTAAATTCCCAGAACATAGGCAGCTTCTCCTAGATCCTTCATGTCAAACTGCTTTGCCAGCCAGAGCTTAACCTCAGTCAGTCTTCCTACATCATTCCCAATGAGTAGTATGTCATCTACATATAAGACTAAGAAAACCACTTTGCCTTCTTGTATCAGCTTATACACACAAGGCTCATCCATTGACTGAACAAAACCATAAGTTTTAACAGTCTCATCGAATCTGATATTCCATGATCTGGATGCTTGCTTGACCCATAAATGGACTTATGCAATTCGCAAACCTTTTCTTCTTGACCCTTTTCAATGAATCCACCTGGTTGTGCCATATAAATGCGCTCATCCAAATTGCCATTCGAAAAAGTTGTCTTCACATCCATCTGCCATTTCATAATCTAAAGCAAAGAAAAATGGATAGAAGAATTCGGATGGATTTAAGCGTGGCTACCGGAGAGAAGGTATCCTCATAGTCGATGCCTTCTTTCCGGTGTAGCCCTTGGCTACCAGCCTTTGCTTTGAATGTCTCTACATTCCCATCCGGACCCCTCTTCTTCTTGTAGATCCATTTACACCCTACGGGTTTTACCCCTTCAGAGGATCTACTAGAATCCATACGCCATTTTTATACATCGATTGTATTTCGGCGTCCATGGCTTCATGCCATAGGTTTGCTTTTAGAACTTTCCATGGCTCATGAGTAGGAAATAGGTTCATCGATGTCTAAATCGAGACTGCAGTCAATGCATCTCCATAAGACATGTACCTATCGGGTTATCTCACAACCCTCCCACTACGTCGAGGCTCCACTTTGGTGTTAGTTCTTGTTGTGGTTCATCTGTTGTCGGTTCAGAATAGACCGCGGACATGTTCCCCGAACATTTTCACCATCAATTCCTCAAGTACAAGTCTGCTTCTCGACTTCATATTCTTTATAAAATCCTCTTCCAGAAAAACGCGAGCATTCGTCTTTGACGAATGTTTTCGATCGATGGGACTATAAAAGATATAGCCTTTTGTTCCTTTGGGATATCCTACAAACAGCACGATTACGAACGACTAGTCGACTTACCAGTCTTCTTTCTAAGCACATGTGCCGGACAACCCCATATTCTGGTGTGGCCAAGAGATGACTTCTTGCCACTCCATCTTTCATATGGAGTTCCAGGTACTGCCTTAGATGGAACTTGGTTCAGAATGTATGCTGCTATTTCCAAGGCATATCCCCAAAAGGAATCTGGAAGAGATGAGTAACTCATCATTGATCTAACCATGTCTAATAGAGTTCGATTCCTTCTCTCAGACACGCCATTCTCACGAGGAGTACTGGCGCGGTCGGTTGAGAAAAATATACCTTCTTCCTTAAGAAAGTCTTCGAACTCTCCCAGCAAGTATTCACCACCACGATCAGATCGTAGTGTTTTGATATGTTTATCTAATTGCTTTTCAACCAAGGCCTTGAATTCTTTGAACTTTTGAAAGGTTTCAGACTTTTGACGCATTAGATAAATATGACCAAAACGAGAATAGTCATCAGTGAAGGTTATGAAATATTCATATCCTCCTCTTGCTTGGATATTGAATGGCCCACATACATCACTATGTACGAGTTCTAGGCATTCATCGCCCTCTATTACCCTTTGTTTGAAAAGGGTCTCTTGGTCATTTTTCCTTCTATGCGATTCACATGTAGGTAGTGAGCCTACACTTAAGGTTTGCAAGGGACCGCCTCTTACCAACCTTTTTAATCCTGTCAAGGCCAATATGTCCAAGACGTAGATGCCATTTGTAGGTTTGATCAATTGAGTCTAACCTCAATCTCTTTACTTTCTCTCATTGAATCATCATTCAATTCAAGATCGCAAAATCCTTGGAATATTTGGTTTAACGTAGAACAGATTGTTTATCATGACCGAGAAGTAATCATGAAGCCATTCTTTAGAATCCGAATAACATCATTATTAAAATCCAAAGAATATCCTTGCTCAATCAAACGAGCCACGTAAATAAGGTTTTTCCCAAAAACCGACATAATAAACATTGTTCAAAACAATAAAACTGTTCTCAAAAATTAATTTAATACTTCCAACGGCTGTTGCTGATACTGATGCTCCATTCCCCCAGCGGAAGTTGAACTCGTCCTCGCAACATGGGCTGCCAGGCCAGGCATGCCTTGCTCACTCTGCATGGGCCGCGGCCCTTGCCTGGGAAAGGCCAGCGGCCGGGCCTGTGGCCCTTGCCTGGCCAAGGCCTGTGGCCAGGCCTGTGGCCCTTGCCTGGGCAGGGCCTGTGGCCCCTGCCTGGGCAGGACCTGCGGCCAGGCCCATGGCCCGCTAGGGTTTCAGAAAACCCTGCGCGGCTTGCTAGGGGCCGCGGCCCTTGCCTGGGCAAGGTCGGCGGCGGGGCTCGCGGCCCCCTGGCTGGGCAGGGCTGCAGCCCCGCTAGGGTTTCAGAAACCCTAGCGCATACTAGGTTTCCGAACCCTAGTTCTGCTACACGCCAAAACCCAGGGAAGGGTCCGGGCGGCCGGGCTTGTGGCGGAGGCTGGGAGTGTCTTGGCGGGCGCAAAAAAAAAAAATTTTCCGAAATTTAAATTACAAAATTTCCTATGCCCTTTAATGGCTTACATTATTTTCTAGAGAAAACATAAACCAAAGAAAATGGTGTAATTAAAAACCTAGAGCCAATCGATCGGGATCCAATCACATATACAATCAAAACAATTTTGAATTCATCATATATTCATGCAAGATGCCAATATCAACACATATCATACATTCAATCGCATAAACATAAATCATGCATGATCAAAAGCCCTAGGCTCTGATACCAATTGTAGGATCTTATTGTGATTTATATATGAAAAATCATTTGAACAACAACAATATTGTAGGCGGAATTTCAAAAAATTTTATCATATCCATTTAATTCAAAATTAAACGTAAACCACAACGAGAGATGCATGCATGATATATGTTTATAGACAAAGGATTAGAATATCTTACATACCTTTGTGACAATTGAATTAATTGACCGCAAGGATCTTGTCTCACTATCTCACGTTCCAAGATGGAGAATTGCCGTGAAACAAGATCGTTGTTTATTGCCACGATCACACCAAAAACCACTCGTTGATTCAAGGCTATGACTCTACGATATTTAGGATGAGAGAGTGGGCTCTTTTTCAAAAACCTAAGGAAACTATTTCCTTCTATTTTGTCTCTACAAAATCCGGCCACCCTAAGGAAAAGTGTGATCTCTTTTTCTTTTCTCAAAAGAACTCTCTTCTAGGGTTTTCAATAATATCTTTATATATAGGAGGAAATTCAAAAACTCAAACCCTAGATGGGATTTTCGAATTTCTCCTTAACCCTTGGATTGAAATCCGAAAATCCCTACATGGATTAGAGATTTCCGAATTTCCTTCCCCTCTTTGAGCAAAATTCAAATCCCCTTATGGCAAGGGATTTCCGAATTTTCCCAAAATAATATATCACTTTTCTCTTTCCTTTAGTTGCCAAATAAAATCATGTTTAAATTTTATTTTGAATTTAAATTAATCTCTATTAATTTCGAAATTCAAAACTCATTCCTTTTATTTTTCAATTATCAAATAAATGAAAAATAACACAAGGAATTTAAACATAATTACCAGTTTCTGTCTTTCCCATTTATTAGAGCTAGCCTTGAGACCGAATGGACCCACATGAACAAAGCTATGGAATTACAATATTCGACTAACTCATCTCTATAAGTTATCGACATATTTAATTCCGACATCGTACAACTCCACTAAAAGTTCGATGCCGAATAATCTCTCGATTCATGTGCGCTAATTTTTCTTTTGGTGTTGATACAATTTATCACACGGTCCACAAATAAATGCATTATTATCCTTCAGAAAATATCGGTGATCGAATGGTATATAATATTACCGTTTTACCATTCTAACCATTATTTCCTCAACTCCTTTATATGACTGTGAATAAAAAAGACAAACGTTCGTAAGATGTCTCGCACATGTTACGATGTCTTAATCAATGAATATCATCATTGAATACCAAGCCTGGTTTATTTATTCACACACCACAATAAAGCATGAGGTGATATTATTTTTACTAATTCCATATCGTCAATCATATAACTCCAACTTAATATTGTCATGATCCCAATGACCGAGATGTCGTTCAATAATCGTGAACTAATCTCATTGGCGAATCAAAGATCATGAGATACTAAGTTGAGCTATGCATTCACTTCAGGATTAAGATAATTATACAAATATATTTAAGTTGTGATGATTAGGTTTAGAGTTGTGTAAACGGTTTTTACTCTAACCTAATCACCACATGGTCTATTCAACATGTTGCGAGCATGTCTAGATCAACCACATAGTCCAACTCCCATGCCCCGAGACCAAAGATCACATGGTTCGATCTAACAGTCATAATCGGATTCGATTGCCCAATCAATCCTAAGATCTGCGAATATCTATTTTAAACTGTATTAGAAGAGTTTGTCCGCAGGGTTCCCCGACTCTTCTTTCGTTAGTAACAGTTTATGGACTAAGCAATATTACTAACACTCTTGAGTATGTGTCAAAACATAACTTTATCTTATTTTATAAAATCAGCAAAATAATAATGTCTTGCATTTGTCATTTCATAAATAACAAATTACATCCCATTTTATGGACACATTTCCAACACACACACACACACACACACACACACACATATATATATATATATATATATATATATATAGTTGCATTCTAATTTAATTTAATTTTGCACTGAAGCCAATTAAACTAAAAAAAAAAAAAAAAAAAAAAAAAAAACAAATAAATATAATACAACGTACAAGACCACTTGATCTCATAGAATCGGGGGTTCAAGTCAGATAGGATTTGTGAAAGACTGCATATTCGATCCCGTGTTGTATTAACTAACAAAAAAAATCTTACATGAGCATAGAAGCCAAGCCTAAAAATAAATTCGCGCTTATACGTCAAGGTGCTATATATATGTTGAACTAGAACCAAAATAACAAACTAAGTTTTAACGTCAAAAGAATAAGCGGAGATTTTTTATTTTTATTTTTTCAAAATTTGAACGTTAAATGTAGCTCAATATTAAAAACCATGTTAATAAAATGGAAGGGAACATCTGTACTTGTTAAATCAACTGCATGTAGATAACATTTTTTGATCACTGCTAGCTAATTGTGCCTTAATAAAATATGACAAATTACTAGTTGCCAGGAGTTTCTAATGAAAGGATATATAAAATGCCAAACTGAATTAAACTAGTTTTAGGGAAGGGCAAACATCAATTTACCAAATGAATATAAAATAAAAGTACTCACAATATACGTTTTCCTTTTAAAACGAATTTTCTGTATATGTATTGCACAACCAAACTTTTGAGGAAGTATGATTTAACATTTACCTACTCATGAACCACTTTATAAAAAATGTTATATCTAAAATTAGATCTGCCACTACCCAGCACTACTGGCCGACTGACATTCCGGCATGAGTCACCCCCGATAAATCCAAGATGTTTTTTAAACCATACTTTGGAGAATTCCTAGAAGTAGCACCCATTCTCGAATGATTCTTGAAGGGAAGGCGAGGACGATGATGAGGAGCGAGCGAGGAATACGAAACAAACGAAGCCATTTTTAACAGAGGACACAAAAGATCATTTTTTGATTATATACCTCTAGGTCTTTGCAAATGATGTTTAACAGGAAGGATGATTAGGTTTTTGACAACGACAAGACACTGAAAAATTTTAAATCCCTACAGAGTGTGGGCTACTAGGGGGCTAGGTGATGATGACAACTTGGCGGTGTGGAGTTGGCCACGAAGAGGATGATTAATTTGGTCGATTTGATGTTTTATTAAATTTGACTCTTTTTAAATATATTCAAGAAATGTTTTCACCGTCATTAGTTTTATTGGTTACTTAATTTAAAGGACAGAAAAGACATTTTATATCCGAACAAAAACTTAGACCAAAGTGATATTCGTTTGATCGTCAATGTACAATTTTAGTATTATTTTTATAATATAGGTGCCAAAGTGATATTTCTAAAAAGCATAGGTTACAAAAGCAATATTTCCCCTTCTTTCATTAAATTGAATTCAAGGACTTTTGCTCTACTACTTTTCCTCGTCACTATAAGTATCATGAGCAGCATGATGATGAAAGAACATGAATCATAAAAGTACAACCTCAAATATCAATAAACAATATGGGAACCCTTCACCAAAATCCACCTCCTGATCTTCTCCAAGACCTAAAGGTCACTGTCCACAACTCCTCTCTAGTATTTCCCTCCGAAGAAACCGAGAGAAAAACAATGTTCTTGTCAAACATAGACCAAGTTCTGACTTTTGATGTCCAAACAGTCCACTTTTTCCCTACCCACAAAGATTTTCCTCCTAAAGTTGTAACTGAGAAAATCAAAGAAACTCTTGGGAAAATATTGGTGCCCTATGATTTCTTGGCAGGGAGGTTGAATTTAAACGCTGAGAGTGGTCGTTTGGAGATAGATTGCGATGGTTCTGGGGCAGGATTTGTAGCGGCCTCTAGTGAGTATAGTTTGGATGAGATTGGAGATTTGGTTTACCCTAATCCAGCTTTTCCCCAGTTAGTTTACCTACTCACGTCGTAGCATCTTATAAAACAAGAATAATATAGAGAAAATTGACATGATAGTTCTAAATTAATTATCTTGGTCGTTCTAAATTAGATATGATAAAACACAAAAAAAAAAAAAAAAGAAGAGAAATTCGAAGTTTTTTTTTTAATAAACTGAGGAGAATAGATAACTGGTATCTAAGTTTGCAGAAACATCTCAATTAAATTGACACTTAGGTTTAATGCTGAGAAATTCAAAGTTAATACATTTAACTCTCAAAACATGCATGGAGTCAAGGATAAAATTATGTCAGAAGTATCTAGATACGTTGTGAGCCGGGAATTGTGGCAAAACAAGTAGTTGTGACGTGGCTCAACATGAAGCCATGAATTCTGAACTTTATGGAAATCAACTTTATGTATCTTTTGACTTATTCTTGGTAGCTAATAGTCATGTATTTATGCAACATACCAATTTTTCTTTTAAAATGTACATATCAGCATGAGAGAGAGGAAAGGAAAAAAAAAAACAAAAAAAAAACAAAAAAAAAACAAAAAACAAAAAAGGAAGAAGAAGAAGAAAAGGCAAGGGACGCCTTTTGAAACGAATAAAATTTTTTGGCAAACTGTTTGGAAAATATGTAAAAAGAAGGAATATAAATTAACATAAAATATAAAAATTATCAGATTCTCTCTGTCGTTTTCTTTGTTTATGAAAAGATATCATATCAATACTGTAATTTGCATAAGTTGGAGCGTCGCTTTTTCTATATCACACTAAGTTGATGATCAGAATTTTTCTCTTTTTTTCTCTTTTCTATCTTGTATTGAAGAAAAGCAAGTTCTGCCTTGTTTCATGCCTTTATTTCTAAAGAGGATATACATACTTTTTTGGTTTCTTGAGTTCTTTTGTTTTTATGACGGTAGAGTTGATGTTAGAAATCTTGAGAGAAATGAGACTTGAAACACGTAGAAAATAAGCTTTCCTTAAAGCGTCATTTGCCCTCTCTTGTTAGAGATTGCTTCAGGTTCTCGGCAAATCGCTCGCAAGATATGACAAGCCTTCATGTTGTTAATCACAAGTAAAATTACAACAACACTAAGAACATAAGAACTCTTAGAATTTCTGAAAAAAAAAATTTTGAACAAGAAGGGAGAAGAATTGTAGAGAATTATTTCACATAATTTATCAGCAAATCTTGTTCTTTTTATAGTTTTTTATCACACCAATACATAGAGACACAATCAAACTTAAAAATGCACCTTTTCCATTTGAATTGGTGTCAATTCAAGTTTCAAAAACTGTGTCTGATCGTTACGGCACTACAGCGCCAGTTTTAGGCACTGCAGCCCCAGTTTCTGGCAAATCAAAAACTATCTGTGCAAGCTCGAGCGCTGCAGCACCCATCATTGGCGCTATAGCGCCCATTCCAGCGCCGCGGCACCCTGCTTTTTGGAAATTGTATTGTGTCTATTTCAGCGCTGCAACGTCCAAACTTAGTGTCACGACACCCTTCCTACTGGAAATGGCTACCTCTTAGATACAGAGAATGCAAGGCGCTTTTAGATGTGATAAAACTTAACAAATTCTTATATATTATATTTAAACAATCCCAACAATCCCCCACTTATTTAAACATAATATTGAAGAATTCTATCTAGAAACTGTATATATGCATAAAGTAAAATATCTTTCGATTTGAATTTTACCTTAGTGTAAGTTCACAAATGTATATTGAAATTCTAGGTAGCCTAAGGCTTTGAACCGGTTATTCCTTATGATAATACTGGTGAATCCACACACATAAATACATTAGAGTTCAAGTATTCCACACAACACTCATTTTGCACTATTCATGGCCTTGTGCAATCCTGATTCATAAACTTTTCAAGGAGAAACTCCAACTCTTCTTTGAGATGGCACCACCTCTAAGTTTACATAGGTGAAGTTCTTCTAGTATCTTCGTTACTTTTAAGATACTTGTTCTTAAAATTGAACTTCATTAAGAGTTAATCTTAGCTCATCCCTCACACAGTAACAACCAGCACTAAAATTCTTTTTGGGCTTATTGGTTAGTGTTGAAACTCTCCACTTATCAATGATTTGTTATTACCCATTGAATCTAAAATTACTCATTTCGTAATGTTAGATTGGGTTGCCATCATTGGTGGATTTTAATCCAGGAGTTTCAGCCTCATCCCATTTGACGTCGTCCTTACTAAATCTCTTGAAAGAGCTTTAGTAAAAGGATCTGCCAAATTTTCAATGGACTTCACATATGTAAGAGAAATTATTCCATCTTTGATTAATTTCCTTACATAATCATGTCTAAGACTCATATGTCTTGACTTTACATTGTATATCTCGCTATATGCTCGAGCTAAAGTGGCTTGACTATCACAATGTATAGATATTGCTGATACATCCTTCATAGTTAATGGAATCTCCAAAAATAGGTCCCTTAACTACTCTGCTTCATTCCCAGCTGTTGCTAATGCAAAAAATTCTGAGTCCATAGTTGAATGTGTTATGCAGGTCTGATTCTTAGATTTTTAAGAAATAGCACCTCCTTCCAAAGTGAACACCTAACTAGTCATTGATTTGTTATCTCCAATACTTGATACCTAGCTTGCATCTGTATATCCTCCTAGAACAGTAGGAATTTTGAATATTGGAGACCTAAGTTTTTAGTTTTCATTAAATAACCTAAAACTCTACCAATGGCCTTCCAATGTTCAACACTTGGATTGCTATTAAATCTACTCAATTTACTAACAACAAATGCTATATCAGGTCTTGTGCACTGCACTGCATACATAAGACAACCAGAAGCACTTGCATACTCAAGTTGAACCTCTGCTCTTCCATCATTCTTGAAAAGTTTTACACTAGGATCAAATGGAGTGTTGGCTTCCCTTATCTTTAAGTGACTGAACTTTTTCAACACTTTCTCAATATAGTGTGATTGGGTTAGAGTGTAACCCCCACTATTCAGTCTAACTTTGATACCCAGTATTGTATCCACTTGACCAAGATCTTTCATCATGAATGTGGATGATAGAAACCTCTTCGTTTCTTCTATGCCTTTCATGTCATTACTCACAATTAGCATATCATCAACATAAAGAAATACAAAGATAATACACTTATTACACACCTTTGTATATAAGCATTTATCTAAAGTATTATGAACAAAACCATTTGCAAGTATAGTTGAATCAAACTTTTCATGACATTTTTTTTGGTGCTCGTTTCAATCCATACAAAGATTTTACAAGTTTACACACTTTATGTTCATTTCTTGGTAGAATAAAACCTTCCAGTTGTTCCATATAGACCTCCTCATCGAGATCACCATTTAAGAATGTCGTCTTAACATCCATTTGATGAACATATAGACTATGGATTGATGCCAATGCAAGCAATATCCTAATAGTCGTTATTCTTGCTATAGGTGCATATGTATCAAAATAGTCAATTCCTTCTTTTTGTTGATACCCTTTGGCGACCAATCTAGCCTTAAAAGTGTGCACCTAAACACCCATTTATAACTAATAGGTTTGGAACTTGGTGGTAAATCGACAAGCTCCCAAGTGTGGTTTGACATTATTGAATTCATCTCATCATTGATAGCATCCTTCCAAAAAACTGAATCCCTAGAAGCTATCGCTTCCTTAAAAGTTTTGGGATCATCCTCCACTTGTAATATCATAGGAATTTTCCTAGTGACATTACTCCTACTTCCTTCTACTAAGTAAAAGGAAATAAGTTGAGAATCAATCTCATCCGATCCCAAAATTTTATCTTTACAGATTCTCTTGCTTCTTCTTGGCTCAATTGGATGTTCAATGATCTTTGAAGATGTCTCCTCACGAGATTCTTCATATGTAGAACTTTGAGACTTGTCCTCATTCGCCAACAAGTGTTCAAAGAATTCTACATCTCTTGATTCAACTATCACATTGGACTCCAAGTTCAAGAGTCTATATACCTTGCTATTTACTGCATAACCTAGAAAGGCAAACTTAATCCCTCTAGGACCTAGCTTCGTCTTTTTAGGATAAGTGTTCTTGTAATAAGCAAGACACCCCAACACTTTGAATACCCTATATTGGGTTTTCTTCCTCTCCATATCTCATATGGAGATGTTTTATTTTTCTTAGAAGGAATTTTATTAAGAATATGACATACACTAAGAAGGGCTTCACCCCTCAAATTAAATGGCAACTCAGAATGCAATATCATAACATTAATCATCTAAAAAAAATTCAATTTTTCCTCTCTACTAAACCATTTTGTTTAGGTGTTCTAGGTGCAGAACATTCATGTATAATGCCATTTTCTTCATAAAATGTATTAAAATCATTTGGAAAGTACTCTCACCTCTATCACTCCTAAGAATTTTAATTTTCCTTCCCAATTGATTTTCTACTTCCGCTTTATATACCTTAAATGCATTAAAGGCTTTATCTTTATGTTTCAATAAATAAACATATGTATACCTAGATGCATTATCTATGAAAGTAATGAAATAATGATTACCACCTCTTGTAATCATTCCATTTAATTCACAAATATTAGAATGCACTAATTCTAATAATTGAGAATTTCTTTCAACACTATGAAACGGCTTTTTTATCATTTTAGATTTAACACATATTTCACATTTTTTAAAATTATCAACATCACAATTGAATAATCCACACTTGATCATTCTTTTCATAGTTGATATACCAATATGTGCTAATCTACCATGCCACAAAGAAACAGAATCAACCATATAAGCAGAATCAATTTTTTTTATTAATAGAATTGTCAATAGTACATAGTGTGACCATAACCTCACTGGAATAGCCTTCTCCAACAAAAGAACCATTTCGGGACAAGATTAACTTGCCCGACTCATACACAGCCTTAATCCTAAAGATCCCCACTAGTTAGATTTCTATTCATATCGGGTACATAAAGTACATTGGCAAGAGTGATTTTCTTCCTAGAAGTGAAAGCAAGTTCCACACTCCCTTTGCCAAGCACTTTGGAACAGACTTCATTCCCCATTTGAATCTCTTGTCCATCACTCATATCTTAGAAAGTTTTGAATAGAGATCTATCATAGGAAACATGAACAGTAGCACAAGTGTCATACCACCATCTGGGAACCTTGCCTTGTACTGCATTGATTTTGCTCACAGTAGTGACAATCTCTTCCTCTTCAATAGAGTTCACCTTAGCCTCATCGCTAGGCTTCTTTTTATAGCGGCAATCTCTTGCATAGTATCCCGCTTTGCCACAGACAAAGCATGCTCCCTTGGGTTTCTTGTTGGCTTATGTCTTTTTGAATTTATCTTGATCCTTTTTAGGACCCAAATTCTTGTTCTTGTTGGATTGTGAGGGCTTAGTCACGGCATTGGCTTTGGAAATAGCCTCATAAGAATTTTCATTCTTATCTCTTGCCCTTGACTCCTCTTCGATCCGAAGATGTTTTTGTATGTGCTCCAATGAAAAATCTTCGGAACTATGCACAATCTTCTTCCTATATCCTTTCCAAGTAGAAGGCAATTAGCAATAATTGCTCCTGCTTGAAATGATTCAGGAAGTTCGATTTTCACAGCCCTCAACTTATTGACAATCACTTGCAATTCATGCACTTGTGGTAAAATTAATTTATCATCAAAAAATTTAAAATCAAAATACTTTGAAATTAATAATTTCTCGGTACCTTCTTCTTCTGCTTTGTATTTAAACTCCAATGCATTCCATATCTCTTTTACAAAAGATGTATTGGTGTAGAGATCATAGAGACGATCAGAGAGAGCATTGAGAATGTGGCTACGACATATCAACTCATCCTCCTCTCATTTATTTCGTTTTACCTTCAACGTTTCAGTGTCATCATCGGTTGGTTTGGGAATAGGCTCCAAATCCGGACTCGAAACATAGAAGATCTTCGATGCAGTCAAGAGAAATTTCAATTTGTCCTGCCACCTTGTAAAGTTAGTCCCATCAAAGCGATCCAATTTAACCAAGTCCTGGTTCATCAATTTGATAGTGGCAATGGTAGTTTCGGTCTCCATTGCAGCAACTTTACGCTTTAAGATTGTTAGGATAAGCCGTCAAGTTGTTAATCACAAGCAAAATGACAACAACACTAAGAACACAAGAACTCTTAGAATTTTTAGAAAAAGTTTTTGAACAAGAAAAGAGAAGAATTGTAGAGAATTATTTCACATAATTTATTAGTAATTCTTGTTCTTTTCATAGTTTTTTTATCACACCAATACGTATAGCCACAACCAAACTTGAAAATGCACCTTTTCCATTTGAATTGGTGTCAATTCAAGTTTCAAAAACTGTGTCTGATTGTTACAGTGCTACAGCGCCAGTTTTGGGAGCTGCAGCGCCAGTTTCTGGCAAACCAAAAATTGTTTGCGCAAGCCCGAGTGCTGCAGCGCCCATCACTGATGCTGCAGTGCCCATTCCAGTGCCGCGGTGCCCAAACTCAACGTCACGGCACCCTACTTTCTGAAAATTGTATTGTGTCCATTTCAGCGCCGCGACGCCCTTCTTGTTGGAAATGACTACCTCTTCAATGCATAGAATGCAAGGCACTTTTAATGTGATAAAACTTAACAAATTTTTATATATTATATTTAAACAATCCCAACAGTAGAAAAAAGAGGGCATTTTTCAGATATGGTACAAAGAAAAAAGAGAGAATTTTTTGATATGGTACAAAATACCGAGTGTTTTTTTTTTTTTTTTTGATATATTATTATATTGTTTTCTACGTCAAACCCTCATGAGGTTATGCTGATTTTTTTTTTTTTTTTTTTTTTTTTTTTTTTTTGCTATATTTAAGAAATAATTAACGAACTAAAATAATAATAATTTTTTTTTATTTTTTTATTTTTTCTAATTGTACCGTAAAGTTCTCCAATAGTCCATCAAAAAGTAAAATTCCCAAATATCTAGAAAAGAATTTCTTTTTGAATGAACAAGACGAGACTAGAAGCCATCAATTAATTGGAAGGTTATTGTTTTTTATTTTTTTGGCAGATATGAGGTATAAAAAGATCATGCCAGGGTTTCTAAATGTTTTTATAACTCACTTGCAATGTGAGTTTTTTTAAAGTAATCGATATGAGAATTTTTTAAATACCTACCAACTAGACAATGTCTTAGTACTATTTATTAAAATAAAAATTGGCTTTCCTAACCTATGCCATGTGAACTGATATAAAAACTTGGCATTCTTAGCATTATTTATCAGAACAAAAAATAGTACTATATCAGTTTAACCGATTATATAAAACTTACATTAGACAAGGAAGATAAAAATTTAATGAGAACGTTAGTGAGAATTTAATAGTCTAAAAATACGCCATCGTCATATATATTATACTTTTCGTACAGAGTTGTCTTGATTATAAATGGAGAGAAGGGCATATAATCAACAACTTTATCCTCTTTATTACAAAGAATGTTTTTTCTGTGGTCCCTCACCATTTTTATAAGGGAAATTTCCTTCCTCATAAAAGGTTAAAGAATAAATGTAATCAGTTAAATAATTAGTGTATTTCTTTTGTATTAAGTTATAACAGTTACTGTTGTACAGGAAAATACATTTGGACACGTCGGTCAATAGTAGCACTCCACGTGGCCCCATAATAGCTATGTGGACAAAGGCGTCGACCCATCAAGCCGCCGACTCCATGAACCCTCAATGCCTATCAGGCTCGCCTGCGTCGAGGATCTTGCTAGGGTCTACCAGAAAATGGGTTTGCGTCAAGCTCTATCACTCAAGCACAGTGCCGACTGTATAAACGTGGGACCCCCCTTTTTGGAGTTACATCTGGATTTGGAGGATGTCTGTAATGCAGGCATTAATTACAAAATCCTAAAGTGCCCATAAGTGGACGGTGGAAGGTTACAGGGAGTGCAGAGCCATAATGGAGGACTAATTAGATGAATGAACAGTCTAAAAGGTGATTAGCCAACTATGGGTCTAGGCCCAAAGGATGGCGAGACACTTTCAGTGGAGGTCTCTGAGCAAAACCGCCCATGAAGTAAACTTGGGCTATAAAAGAGGGGCAAAGCCCCAAGCTCAAGGAGTTCTTCTTTTTACGTGTAATTGGAGAACATAAAATATATACAAAAAATGCAGTGGATGTAGCTCTTGATTAACAGAGTGAACTACTATAAACCCTGTGTGTGTCTTTGCGTTTAAACATTACTTTCGTGTTGTTTTCTGCCGTAAAAGTGCAAACACACACTTCATAGCATAATTTCAAATATACAGTTAATTTCTAGCCGGTAACCCAACAAGATACCAGAGGGTGATCCGGCGTATTTTCTGTTGACGAAATTTGACCGTCAACAGTTACTATTTTAAAAATCAGAAGTCATTATTAGGTATATGACAATTAAAACACTATCATGTACTACTCCATGTTCATGCATTACCAGATGTGCCTATAAAAAAAACATGACAAATATAATTTTCACGATAATATTATCCAATTTTAAAAAGACAGTCAGTTATGATAGAATGACTGATATTAACAGTAAAAATGACAGTAGTTTATTGATGTGCATTTAATATTTTTTATATAATTATTCATGACATGTGTACATAACAGTTGTTTATTATTATATGTTTAAAAATATCTTCTAATTTTTAAAATAACAGTTGTGATGGCTCAATATAAGAGTATTACATTAAATTTTTAACGAGTTACAATTGACACATAAATCCGTTATGATGATACATAGAAGACTTATTCCCTATTTTTAAACCAGGGGACAATTAGACAACTCTAAAAAGAGAAACAACTTTATAATCTTTTATTATAAGACAACTCTAAAAAGAAAAATAACTTTATTGTTTTTTATTATAAAAATGGATAGCGTAGCTAGTTATTCGGCCTCTTTTCACGTGCACCCTAATCTCTTCATGGTGATGAGATCTCTCTTTGCCGTTTTGCTTTCTTGTCTCTCATGGTAATGTGCCAAATATTACTAATAAGCGATTAACGTTTTCTTTTCTAATTACGGTATTATATCCACCGCAGGTGGTGGTATGGCGGCAAGAGGATGATTTATTAGGTTTCGCTGTCTCATTAATTAAAGGTTAATTCTCTTTGTTTAAATTGAGACAGCAATTATACCTCTAAGCATGGGCTAATAAATTCCGCTTAAAGTGTTAAGTGAAGGCAGAGAGGACACAACTGACTCTTTTTAATTAGCAAAAAAAAAAGTTGATATAAAAAGTATATATAATAATAATAATAATAATAATAATAATAATAATAATAATAATAATAATAATAATAATAATAATAATAATAATTGATAAAAGTTGTGCAGTGGCCACTTTCTCAAAAATTCAAATTTCACGTTAAATTGTCTAAATTTAAATATATAACTGTTGTGTGGAAAAATATACGCTGACACGTTGGATGACAGCCATCTCCACGTGGTCCTATACATGCCACGTTAGGTAGCTGTCGACGTTAAAAACTCATTTCTCCCTCCATCTGGTGAAAAAGCCAATCATATGGGGTGATTCATGAGACTGTCGACCCTACACACAGTCGAGGCCTACATGATTTGTTTGCAAAAGTACCATGATGGGTCGACTGAGACAGAGGCCGCACCTTGTGAAGTAGTGTAGGCGTAGAGAGCAAAACGCTGGTAAATGGGTCCACATCCCAAGTAAGACCTATGAGGTGACAAGTTAGAAATCCCTAGGTTGCGTCTGGGTTTAGAGAAGGTCGGTAGCACAGGAAATGATTATATGCCCATAAAATGCCTGGAACGGACCAATGGAAATCACAAAGGATCTGCAAAGCCACAATAGTGGACAAAGTAGGTGAGTGAATAGTCCAAAAAGTGCTGAGAGGCTACAGTCTAGGCAGGTAGGGTAATAGGTTACTTGAGAGAAACCCGCAAAGAATCTCCTGATACAATCCACACTTACATGTAATCTATAGGGTATAAAAGGGGCAAAGTCCCAGGGAAAAGGGGGAGATCTTTTTTGTAACCTTTGAAGAAAAAGGAATACAATAAGCAGTGGATGTAGCTTTGGTTAATAGAGTGAACCACTATAAATCCGTGTGCCTCTTTACTCTCATTTTAACAACAAATCAATCCTTTTCTTTCAACATACCCCAAAAACAAGCACTACAAGTAGCACAAATTTGAGAAAATAATTAGCTTTGGCCGGTAACCCGACGGACCACTGAGATGTAATCCTGCATAATCTTGTTGACGAAAATCCACTGTCAACAATTGGCGATTCCGCTGGGGACCAAACTCAGAATCTCTGGTTTGTGTGTTTAGGACCTGAGACAATTAAGAAATAACCAACGATCATGCATTCGAGAATAAAAAATGGCGCTACAAATCAAGGCAGCCAAACGGAAGGAGGAAAACGGCGCGCATCCGACCAACGGTGGGGGTGGAGGAGATCAGCCCGACCAAGGGAATCAACTCCCAGTGAGGAATGAAACTTCGCCCCTGGATATGCCACATCTTAACCCGGTAAAGATGCAGGTCGAGTTGAATGCTCTGACCAACTTGGTTCAAAGACTAATGACCGCTGTTGAGTGGATGGACAAGAGAAACTCCATGCCTCCTCTGGAGGACGCCCCGAGACCACCGGGAGCTATCGTGGCTTGGAACCAGAATCCTGGTGACTAACATGTTGCCCCAAAAGGGATCGGGGAAGGTGAAAATGCCCAAGGAGATAACTCGAGGCCTCGATCGTCCAAGTCCCTTGGCAACTGACAAAGGGTCGCCAAGTGACGAGCCCTGGAGAAAAGAGCAGTCGGAGGTATGGAGATGCTAAAACGCTACCTCAAAACCTAGGTAAGAATATCACGGGAGAATCAAGGTCGGTGCAAGAGGGTGGAGACCTAAGGAATAACCTGGATGCCAAGAAGGCAGAAGCCTCGAAAGGGGTTAGCTCTATAATCTCAACGAAGGAGGCAAAGGCCATCATGGAGTGCGTGGCGAGCTTAGAAGAAAATCTCATAGGTGATGTCACCGATTTAAAAAGAATGTGAAAAGCCAGGTGAGTCACCTGTAAAAAAATCTAGGGCAGGTGGCAGAGATGGTTAATGTCGACATCACTCCTAGTCGAACTCATGACCACTCTTTTACTGCAGAAATCATGGCGCCACCTGGAGATGTACATGGGACACATGCTTCTGCATGGATACGCAGAGGAAATAATGTGCTGAGCGTTCTGAAACCAATTAACGGATTCTACCCGAAGATGGTTCTAGACACTTAAACCAGACTCCATCTCTAGTTGGGAGGAATTGAAGGAAGCCTTCTCCTTCCAGTTCATCGGGGTAAAGATGTATATCCCGCCGAAGCAAAATTTGACAATAGTTTACGAAAAACCAAACGAGTCATTAAAAGAGTGATTGGCAAGGTACGATGAAGTCATCGTCGCTACAACGGATATGATGGACCAGGAGGCTCTAATAGGGGCCCTATCTAGTATGAAAAAGTGCATGTCGTTTAAACGCGACCTAAACCGAAAGCCATTGGCCACCTACAAAACATTTTTAGCACAGGTACAGGGATATATCAACGCCAAAGAAGCCGACGCAAATGATCCCCATCACATATCTAATTAAAATAAAAGAACGGAGCAAGGATCAACGTCGAGGAAATAAGACAATAAAAAATGATAAGGTGGAGGAAACAGAGACAAACAGGTCGCGTCGGCGTCAAACCCTCCAGAAATGAAGAAACCAAGGTAAAAGGAAACACGGAAGCCTCGCCCATTCCAACGCTATGATTTTTATCATGAGCTGCTATAAGGATCGAAGAGGTATTCAATCAGGTCAGCCGAGGAAACTTGTTGTGCTGACCAGAACCTATGAAGTCGGATCCAAACCGAAGGTACCAAAATAAATACCGCAGGTTCTATAGAGATGCCGGCCACAACACCAATGACTGTACTGACCTGAAGGATGAGACTGAAGGACTAATCCTCAAGGGGAGGTTGCAAGAATTTAAAGCTGATAGGGGAGGCCATGGTCACAGAAACAACAGTCAGCACCGAGAGGACAATCAGCGGGGAGAAAATCGTGAGCCAGTCGGTGTCATAAGGACCATCCATGGGGGACCATATCTTTGGTGGAACTCAAAAAGATCCTGGAAGAATTACACCCATGAGGCAAGACAAGTGTACCAAGAGCGATTTTGGAACCTCTCAACTGCCAAGCCAACAAAAACAGTAAAATTCGGTGACACTAAAGTAGCATTCACCGAAGAAGATGTGAACAGGGTGCATTTCCCCCATAATGATGCCTTGGTAGTAGAGGCAGTGGTTGGAAACCACACCGTATGCAAAATCCAGACAACGAAAGCTCGATCGACATCCTGTAGTCTGATTTCCTAGAAAAAATGGGAATCATAAAGGAGTAACTTTGAGAAAATGTCCCGGCCATTATACGGGTTCATAAGAGACTTGGTCATCCCCCAAGGAACGATAAGGTTGCCTATGACTGTAGGAGAGAAGCCTAAGCAAGCAACTACAATGGTGAATTTTGTGGTAATTAAAGGAGGCTCACAGTACAACGCTGTGATCGGTTGGCCGACCCTTCAGGCGCTAAGACCAAGATCATTAGTTTACGACCAAAAGGTTAAGTTCCCAATCCCCAATGATGTAGGAGAAATAAAGAGCAATCCATATGAATCCAGGGTTGCATACTCAAATGCCATACGAGGATATGATCAATTGGGGAGACAGGAAGCAAGAATGGTACATTAGGGACTAGTTGAGGACATAGATCCTAGAGTCAAATAAGAGATTACATGGTCCCAACCAATCAAGCAGTTAGTGAAAATCCAGCTAGATGAAGAGGAACTGGCGAGAGTACTAAAATAGGCTCAGGTTTGCCCCTAGCGCTTAAGATCGAAGTTAAAGGTTTCCTAAAGAAAAATCTGGATGTGTTCGCCTGGACACATGTTGCTATTGAAGGGATTGACTCTGAAGTCATGTGTCATGCTTTGAATGTCGAGCCCTCTTATCCTCCTAAATGCCAAAAACGTCGACCGATGAATCCGAAGAGGTACAGGGCATTGAGAGAAGAAGTTGACAAACTGATCAACAACAATTCCATCAGAGAGGCTCACTATCCTAGATGGGTTTCAAACCCTGTCCTGGTGATCAAGCCTAATGGGAAGTGGAAGACGTGTGTTGACTTTGGCGACCTCAACAAGGCTGCTAAAAGACAGTTTCCCACTCCCCCAAATAGATTAGATGGTCGACGCAACTGCCGGACACGAGATGTTAAGTTTCATGGACTCCTACTTCAGTTATAACTAGATTCTCATGCATCCATTTGATGAAGAGCACACATCATTCATAATAGACAGGGGCCTTTATTATTACAAGGTGATGTCCTTTGGCTTGAAGAATGCAGGGGCGACGTACCAGAGGCTGGCAAACAAAATGTTTGCTAAATAGATTGAGAAGACGATGCAAGTTTATGTTGATGACATGTTAGTAAAAAGTACAAAGGCTGAAAAGCACGTCACGCACTTAGGGGAAATGTTTAATGTACTACGGGGATATCACATGAAGCTGAGTCCTATAAAGTGCGTGTTTGTGGTTGTATTAGGAAAATTTCTTGGGTTCATGGCCAGTAACAGAGGAATCGAGGCTAGGCTAGAAAAGATAAAAGCCTTGTAGGATATGATGTCTCCCACAAAGCTGAAAGAAGTTCAGAGGTTGACAGGATGTATCACTGCTCTCAATAGGTTCATATCTAAGGCAACAGACAAATGTGTACCCTTCTTCGATGCATTAAAAGGGAGTAAGCGATTCGAATGGACGCCGTAATGTGAAGAGGCCTTTCAAAGGCTGAAGGAGCACCTAGAAAGACCCCATATCCTATTAAAACCCATCTCGGGAGGCAAAGCCTATATCTTTCCGTTTCAAAGCATGCCGTAAGCTCTGTACTAATTAAGGAAGAAGAGTGGGTTTAGTTGCTGGTCAACTACGTAAGTAAGATTCTCTTAGACGTCAAGTTGAGAGACACCAAGATGGAAAAGTTAGTTTTCACCTTAATAGTGGCCTCAAGAAAGCTTCGGCATTATTTTCATGCCCACACAATACGGGTTATGACAAACCCCCCATTAAGGAAGGCATTGCAGAAACTTGAAACCTCGAGTCGACTCTTGAAATGGTATGTAGAATTAATCCAATTCAACATTGAATATGTGCCAAGGAAAGCAATCAAAGGATAGGCGTTGCAGATTTCATGGCAGAATTTTCTCACAAGCCGACGATAACCGATGATGAAGGGATTAAGATAATAGAGTGGAAACTCTACGTAGATAGAATGTTGAATGAAACTAGATCAGGAGCAGGCGTCATGCTAATAAGGCCAGAGGGCACAAAATCACTTCGGCAGTGCGATTCAAATTCAAAGCGTCAAACAATGAAGCAGAATACGAGGCAATGATTGTAAGATTGAGGTTAGCAAATCACTTAAAGATTGAAAGACTTGGCATTTTTTGTGACTCTTAGCTAGTGGTCGGGTAAGTGAAAAGTAATATCAAGCACATGACGAAAGGACGGGGCCATACCTGAGAAAAGTAAAGGAAGAACTTACCAAGTTCAAAGGCTATGAGATACTGCAAGCACCGAGAGCCGAGAACATAAACGTCGATGCCTTGGTCAAATTGGCATCATCAAAGGATTCAAATATGCTAGGGGTCATTCCCATTGAAGAGCTGGAACAACCATTAATTGATGAGAGGGCGGAAGTCCTGACAACCTAGACAACAGAAAACTGGATGAGACTGCTCGTCCAATACTTGATGGATGCTAAGCTACCCAAGGACAAGGATAGGCTATAAGGGTCAAATATAGAGTTGCCAGGTACTTACTATATGATGGCCTGCTATACAAATAAGGCTTCTCAATGCCATTACAATGGTGCCTAGATGACAATGAGGTGCGAGAGATCCTCCGGGAGATCCATGAATGAGTGTGTAGTAATCATACTGGGGGACAATCTTTAGCTCTAAAGGTTTTGAGGTAGGGGTACTATTGGCCTACACTTAAAAAATATGCATTTTAATATGCTCAGCGTTGCGATAAGTGCCAAAGATATGCCACGATTCCTAGAGCACCCTTAAAAAATCTAACCTTCATTCTTAGCCCATGGCCTTTTGCCAAATGGGGGTCGACTTGATCAGACCTTTCCACATCGCACCAGGAGGTTTTAAGTTTGCCATCATCGCCGTGGACTACTACACAAGGTAGGCTGAGGCAAAAGCTCTTACTTCGACCATAGAGGCAACATATACCAACTTCATGTGGAACAACATTATGTGCAGATTTAGAGTTCCACATTTGATCGTGTCTAACAACGGAAAGCATGTTGATAATGCCTTGACGTGTAAATTTTGTGATGATTTAGGCATTCAGCAAGACTTCTCAGCTCCGATACATTCGCAGTCAAAGGGCTAGGTTCAAACCATTAACAAAATTCTGAAGTACACCCTGAAGAAAAAGCTCAATGACTTAAAGGGAAAATAGGCCGAAGAACTTGTTGGGAATGGTGTCCTAGAAGCATGAGATGTAATAGGACATTTATTATTTATTTAATAAAAGAGTTTATTCATTATTTTATGTGCATATATTTATGAATATTTTATGAATATCAATGAAAATTCCATGATTATTTATGTAACCTTAAACATTGTATATAAGTGTTATATACGAGAGGATAATGTTTAAGGATAATAATCAAAAAGCAATGTTCATAATGAATTTAATTAAAGTTCGGAATCTTTAATTAAAACATTACTAATACATGTCATTCCCATTTAGAATGGAACAGTGTTATCCGCACTGTTAATATGGCGAGATATTGAATGAGTGTATTTCGCATAATGAGATTATGTGGAACAAGGACACAGACACAATATGAATTTCTAATAATTTCCGTTAAGTATAGAAATTCTAATTGAGTCTATCGATGGTCATATATAGAATGATCTTAATCCTGAGTTCTTAACAGACTCCTATTTATGGATTTGTGTCTTTTGATTTACTCGGTACGGATTCCGAGACCCTGAATCCTATTCCTTGTATTTTGGAGACATGATGAAGTAGGTAGCTGAGAATGTTATTATACAAGATGGAATCCATTCCTTCTTGAGAAAGAAGTAGATAAATAATTCTCTTGAGGGTTGATTCGGTACTTGGACCAGTAGGAGCTCTGATTCATGAATGTGTTTTATGAATCACTATTCATTAGAGAATCAATGGTACTCAAGGATAAAGATATAACTAGAGAGGTTAACGGATTCTACCTGGCTCTAATTATGAATTATTTATGGAGGATTGATCTATATGACTATATCAAATGGACACTTCACAGTTTAGAAGTAATTTATATCTATAATTTCGAGAGTGCAATTCCAAGTTTATAGTGGAGTAACTATTGGAATTAATAGAATTAATTAATTAATTAAAGTGTTTAATTGATTATTAATTCTATTGGAGCTCGGGATTATAGGTCCATTAGTCCCCGTCGTCCTAGTAATTCTGCCGCACACGAGAGGACAAAATGGGAATTTTAGAATTATGGAATTCTAAAATTAAACACTCGGAAATAATTAATTGAGAATTAATTATTTTTTAAATAATGTGATTATTTAAATTTGAATTTGAACACATCTAGATTTATCCATTTAAACTTATTTGATAAGTTGTTCAATTTAGAATTCAAATTAATTTAAGTTTGACTTAAATTCGAATATGAATTAGAATTAAAATTGGACTACTGGATAAAGGATAAAATATCTTCCTTCCTTATCTATAATAGGTGCCACACATAGGGATAAACCCTACTAGTGTGGCCGGCCACCTTAAGGATAAGGGGAAGGCATTTTTTGTTCAAAATTCAAATAGGAGATAATTAACAAGCTTTATCTTAGAGATAGAAATTGGATTCCTTTTAGAAGTTTGACTTCTACTCTCTAAATACTATTTTTTGAGACAATTTTCGGAATGCCTTTTTGCCCTAATTTTAGAGGTGGCCGAAATTTCTCTAGAGTAATTTTTGAAGCAATTTTTCAGCCCTAATGGGATTAGTGGCCGAAATTCTCAAGTAGAGAGGAAGGAAAAATGTTTTTCGCCAAAAATTCCACATCATGCATGCGTTGGTGTTTGTGGAAATTCGAGTGTTTATTGTAACCCGTTTTGTCTCATGTGTGCCCACACACACATCTTCGTGGATTCTAGGAATTGACGTGGAAGACATTGGTTTTCTAAACACAAAGCTTTGGAACAAGGATTGTTCGAGGTCAAAGAACTCAAGTTATCAACCGAGTCGGCGTCCAGGTATTTTTCCGAATTGAGTTCTTAATAAATGAATTAATGAGATTAATTTATTCGTGCATAAATTAATATAATCTATAGAGTATATCAAAGGTTTTATGAAAATTTTTGTTATACACGATCCGCCTTTCCGCTGCGCTTCCGTATCTGAATTTGATTCGGGAACCAACAATTGGTATCAGAGCGGTCTATAGACGATATTAATTTATGCTTCGATTATTTGATAATCATAATTGATATTAAATATGTGATATTTAATTATGTATGTATGTGACGAGTAGGCACTTGCATTTATGGATGTTTATTTTTATTCATGATGATGAATGTATGGATGATGGATTTGGTCATTAATTATATGGTTCCATGGATCGGTTATATTCATTCGTTAATAAATTATTTGTAATTTAATTCGGGATTAGAATTATTGTAATTCTAGGATTTGGGTAGAATTAGGGTTTTTGATTTTGAATCAAGAAGGAGGCCTTGAAGATCATGTTTGAAGCCTTCAAAGAAGCCCAGAAAAAGTGCCCGGAAAGTTCCGTAAACGCGCCCCAGCGCCGCCAGACGCGCCCAGCGCGGCCAGACGCGCACAGACAAAGCGTCCAGGCCGCGCCCAAAAAGGCCCAGGCGCGCCCAACAACAGTGGCCAGGCCCGCGACCAGCAGCGCTGGCGGCCCCAAGTTCGGGATTTGATCCCGAACGGGCCGAAAGGTTTCTGAACCCTCGTAAAGCGTGCCGACGAGCCCGGAAAAGTTCCGGATCCCAAGGAAGGTGAAATCCAACCCGGAGACAAAGAATGAAGCCGAAGAATAAAGAATTCAAGAATCGAAGACCCGTTGATGTAACGGAAGAATATAATTATTGTAATTATTTATTTATTCGATTCGATTGAGTTGTAATTTATTTTTCCATGGGACCCGGTCAAATCCATCTCAATAGTTGATTGCATATATTTATATTTTATGTTGATAATTATATATTATATATGTCCATGCACATAACATGCCATATAGATATAATGTGCCTACTCATATGTTTTTATAACATGCCATGCATACATGCAAGATTTAGATTATTGTTTATTTTATTTATTATAAAAGTGTTTTAGAAAAATAAAATAAAATAAGAACCATCTTTGAAAATCGATTTAATATGATTAAATTGATTTAAGTTGCAAAATTGATTTGCAAAATAATGTTATATGTGAAATTAAATTTAAGAGTTAAATTTTAGAATTTCACATATCCAAAAAATAAATTGTTTATTTTTCGATTTGAAAATCATGAGATGTTTTTCAAACAAAATACATATTTGCAAAATAATGAGTGGGAGAGGGTTGTATGACAATACGACCCACTGGTCTCCATCATTAGTTCAACACCGTGAGATTCGAAAGGGGCTTCGCGGCGGCACCGATTCCGCACTCCCTACGGAAAGTGTTCTTTCGGATCAATAACAAGGTTGACTTCCTTGCGATAGGATTCAAGGATGTATTTCCGGTTTGACCTACCCTACGGCGGCACTCCGGAGTTAAGTCTGTAGAATCTAAAATGATGGATTACACTCATAAAAGTATAATCAAATTGTTGATTATATTTTTGACCAAAATAATGGTAATTGATAAATATGAAAATATGAGATATTTTGATTATATTTATTAATTGAGAAGGTCTCAGTTCAATTTGTGATATTTTGACCTACCCTACGGTGGCACTATATTCGTGGTAAATTGGATTATCGTTGGCACCTAAAATTAAAACATGATTTATGTATTTTTCATGTGCATCATGCATCATATTTAATTGTGCCTAAATTCACATGTTTTGATATTCATGCACATAAATTGATTAGATGAATATTCTACTCATTTCCAAAAAGAATATGTCGAATCCTATAATCTCACTATACAAAACCAAAACAACGACTAGAGATAAACTATGCAGTGGTAAAATAACGTAAACAACTTACATTCATGTGATGAATATAAGTTTGTCCCAAATGGAGGATTGTCCTCCTGTCCTTAATGAAAACACAGTAGCTAACTGTTGGCTAGGGTTGTGCGTGGTAATTCACAAGAAGTATAAAGGCATGGAGACAGCTTATGAGATATAGCAGTCATCAGATATCGTATCTGAAATCCATGAAACAAAAGGCTTGGCTAAATACTGTAAGGCCCTGAGTAAAAGACAAAAGGAAAGTCGTTTCCACCGAAATAAAGAAAGGAACTCAAGCAAATATGATTTGCTAGTTCTAAAACCATGTTTAGTAAAAAGGGTAATTCCTTATTCCTGGATAGTAGATTCGGGAGTTGCTACTCATGTTTGTTTTCTTTATTAAGTCTTAGTTCTTACAAGGATGTAATTTCCAACTAGATAAAGAAAGGAACTCAAGCAAATATGATTTGCTAGTTCTTAAAACATGTTTAGTAAAAAGGATGATTCCTTATCCTAAATAGTTGATTCAGGAATAACTAATCATGTTTGTTTTCTTTATTAAGTTTTAGTGCTTAAATGGAAATTGTTTCCACCTAACAAAGAAAATGAATCAAAGTAAATAAGATTTACTAATTCTAAAAACATCTTTAGTAGAGGGTGATTCCTCATCCTGGATAGTTGATTCGAGAGCAACTAATCATGTTTTGGTTTTCTTTGCAAAATATTAGTTCTTACAAAGAACTTGCCATCAGGGACTACGCAATGAAAGTGGGAATACCGCGAGGATATTGGCAAAAGGCAGTGGGAGAAGTTAGACTTCAATTTTGGAAATACCTTGTTGTGAACAATGTTTATTTCCCTCCAAGCATAAACAAAAATTTGATTTCTAATTCCAAATTATTTGAACAATTGCTTTTAAATAAAAATCTAGTCCACATCTTTCGGAATGGTTCCGATATATGTTCTGGATATTTGGAAAATGGTTTATACCGTTTAAACTGATGCCTGGCTCACTGCAAAATATTGAAAAGTTCAAAAGTTGTCAAACTTAAGAATAATGAGCAAAGGATCTCTCACTATAAATAACACATATATGTGGCATCTTAGACTTGGTCATATTAGCCTAAACATGATTTAAAGACTGGTAAAGGATGGTCCTTTACGCGAACTAAAAGTTAGTGAGCGTCCAGCCTATGAATCTTGTCTGGGAGGCAAAATGACCACGAGCCTTCCATGACGAAAGGAGAAGGAACCACATAACCTCTTCAGCTAATACATTCGGATGTATGTGGACCGTTAAACGTCCAAGACAAAGGAGGTTACGAATATTTCATCATTTTCATTGATGATTATTCAAGATATGGTTATGTTTACCTAATGCAACGGAAATCTGAAACTTTTAGAAAGTTTAGAGAATTCCGAGCGAGTTGAAAAAAGATTAGGTAAACCAATCAAGTCACTTCAATTAGATTGAGGGGATGAATACCTGGACTAAGAGTTTCAGGATTTCTTGATTGGTGAAAGTGTGGTATCCCAATTGACTACACCCGGTACACCACAGCAGAATGGTGTAGCCGAAATGAGAAATCAGACTTTGCTCGACATGATAAGATCAATGTTGAATTATTCTTCACTTCCTGCTTCGTTCTGGGATTATGCCCTACGAACCACCATGTATATTTTGAATCTAGTACCATCTAAGTCTATACCAAAGACACCCCTAGAGTTGTGGAATGGTCGAAAGTCAGTTTTGAAGCGTATTCACATATGGGGGTGTCCGGCTCATGTGATGAAACAATAGACTGGGAAGTTGGAACTAAGATCGTAAATATGCATGTTTGTGGGATATGCAATGGGGACAAAAGAATGATTATTTTATATAGTCATAAGAATCAAAGGTAATTGTATGACAAATGCCACGTTTCTAGAGCATGACTATATGATAGTTTTCAAGCCTAGAAGCTAAAAGGTTCTGGAAAAGTTACTTTCAATAAGATTGGACCACAACCGACAAGAGTTGTTGGAACGCTAAGAATGATCACGATTCCTAATCAAACTCTAGTGGCACCTCGTTGTAGTGGGAGGGTAAGCAAGTTACCTAACCGGTATAATTGAGGAAACACATATCGTCATCTTTGATGATGGTAAGGAGGATCCGGTGACCTTTAAGGCTACGATGGATAATTTGATAAGGAAAAGTGGCAAGCATCTATGAAACTCGAGCTAGAGTCCATGTACTCTAACTCGGTCGGCAACTTGTAGATCTACCCGAAGGGGTAAAACGCATTGGATGCAAGTGGATCTTCAAGAGAATAAGATAAGCGGATGGAAAAGTAGAGACTTATAAAAGCAAGGCTAGTGGTTAAGGGTTACACCCATAAAGAGGAGTTGACTATGAGGAAACTCTCTCACCGTAAGCCATGCTTAAGTCCATCCGAATACTTTTAGCCATAACAACATATTTTGAATATGAGATATGGCAGATGGATGTCAAGACGACTTTTTCCGAATGGCTATCTTGAGGGAACCATCTATATCAATCGGCCCGAGGGTTACATAGAGAAAGGCCTAGAGCGAGAAAGTCTCATAAAACCGAGATCCATTTATGGATTGAAGCAAACTTCTAGATCATGAAATATCAGGTTTGATGAGGCTATTAAAGTCTTATGGATTTGATCAAAACCAAGATGTTTCAAATGAAAGATAAGAAGATGTTCTTATTCTTCACAAGCCCGAATATATGATATTCAAAGGGAGTAGTTAGTCGTTGTCGATTGAACTCAAGATTTGATCATTGAGTAGTCGTGTAGTGTATCCTTAAGTATATAAGGAAAATAAAGAAACTATAAGATAGTTTAGTCAGTGAAAGAGTTGTCTTTCACTGGATACATAGACTTTGACTATGAGTCATACGTGGATTTTGAGAGTCAACATCCAAGTCTGTGTTCACACTAGGTGAAGGAGTCATGACAAGAAAGGTTGTTGGCAAAGTGTGATTGCTAATTTTATCATTAAGAGTTAATGTGTAGCAGCTTGTGAAGCAGCAAAAGAAAGCAACCTGACTCTAGAAAATTCTTAACTGATCTGGAAATTGTTCCGAGCATAGATCAGTCATAGACACCTAGAAAGTTTCAGGATTTGAGACATATCCTACCTGCTTTAGGACAAGTGGGAGATTGTTGGGAATGGTGTCCTAGAAGCATGAGATGTAATAGGACATTTATTATTTATTTAATAAAAGAGTTTATTCATTATTTTATGTGCATATATTTATGAATATTTTAAGAATATCAATAAAAATTCCATGATTATTTATGTAACCTTAAACATTGTATATAAGTGTTATATACGAGAGGATAATGTTTAAGGATAATAATCAAAAAGCAATGTTCATAATGAATTTAATTAAAGTTTGGAATCTTTAATTAAAACATTATTAATACATGTCATTCCCATTTAGAATGGAACAGTGTTATCCGCATTGTTAATATGGCGAGATATTGAATGAGTGTATTTCGCATAATGAGATTATGTGGAACAAGGACACAGACACAATATGAATTTCTAATAATTTCCGTTAAGTATAGAAATTCTAATTGAGTCTATCGATGGTCATATATAGAATGATCTTAATCCTGAGTTCTTAACAGACTCCTATTTATGGATTTGTGTCTTTTGATTTACTCGGTACGGATTCCGAGACCCTGAATCCTATTCCTTGTATTTTGGAGACATGATGAAGTAGGTAGCTGGGAACGTTATTATACAAGATGGAATCCATTCCTTCTTGAGAAAGAAGTAGATAAATAATTCTCTTGAGGGTTGATTCGGTACTTGAACCAGTAGGAGTCCGATTCATGAATGTGTTTTATGAATCACTGTCCATTAGAGAATCAATGGTACTCAAGGATAAAGATATAATTAGAGAGGTTAACGGATTCTACCTGGCTCTAATTATGAATTATTTATGGAGGATTGATCTATATGCAATGACTATATCAAATGGACACTTTACAGTTTAGAAGTAATTTATATCTATAATTTCGAGAGTGCAATTCCAAGTTTATAGTGGAGTAACTATTGGAATTAATAGAATTAATTAATTAATTAAAGTGTTTAATTGATTATTAATTCTATTGGAGCTCGGGATTATAGGTCCATTAGTCCCCCGTCGTCCTAGTAATTCTACCGCACCACGAGAGGACAAAATGGGAATTTTAGAATTATGGAATTCTAAAATTAAACACTCGGAAATAATTAATTGAGAATTAATTATTATTTAAATAATGTGATTATTTAAATTTGAATTTGAACACATCTAGATTTATCCATTTAAACTTATTTGATAAGTTGTTCAATTTAGAATTCAAATTAATTTAAGTTTAACTTAAATTCGAATATGAATTAGAATTAAAATTGACTCTTGGATAAATGATAAAATATCTTCCTTCCTTATCTATAATAGGTGCCACACATAGGGATAAACCCTACTAGTGTGGCCGCCACCTTAAGGATAAGGGGAAGGGATTTTTTGTTCAAAATTCAAATAGGAGATAATTAACAAGCTTTATCTTAGAGATAGAAATTGGATTCCTTTTAGAAGTTTGACTTCTACTCTCTAAATACTATTTTTTGAGACAATTTTCGGAATGCCTTTTTGCCCTAATTTTAGAGGTGGCCGAAATTTCTCTAGAGTAATTTTTGAAGCAATTTTTCAGCCCTAATGGGATTAGTGGCCGAAATTCTCAAGCAGAGAGGAAAGAAAAATGTTTTTCGCCAAAAATTCCACATCGTGCATGCGTTGGTGTTTGTGGAAATTCGAGTGTTTATTGTAACCCGTTTTGTCTCATGTGTGCCCACACACACGTCTTCGTGGATTCTAGGAATTGACGTGGAAGACATTGGTTTTCTAAACACAAAGCTTTAGAACAAGGATTGTTCGAGGTCAAAGAACTCAAGTTATCAACCGAGTCGGCGTCCAGGTATTTTTCCGAATTGAGTTCTTAAAAAATGAATTAATGAGATTAATTTATTCGTGCATAAATTAATATAATCTATAGAGTATATCAAAGGTTTTATGAAAATTTTTGTTATACACGATCCGCCTTTCCGCTGCGCTTCCGCATCCGAATTTGATTCGGGAACCAACAGAACTCCCAAAGGTCCTGCGGGCATATAGAACGATGAGTCAAACTACAACAGGTGAAACATTGTTCTCAATGACGTATGGGGTCGAAGCAGTACCCCCTGTGGAAATTGAAACGCTGACACTAAGAACGGTTGCATATGAGGATGACGTAAACCTCAAAGCAATGAACGGAGACCTTGATCTATTGGAAGAAAAAAGGCTTGACCTGTAAAAGAGGGGACATATCGCCTGAAGGATTTCAAAAAAAAAAAATGAATAATCGGGTCATTTGATCATGGGTGATGTATCGCGCCTTTTTCTCCATCTCCTTACAGTGCCCCATTTTCTCCATCTCCCTCCCTTGTCTCTCTCCAACCATCTCCCTCCCTCATCTCTCTCCAACCACCACCACCCTCCCATCTTCTGACCACACCTTTGGCCACCATTGTGCCACATCCGGTAGCCACCGTAGAGCCCCTGTCATAGGGATTTGAGCAACACATTGGAGATTTTTCAATAGTGCTCCAAGGGTTTAGGGCTCCAACAAATGCAACCAAGGTAAGCATTTTTCTTGATGCAAGTTGGTAGCATTTTTGGGGCGTGTTGATGAGATTTGAGAATTAGGCTTGGAAATTTCAGTTTATGCATTGTACATGTTCGATAAAATGCCTAAGAGATTATTGTGTGTGGGATTTTTTTTATCAACTTGGGAAATCCTTGTTTAGGGGAGACGCCGGGTGTAGTAAGTAAAAAATAAAAAGAAAAGGAAAGGTGTGGTCGTCATTGCTGATTCGACTAAATTTTGGGGGAGAGTTTTTCCAGGTAGTTTGGTAATTGTCAGTGCTCAGGCATCATTGTTGCTCTTGGTCTAAGTGTTATTGTTATAGCCCCCGGGAAGAAAAAGAAAATCACTACATTCACGTCGACTTCATCTTTTACGGTTATGCACTCATTTGTCAATAATGAGGTGGCAAAAAAGTTTAAATTATGGAATGACAAGAACAAGATGATTATCATGAAGTCTATTTTTCAACTGGATAAGGGGGATGGGCAATTACTTCGGATGATCACCCAGAGGGGGTGGTAAAAACTATGTCAGGTTCCTGCCACTAGAAACATTAGTGTGGTCCGGGAATTCTATGCCAACGTCCACGTGGAAAGGGATAACCAACAAGTCAAGGTACATGAGGTGTCGGTGTCTTTATCTGTCGAGACGATCAATTCTTTTTTCAAACTACCAAACATCACTAATGATGAGTACTATCGATTACTAGAGGAAGGGCCGAGCTATGAATAGATTTTGCGTGAACTTGCCGCTCCTGGGTCCGATTGGGTTTATTCAACCAACAATCCTAAGACTCCTCGACATCTTCCCAGTTCCTACCTTGATATCTATGCAAAGACGTGAAACTTATTCGTCATGCCCACCTTGATGCCCTCCACTCAACGTTATGAAATTCTAAGAGATCGGGTGGTCCTCCTCTACTGCATCTGCACTGAGAAATCCATCAATGTGAGCTGACTCATTAAAGACAGTATCTTGCACATTGCCCGTGGAACCACGACCAGCAGACATGGGTTATGTATGGCCGCTAGTGTTCTAATTTCAGAGAATGAGCCCTATTTACAATGTGGTACGCTTGACCATCGTAATGTCACATGCACCACCCAATGGTTCTGGGGTCAACTATTCCTACAGGGCTGGGCTTCATTATCAGCGATCTAGCAAATCCTCCATCACCACCTGTGTGCCCCAGACAACGTCTTCCTCCTCCAAGAAGTGACTTTGATCGGGTCACCCACGAGTCTAGAGTACGTGAGCGTTTGGAGGCGTGGACACATGTGTGACATTCCCACCCTATGGCATTCTCCACTTTGAGTACTAATGGCACAAGCTATAGCCTCGACAATATCGGTGAGTTACTTGTTCAACAGGGTATCTAGATTCCAATATTCAGCTTGAGCAACAACATATCCTTCACAGCGTCACGGACATACAAGAGCATCAGCATTGCTTGGCGCATTATGCGGCAGATTATTTTGGGGCATGGTCCCTACATTTCGATTTCACCAACTATCCGCCCTTCCCCGATGTTCTTCAAAAGCCATATAAGTCTCCGGGAACCTTAGATGGCGAACCCGACGGTGGAATTGATGATGCTAGAGGAGGTATGGCCGATAACAATTAGACCGGCTAGGAGGTATTGTTTTTCTTTCCTCTTCCCTTTGAGTTTTTTTTTATTATTTTTGTTTTTTTTTTGTTTTTTGTTTTTTTATGCCGAGCAGTGAGGACACTATTCCTTTTTACGCCCGAATGGTGAGGACACTATTCCTTTTAAGTTGGGGGTGGAGATATCATTTTCTTTTCTTCTATTATCCTCTCTACCTTTTGATGTTCTTTTTATAGGGTAGTTAGGTTTCAATTTATTTTGAGATTTTGATGTTTTATTTATCTTGATATTTATACCGAACTGAGTGTTGTATTACATGACCTTAGGCTTATGTGATGACTTCATGCTAAAGCCCTCCTTTTTCATTCGGTATGTGTCTATGTATCTTTGACTGTGTGCTTGATCTATCATGCTTGGTTTTGATGTTGTTATCTTTATTTCTGAGCACATGTCTATATGCTTTTCCTTATACGCTATGTGGCTTTGTGTGCAATTTTGAGACTTTTTATCACAATGAGAACGCTAGAACTTACCCGAAGGAGTTGTCAAGGTGAAATCCTAGGTTTTTGTTGTGTTGATAGGATAGAGGCCCTCTTTCGACTGTTTGAGCCAAAAAGCTAACCCGAGCAACATGTTATCCATAGAGTCCTTCTTTGAGCTGAAAAAACAATATTCATTTGTCTTACCGCCTGAGAACTCAAGCCTTGCAATGTATCATACATTACCTTCACCCACTCACCTTGGCATCACACTTGACCCTTTCACTGAACGTCCAACGCCTAGCCAGTGATAGTCGTTAAGTGAGGAGTTTCCTGAGATCATCCTTGAGCCTTTACATTCATCCCTCGCCATTCTAAATGCCAATTTAACTTCGTGTTCTAAAAGCAAAAACAAAAAACAAAAAAACAGAAAAAAGACAAAAAAAGACAAAAAAAAAACAAAAAACAAAAAAAAAGAATTCAAGTTTAGGGATCGATCATAGTGGGGGATGGTGTTTATGGATGCTACAATTGAGGGTGAAGAGGTGAATCTAGAAGTAAAGGGCGTTGGTTTGGTAAATGGAGGAGCCTATTATTGCCAACATGCTTGTCTAGAGTGAGTTTTATTTTTTCTGATTCTCATCTACCATTAACTCTAGCCTAATGTTACAAGCCGAGTAAAGTCCTCTTGATCTCCATGACACTTGACCTACATTAGTGGAGATGAGTAAGATGGGTGAGCTTATGGTTGTTCTGCTTTCATGTTTATCTTGCGATTTGTCTTGATTCACATAAGTCATATTTCTGTTTAGGTTTGGTGGAGATGATTTGCACACATTTACACAGAGACGACAATGTCAGAAGTTGAGTATTGGTGGGTTGAAATTCTAGTCCTTTGTCAAATTCACATATCAGGTGGGTGAAGAGGTGTTTGGTAATTTGAGATAATATGCCTGAAGTCTATATTTACACTCTCAGTCAATTCACCTTTATTTCTTTTATTTTGCTTTTAGTTCGTTATTTTAGGTTGTGTCATTTTGTATTCATTTGTCCATTTCCCATTTTGTGTTTTGTTTTATGTTAGGTTTTTCTGGTTAAGGACAAGTAGCTGTTCATGTTTGGGGGTGTGATGAGTGCGTAATTTATGCACTCATACATTACTCCTTTAACTAGTTTTGGCGTGTTTTCCCTCAAGTTTTTATGTGGATTTGATGATTTTCCCTTGAGTGTGTAGGAATGGGTGAAATCACCGAGTTTTGAGGCATTTTGGATCAAAAAGACAGAGAATGAGGTGATACGACACCTTCAGATGGGGACGTGGCGTGAAAATGAGCAAAATCGAGCAAACATGCGCGAAGGAATAGCGAGCAGCACAATATGTCACTTCCTTTGTGGTAATATGTTGTAGCTGTTAGGCGATATGTTGTCTGTTTTAGGCAATATGTCGCCTGAGTTACCCGATTTTATTAGAAACACGAGTTTTGCCAGAGGGCTAGTGACCGACTTTTATAGAAAGTCGAATTGGCTTTTTGGAGGCGTCTTTGGACGTGGAATATAAAGGAGGGACCAAACCGAAGAAGAAAAAGTGAAAACAGAGTTGCAAAGGAAGTAAAACTGAATTGGAGAGGATTCGAGGAAATTGGAGCAATTCTTCAAGAATTCCAAGCGTTCTTCTTCTCTTCTTCTTTTCTTCTTGTATTTTTCTAGATTTTGAATATTAGTTTGAGACATGAACCACATGATGTGTGGCTAATTTTCTTAATTGTTAGTGATTATTATTTCTACGTTTTAATATGCATTTAATTAAAGCTCTTTGTTTCTTTCATGTTCTATTTTGATTTGTCGCTGCCAAATTTATGATTTACATATTGCCATCCTTTGTGAGATTGTGAATTAGGCAAATTTAGATTGTGAGGATTAATACTCAAGAGGGGAATGTTCGACCAATCTAGAAATGGGTAGAAAGGTCGGTGGTAGGTCGAAAGATAATGAAGGTAGGGGTGAATAGTAGTATAGAGATATAGGCTTGATATCACCTACACATCCTTTATGCAGCACTCAAGAGAGGGTATAAGGATACATATCACTCTAGGTTATTGAGAATGTTGAGTTAGGTTAGGCACATTACTACAGAGAAACATAATCGCAATAGAGTGAAGTCGAGACCCTAGCATTGTCATCATATTGATTTTCCATTTTAATTTTAGTGTGTGTTATTCATTACTATTATCTTTCCTTTTAATTTAGTTTTCCTTTATTTTAGTTTTTGTTTGAGTTTATCACATTCAAATTTGATTGCTTAGATAAAGTTAAGATATGATATTCGCAATAGTTCGTTACATTCGCAATAGTTTGTAAACATAGTCAAACTTTTGCAACAAGTTTCCATTCTATTTCCTTAATCCCTTCATCCTCTGCTATTGCCTGCCTATGGGAAAATTATGCCATGAAATCTACCAACATCTGTCCTTTGATTACTATCCTTGGCTACTCAATGTCGAATTGGCTCAATTCTACCGACCATTTTAGGAGTAAGCCGAAGGTTTTAGGCTTCGGCAATGCAAGCCTTAATGAGTGGTTTGTTAGAACCCATATTGTGTGGTCCTGGAAATAATGCCAAAGCTTCCTTAAGGCTACCATTAAGGTGAGAACTAACTTTTTCATCAAGGTCTATCTTGACTCAGCATCCAGGAGCCTCTTACTTACGTAGTAGACTGGCATCTGGACCCTTTCTTCTTCCCCGATTAGTACATAGCTTACGATATGCTTTGAAACAGAGAGATATAGGCTTAGCCCCTCTCACGAGATGGGGTTTGATAGGATAAGGGGACTTCCTAGGTTCTCGTTCAGCCTTTTAAAGGCCTCTTCACAATGTGGCATCCACTCGAACCGCTTACTCCCTTTTAATGCATCGAAGAAAGGTACACATTTGTCTTTTGCCTTAGATATGAACCTATTAAAAGAGGTGATACATCCTGTCAACCTTTGAACTTCTTTCAGCTTTGTGGGAAACTTTATATCCTGTAAGGCTCTTATCTTTTTTGGGATAGCCTCGATTCCTCTGTTACTGACCATGAACCCAAGAAATTTTCCTAATCCAACCCCAAACGTGAACTTTAGGGGATTTAGCTTCTTGTGATATCCCCATAGTACATCAAACACTTCCCTTAAGTGTGTGACGTGCTATTCAGCCTTAGTACTTTTTACTAACATGTTATCGACATCAACCTGTTGGTTGCCGAATCGAATTCGGATGCGGAAGCGTGGGGTTGCAAATCATGTAGAATAAAAATTTTCATAAAACCTTTGTGATAATTTATAGATTATATTAATTTATGCACGAATAAATTAATGACATTAATTTATTTAATAAGTACTCAATTAGGAATTACACCCGGCGGCCGATTAGGATGATAACTTGAGTTCTTTTACCACGAACAATCCTTGCTCCAAAACCTTGAGTTTATAAAACCAAAGTCTTCCAGGTCAATTCCTAGAATCCACAAAGACGTGTGTGTGGGCATATCTAAGATAAAATGGGTTAGAATAAACACTCAAATTTCCACAAACACCAACATATGCACGATGTGAAATTTTTGGAGAAAAAATTTTCCTTCCCACTATCCTAGAGAATTTCAGCCACACTCCAAATAATAGGTCAAAAAATTGTTCAAAAAATTGTATGCACAATTTTCTATAATTCTCTTATTTATAGAGTAGAAGTCAAACTTCTAGAAGGAATCCAATCTCTATCTCCAAGATAAAGCTTGTTAATTATCTACTAATTGAATTTGGAACAAAATTTCCTACTCCTTATCCTCAAGATAGCCGGCCAACCTAGGTGATCCTATCCCTGTGGTAGGCACCAATTTCAGATAGGGAAGGACGAGAAAATCATCCTTTATCCTGTAGTCCAATTTTAATTTAAATTCAAATTCCAATTTAAGTCAAACTTAAATTAATTTGAATTCTAAATTGAACAACTTATCAAATAAGTTTAAAAGGATAAATTTAAATTATGTTCACAATTCACATTCAAATTTAAATAATCATAATATTGAAATAATAATTAATTCTCAATTAATTATTTTCGAGTGTTTAATTTTAGAATACCGTAATTCTAAAATTTCCAATTTGCCCTTTGTGTCTGGTAGAATTACAAAGACGACGCAGGGACTAATAGACCTATAATCCCGAGCTCCAATAAAATTAATAATTGATTAAACACATTAATTAATTAATTAATTCTATTAATTCCAATAGTTACTCCACTATAGTCACTGCATATAGATCAATCCTCCATAAATAATTCATAATTAGAGCTAGGTAAAATCCGTTAACCTCTATAATTATATCTTTATCTTTGAGTACCATTGATTCTCTAATGGACAGTGATTCATAAAACACATTTATGAATCTGAGCTTCTACTGGTCCAAGTATTGAATCAATCCTCAAGAGAATTATTTATCCACTTCTATTCAAGAAAGAATGGGTTTCATCTCGTATAATAACATTCCCGGCTACCTACTTCATCATATACAAGGAATATGATTCAGGATCTCAGAATCCGTACCGAGTAAATCAAAAGACACAAATCCATAAATAGGAGTCTGCTAAGAACTCAAGATTAAGATCATTCTATATATAACCATCGGTAAACTCAATTAGAATTTATATACTTAACAGAAATTATTAGAAATTTATATTGTGTCTATGTCCATGTTCCACATAATCTCATTATGCGAAATACACTCATTCAATATCTCGCCATATTAATAGTGTGGATAACACCGTTCCATTCTAAATGGGAATGACATGTATCAATAATGTTTTAATTAAAGATTCTGAACTTTAATTAAATTCATTATGAACACCATTTTTTATTATTATCCTTAAACATTATCCTCTCATATATAACACTTATAAACAACGTTTAAGGTCACATAAATAATCATAGATTTTCATTGATATTCATAAATTATTCATAAATATATGCACATAAAATAATGAATAAACTCTTTCATTAAATAAATAATAAATATCCTATTACATCTCATGTTTCTAGGACATCATTCCTAAGAAAACCTCCATAGTCTTCCAGATATGTTAAGCAACATTTTGTTTACCAGCCTTTGGTATGTCGCCCCTGCATTATTCAAGCCAAAGAGCATCACCTTGTAACAATAAAGGCCCATGTCTGTTACAAACGATGTGTGCTCTTCATCAGACAAATGCAAGGGAATCTGGTTATAATTAGAGTAGGTGTCCATGAAACTTAACAGCTTGTATCCGACAGTTATGTCGACCATATTTAGGGTATTCAGGGGAGTGTGAACCCATCTTTTGGTCAGGCCTTGTTGAGGTCACTAAAGTTAACACACGTCTTCCACTTCCCGTTAGGCTTGATCACCAGGACAGGGTTTGAAACCCATCTAAGATAGTGAGCCATTCTGATGAAATTGTTGTTGATTAGTTTGTTGACTTCTTCTTTCAATGCCTCGTACCTCTTCAGATTCATCGTTCGACGATTTTGGTGTTTAGTAGGATAAGAGGGGTCAACGTTCAAAGCTGGCACATGAATTTAGAGCCAATCCTTTCCATATCTGCATGTGTCCAAGCGAACACATCCAAATTTTTCTTCAGGAAATCTTCAAATTCGATCTTAAGTATTGGGGGCAATCCGAGCCTATTTTTAGTACTCTCATCAGCTCCTCATCATCTAACTAGATTTCTACCAATTGCTTGATTAGTTGGGACCATGTAATCTCTTATTCGACTCTAGGATCTATGTCCTCAATTGGTCCCTGATGTGCCATTCTTGCTTCCTGTCTCCCCGGTTAATCATATCCTTGTATGGCATCTAAGTATGCAACCCTGGATTCGTATTGTTGCTCTTTCTTTCTCCTACAACATTGGTGGTCAGGAACTTAAGATTTTGGTGGTAAACAGATGTTATTACTGTTAGCACTTAAAGGGTCAGCCTACCGATCACGACGTTGTATTGTGAGCCTCCTTTAATTACCACAAAATTTACCATCATAGTTGCTTGCCTAGGCTTCTCTCCTGTGGTTATAGATAACCTGATCATTCCTTAGGGGACGACCAAGTCCCCTTTGAACTCGTATAATGGCTGGAACGTTTTCTCCAGTTGCTCCTTTGGGATTCCCATTTTTTTCAGGCAATCGGAGTACAGGATGTCCACCGAGCTTCTGTTTTCCACAAAAATTTTGCATATGTTGTGCTTTCCAACCACTACCTCTACTACCAAGGCATCATTATAGGGGAAATGGACTCTGTTCATATCTTCTTCGGTGAATGCTACTTTAGTACCACCGAATTTTGCTTTTGTTGGCTTGGCAGTTGGGAGGTTCTAAAACCGCAACATGTACACCTGTCTTGCCTCATAAGTGTAATCCTTTTGGGATCTCCTTGAGTCCCCCCAAGATATGGTCCTTTAAAGATGGTCTTTATGACACTGGCTGGCTCTCAATTTGCTCCCTGCCGATTGTCCCGGTACCGACCATCGTTTTCGTGACCATGGCATTTCCTATCAGCTTTAAATTCTTGCAACCTCCCCACGTGAATTAGTCTTTCAATCTCATCCTTCAAGTTAGTGCAGTCGTTGGTGTTGTGGCCGACATCTCTATGGAACCTGCAGTATTTGTTTTGATTCCTTCAGTTTAGATCCCAGCTGAAGATGGAGTCTGGTTTGAGTGCCCAGAACCATCTGTTTGAGTGCCCAGAACCATCTTCAGGCAGAATACGTTAAGTGGTTCTAGAACGCTCAGCACATTATTTCCTCTGCGTATCCATGTAGAAGCATATGTCTCGTGTATATCTCCAGGTGGTCGTCGAGATCTCCTCTACTGTCATATATTGGGATCGACGGGGACTTGTATTTGTCTGGGGGAGGTGGCGTCGTGTTTTTACAGTAAAAGGCTGGCCATGAGTTTGACTGGGAGTGATGACGACATTAACCACCTTTGCCACCTGCCCTAGGTTCTTTTGCAAGTGACTCGCCTGGCTTTTCACATTCTTTTTTAAACCGGCGACATCACCTGTGAGCTTTTCTTCTAAACTCGCCACGCACTTCATGACGGCCTTTGCCTCCTCCGTTGAGATTACAGAGCCTTCTTGGCATCCAGTTTATTTCTTAGGACTCTGCCTTCTTACACCAACCCAAAATCTCTCAGGATATTCTTACCGGGGTTTTGAGGTGGCGTTTCAGGGTTCTCCAGACCTCCGACTGCTCTTTTCTCCTAGGCTTGTCGCCTAGTGGCCCTTTGTTGGCTGCCGAAGGACTTGGACGGTTGAGTCCTTGGGCTATCTCCTTGGGCATTTTCACTTCCCCAATCCCTTCCAGGGCACCATGTTGATTACTAGCATTCTAGTTCCCAACCACGGTGGCTCCCGAAGGTCTCAGGGCGTCTTCCAAAGGAAACATGGAGTTTCTCTCGTCCATCCGCTCGTTGGCCATCATTAGTCCTCGAGCCAAGTCAGTCAGAGCATTTAACTGGGCCTACATCGGTATCGGGTCAAGCTGTGGGTGGAGTTTCGTTCCTCACCGAGGATTGATTCCCCTGGTCAGATTGATCTCCTCCACCCCTACGGCGTTTTCCTTCGTTTGCATGCCTTGATTTGTAGCGCCATTTTTTCTTCTCAGAGGCATGATCATTCGTTATTTCTTAATTGTCTCAGGTCCTAAACATACAAACCAAAGATTCTGGGTTTAGTCCCCAACGAAGTCGCCAATTGTTGATGGTGGATTTTTGTCAACAAGATTACGTAAGATTACCTTTCAATGGTCCATCGGGTTACCGGCCAAAGCTAATTATTTTCTCAGATTTGTGCTACTGGTAGTGTTTGTTTTTGGGTTATGTTTAAAGAAGAGGATTGATTTGTTGTTAAAATGAGAGCAAAGAGGCATATGGGTTTATAGTGGTTAACTCTATCAACCAAAGCTATATCCACTGCTTATTGTATTCTTTTTTCTTTGAACGTTACAAAAAAGATCTCCCCCATCTCCCTGGGGCTTTGCCCCTTTTATACCCTACAGATTACATGTAAGGGTGGATCATATTAGGAAATTCTTTGCGGGTTTCTCTCAAGTAGCCTATTACCATACTTGCTTAGATTGTAGCCTCTCAGCACCTTTTGAACTATTCACTCACCCACTTTGCCCACTATTGCGGCTCTGCAGATCCTTTGTGCTTTCCATTGGTTCGTTCCAGGCGGTTTATGGGCATGTAATCATTTCCTGTGCTATTGACCTTCTCCAAACCCAGATGCAACCTAGGGATTTTTAACTTGTCACCTCAGAGGTCTTTTTTGGGATGCAGACACATTTACCTATGTTCTGCCCTCTGCGCCTACACTACTTCACAGGGTGCGACCTCTTTCTCGGTCGACCACATCATGGTACTTTTACAAACAAATCATGCAGGCCTCGACTATATGTAGGCTCAACAGTCTCATGAATCGCCACATACGATCGGCCTTATAGGGCCACGTGGAGCATGGCATCGTCCGACTTGTCAATGCATATTTTCCCACACAACACATTTTGTACCTAAAATTTAGAAAGAGCTCTCTAATTTGATTAATGGTCAAAGAAAATGCCAAAGCCTGATAATATTGATATGCACTGGAGATAGAATATGATCATTTTAATTTAAATATTTTCTTAAACTTAAAGGAAAAGAGAAAAACAAAACAAAACAAAAAAAATATGAACATTGAAGTAGGGGACTTAACACTCACTCAAGCTACTTTAACAGTTCATATGTCACTTTGAGTAGGGTGAAGCTTGTGATCACTAATCACTTGGAAGCTACTCATGCATGATCAGAAACAAAGGTTATTGTAACCATTTGACTTAATTTCTTAATCTAATATAATAAGGAAACATATACTTTTGTTTATGTAACAATAAGGCCCGTTTAGTTCACACGTTTAAGTCAATGATTCTGATTAATTGATAAGAATTTTGTGAGAGAATCATTAGCATGAATTTTTTTTTTTTATTCAAATTATTTCTAAAAAAAATAATATAACAGAATCAGAATCATGAGTTTAAATACATTTATGAAAAATGGCCTAATTGACTAGTATATATGATTTTGGCTCCAAGACAAGCAAGGAAGCTTACTAACGCTCTTACTTGAAGAAGCTGTCTTAATTAGTGTTTAGCTCATTTTATTTGATCTAGGACAAACATACTAATATTACATAATTAGTACTCAATTGAACTGGTTAAAAGTGATGAAAATATAACTGTCTCACATCTTTGCTTCATATTTATGAACTTTCATACACATACAAGTGCGTATTATAATACAATTGTGTATTATGATGGCATCTGAGTATGCAATCTTGAATTCGTATTATGGTCACTCATATACGTCAAATTTTAATAGGTTAAACACTTCTTTTCAACTCTTTTTTAAAAATATTTGGAACCTATAGACATATTATTATATACTAGTCCTTAGCATGCGCAAACATTTAAAATAATAATTTTACGCATTATTTCTTTTTTGAGAAAAGAAATAAAAGAAAAAATGACATCAATAAAAACAATAAAGACAAAAACGGGAAAACATGTAAAGCAACAGACAGGAAAAAAATTAATAAACAATTTAATAAGTTTTATAAATGATTTATATATAAAACAATTTATAAACAAAAAGGTTTAAACAATTTATAAATAATTTATTTTTAATGGGTCCTCATTTTTTTTTTTTTTTTTTTTACTTTCATTTTAAAAAAATTTATTCAATTTTTGTCCTTTTTTTCGATGAATATTATGCTAATACATGCCCATGTACATCTTTTGAATTTTAAATTAATTCTATTTAATTTTGTTTAATTTAGTTTTTTAATAAAGTGTGATTTTATTTTATTTTAGTGTACTTTATTTAATTTTATTTTATTGTGATTTTAATTGATCTTGTTTTTTTTTTTTGAATTATTTATAGCAATTTCATCGCAGGAGTCTGGAAAATTCGGGACAAAGTGGTGTTAAAACGGACAAATTCGGACTACAAATAACTCTAAAATAAATAAATAAATAAGCACAATAAACAAAATAATTATACAAAATACCCTCTGATTTAACGCCCAAAACTTATGTTCACAAGCGGTCAATTGTAGCACAGAAGGGCGGTCGTATCCACAGAAAGATAACAAAATAACAAGAAAGATTAGAAGATTAAGAGCGTTAGAGAAAAATAAATAACAAGTGAATTAAAGAAAAATAATAGTTTTTGAGATTTTTATTGCAAATAAAATAAAAAGAAAATTTGTATGAAGGAAATTCAGTAGTAAAAAGGTAAGGTGTTGAGAATCCCTAATGCTTCGTTCACCAATTCAAGTTTTGATTCACAAAATAAAATGATCGAATAAATTAAATCTCTATGTTGACTCTAGAAATATTATCATTACAAGTTATCCAAAATTGACAATATATTAATTTGACAATGTTGCAGTAAAAGACAATTTGTAAAATAATTAAATAATAAAACAATGCATGACAGAATTACATAAGAAAAGCGTGACTGAACTTATATAAAAATTGACACACAATATTTTGAAAATTAAAAGAACAATAGATAAGATTTAATTCATTCGGATGTTGAAGTTTACAACACAAGGAATCAAAAACCCAAATTAGGTCACTCACAAAAGTTCATCTCTAACCTCACCAAGAGAACTCTAGCCTAGCTTGAGAAACATTCTCGCAAGTTTTAGAGAGAAAATATGAGACTGACAGCAAGACGACAGAAAACTGAATATTCCAAGCTACCAAAAACCTTAGGCTAACCCTCTTATTTATAGTGTTCAGATATTGCCTGTCAAATAAGGAAACAAATAATAAATATAAAAAACTTACAAAAGAAAAGGATATAAAATAAAATTACACATAAATTAGGAGAAATCATATATATAACTTGGGGAGGAAATCTGGTCAATTTGCTCTGATTTTGAAGGAGAAATTCGGATCCAACCCCCTCAAACACGTGTCAAAGCTAGGTTGGAGGAAGTGGACTAAAATTCCACGTGTTGCACGCGGAGAAGAGGAATGGCGCTGGTAGACAAAGAGAGCCGGGGTCCGTGGTGACAGCTGTCAGCGTGGCGAAGAAGGCAGGCTGGCATCGCAGGTGTGGGACCCACACAGAGGAACGCTTTCAACGTGCTGTAGGTTGCTTGTCGAAGAAACATGCCTTGATGGTTAGGTTGTGCTTGTAATGTGCGTATGCAGAGTCGGGGGGATGCGGGAGAGAGCTGGGCACACGCAGAGGCTCGGTTTGATGGCTTGGCTGACGCGGCTCTCCCTCTGGCTCATGTGGCTTGGCTGAAAGGCTTAAAAATATGGCTTTCTTGGCTTCTTCTTGTGTAACTTTTTACATTGCTTTCATCTGTAAATAATTAAAACCAGACTAGTAAAAAAGTCACAAAAGGACATAAAAGCTCTCTCTCTCTCTCTCTCTCTCTCTCTCTCTCTCTCTCTCTCTCTCTCTCTCTATCTCTAACTTAAAAATGGATAGTTTATACAGCATAATTTTAAAGAATATAAAAAGGTCTCAACGTGCAAATATTTGGCTACTGTTAACTTAAAAAGAGTAAGTTTCGAATAAGAAAAAAGAGTAAGTTTCGAATAAGAATGGATAACAATGGATAGTTTATACAGCATAATTTTGAAGAATATAAAAAGGTCTCAACGTGCAAATTTTTGGCTAGTGTTAACTTAAGAAGAGTAAGTTTCGAATAAGAATGGATAAGAATGAATAGTTTATACAGCATAATTTTAAAGAATATATTACAACTTAATATGTGGTCAACAGCTAACATATATGAGAAGTCAAAAGGATTTAGATTACCCTATATATGCATATTTTGTTTTGATAAATTAAACATTTGGGTGTCCTACTACTAGTTCCAACCTCCTCTCTTGTATTGCCCTAAAAAAACAAAAGCAAAGACCAAAAGTAGTTTCATATATATTGCTGGTAACCAAGCGGAATGTAAATCGTAATTTAAAGAGAAAAAAAAACACATAAAAAGACGTTAAATTTGGTACATTATACTTGCTTCAAAAACCAGACTAGTAAAAAAGTCACAAAAGGACAGGAAAATGTCCCCCGCTTTGGGTGGAACTTGTAAGATTTTATAACAAAAGCAGAAAAGCATATTGGGTTTATTGGGTTTTATATTGTTCTACTTTATATTAGTCTCATTAATCTTTTGCCTTTTAAGATGGTTAAAAAAAAAAAAAAAGAGAACTGGTAAGTTTAATATGATTAAATCAAAGACAGGAACAAGAAAAACAATTTTATTTTTATAAAAAAATTTAAGGCCCATTCATTTCACCGATTTGAGTTTAAAATTTAAATTTTATTACAGTAAAAAAGTCTTAAAAATAATCACATCTAATTGTTTTCCTACAATAAAAAATTCACATAAAATCACATTTCAACTAGAATTAAAATCACAAATCAACGTACTAAACGAGCTCTCAATGCTTTCACCAATCACCGAAGGAGTTTTCAACTTTTATAGTGCATGCATAGCAACTCCATGTTTATTGATTAGGGTAGGGATACCTAGAACATCACAAATGTCCTCCACAAACATTATGATTAAAATCAAAACTCAATCGCCCACAATATTACACGACAGTTTACATTTACATTCAAGAAAATTTCATACTCGTTTAAGAAACCAGCGCACCCGCGTCCAATACCTAAGGCCAGATTGAAGAATCGCCATCACAGTGGAGTCAAACCAACCACACCTGTGCACAGGTTTCAAAGGAAGCAAGTTTAAGATCATTGGAAGTTTTATGAAATGAAAAACATTTTGCACTTCTAGGCATTATAACAAAGCACCATCTCCGAAAACATCAAAAACCATTTTACACAACATCCGCCAAGTTCAGAATTTTTCCATTTTTAACTTGGCTAGAAGGCCATGAAATAAAGTTTTATGATGCCAGGACAATGATAAACTATCTTATGTGATCAAATATTTTGTGTGCATAAAAGTAACAGTTGTTCATCCGGGCAAAATTTAGGCAGGTAGGTACTTCTGTTCGGTAATATCAACAGGATAAACCGAGACTAGTTAAGAAGACAAAGAGCATGAGACAATGGACAAGTTTTTCTCCTTTAAACTCGGGTATGAAAAAATAAAAGAGTAAGCTTGAGAAACTATAAAAGATAACTCAAACAAGATATAGTCCTCTTCCAAACTGCCAAACATGAAAAGTGAATTTCGCTCTTACCGCATGCCAATCTTCCACCAGCATTGCCAGTGGTTAAGCTAAGTTCATGCCCACCTGCAAAAACGAATCCAAATGAGAGCTAGGAGAGAGTAATTCAAAACATTAGGGATAGGAAACAGATTCATAGTGAGCAGAGAGATATGTCAAAGTATAAACATCTAGACATTGTCCATTTATTTCCATTTGACGTTACGAAAGGAAATCTGCTTTCCATGTTGATCAAGAATTCCATTGTCTACTCTTGTACTCTCATATATTAAAATCTAGATTGAGACTATCAAAACCACATGCAAAGGTGAGATTGGAAGAAAATTTTGCACATGAAGAAATACATACCCTTTCCAAGGTCATCCTCGAGCTCATGAACCACAAAAGCCCTTCCAACTACAGAATTAGGACCACCCAGTGGTATCTGCACATATTAGCCAAAATTAGGTACTACGGGTCTCCACAAACGTAGAGGTAACAAATAAGTATGTCAAAAGAAGTCAGTCACCACCAGCTTTAAGCATCTCTCGTGTAATATTAAAAGGGTGCCTCCCCACATGTTAAATGAAGACATAATTGAGTTTCAAGTATTACCTGATTATCTACAATTGTTGCCTCTGCCACGCCTGTATTCCCAAAATTTGACAAGTAATAAATAAGAGTCTCACATTACAATTAAAAAGAAAAATGCATGCGTACATCATTTTAAAGAAATTACCCTCGGCATTGGCAATTATGTTTCCCAGGTCGCCCGCATGACGAACTTCATCCTCAGGAGCGCCATGTGTCAAATTGGTAGGATTGAAATGTGCTCCTGAATAAGAGATAAAAATATTACAAATCTTTCACAAAAGATTCACATGCGTGACTTCATCAACTTATGACATTTAAGAGTTAAAATCATTTGGAGTTTGAAAAGCAATGAAGCCTTACCTGTGGAAATACAACCATTGGTCGTGTCACCATACTCGTGCTAGATGATAGAAAGGAGTAATATGAGCATCTAAATTGATCAGAACTCACTACAGAGATCCAAAAAAAAAAAAAAAAAAAAAAAAAAAAAAAAAAAAAAAAAAACAGAAGCCAAAAAGAGAAAATTTAATAATCACCAAGTGGAACCCATGAGGCCCAGGAGTAAGTCCAGTAACACGGACATTTACGGTTGTAGGACCTGCAGCAAATGAATGCTTAAACTACATTAGATAGCCATTAACATATGAGATTAGAGACACAGAGAACCTTGACTCTCACATTCTCATAACTTATCACTCAAATTATGACCTGAACACCATTCAACAACAACAAAAATTAGATAATAGTGGACTCTAAAAATATAGAGCTCTTGCTTCAACTTCAAAGACATAGAAAATATCACTAAAAAGGGACTCCAAGTTTAGGTTATCAACTTGTTCTAGAAATTTCCCAAGTGACCCAAATTCAAAATAGACAAATAGAGTTTCACATGCATTGGTTCATTTGTTTTTCAACTTCCATCAACAAGCACATACATAAACAATCAAAACATCCATAAAACAGAGGAGTTGATACATGCACTACCAGTAATGAATGTCCCTAAACCGTCCTATACAAAACCCTATATATGGAAAACTTCTTATTTTAATTTGATTAGTTAAATTTAATGCCAAGAACTGTGCAGTACGCTTAAAAAGTACCCCAAGCGCTGAAATAAACAATTTCTAGAAGGCTAGAACATAAGTTCGACCAAACTATAACGGGAAAATACAAATGAGTCTTCTCTTTTTACTTAAAGGAAAGACCCAAAGGGCAAAAAAAAAAAAAAAAAGAAGAAGGAAAGAAAGAAGAGAGAGAAAGAGAGAAAAAAAGAGTGAAAAGCAACTTCTTAAGTTTAGGTCATTGGAATGTTTTAGAAAATCCCCCGAGTGACCCACATTTCAAATGAACTAATGAAAGTTTCACATTCAAACTCCTTTCACTAATCCCTCGCCACTTCCATCAATTCCTAGAGGACTAGGATTAAGTACACCCATACAGGGAAAATTGGATTAAGCACACCCATTTAAGGAAAATTTAGCAAACTTAGGATATGGACTTGTTTATAAATTCCATAAGAAAACCACATTTGAAATGAAGTTTTACACACATTTCCTTGCTTAATCCATCTCAAATGAAGTTTCACACACATTTCCATCACTAATGCCCCTCTATTTAACCAAAACCTGAACTATAAAATTAATAACAAAGGAGTTAAGGACACCCACACAAGGGAAAGAAAAAATACGGGGAAAAAAATTTAAATTTTGTCAGGGGTCAGGACTTGCTTTAGAAAGTTCCCAAAGAAACCCACATTAGAAACGACCACCAAACAGAAAAGAGCCCAGAATTCAAAACTTGAAGAGAATAAAGAATTAAGCAAACCCAGTTGAAGAAAATAAATTTAAAAAAAGGGAAAAAAAAAAAAAAAAAAAAAAAACCCCCCACATTTAGGTCAGACTTGTTTTAGAAATCTGCCTACGAAACCCACATTTGAATTGAAACTTCACATAAACTAGGAGTGAAAGCTAATAACAAAGAATTAAGCACACCAACTTAAGGCAAAAAAAAAAAAAAGGAAGAAAACCCATAAAAGAGAAACGCACCGTCGTCTTGTTGGGTCAAGGTAACGACGCCTTCAACGTCGGAAGTGCCCTTGAGAACGGCGACAGCATTCTTGGTGGCGTCAGCGACGATAGAGAGTGGCTTTGGTGCTGCGGAGAGAGAAAGTGAGTGGAAGTTGCATTTTTGGCGGTCGAGCTTGAAGGAGACGCCATGGAAGGAGGAAAAGGAAGGAAGAGGAGAGTGAGAGAAGAAGAGTGTTGGATTGGGAGATGGTGAGGAGAGGATGATTGAGTTAGCCGCCATGAATGCCAGCTTGTATTGATTGGTGGAGATTGAGAACTGATAATGTATTTTATCAAATTTTACTCTTTCTTTCTTTTCTGCTGGCTTTTGTTGGAGATTGAGAACTGATAATGTATTTTATCAAATTCCACTCTCGTTCTTTCTTTTCTGCTGTCTTTTACAAAGAGAAGGTTCTAGTTACTCTGATTGAGAACTGATACTTGAGTAGGTGGGTCTCCATTAACTCGAATGGGTGGGGAAACTCGAGTTCAGTTTCGAGTTTGGTCTCGAGTCTCATACGATGAACATTAAGCCATATTTCTTCACTCGAATGGGCTTTCTCGAATAAACTAAAGGGAGAAAGAGAAAAATAGGTCAAAATTTGACATCAATTAAAATTAATAAGCCATAAGTTTTCAAAAGTTAATAAATAAGCCAAAAAATATATATTCAGATTTATTTATACATAAAATCTCAAAAATACCCTTTTCAATAAAAAAAAAACCCTAAAAATAATATATTCAGCCTATCTTCAGATTTTCAATCAAAAAAACTGTAAAAAACACCTCTCTCTCTCTCCTCTCTCTCACCGACCTCCGCTCTTGCTCTCTCTCTCTCACTGACCTCCAATCTCCGGTCCTCTCCGGCGAACTGTTCTTCCCACCTCCTCTCTCCCACGATCACTCTCTCTTCCCTCTGACGCTCTCCGGTGAATTGTTTCTTCTCTCTTTCTCACCGACCTCCGCTCTCGCTCTCTCTCTCTCTCACTGACCTCCGATCTCCGGTCCTCTCCGGCGAACTGTTCTTCCCTCCTCCTCTCTCCCACGATCACTCTCTCTTCCCTCTGGCTCTCCCGTGGTTGTTTCTTCCCTCACTTGCGCTCTCCCACGATCCTCTCTCTTCCCCACTGCTAAAGCAGCGATCATCTCTCTTCCCTCTACATCTCTCTCTCTCATCCCTCCACCAATCTCGATTCTCGTCCATACCGTTCCTCTCTCTTTGCGTCCGCCACTCTCGGAAAAAACCTGGCGGTGTCGTTGGGCGATAAATCGAAGACGGACTACAAACAACGCAAAATAACAAAAGAACAAAAGGTAAATCCGTTCATCACTAACCGGAAAACCACTAATTCAGGTTATGTTTTAGGGTTTATTTTAGGTTCACACTTGAATGAACAAAAGCTCGTTTCTAAAAATTACTTTTTGTTTCACTGTCAAGTTATGGTGGTCATTTTGAGAGAAATAAATAATGATGAAGTTGAAAGAGAAATGCCACCAGCAGCATCAACAAAGCTGGACAAGATGGAAATTCATCTAAGTAATCTGTTTAACAAAGTAAAAGATTTGGAAGCCAACCAGGTAGCCATGAAAACAGGATCTAAAAGATATAAAGGCAATGGTTGCCAATTCTATGGACATTATGAGAACCATTCAACAAAATGTGCTTCATTTTTCTCAAAGAGATACAAAACAATCCAGTTTAAAGGTAATGAAAACAACACAAATTGATGTTGAATTTGTTTTTGCAATGTTTCCTTCAAGATATTGTAATTTGCACCTCCATGAACAGGAGGACAGAGAAAAAAAGTATCTGCAGGGGCTACGAGAACGTGAGGAAGAATTCGGTTATACTCCACTCACGCACTCATTTGATATCACCAACAAACAATGGATGTAACATTTGAAGAAGTTTATAATAGCAATGAGAAAAGTCTGCTTTGCTCAAGGAATCAAAAAGGTATAAAACGTTCTTAATACTACTTGGAAAAAGGAAAAAAAAAAAAAAAAAAAAACCCCACATCAATACTAGTTGGAGAAAAAAAAAAAAAGTTTCTTACAACTAATCAAAAACTTATTATTGTAGGAGGAAGATTATGAAGAAATAGACAATGATGAAGAAGAAAAAAATCAACGAAGAAATACAAAAGAAAAAGTGCAGAGGAACAGAGGGAAAAAATGGAAGAGCTTGGCATTCCTTCATTCATCCTCTTCACCGAAAGTCCTAACGACCCGCACTACAATCAAAAATCGGAAGATATTAGAATACAACCTTTTGGATGATATGACTATTGTTTCTAAAAACTAGTCTTATATTTTAAAAGATGACTTGAGATTTACACTAACAATCTTTTTGAATGTTAATATCCATTGACAATACTTTTAGCTTATGTTTGAGATTGACACTTGAATGAAGAAAAGAATGTAAACTCGTGGATTTATCAAATTCATGCTATTGTTATGTTATGTTGGACACTATATGGTAGTAATCAGTATGGTAATAATCGTCAAGTTATCTTTGATAATCGACAAGTTATGCTCCATAACAAGATAACTTGACAAAGTTATTACCATAATCGGGCACGTTATGCGGATAACAGACGGGTTATGATGCATAATCGCACAAGTTATCTTTGCATAATCGGGGCAAAAGCAGTAAAAACATGTCAAATGTGAACCATAACTTGACAAAGTTATGGAGCGTAACATGACAAAGTTATGAACAAAAATCGCAAAAATCGGACAAGTTATGTTTGCATAACAAAGATAACTTGACAAAAAGTTATTATCATAAATGGACAAAGTTATGTTGCATAATCGGACAAGTTATGTAAAACATGCCAACTATGTACCATAATCGGACAAAGTTATGCGGCATAACTTGACAGATTATGGATCATAACTTGACATAATCGACAAAGTTATGTTGCATAACTGTCTAGGTTATGTTGCATAATCGACAAAGTTATGGATCATAACTTGACAGTTGTCAAGCGTAACTTGACAAAGTTATTAACAAAAATCGCAAAAAAGACAATAACTTGTCAAGTTATTGTTCATAACCGGACAAGTTATGGACAATAACTTGTCAAGTTGTTGTTCATAACCGTCAAGTTATGCACGAAAAACTATGAGTTATAGACAAAAACCGTGAATTATGGACGAAAGTAGTACATGTAAAAATATGGAAAATAACTTGAAACTTGTTTACTTACTAAAATTAAAAACCAAAAAACAATATAATATGTGTACCAAAACTAGAAATATACAATCTAAAAACCAACAATGTTAATCCATATAATCATCCAAGTCACACTCAATGGCATCTCTTGGTGTCATAAAATGCATTTTTGGGGCATCTTCACCCCTGTTATCATCACTCTCATACCCCAATTCCTGCTTCCGCAAGGCATGATTGAACAACTCAATTGCTATCTTCTTGCGGAAAAATGTTCCAGCCCCGCGCTTTCTCAAACAATCATCAGGTCCGGCTTCCATCAAAATCTCAGCCATCTTAAGCATAAATATTCCACAATCACCACTACAAAAAACAACCACCAAAAATCAAAGAATTAGAAACAACAAAAATATAAAATGCAAAAATAAATCAAATAAAGGGAAAACAAAAAAAACAATTAAAGAGAGAAACAAAAAACTAACCCGTTTTTTGTCTTGGACAATCGTCCATTATGATCTCAAAAGGCTCAAGACGATCAAATTGACTTGTGAAATACTCATGTGTATGAGAATCAAAGTAACCGATGATTCAAGCAAGTGGGGTAGAATGACCGCCAAAGATTGCACACACTCAAGAACCTCGCTTCTCTACCCTCTTTGAACAAAGGGAATCATATATCCTAATACAATGATCTTTAAGCTCTACATAACCCAACACCCAATGCTCCCTACGCGGGATAAAAATAGGTACAAGAAGAATGTCCACTACACAAAAAGGCAAGCTACAAAATAAGTAATCTCCCAACACATAATCTTGAAGAGCAGAATGTGAAGAGAAATCAAACGTAGACCAATCACAATTCTTTTTTGTTTTCCAGAGCACCATAGGCAATAAATTCTCGTGAAAAAATGTGAATCCAAAACCAAGCACTTAATGTAAGGTCTGTTTGTGTAGCACGCCATCTTTTTCCGCAAGTAATATGTGACTACATCAACATGCTATCAAAAACAAAACAAAAATAATTATCGATTTCATCAAAAAAAAAAAAACCATAAAATTTAAAAAGAAAAAAAAGATGGCAGAACTTATGGAGTCACTTAGCCAAAACGCTGGGGTCCATAATGTTTGAAACCAATTTTTGGAATCAACAATCTCAACTTTAAAATCAAAAGCAGGCTTTATCAAATGTGCATCTTTGGCCAGTCCCCACCCTTTTTTATGAATGATGTCAATATTATACCATGATTGGAACCTTACCTTGTCCTCCTGTGATGGAACACTATCAACAATTTCAGATAATGCACAAAAAAATCTTGATTTTCCATCTATACACTTAATAGGGTCTTTGTAAAAGTCGCCTCGTTAAACTGAACAATCCTTTGTTCAGACGTTTTATCGCCTTCCTTATCAGCATCATGGCCAAGATCCCTCAACACTGAAGCAATTGTTTCTTCAATTTTGTTAGAAGAAACACCCACTTTATCATCCTCTCTCTCTCCAAGTGTTTCTTCAATTGCTTCTTCCCTTATTTCTTCAATTCTTTCTTCCTTTATTTCTTCAGTTCCTTCTTCTTCCTTTGTTTCTTCAAAATGTTTGTTCTTCATTCCTTTGCGTGTTCTTCTGAGAGGAAAACACACTGTCAAACTTTTTATCAAGCATTATCATTGATTGAACAACAAAAGAAATTTGTTCATTCAAATCTCTTCGAAGGGAAGAAATTTCTTCATTGAAATCTTTACGAAGGGAAGAAACTTCAACAACCAAACTATCAGTTTTTGCCTCCAAGGAAGCAAGGCGTGCCACAATTTCAGAATTATCAACAGCACCCTAAAAAATTGCAAAATATAAGAAAACGAAAAAAGTCAAATCAAAATGAAAAACACAACGTATCAAACTATGGAACATAAGCAATCAAGTTATGTGAAAAACTTGTCAATTCAGAGCATAACCTAACAACTTATCGACCATAACCTAACAATTAATGAACCATAACCTGGCAGGTTATGCACCATAACCTGTCAAAGTTATGGTCCATAAATTATCAAGTTATAAAAGATTCTAATGACAGAAAGCTCTAAGATTCCAATGGTGTAAGATTTACCAATAAAAATGCTACTAGCAACTTGCAATGAACAAAATTAAACAAAAATAAACCTGATTTTTGGGAGGGATAAATGGAGGAGGGACAGTTTCAAAATCTTCGTCATCCTCCCCCAACTTACAGTCACTAGAAGAAGGAAAATCCTTCACCGACTTCTGAAAAAAACCATCTAAATATTTACAGCAACGCTCCGATTCAAATGGTTCAATTGAAAAACAAGAGAACGGAAAATAAAAGATCAAAACATTAAAACAGAAACTAAGAAAAAATATATTAATAAAAACAGCAAAACATGAAAATTTACTATAAAAAAAAAATATATGTAAGACAAAAGTCTAACCTGGCCATCTTTGCTCTTCAACACATCAAACGGCTTCTTCAATAATTTTCGTCCGCTGACCATTTGAAAATTCGAGGAACAGGCTCATCAATAAATTTTTTTTCATTGCACAAATACCACCAATGTGTGGTAGACATTCATAAGCCCAAACTTGAAAAGCAAAGGCCAAGCCGTAGATCTTATAACCATCTACGCGTCTCTTATCATTTCGAACAAGAACCTTGTCATCATGCTTGTATAAAGTGTCAATACCAGATTTCAAGCTTGCAAAAAGTAAATTAAAAGACAATTTACCCCAGGGAAAATCATTAAACCGAGGGCTATCAACAATTCTAACCAAATCATCACTAACCCTCATGTCCTTGGGCATAGCTAAAAGGAATAACGACACAAAATATAACAACCCCATTTTTACAGCTTCCTCATCACTATCAAAATATACAGACTCAAAACACTTCTTTATTGTACCCCTCTTTACGAGCCCTGTACAATGATCCTGGAAATATTTGCTACGTCTTGAAAAATCAGAAGTATCCACATAATTTGAGAAGGTTACATCTCCTGTGCACTTTAAACCACTAATTACTGCAAACTCCTCAATAGAAAACTTACTAAACTAATCACCAAATTTGAACCATAACTCATTTTGATTTGGATTATGAACCACATGAAACAGTAACTCATGTATCAGCTGACACTGATTACTGTACTTAACCAAATCAAGAAACGGACCAAAAATTGTTTTCCTAAACAATTCCTTCTGAGATTCAGAAAACTTTCTGTTTAATTCCTCTATAATGTAAAAGGAAGAAGATACATTAACCCCGACCACGAAAATCTCTTAACAGATTAATGCGATAATTCCAAATCAGAAAATGAAAAAAAAAAAATAAAAACAATATGAGGATAAAACTAAAAATCAACAATCAAAACACAAAAATAAAACTATTCTTTACAGTAGGGTAAAATAAATCAAAATACCTCCAAATGTTACGAGTGGGAAGGAAGAGAAACTTCTTCCAGTTTTCTTTTCTTCTCCCCCGACATTCGGTCGTTTACTCACACTAGAGACAGAAGCATTGTTCTTCCTCTTGCTTCGTGATTTCGCCATATCTTAAACAATAATACATGGAAATCGCAAAAGATCAGACAAAAAAAAAATCTAAAGCAACGCGAAAAAAAAATCACTCATACCGAAAATGCACACCGTCAGTGATGAAAAAGAGAGTTGCAGAGCAAAGAGAGACAGATCGCCGAAAACAAAATGGAAAGAAGAGAAAGAAATCACCGGAGAACGCCGGTGGAAAGAGAGAGAAATCGAGAAAAGAGAAAACTATCTTAGAAAGAAAAAACAGAGAGCATAGGTTATGAAGTTTTAACCGACTAGGAGTATAAAAAAATCTTAGAAAGAAAAAACAGAGAGCATAGGTCATGATTAATAATAAAAAAATCATTAAATTATGGACCATAACCTGTCAAGTTATGCGCCATAACCTGTCAAGTTATGCTCCATAACCTGACAAGTTATGGTCCATAACTTGACAAGTTATGGTCATAACAGCACAATTTATGCACAAAAAATGACTAGGACTCCATTTATGGACCATAACCTGTCAAGTTATGCGCCATAACCTGTCAAGTTATGCTCCATAACCTGACAAGTTATGGTCCATAACTTGACAAGTTATGGTCCATAACTTGACAAGTTATGCACAAAAACCGACTAGGACTCCATTTATGGACCATAACCTGTCAAGTTATGGTCCATAACCTGTCAAGTTATGCTCCATAACGTGACAAGTTATGGTCCATAACTTGACAAGTTATGGTCATAACAGCGCAATTTATGCACAAAAACCCATAACTCGACAAGTTATGGTCCATAACAACACAGGTTATGGTCCATAACAACACAGATTATGGACCATAACAGAACAAGTATGGATAAAAACCTATCAAGTTAAACAATAATCTGTAAATTAAAAGTTTTTTCGTTCCAAACATACAATTCCAACAAAAACAAAAATAATATTTAAAAACATAAATTGTTCTACTTCATTTCCATAACAAAAATCCAAAAAATCTGCACATGAATTCTTCAATAAAATGCTAGAATAAATCCAAACAAAAATGTATCTTTGAACAAACTAAACTACAGTACATCACAATGAATCAACTTTGAACATCTTGATTAGTCAACATATGTGGGGTTTGAACAAGTCCTCCTATTGTGGCCAACTTGCTTGCATCGGCTACACTTCATAGATTGCTTCTCTCGTTCTCCACTAGAAAGAATCCTTTGTTTCCTTGGCCTCCCAGCACCACGTTTAAACTCAGGAGGAAGAGCAACCTCCTCCTCAATGCCCTCTAAAATTTGCCACTGTGATCTATTACCAAGAGGATAGACTACACCATCATATGTTGCTTTGAATGCATTGTTAGTGTAATAGTAAGAAGTTAAATGTGTTGGATCAAGATTTCTCTTCCAAATTGATGCAATGGCATGTGCACATGGAAATTGGCCAACTTGCCAAACAAGACAACTACATGTTCTTGCCAACAAGTCAACCTCCTCACCAACAAAACCATCAATAACATAATACTTATTTATATCCATGGGTTGAACCTGAAAAGATGAGAAAAAAGAAATAAAAACAGAGACAAAATCAAAAAAGAAGCAATCACCTTGAAAACAAGTAGAATATTCAAAAATACAAGAATCATCAAATCAAACAATAAGAATAACTTCTAAAAAAAAAAAGAGACAAAAGCAACTTACAGATAATCAACATGCAATCTTTTCCCTATCACGAAGGCATTTATTTGCATGATTAGTCAAGTATGTAAAAGTCTGATCCGCCTTATTTCGACGTTCATAAAACCACCTTTGCAAGAGGGATCTAAAATGCTCAATTAAGGCTTCAATAGGATACTCCCTAGCATTCACTAAGACGTTATTCAATGACTCGGAGATATTAGTCGTCATGACATCATATCTCTTCCTCTCAAAGTGAGCACGTGCCCACTTTTCAACCCCTACTTGCAACAAATAGTTTTGAATAGCTGGTCGCACCGCCTCAATTGACGCATGAAGTAACCAAAGTCTTCCTTACGGTATGCCTTGGCACAACGATAGAATATAGCATCCACATGCACACCTTTAAAATTTGAATTCAAATTTCTAAGTAAATGCTTTTGCATACAAAATCCATGAGATGCATCCGAAAAACCTTCTCTCTTTCGCTTTAGGGATACTACTCTTTTCGGTCGAAAACAATAACAAGGTCTTCGCGAGTTCCGATAGCCTCCTTAAGCCTTTCAAAAAACCATTCCCAAGAGGAATCGTTCTCCGAATCAACAATTGCAAAACCAAGCGGAAAAATATGATTATCAGCATCTAAAACTGCAGAGAGAAGAAAGGTCCCAAAAAACTCATTCTTCAAAAACGTGCCATCAACTGAGATCACAGGCTTACAATGGTGCCAACCATTAATAGAAGCCGCCAAGCACAAAAAAAATACTTGAACCGCCCATCATTGTCAAGCTCATAAGAAGTCACAGATCCTACAAAGAAAAAATGAAAACAAAAACATTAAAAATAACTATTTATAAACGGCACCAAAAAACAATAACTATTTATACATTCTAATATCTAAAAAAAAAATTAATTAAGTTACTGTGCACAACCGGACAAGTTATGCAAAAAACTGTCAATTATGAATCATAACCTGTCAAGTTATGAGCCATAACTTATCAAGTTATGCATCATAACCTGTCCAGTTATGCTCCATAACCTGTCTTATGCTCCATAACTGGACAAATTTAGCAAAAACCTGTCAACTAATCTGATAACATGACAAGTTATGGACTATAACCTATCAAGTTAAGTTACCATAACCTGGATTTTTCTCCTTCAAAACGTTAAGATAAACAAAAGCATAAGCATAACACATAAAAACAAAAAATGACCTGGATTTTTCTCCTTCAAAACATTGCACAGAAAAGGAATGGAAGCATACGACTCCACTGCACTTCCTCTCATTGATGCTAACGTGTATCGGCGAGCCATTCGTGCTTTGTAGTAACTAATCTCAACACCATACTTACCATGCATTATAGACCTCAAATCATTAGGACGCAAACGATCCGCAAGCCCAATGCTAAAATCACCTTTTAAAAGCTCCGAAATAACACGACTATTTGCTTGACAATGCTCAACACTAACAACATCAAGTGAACAAGTATGTTCCTTAACATACTTCCTCACTACCCAAACATTACCATTTGAAACCCTAGTAGCACGCATCTTCCAAGTACAATTATTATTCTTACAAACCAAAACATAAAATGAATTATTAGATATTTCAGATTTAAACTCAAAATGCCTCCTAATAGCAATTACATGCATGAATTTCTTGAGAATTGACTTGCTCATGAATTGATTGCCTACAGTCACATCAAAAGACATAGGCAACTTGGAAATATCCAAATCGTCAATCAAAAAATTATTCATCACAACATCAATATCATCTTCAAATTGACAAACGGAACCATCAACATTAGAAGAAGACGCATCATCTCTTGAACTCATAAAACAACATGAAGAAGAAGTAGATCCCACTGCACTAATAGATCTACTAACAAAATCTATTACCAATGGGTATCCAATAGCTTCTTTACTGTGTTGAACCAAGTTTAAAAACAACTTAACATCATCATCCCTCTTTAACTCTGAAACCATTTCAATTGGGTCCTTCAACTTCCTTCCCACAAAAAGTAATAAAGAATGAACACCAGCATTAAAACCAATCAACTCAAGATGCAGATCCTCATATAAACACTCCTGTAAAAACTTCAGAGAAGCATCCTCCGGAATAAAAACTGATTGGAAACCAAAATTTGTATATTGGTTTTCTAGACTCCATTTTCCCCTATAAGCAACAATGACTGAAACAGATTGCATGCCTACAAAAATCAATAAATTACAAGAACTATATTCAATCCTAAAAAATGAAATTACAACAAAAAAAATAAAAAATAAAAAACTAGAAACAAAGAATGCCCAAACTTGTTGTTCGGTAAAAATCAATGGAGGAGCTACTCAAAAACCAACCGGAAAACAGCAAAAAACACAAAAGTAATCGACAAAAAAAAAAAAGAGAACAAAACCGAAATAATAAAAAAAATGAAAACGAAAATACATCCTATTAATGATTAGAGAGACAAACCTTATGGTCGGTAAAAATAACCGGAATAGATCCTCAAAAACGACTGGAGAAGCAAAAATACGACCGAGCGACAACCGGATCGTCACCGGTGAAGAGATTCGTGAAGCTAGAGAGAGAGAGAGAAAGAGAGAGAGAGAGAGAGAGAGCTGTGAGAAGATAACGAGATGATTGAAAGAAAAAGAAAAGAAAATAACCGGAATAGCACCTCAAAAACGACCGAAGAAGCAAAAATACGACCGACCGACAACCGGATCGTCGCCGGTGAAGAGATTCGTGAAGCTAGAGAGAGAGAGAGAGAGAGAGAGAGAGAGAGAGAGAGAGAGAGAGAGAGAGAGAGGATAACGATATGATCGAAAGAAAAAGAAAAGAAAAACAAAAGAAAGAGAAAAGAAAAAAAAAGAAAGGGTAAATTTGGAAATTTAAAAATTATGGCCTATTAATTTTTATACCTAAAACTTGGTCTATTTACTTTCCTAATCTTTTAATCTTGGCATATTCTCTACTATTTCCCTAAACTAAAAGCAACCAAACAGCCAAGACTTGGACAGTCTACTGGTTGATTAGTCATCGTCATCTATTTGTGGATGCTTTTTTTCTTATTTTCTTATTTTTTTTTATTTTAATTTTTTGAGATTTTTTGTCAAGTAGAATAAAAAATTAGCGGTAAATCTATGCGTTTAACCATCCATCTAATATTAATTAATCGTTCAGAGTCGCTCAGACAATATCGTTAGATATTAACAGCTTTCATCTAAATGCAAAATAAGAATACTGACGTATTCTCAAATACTTTGTAGATCATAAGAACAAAATTTCTAATGTCTTGCATATTACACCACAAAATATAAGGGTTCACTTCAAAAAAAAAAAAAACCTTGAGGGTTCGTTTGGTTCCTAGATTCGAATCCCTGATTTGAATCATGATTCATGATCGCTCCAGTATTTTCTCTCACAAAAAATACACGTAAATCAAAAATGGTTCAAATCACATGATTTGAATCCATGAACCAAACGGACCCAAATGTTTTTGCTGGCTTTCCAAACTCCTCAAATTTTTTGTCTCACCAAGGTTTGTGCACTGTCTTAAGGAACTATTAGATTGTGCATCTTCTTCCTCACTATTAATGAATAATATTGACTGCCTTATTGTCTTTCAGTAACTAAAGTGATTCCTTATTTGTGCTAGTTATTCGTCATTCAGATAAAATGACCATTGTGTTTAGCGCGCGCCGAGGCTTAATGTGGGTCGTGCATCTAGTGAGAAAGGTACAACCTAGAATGACCATCTGATATTGATTTGTTGTTTGGGGTCACTTAGACAACATCATTGGATATTAACAGCTTTCATCTAAATGCAAAATAAGAATGCTGGCATATTCTCAAATGCTTTGTAGATTGCAGCAACAAAATTTCTAATGTCTTGCATATTGCACCACAATATATAAGGGTTCACTTCAAAAAAAACAAAAAAAACAAAAAAAAAACATTACTTTTTCTTGGGCTTGAGGTGATGGCAACGGTGGTGGCGGTGAAGTCGAAGGTGGAGGCGGCGGCTGTGGGAAAGATGGTGATGGCTGCGATGAAGGAGTCGACGTAGGCGACAACAAATGCGGGGGTGAATATGTGTGAAAAGTTCCTTCCTCCAGCATGGTCATGTTCTCTTCTTGGTGGCTATGAACTCCGGCGCTAGTGTCATAGGGGAAGAGGAGATCTTAGAGGTTCTGAAGGGGAGAAGAGAGGGGAATGAGGATTTTGGGTCGTTCTCTTGCCTTCTTGGTCGTTCGTTCCTCTTAGGTTTTTTTTTTTTCTTTTTGAGCACTCGAGTTCGTGAGGGAAGAAGGGAAAAAGGCCTCCTATGTTGCTTTTTTTTTCAATTAAACTCTAATCTTGATTTTTGTTAATAATACTCAATTAATAGCTAAATACCCATTAATTATATTATTAAGAGTTTGCTGAAATAAAATAAATAAAAATGAAATTAGAAAGTCATTTCCTTAATTTCAAATTTTTACTTGGTTCTTTTAGCCAAATTCTCCGGAGAGAGAAAGTGAGTGGAAGTTGGATTTTTGGAGGTTGAGCTTGAAGGAGATGCCATGGAAGGAGGAAGTGTTAGCGTTTATGCCCTTAGGAATAAATGTAACAATTTTCTTCGGGACATTTTGACTATTAATAAAGATTTGTTTATTTCATATATCTTTGTATTGTCCTCTTTATGTTCATAATAGTTGAATGTATGATAAGCAAACAGAAAGTCTGAGACTGTCATTCTAAATCTTTAGATCATGCATGTAATGTGAAGAACATGCGGAAGACAAGAATCTAAAGATGATAGTCTAAATCTTATGATCCACAATCGAGGGAATAAAGTTGGGCGCTTTATTCATGTTAAGATTGTTATGTTGTCTACTTCCTAACGGAGACGGCTTGTCTTGGTCGTCGAGGGTGGACTCCATGGGTAGAGACATTGATATAGTTTCTAATGGTGAAATCTATATTGGATCGGACCAAAGATGAATTGTTTTAATTAATAATTCTGTTTGAATAAAACAATTCACTTTTGACCAATTATATGTTGTCATCTTAATCCCGAGATGGATGATGAACCCGTATACTTGACTTGTATCCTTTGATGTACTAAAGGGAGACATCCCGACATTATGAAAAGGTACGCTTGCGGTGCATTGGGGATATGACTCGTGTATGCGTAGATTCGTTATTCATAGATAGTGGAATCCATAGCTCCTACAAAGAGTCAATGATATCCTCTTATGCATTATCGCGGATTGGAAAATACGAGCGCTTTCGGCCATTAGACTACTCTGTGTTATCTAATGGTTTCTTTGTTTGTAATAGTATCAATAGTGTTTTTCCAATGGTTTGATAATGGAACATAAGATAAATGTAATCGGGAAGGTAAAATGAACTTGACCTCAAGTCGATTATGGATATCCTATGGGGATGATATACTAATATATTGAGTCATGGACTAGAGCTAATTAGAGCTTTGTAAATACGCTATATGAATCGAGAGTGCAGCTCTAGGCTTTTAGTGGAATAGCGCTAGAGTTTTATAATCATGAGACGGACTTGTTGGTTTACAAGTAGCGTTGTGATTATAGGAGCTTGATTTATATATGTCCATCGGGTCCCTTTGCTAGCTCACTTAATTTCCTGTAACGATACGGTGTATTTCCTACATATTGGTAACTTGTGTTATTTCCGTAAAAAGAGGTTCAAAGTTAATTCATGAGTTATTTATCGGGTGAATTAATTGATAAATTAATTCTAGATAAATTGGTTGAATTATTGTTTTAAGAGTTGTTTAATATGGGAAGACTATTATATGACTATTTTGATCGTGCAATTTCTCTATTGGGTTGCTTGAATCAAAAACGAGGCTCTATGCAAGTTTCCCATGTTGAAAAACTAGAAAACAACTTTCATCGATCGCAGACAGGTTGACCGGTGGGTAGACCGGGTCACAGTCGACCGGTCCGTCGACCGGTCAGGTCGACCGGTGGGTAGACCGGTTTGTGAAGGACCGGTCGACCGGTTGTAACGCGTAACGCGTGCTGATGTGGCAAAATCGACTCTGAGTGCGATTAAATCTTTGGGAAACCTAATTGTTACGGAAGTATGACTTCCTAAATAGTATAAATAGCCTATTAAGTCACTTTACTCAGATAGATCACTTGAGAGACTTTTTGGAGGCTATTGATAAAAGATTCCAAGAGGAAAAATTGTTTAATTATCAAGAACAATTTTTCTTTGGCTCTCTTGTGATTGGAAGGAGATTAAGAATATCAAGAGGAGATTAAACGAAGTGTGCCCATCCGCACACCGATCGTGGAAACGAGAATAGCAAAGAAGACCAGTTGGTTGAGGCTCTTCCGGTTGCTGTTTGGAACGCTTTGATCTGTCAGACGTGCTGTTTCCTGAAATCTTAAAAGGTATGATTTAGATCTTTAGTATTTATGTTATATAGCATCATGAACATGTTCTTGTTTGGTTTTGACGTTGATTAAAATTTTTAAATTCCGCTGCGCACTCGATGCCATTATTTTTCCAACAGGAAGAGGTAAGAAGAGGAGAGTGAGAGAAAAAGAGTGTTGGATTGGGAGATGGTGAGGAGAGGATGATTAAGTGAGCTGCCATGAATGCCAACGTAGTAGCTTACATTGATGGATGGAGATTGAGATAAAAAACTAATAATGTATTTTATCAAATTTCACTTTTTCTTTCTTTTCTATTGTCTTTTACGAAGAGAAGGTTCTGGTTGCTCCTGAGTGAGCTATCTTGGTATGCTCACATCATTAATTACTTGATGACCAGTAAACTTCCTTCTGCTTAGAGTGCACAAGATAAGCGCAAGTTTCTAGTCAAGGTGTGTTATTTCTTTTGGGATGATCTGTACCTATTTAAGTACTACCCTGAAATCATGAGGCGTTGTATGCCTGATGATGAGATTCTTAGTGTTTTGAACTCCTGTCATAACGATGCCTTTGGTGGTCACTTCTCTGTGAAGAAGATTGCCGCAAAAATCTTGCGGTGTGGTCTTTATTGGCCCACTTTTTTCAAGGATACTAATGAGTTTTGTCATTCTTGTGTGAGGTGCCAAAAGTTAGGTGCCCTGTCCCGACGCCATATGATGCCCTTAAACTGAATTCTTGTGATAGAGATATTCGATTGTTGGGGAATAGATTTAATGGGACCTTTTCGACCTTCTTATGGTTACCTCCACATTCTCCTTGCTGTGGATTACGTTTCCAAATGAGTAGAAACCGTGCCGTGTTGGACTAATGATAATGCAACAGTTGTGAAGCTCTTGAAAGAAAATGTGTTATCAAGGTTTGGTACTTTGCATGCTATCATCAGTGATCAAGGCACTCATTTCTGCAACCTATCTTTTGAAGCTCTCATACGAAAATATGGTGTCATTCATAAGGTTGCAACTACCTACCATCCACCGACTAATGGTCAAGCTGAGTTAGCGAATAGGGAGATTAAACAAATTCTGGAAAAGGAGGTAAATCTTGACCGTAAGGATTGGTTTTCACATCTCCCTATAGACTTGTCTTTGGGAAAGCCTGTTATTTACCAGTAGAGCTCGAGCATAAGGCTTACTGGGCTATTAAAGCCCTTAACTTCAATCTTAGTGTTGTAGGTGTTCATCGCAAGCTCCAGCTGTCAGAAATTGTGGAGCTGAGAAATGATACTTAAAACAATTCTAGGATTTACAAGGCAAAGATGAAAGCGGCACATGATAAACAAATCTTGTGAAAGAACTTTGAGCCGAATCAGAATGTGCATCTTTGTGACTCTCATATGCATCTCCACCCATGTAAGTTGAGGTCGCGATGGACTTGTCCATTTGTGGTGAAACAAGTTTTTCCCAACGGTGCTATCGAGGTCGAGGACCTGAGCGATGGGAGAGTATTCAAAGTCAATGACTAGATACTAAAGCATTACATTGAGCATGTGAGCTAGGCTGAAGAGATCATTCTCAAGGCTCCGATTTACCAACCTTGAGGAGTTTGCTTCCAACACTTTTGTATCATATTTTTGTTTCTTTGTTTCATTTGGTGTGTTTTGTGTGCTTTTATTTTTTCAGTTTGTTTTTGTGTGCTTTTATATTTGTTAGCGTGTTTTGGAGATCAGTTCAGGAGGCTCAGCTGTGTTCTAATGTTCATCATCCAAGTGTTCTCTTTTCCTGTCTTCTCCATATTGCATATATTTTTAGACATTGAGGACACTGTTTGATTTTTGGTTGGGGGTGGTGAGCATATTCATGTGTGATATTAATTTTTGTCTTGTTGTTATTTTAGGTCAAAATTTTTGCGAGATTATCTCAGTATGATTTCAAAATGTTCAGTTTGAGTCAGTTTTTGCTATCTTAATTACCAAGAAATGATTTCCAAAGTTATTTTAAGTACATCTAAAACCTTGTGGTAAGATGGTTGTTAACACATTTAGTTGAGATTAATTTCTGAGTTTATGGTTTTCATTTTTAGTGGGTTGTGAGAGTTGAGAAAACAACTTTTTGAACTTTCATTGATCTTTTAAGTTGGTAGAATCATTAATGGAGCTCCATTACTTGACTTGTGACATTTGCTTGAGGGATGATTTTTGGTTAGAAATAATTTTTAGAATTGAGCCATGTGTTGTAAATATTTATCATTTTTCTTTTGTATTTCTTTTTCAAAAAAAAAAAAAAAAAGAAGAAACAAAAAAAATGAGTTATAAAAAAATGAGAAAGAGCATCATTTTATCATCAATGTTTACGTAGTTTGGTTTTACTCACATCTTGTGTTGCATAGCAGTCAGTCAAAAGAATGCCTTACTACATTAGCTTCATCAAATGTATGTTGTCTCTTGCCTTCAAAAAAACAAACAAAAAACAGAAAAGAAAAAAAGTGTGTGTATATTTGTTTGTATTTCCCGGCTCCTTCCTTATTTATGAGATTTTCTTTGACCAGAATGAAATCTCGAAAGCTTGTTTATGGTTTGAGTGATGACTTGTTCCAGATATTTGATTTGCCTATCATTTGATCAATGATTGTTTATTAGCTTGTCCTTAAATTGCCTTCTCTCACTTGAGCATTGATTGATTAACTTCCAACTCCATGAGTGAAAACCTTTTGCATTAAAATATTTCTGACACCCGTGAGGTAAATGGAGTTAAGACTTTTTCTTAGAGAATCTTTCGATGCTATATGTGTTATGGACTATGGTAAGAGGAATATGATTTGGTGCATACACACACGATTATAGAGTTATGACTGAAGTAGTTTTGATAGCATTTTCTAGTCACTTACTAATGTTTTGTTTGATTGCTTAGGTGATTTTGTTTGTTTTGATTTGAATTTTCAGTCGACATGATTTTTCTTTCACTTGAATTGCTAGGCACTAGCAATAAACTGGTTTAGGGTTGTGATAAGTGCATGAAAATGCACCTAAATTGTTCGTAATTGTTAAATAAATTAGGTTTTAATTAAATATATTCATAGAATTAATTTTATGTGGAAGTATTTAATTTTAATTAAATTTATTTTACTTTGTAGGAAAATAAGGTATTTAGGCCAAACTTAAAAGAGAAGCCCATCTGAAGCCCATCAGCAAGCCTAGCCGTCAGTCAGTCCCCGCCAAGCCAACTCGTTCGAGCTGTTCCTATAAGTTGCGCCACATGGCAATTTCTGTCGTGTTCCCCGCTTTTCCCTCTCACCCACGCACGCGTAAGTTAGCCCCCTTCTTCTTTTGTGTGGGTGATGCGAATTAATTTTTGTATAATAAATTTTCGCAAGCGTACGGTGTCAAGTTTTGAGTATAAGGTGAGTGAGTATCGTCTCCACAGGGATTGGGTTTAGAATTGCCAATAAGTACCGCAATCATTGTAACTTAACTTTATCTAGGCAACCTAATAAAATGACAATTAAGAAAATAAAACAAAATAAATATGAAAATAAGAAAATAAAGTATCTATACACAAATAGTCTAGGGACTTGATTTCGTTTTATTATTCCTATGTTCATCCTACTATGTAATCGCTAATTAATTCCATTCAATTCATTAATCAAGGCTCTAATATCATCTCGCAACCTCTCCTAAGTGCCTCATAATAAATTGTATTTAAATACCCAAAACAATATCCCTATTCGAAATGAACATTTAAACACAAAATTAACCTTCGCCTTTAGAATTAGAAAATAGGAATATTGATCGACTCCCGGCCTCACAAAGACCTAAACCCTAATTTGATTATCTAAGCGTTGATCTCCTCCCGGTCTCACAACAGCCTAGACTATGCTTCTCAAATCTAGATAAAGAACTCAACCTCTCCCGAGCATCAAATTCGCAATCTAAAAATCATCTAACTCATTGGCCAAATAAATTAAAAGCATTAAGCATAGAGAAACATAAATGAATTGAAAATGAAATTAAATTAACAATCAACAAAATATTCAAAACATAGTTCAAATAAAACTACATCAAGTCCTAGATTTAATGTCTAGCTCAACATGAAAAAATAGATGAAAGAAGATAAAACCCAATATCCATTAAAGAGCATCCAAGGACCTCCAAGATGAAGGATCTTGGCCCCCTTTTGATGTTTTCTTCACTTTTCCGGGCTCCCTTCCAAAATGGCATCTCTTTCCTTTTATACAACATTTCAGAGCTAGGGATTCAGCCGCGAGCTGCAGCCCACGTGAAAACGTACTGTAGCGCGCATTTTTAGAAGAGGGATTTTGCTCGCAGGGGGCTGAGATGCGCTGCAGCGCCCTTGAGCGCGCTGCAGCATGTAGGACACATTCATGGGCCCTTTTGGCGCGCTGCAGCGCGTGTCCAGCCTCTAGGAATGTTTTGGGCACGCTGTAGCCCCTCTGATGCGTTGCAGTGCGCATTTTTGGAGCTAGGCACGTTTGTGTGCGCTGCAGCCCACTTTGGTGCGTTGCAACCTGCGCCTCGCTTGCTCTCTGGACTTCTTTGTATTCCTTTGCGCGCTGTAGCCCAAAATGGTGCGATGCGGCCCGCTTTTTTGCATTCCAAGCCTCCTCTTTTGTGCCTTAAAATCCTTTTTTGCCTCCTCTTGCCATTGATTTACAAGTTGGGCAAATATTCTTCTTCACTTCATGCAAAATCATCCAAGTTCGTATTTATTTATAACTCCTATAAAAAAACATACAAAAGACATTAAACTAACAAAAATGCTTGAAAACTTACAAATATTCAAGCTTAAAGGTACTTGATTTGTTGGTAGAAATACCTGTCATCAGTGGGGCCCAGCTATCTCGTACTATACGCACGTTTGGCGTAAACTGCTTCCTCCCTAGGCGAGTTCCTTCCACGCGAGAGTTAGGAACATTTCTCTCTTCTTCCGCGTGGGTGCCGCATGAGCAGAGCTCCTTCCACATCTTGCCACGTGTCTGAAGCTGTCGGCCATTTACTCCCCTCAGCCTTTCTTCGTGCGACATGTGTCCCACCCATTTGGGATTTTCAGTCTGCTAATCCATTTGGTTCCGTTGATGTCATGGTTAATTTTAGCATTCACTCTCCGAATAAAGCATTGTAAATTCCAATTTAATTAGAAAACGTTTTTAGTTTTATTTTCTTTATTGTTTTTGTTGCTAATTGTAACTTTTAGCATGACCCAATAATTCTATAATAGGGTTATTGCCAAGGTAGTTGGGTTGTTGAATTTTAGCTTAGGTTTTGATAATTTTCTCTCATGTTCTCATATTTTCTCTTTAGAATTTTGTGAGAATTATATGCAAGTTAGGCTAGAGTTCTTGGGTGAGGCTAGAGATGATCCTATATGTGTAGTGAGCTTGTTTGGGTTTTGATTCTCTAATGGTTTGTAAGTTTTATACATTTGAGTAAATAATTTTCTTTTATCATATTTCTTCCTCATATCAATATATTTTGTTATCAATTTATATATAAATCTAGTCAAACTCTTTTTATGTGATTGTTGCATGATACTATATATTGGTATGAATTATTTTATGAGTAGTCTTTTACTACAATAGCACCCTGAGGTATATTGTCGCTTTTAGATTTCTCATAAGATAATTTTTCCTAGTTCTAAACGTAAGAATTTTATTACTCGAATACATTTTAATTCACATGTTCTTCAAATATTTATTTTCTGATTGATTGTTTAGGATATGAAATTTTCAATTCAATCAATTTATGAATCAAAATCCAAATAAGTGAACAAAGCATATAAAGGATTCTCAATGTCTTACCACTTTTAATTATTGAATTTTCACCATTTTATATTGCATAATCTTAAAATTAAATTGTTCAAAAATCATAAAAACACTCATTTTTTTTCTTTGTTCATTGTTTACATCTCTAACGCTTTTATTCCACTAATCTCTTTTATTTGTTTTTATCGCCTCCTCATGGGATCGACCGTCTTAATTGTGCTACAATTGACCGCTTATTTTTGTACACGTTTGGGCATAATCACACATATACAAATCTTAGCAAAGTACATCACAAATTGAATTAGAAAAAGTAGCTTAGAGAAAAACATAATTTTCAACCAAGTGTCGAATTTAAATCCAAAATATTGTTTCTTCTCCAATTGGACCTTTCTTGTGTCTGTGTGTGAATAGCCGAGTGCTATATCATCATTGTCAATCTAAATAGGACCATGCAAACATGCTCTATGCAAAGAATCTCTAAATATGAGTTTCAAACTCCATAGGCTCAGTTTTCAAAACTCTCTCCACTAATGTAGATCAATACATTACCAAGGATCAATAGGAATTTTTAAGCTCGTAATGTTAGGCTAGGATAAAGATAGGATATGAGGTAATATTTTAGCTCAAATCACCCTTTAAATACATCAATAATTCTAAGACCTTAGAAGAGCTCAAATAACACACCCAATTAACACCCCAAACTTGATTTTTACTTTCTTTTGTCATCTACTTATTTTTTTTTCTTCTTATTTATATTTTTTAAACAAATCCCCTCTGTCCCAAACTTAAAATTAACATTGTCCTCAATGTTGCAAAAAGAGCAAAGAGGGTAAAGGAAACTCTCTTCTTCCTTTTTTTTCATTCATTCCTTTTTTTCTGTTTTTGTGTTATATTCATCACAACAAATAATTTTTCACAACACCACCCTTCCTCCCATCTACTAACACTTCTCAATGTGTCCTAGAATGATTAACATGCTTATGGGTGAGGGGTAGAAAGTTAGAAATTTATTAAAAATGCTAGGCTAAAGATGTGGGTAACAAAGAAAACGGTATAAGTAGGCTCAACGGGGTATACTAAGGATATAACATATCAAGGTAGGCTCAAAATGCTCAAATGGTCTAAAGATAGCATAAATCATCTCCTCGATAAAAGTGTTTATCTAGGATTTCACCTCAAGAGTTTATCAAGTAAGTTCTAGAGCCTGTGAGATCTAAGAATATAACACATTTATCCAATCCTTCTCTAAAAATTCAATGAATCAACAACACCAAGCTAAGTGCTCAAAATGAAGAAAAATCACAATTTTTGAATAAGATAATCAATTAAATCTAAGCACAAAACTAAGTAGAAACCATCCTTTTCTAAAAGCTATGGTCAATCCAATCACATTCATCATGGGTCCAAGAGAATTCACCACAAAAACACACCAAACATCAAGAAAACACAAGACTCTAATTTTTTTTTTTTTTTAAGATGCAAAAACAAGCAAAGACATATACAAAGACATCCAAAGTTCTCCCCCCAAACATGTCAAGTACAATATCCTCAATGAGTAATCATCAAAACATAAGGAAAATGTTTAAGAAACTCCCCTATATCAATTTGGCACTTAGACTTCAATGCTTGCTCACTCTCTTGAATTGAACCCATTCTTTAAGCTCCGACACTTGCACCTACAAACGAGAAATATTAAAGTAAAGTAAAAAGTTATAAAAACTTAAAACCAAAACTTGAAAGGAAGGAAAACATGAAAATGTTTAGAAAACTTGGGTTGCCTCCTAAAGAGCGCTTGCTTTAACGTCTTTAGCTCGACTCTTAGTGAAGTGCTCATCAAAGAGCGGCTTCCATCCATAGTAAGTATCATATCACACTACATATGGGTCTTTGGTTGTGATGCCCTCAAGCTTGGCATGATTTTTGCAATTTAGGCACATTGCACCAACAAGATTTGGCTTCAGAAAGTGATGGACTTAACTAGAGAAATTCATTTTTGGCTCGACTATGAAAAGAGTAAAATATGGTGGTGTTGGTGATGATAGCCAAAATGGTTCATTTGGAGGTGTATACAATAGTGCCATTGATGAGCTCAAATCAATGGTCTCATGAGCTTTCACATCCTCCAACAACTCTTTTACTTCTCCCTCCTGTAGGAATTCCTCTAACATCTCTTCAAAATTCTCTTCACGCTCCACTTGGCTATCTAAAACCATGCTTGAGATTTGAGCATCACAGAACTCATGGCTTGGAACGGTCTCAATTTCCTCTAGAGGCTCAAATTTCTATGACGCTCCAATATCATTCGATTCACTCTCCCAACCTTGCTTGTTTGAGTCATCATCATCAAGCCACATTTGATTATTCACCATTTGATTTTCAACCTTAAGATTCTTGGTCCACTCCATAAAATGGTTGATAGCATTCCCCAACTCGGCCATTGCTTCTTCTAGTCTCGTTTTCTTCTCTTCTTGATGCTCGAATGGTTGGTTTATGATATCGGGGTGTGAGATATATGGAGGGTATTGATGACTACAACCTAATAGTGATGGATCCCAATGCCAGTGGTACTCGAAATCTGCCAAGTCATTCAATAAGTACAATGTGCTTTCATGACTTCTATTTGACAAGTGACGACCGGTTGTCAACGCTCCATAATCCACCAACTTCTTGTTGATCATCCAATCCATTGTATAAACATAAGGTTAGAAACTGATTCGAAAGATTGTGTCTCTCTACCATGTCATTGAATCTCCCCCAAGCGACATAAAATGGTCCAAGTGTTGTTGGGCAAAACTCGCAAGGACTTGTCGCTGAAACATCTTGAAGTACCTCGCAAAACAAATGACTCGAAGAAAAATATTAGAAACAAATAAAAATAAAATAAAATGAAATGAACAAAATAACTTCTACAAATAGTCTCAATGATTTCAATCCCCGACAATGATGCCAAAAACTTATTGTGTGATTCTACAAGTGTACGGATCGTACAAGTAATAAAGTATACTGGAGTACAGATATCGCTCCCACAGAGATTGAATCACCAATAATATAGTGTAGAAATCATGAAAACGCCAAATTAAGTGAAAGAATAAACTAAACAAAAATTCGTTGAAATGACGTAAAGAGATAAGTGTAATATAAATGAAGCCAAATGTGATTGATAGAAATGACAAAAATGCAACTACAAGTTGTAATCAATGATTTAAACAAACTACGATTGCTAATTTCCCCTCAATTGCAAGTCTAACAGTAAATGTTGCAAGAAATGCTATAGCATTATTACCCCTGTTAACTGAAACTTATTTCCATGCATAAAATTCTTTCGAATTAATTATTACTAAAAAATTTTCAAACCATTTCCAGTATATTACTATGTGAATCTAGTTCTCAGAATGCAAACTTCAATACCGGTTTCAATGGGCTATGTAAGATGAACAATATATTCCTATACCTTCACAAATCAACAAACTTAAACAATACTATTAAACTTGCATCATCGATGTTAGATCCAACTCCAATTAACCTTCCCAGTATCAATCTAAGTCTTGTATCCTATAGTTGATGGCCAGTCAAAAATATAAATAATCAATCAGCACACATGGATGAATAGGAATAAAATCAATAAGCATTCCATAAGCAAACATCTTTCTTACAATCTTGGTTCCATTAACAATCCTAGCTAAGAACAACTTAGCTCATAGTTGAACAAAAACCGAATTCCTAGTATAACCCATGAAACTAATATCAAGGGTTCCACTATTTACAAATCACAGAAATAAAGAGATGATAATAGGAATGAAAAACCCATTTTGAAGTTGTCACAAACTCCAAAATCTTATTTCTTCTTCTCCTCTCCTTCTTGATCTCCAAATGCTTTCTCCCAAAACAATTTATTGAAAATAAAGCCTACACCTCAAACTAGAAAATAAATCCTAAAACAAAATAAAAGTAAATATATATATATATATATATATTGTATTTTTCTTCCTTCTAAAATGGCTTTAAAAAGCCTTATTATTTTTCTCCTCCTTTTTTCTATGGTTTCAGGCTCTATGTAGAGCTCTCTGGGCTGAGAGCTTCCTCTCCTCTCTTTCTTTTTTGTTATGGCTACTTTCTCTAAAAAATGGGTGTACTTCTTGCTAGGGTAACAAAAGACGCTGAGGTGACACTTAGTAGGTGATTCGGTCCAGCTGGCCATCCACAGCAACATCCTCCCGTGCACTTTATTTTTCTTTCTTCCCTCTGACATGTGCTGATGTCATCCATGACTACCTACTGTCATATTTTTGCCGCAGTAAATGTTGCAGTATTTATCCTCACAATTCTTGCAATTCATGTTGCAGTATTTATCCTCACAATTCTTGCAATTTACACCAACGCACCTTAGACACAACTCAGCCCTTTTTTATTCAATTTTCTTCAAAATCACCATAGAAATAGCACATATACAAATCTTAGCAGAGCATATCACAAGAATCAAAAGTTACATATAAAACAGAAAAACAAACAACTTTGCCCTTAGATTAGCAAACTTCAAGCCTAGAAATGTCTAAAATAACTCTAATTTTTAGAGTTATCGACTAGTATATATGATTTTGTCTCCAAGACAAGCAAGATAGTTTACTAATGCTCTTACTTGAAGAAGCTGTCTTAATTAGTGTTTAGCTCATTTTATGTGATGTAGTACAACATACTAATATTACGTAATTAGTACTCAATTAAACTGTTTAAAAGGGATGAAAATATATAATACTGTCTCGCATCTTTGCTTCATATTTATTAACTTTCATACACATACAAGTGCGTATTATGAGCCCATTTGTCCCAATTAGGTCTAACCTCACTCATATACGTCAAATTTTAATTGGTTAAAACACTTCTTTTCAACTCTTTTTCAAAAATATTTGGAACCTATAGACACATTATTATATACTAGTCTTTAGCACGCGCAAACATTTAAAATAATAATTTTACGCATTATTTCTTTTTTGAGAAAAGAAAGAAAAGAAAAAATGACATCAATAAAAAAAATAAAGATAAAAGTGGGAAAACATCTTAAGCAAAAGACACGAAAATTTATGAACAATTTAATATATAATGATTTATTTATAAAACAATTTATAAACAAAAAGTTTAAACAATTTAGAAAAAAATTTATTTTTTTAATGGGTCCTCAATTTTTTTCACTTTCATTTTAAAAAAAAATAATTTATTCAATTTTTTATCCTTTTTTCGATAAATGTTATCCTGATTCGTGCCCATTTACATCCTTGTGTTTTAAATTAATTCTATTTAGTTTTTTAATTTATTTTTTTGTTTAATAAGGTGTGATTTTATTTTATTTTAGTGTATTTTATTTAATTTTATTTTAGTGTGATTTTAATTGATCTTGTTTTTTTGAATTATTTATAGTAATTTCATCAAAAGAGTATGAAAATTTTGGGACAAAGCGGTGTAAAAAGGGACAAAATCAGACTACAAATAACTCTAAAATAAATAAATAAATATTTGAACACAATAAAAATAATAATAATACAAAATAAATATTTGTACAAAATACCCTCCCCTTTCTCACATGTGGGACCCACACCGAAGGATGAAAATATCGGTATCCTAAATTTAAGGAAATATAGGATAAATTATCGATATCGGTAAAAATATAGGAAAAATTTACAGAAATGACAGAAATTTACGTTAGAATATATTTTTAATATTTTTTTATAGCATCAATATTAAAAAGATACATAAATGAACAAGTTTTACATAATAAAAAAAATCATACATATTACATTTCTTAATATCAAAATGAAGTTCTATGAAGCTTAAATGTGGACGATATTAGATCTTGATTCAAGCAATATTAATATTATTTTATTTTTTAAAGAAGAAAAAAGGGAAAATCATAAAAAATAGAATATTCAGCAAAAAAAAAAAATGTGCCATTTATTACATTAATTCTTAAAAATCGTGTATTAATTTTAGAATGCCAAACATAAATAAAAATGTGAACTTTTGGCCCATTCCGGCCCTTAGGCGCTCCACTGCACGGGTCATGGGTTTTTTTACATTGTTTTTTTTTCATTTTTTGAGGTCATTTTTACAGGCATGCTCAGTAGAATGTAAGGATCGTGTCTGTAAAATTTCAAAATATTTTGACGTCGTTTATATTATATTTTATTTTTCAAAGACAAAAAAAGAGAAAATCATAAAAAATAGATATTCATCAAAAAATGGTGCTGCTTATTGCATTAATTCCTAAAAATTATGTATTAATTTTAGAATGCAAAACATAAATCAAAATGTGAATTTTTGACCCATTCCGGCCCTTAGACGACCCACTGTGCAGGTTGTTGGCTTTTTTATAGCGTTTTTCTTTTTTCATTTTTTGAGGCCATTATTGCAGGTATGCTCAGTAAAATGTAAGAATCGTGTCTGTAAAATTTTAGAATATTTTGACGTCGTTTATATTTTATTTTATTTTTCAAAGAAGAAAAAAAAAAAAGAGAAAATCATTAAAAAAACAGAATATTCATTAAAAAAAAATAGAGTCGCTTATTGCATTATTTCCTAAAATCATCTATTAATTTTAGAATGCAAAACATAAATAAAATGTGAATTTTTGACCCATTCCGGCTCATGGGCGTCTCACTACGCAATAGAAGAATACTTTCCTTTAAGGTTTTATTTGTCCTCGCTTCTCAAAGTTTGATAATGAGTTTTAACAACAAATTACCCCTAAAATACAACAAACACTTGAACACAATATCTAGCAATATTATTGAGTTTCAAAACATTCAATTAAGTCTGTAAATTTTCTGGAGAATTAATAAAGACAGAGGTGTCATTTCGTGAATAAATGCCTCTTCTTTAAAGATTACAATCATTCACATAAAGGTATTTTTTCAATGTAAAGGTATTTTTTCATGGATTAATACACATATTGTAATAGTTATATCTATTGCTAGTTGGTTTGCAGATATGTATGAAAACATATCACCAATGGATGTAATGATTCGAGACGTTTCAGATCACATAACCTCATGAAAACACTGTTTTTCTGCAGAATTTCCACTGCAGCGGGTGTTTTCCTGCTACAGCACGCAAATAGACCTGAGGGGCCTGAAAAAGGGTGCTGCAGCGCGAAATTTTCTACTGCAACGCAAACATTTCAACTGCAGCTAAAATATTGGCTGAACCAAACTGCACAGTTTTGTATAATTTGTCCGTTGCAGCGTTTATAAACCCGCGCAGTGCTGTTGAAGTCCCTTTAATATGAGTTTTTTATATTTTAACACTCAAATAACTTGTGATCTTAATTAAGACATATTACAATCTCTCTAACCATCCATCTGCATCCCTAACCGCAACCCTGCTGCACCTTGCGAACCCAGTCAAGCCGCCTCCCAATTGCGCCGCCTACTTCGCAAACCCAGCCAATGGCGCCGCCTGCTTGACTTTATAAGTTCGGGTTCTATTGTAATATTCTCGTCAAATATGTTGCCTACAAGAGCGACATACAAACACAACAATCACGTGAACAACAGGAATTAATTACGACAAAAGAGCTACATGCTATTACATTTGATGCTATATCAAAGGACCACCCCATCAACAGTAATATAATTTAAGAGAGAGAAAACACAACTAACCAAGAAAGAAGATTAATTAGAAGAGATGATAAAAACACGCTGATTAAGAACATGGAATAAAACACAAGTAGAGATGTGATACCGTCGTTCAAAACATAAGCCTTAAAAGCGGGGGATTTTCTTTAAATAAAAAAAAATAAAAAAAGGCAGTGACTATGCCAAGACTTGGTTAATGGGACACAATAGTTTAATACTAACTAAACCATTTTAGTAAAATATGAGACAGACAAAAAATATATATATATATATATATATATATATATATATATTGTCAAGAGAAAAGCAATGGCAGACATTTACGAGTCTAAAGAAGTTAGAAATAAGTCGCTTATGCTTGGAGCCAAATAAAAGCACTGAAAACTAAGCTCTAATAAGCATAAAAGAAAAAGAAGAAATCACTGCTACCTCCATAGAGATTCTTCTTAGAGAAGTATTTTGCCATCAACCTATGGGTGTAGTCAGCTTCATATCTCTTGAACTTCTCGATGTGGTTCGCAAGATAAAGATCACTGAACAAATGCAGAAACTGTAAATCATCCGGCCAATGACTCAAAATTACAAATGTTAGAACTCCTCATATTCTTTCAGACACGCAATCAAATACAATATGTACTATGTCGAGACACTCGAAATTCTCATGGCTGAAACTAGAATAGGTAAAAAGATCCATGACAGAAAATCAACGTCTAGAAACAAATCAAATTTTAGGGGTAAAAACTTGTGACCGTATCTGAAACTTGGTAATATAATAACAGAATGTCTAAGAAAAGTTCTCAACTATAAAATTTGACTTTATTTCTACTGTAGAGTTCTTTGGATTCAATAAAAACTGGCGCACCCACTTGATAACACGGAAAGTTTACAGTTATACAAAGCAAAACATACAAGGAACTATAGGATAATAACATCAGAATTCAAAATAAAACCACCCTCAGTTCAGGGTGTGAACTCTTCTTGTGTCATTAAAAAAAATGTTTCATTTTAGTGGGTTGCTTATAAAAATAAAGAAGCTTATTGCAATAAGAATTTTTTTCCTCAATTTCTCTGCACTATATATATAAATATATATATATATATATATTTATATGTGCATAAAGGTAAGTGTTCTTGTAGGAATATTTTTATGTAAACTTTTATAATCATAATAATTCATTATATTTTTAATTAAAATATATTATTAGACAATTGTGTTATTAGGAATTTAATTATGTATGATATCATGATATCGGTCTACAATGGAACGAACACTCATTTTGGTAACTAGTTTGAGGTCTATGTACTCACTCTCTCGTAAATTTTTTGATTAGTCCATCAGATTAAATAACCCCTCAACACAATTAAAATAAGCACCATAGACCATTTAGAATGTGAGCCCAAAATAAGAAAGCTAACGCGTACGTCTATATATTTTGGGGTGTGGTCATTGGGTGAGTGCTTGGAGTATTGTGGTAGATGGGGAGAAGGAGGAGAGCTCATTTGAACCATCAGCTTCAGCAATTTTCCGGCGACGTTTTTACGGCCTACTGACGCTATCACGAGGTAACTTACCTTCTACATGCTTTAATTCTCAATAGGTTCAATGTTTAGTTTCACAAAATGTTCTCATAAGCATTGTTATCAAGACCCAATTAAAGGAAAAGAAAAGATTGCAGCAAATTTTCCTAAAAAAGACCAGAAAAACCTGGCATTTTAGAAACACAATACGAATAAAATTTTGGTGAAATATTCCAGAAAAAATACTGACTGAAAATTGGTAGCTACTTCAGGCTTTTTCTCGTCGAGATTGTTTTCTCGAGAGTCAACTTAACAAAGAAAAGAAGGCACAAATAAGAAAAGTTGCATAGACTGCGAGTATGTATATGTATGTGTGTGTGTGTGTGTGTGTGTGTGTGTGTGTGTGTGTGTGTGTGTATAGATATATATATATATATATATAGAGAGAGAGAGAGAGAGAGAGAGAGAGAGAGAGAGAGAGAGAGAGAGAGAGTAAAGTGGAGACAGAGAGAAAAACCTGGAGAGAGAAGAGTGAGAAGTAGGTTTATTAGTGGTGGTGGGGGAGTTGTCGGAATTGGAGGCTGAAGAAAGTGATTGCGGAGAAGACGAAGATGGCAGATTTGCCATTGCAGGACTTGAGAAGCTCAATTGTATCATAATAGAGATCAAAGCTTGTGGCATTGAAATTGATTTTTTTTTTTTTTTTTTTTTTTTTTTTTTTTTTTTAGTCGAGGCCAATGCAGTTTAAGGGAAAATATGCTCACTAGTTACACAAGCTCATTTATATCATTAATAGATATTAATGATTGTGTTATTTATTCCGCCGCCTCCTCTTCCTCCCTTAATAGTTTGGAATTCTTATCATCATGATTACTTTCCCATATATTCAATCTTTTCTTTCGATATTGTTGGCTTCTTTATGCGTTGAAATTTTATAAAAGTTTAGTTACGATGAATAGGCCATTTAATTTTAAGGTAAAAATAACGGTACAACCTAAAAATTTGATATATATGTTGCTCAAATCTCAATCACTGCATGATGCCAAAAAAAAAAAAAAAAAAAAAAAAAAAAAAAAAAGAATCTATTAGCCATTCAATTGTAAAATTTTAGTAGGAAAAAGAAAATAGACGGCTGAAATAATTTATTTTCATCATCTAACGGCCAAAATGAAACTGCACGGTATACTTCTATGTAACGTTAATAGTATACTTTTTCAAGTAGTTTCCCTTCTTTTCCTTTACAATTACAATTTTGTCAAAATTTCAGTAACACATTGTAAAGCCAAGAACAAGAAAACAAGATGGTTCTTCAGCTAGATTTTTTCAAACTCAGGTATAGATAATCTTTTCCATTTATGAGACAATAATGGAATTCTTCAACAACTTAATAAGCAATCATATCAAAAAAATGAAACATCAGAAAGATACCATCGGATTGCTCTTCCTTCAAAGCAGTACACGCAATCTCATGTTGGTTCATCCAACGTTTAAGCCATCTAAAGGCAAAACTAACACGACAATATTTCTTGTAGCTCTAGTAGTGTAGTTTTGCATCATAATTCTACTATCCAATAAAGGCATCTCTCAGACCAAAAAAATCACTAAAATGCTTGCTTGATTCACTTTTCTCTAGCCATCACTGCATCCCGATAGTCCATTAAGCTTAGGAAAGATATTCCTCCGTATTTGAGTACCAAATCATCCCCTGAGAAATGACCCTCATTTTAAGGACATGAAAACAAAAGTATGTAACAGTTGTTAAAGAAGCAACGTACAACTTACAGAGCCAACAAAAAAAAAAAAACAAAAAAAACAAAAAACAAAAAAAACAAAAACAAAAACAAAAACAAAAACAAAAGGAACTCGTACAGTAGAACTACTATTTTACTCCCATCATTAGGTAGATTAGTTTTTGAACGGTCTAAAATTTACAGTGCATGGCACATAAGTGCTCCCACTCATGAAAAACTAATCTAATGGCTAAAATTATAGTTCCTACTGATAAGAAAATAACAGTTTACTACAAAAGTTCCAAAAAAACAAAAACAAAAAAACAAAAAAAAAAAAAGGAAAATGAGATTAGGTATGGAATCAAACTATGGCAATAAGATACCTTTATGAAGCATCGAATCATATCAAATTATGAAAAGTATGGCTGTTTAACAAATATCGATAAAATTCTAGCGGTTCAAATTATCAAATAAATAAAATGAAACATTATACACATTGAAAAGGACAAACCTAATGATTGCTTGCTAGTTTGTTTCGTATGCAAAGTAAGAGCATATATAACAATCCTCCCAGCCGGTTCATACATGAATGATGAATCCACATATGTCTGCCAGCCGGTTCATACATGAATGATGAATCCACATATGTGCTTTACTGAGACGTAGTCTAGTTATCATGTTCAACTTCGGCTATAGGTTCATGTAGATTTCCTTAGAAATGTTTGATTTCAATTTTTTTTTTCCGCACATCTCTCTCATCATTAAGCTGTGTAGTATATAATAGACGTAAGTTCAAAGTCATCAATAGCTGTAGACAGCTGAAGTTCATTGTAAGTGTTTAGAGGCCATTGTAAGCTCGTGTCCGTCTCCTAAGTCTGGCATATCTCAATCATAGCATTTATTGTACAACATTTTACAAGAATGGGGGAGAAAATTTGAGAACTTTACTTAACCATTCTTCTTCGGAAGGTGTTTTCCGTTTGAGATGTTAGACGGGGTCTCATTAACAGTGACTGATTCACTGCTGTTCTGGTCTTCAAAAGCCTTCACTGTGTCCGCATACGATCGCGTACAAGGCCATCTGCAGAAACAGAGCCAAACTTTGATTAGATTCTGTAAACCCAAATAAATAATCAGTTGATTGACAGGATCTTCAATGTGCTTTACCTGCTTGACTTTATAAGTTCATTGTCTATTGTAACATTCTCATCAAATACGTTGCCTACGAGGACAACAGACAAATGCAACAATCATGTGAGCAGCAAGAACTAGTGATGACGAAAGAGCTACCACATTTGATGATATAGCAGAGAAAACCAATGCATCAAGTGCAGAAGACATAATTTAAGAGAGAAATAAACCAAGAAAGAAGATTAATTAGAGGGGATAACAAAAACACCATAGATTAAAAATATGCACTAAAATAAGTAGAGATGTGATACTGTCTTACAAACACAAGCCTTCAAACTTTTAGTGATTAAGCCAAGACTTAGTTAATGGCATACTGTAGTTTTCAGGGAAAATCACTATGAAGAAAATTTTCTACCAACTAAAGCATTTTAGTAAAATATGAGACAGAAAAGAAAAAATGATGATCAAGAGAAAAGCAATAGCAGACATTTACTAGACTAAAGAATTCAGTTATAAGTTGCGTAAGCTGCTTGGAACAAAATAAAAGCACCGAAAACTAAGCTCTAATAAGCATAAAACCGAAAAAAGGAAATCACTGCTACCTCCATAGAGATTCTTCTTAGAGAAGTATTTTGCCATCAACCGACGAGCATAGTCAGCTTCATATTTCTTGAACTTCTCGATGTGGTTTGCAAGATAAAGGTATCTGAAAAAATGCGGAAACTGTAAATCATCCGGCCAATGGCTCAAAATTAAAAATGAGTGAATTTCTCATATCTTTTTAGACACCCATGTAGAGACAGATACTCGAAAGTCTCGTGGCAGAAACTAGAAGAGGTAAGAAGATCCATGACAAAAAATCAACTTCTAGAAAACAAATCAAATTTTAGCGGAAAAAACTTGTGAAAATAAAACTTGGTAATATAATAAAAGACGTTCTAAGAAAAGTTCTCAGATATAAAATTTGACTGCATTTCTACTATTTGCTAGAAAGTGCCACTCATAGTGCTATCCCCAGATCAGGGTGGGAACTCTTCTAGTGTCCTTAAAATAAAAAAATAAAAATAAAAATAAAAAAATAAGTTTCATTTTAATGGCAAAGAAGCTTTATAGAAATAAGAATTTTTCCTCAATTTCAGAGCAATATTCAAAAAATAAAAATAAAAGGGGGGGGGGGGGGGGGGGGGCGCGGAGACAGACGTGCACAAAGATAAGTGTACAATTTTCTAACTAATTTTACTCATAAGAACTGTTAAACGAAGGTATGAAGATCCCAATTAACGGAAAGAAAATTATTGGAACACATGTTCCCAGCAAAGATTTGGGAAACCTAACATTTTAGGAGCACAGTAAGAATAAAATTTTGGTGAAATATTTCAGAGAAAATACTCACTGAAAATTGGTAGCTACTTCAGGCGTTTTCTCGTCGAAATTGTTTTCCCCAGCGTCAACCTAACAAAGAAGAGAAAGCCCGTAAAAGAAAAACTGCATACACCACATATATACAGATATATATATATATATATAAATACACACACACACACACACATATAGGTGGAGTAGAGACGGAGAGAGAAACCTGGAGTTTAGGAGAGAGAGAAGAGTGAGAAGTGGGTTTAGTATCGGTGGCGGGGGAGTTGTCGGAATTGGAGGCTGAGGAAAGTGATTGCGGAGAAGACGAAGATGGAAGATTCGCCATTGGAGAAGTTGACGAGCTTGGAAACCGGAAGAAATCGCATCTGTATTTTTTCTGCGATATGCCAGACGCAGAAAGCACAGGATAATTGACACATACGATGGTATTATTTTTTCTTCCAATAATTAGAGCAGAAGCGGATTTTATGCCTCATTTAAATTTAAAATTTAAGTTTTATTAGAGTAAAAAATTCTCATAAATAATTATAATTAATTTTTTTATTATAATAAAAAAATTTTACATAAAATTATATTTCAATTTAAATTTTAAATTTGAATTAGTGAAATAAACGAGGTCTAGTGTTTATTAAATCTCCTCAAAAGTATTTTTTGAAAAAAGTTTTAAGAATCTACAATTAAAATCAGAAACAGTCTAAAGACAACTTTAATTTTTAGATTATACGTGAATCAACATAGTATAATTAATGAAACTTTCATAATACCCCTAATAAAATTTAAAATTTACAATATTCTCAATCTGAAATTAAGAATATAATACAATATTAATATTATAATAAATAATATCATAAGTATATTAATAACTTTAATATTATTATTTTATCATATAATATGATATTATAATAATATTATAATTATTTTAATAATATGATAATATAATTTTAATATAATTATAATATGATATTATAATATAATATTGTAATTATTATTTTATGATATATTATATATTATATTATATTGATATAATTATATTTATTATATTAATAATATTATAATAATATTATTATATTACATTAATATAATTATATTTATTATATTAATAATATTACAATAATATTATTACGTTATATTATATTGATATAATTATATTTATTATATTAATAATAATATAATAATTAATATAATTAAATATTAATATAATTTTATAATATTAATATTATTATGATATATATTATAGTGTATTATATGGTTATATAATGTATTAATTATAATATATTTGTTTAATATAATATAATAAGGATTATATAATATAATATAATATATTATAGTTGTAATTTTTAATTATATTATAACCGAAATATTAATTTTTCTTGTCTAATATTATAATATGTTTTATAATGTTATAATTACATTAATCATTTTAATGATATTATTATATTCTATATTATAGTTATATAATATGTTATTTAGTAATAGTTTTATTGTATTTTATTAAATATAATAATAAATATACATTATATTGTAATTATATATATTATATTATAGCATAATATAATATAATCGTTATTTTTAATTATTTCAATTATTATTTTAATAATATTATTATATTATATATTATAATTATATAATATATTATATAATAATAGTTTTTTATTATATTAAATATAATAATAAATATATTATATTGTAATTATTTATATTATATTATAGTATAATATAATATAGTTATAATTTTTAACTATCGACAGCAATTCAATCTCATAATTTACCAAACACTATTACATTGATTTTAGAACCAACACAGCTGCTATAATTATAGTTTACCAAATACTTAGCTGTTTTTTTTTTAACAGTTGCTTCTTCTTTCAACACAGTTAAAAGTAATTTTTTCAAAATCTACAACACCACCAAACTAAGCCATCATCTCTAACCTCTAATAATTGATAGTTTAATCTCTTTTTTTTTTTTTTGACAAAAGGACTTCCAACTTTTTAAATTGATACCATTAAAATATTTCTTTAAATTCGTCCAAATAATAACAGGAGGAGAAGTCACGTGACGCCTATAGGACGTTAGAAAGACGAAGAAATTGTCCAAAAATTAATTTTACCCACAAATTACTCTTTGTTTATTCGGTTCTATCTTCATTTTTTAGAATGAATTAGGACTTGTTTGTTTACACTCAAACTTATAAAACGTTTAAATTCAAGTTACAATTTTATTTAAATTCATGTTCTTTTATAAAATTTGAGTTTGAACTTGAGTTTTACCTTAAATTTTAACTTGAGCTTGGAGTTAAAATTTGAGTTCAAATTTCTCATTCAACTCAAATTCTTAAATTCAAACTCAAGTTAATGAACAATATTTTTTATTTTTAAAAATGCTATCACTTTTTCGTTTTAATTCTTATTAAGATAATTTTTTTATGCGTTCACAATGAAGAGATAAATAAAACCTCACCCATATACCATATTAAAATTTTTTATCATCATTGAGTTTTTCTTAAAATACTATTTAAATACAACTCAAGTTTTGATCCACCTAAACACAAATTCAAAAAGATTCTCATCTCAAACCATAACTCAAATATACACAACCAAACACAAACTCAAGTTACAACTTCAACTCAAGTTATAACTCAAATTCAACTCAAGATTTACACTCAAATCACCCTAACTTAAAAATACAACTGAATAAGTCCACAGGGTTTCAAAAAGAAAACCAAACTTTTAAATCCACGCAATCCACTAGTTCATCATCTTCTTCAACCTCCGGCTTCCTTTTCTCCCCCACTACTTTCACCATGAGATTTTCTAATAAAATCTTAAACGAAAATCTTCGACGTCTCTAGCCCGAGAGTATTTCTTAATGTTGAAAGATAATTAGCCAAGAAAATATACTAGAATCATGAGGGTTTGAAATATCTGAATCAGGAGATATTACTCCAGAATCATTCTCTGTTGAATAACAAATTTCAAGTTATCATTCCACAAAAAAAAAAAAAAAAAAAAAAAAAAAAAAAAAAAACTAAGAAAAATCATAAAAAGAACAAGAAATGATGGGTGCGTTTGAAATTCGTTTTAAAATAATTTTATTTTTTATATAAAAATAAAAATAAAAATATTTTTAATCTCAGATAGAAATCATTTTTAAAAATATATTTGACAGTTTTATTAAGAGATTATTTTTAGTGTAAAAAAATTTATCAATTTTTTTTTTTTTTTTTCTGTTCAAAAAAGGTAAAAAATAAAAAAAAAAATAAAAAATAATTTAAAAATTATTTTTTATTTTTTTTTTTTATTTTTATTACATCAAATATTATTTTAAAAATATTTTTATTTTTTTTTAAACGTAAAAAAAAAAGAATAAGATTAATTCTAAATACAAAATCCTAATCAAGTGCTCATTTTCAAGAACTCAAGAAAAGAAAGAGGGTCGGGTTCAAGAACCGAGCAAATCACCCCGCAGAGACGGATTCCTCCGAGGGCAAGGGAAGGCAGGGAGAGAACTTTGCTCGCCCAAATAAAAACCCTAGCATCCGAGGTCGACGGATAAGTAAACAGAGGCGTAACTTGCCGGGCGGAGTTCAACGCCGCCGAGAACATGTCGCATCAATCGCCTTCGATCGGGCGGTGACGGCGGCTTAGGCTCCTCGCGTTGGCCACAATGAGTCCGGTGCCTGTCTGCTTTGATTCCTCTCTTCTAGTGTAGTGATCCCTGGACGCAAGAGTACGCCGTCACGGCCTTGCTCAACCTCTCTTCACGTCCGTTTGGTTGGGGGATTCATCCCCGATTCAAATCATAATTCGTGATTTATTATAATAATTTTTCTCATAAAAAATACACATAAATTAAAAATAATTTAAATCACATTATTTAAATTTGTGAACCAAACAGACCGTTACACTTAGCATAGAATTACCCAATATTCAACCCAATTTCCTGTTTTCATTACATAAACATCACCTCCAATTCGACTGAGGTTGTGTGTTTACACATATCTCGAGTTAATAGGTCACGTAGGCGTCACGTGACTTCTCTTGATATTATTTAGACAGATCTTAACATAAAAGTTTTGATTGAATCAGTTTAAAAAGTTTGTGGTCGTTTTTTTAAAATTAAAAATAAGTAAGAATTAAATTGTCATTTATTAAAGATGTTAAGGATTATCTGTGCAAATTACCTGAAAGCACATGACATGATCAATGATACCGTAGAAAATGACATGTCATCTTGCTTTTGAGAGGACTTATTCAAAAAAAATTTTCTTGAGAAATTGAGCCGAGTGGCATTTTTTAACCACCACTTTTCACAAATGGTTGAACTTTTTTATTTTACAAAAATGATCGTTATGTTTACATAAATCAATCAGTGATTAACCTAGAGATTATAGTCTGTCTATTAGTGAGGTGAATCAGTAATTAACCGATTTATTATTAATTTTTCAATAATTTATTATTAATAAACATATAATTTATTGATTGAAACTAATAAATTATAACTTAATTTTAGTTAATTATTAACTAATGTTGATTAATAATAAAAAATAATTGAGTCAATCAATGATTAACTGTTGAGTCTATCAATGATTAACCACTAAGTCTATCAGTGATTGACAATTAAATTAATAGCAATTCATTTAAAACATCCTAAAAAAGTTATTTGTGTTAAAATCCATTTTTTCTATTTATAAAGTGCGGCATGCTATACCGTTTAAATTGTAAACCTTTATTACTGTTCGCCAGATTTTAATATTTGTATAAAATATGATATAATTGTGAGAATTTTTGTTAGGTATGAAGAGGGGGGATCCTATTTTGAATTGTGTTGATCCTCGGAGAATATTCCCAAGGAAGAATGAAATATATTTTCTACATTGGAATATCTCTTACGAACAACGTCTGAAATTCGAAGTCGATTCAAACAATTTTTAGTAGTTCATCTGAAAAAAATAAAAAATAAAAAATAAAATTGTATATGATATAGCTTTTCTTTTTATTATTATTAAATCTAAATACATAGTAACAAATTCAATTTTGAATTGTGTTGATCCTCGGAGAATATTCCCAAGGAAGAACGAAATATATTTTCTACATTGGAATATCTCTTACGAACGACGTCTGAAATTCGAAGTCGATTCAAACAATTTTTAGTAGTTCATCTGAAAAAAATAAAAAATAAAAAATAAAATTGTATATGATATAGCTTTTCTTTTTATTATTATTAAATCTAAATACATAGTAACAAATTCAAATAGGAGATATGATCATTTACCATCCCATTGAATCAAATAGAAGATGGTATTTTCATTCACCAATAATCTGAACAAGAACAAAGGCCATGTTTAAAATGGTGAAAGCGCTTGTTGTCTCTCACTATTATCTCCCTTTCAAGAGCCTTTGATATGAGCTTGGCTGCATTGTGACAGTCTAAACAAATCCGAAGATTCTTGCAGACTCTTATTGTCGACCCTTTACTCATCTTCAACAATCCGAAAGATATAGCAAGCTTCTCACTGTGCCCTCTCAATTTCTCAACCTTCTCTTCTTCTTCGAGTTCATGAAGCACACAACTCGTATTCGGTTTATATCCAAGCTTACTTATCTTTTTCTCTACTCTTTTCCACATCTCCGCAATCTCCATATATTCAGGATGCATATTGTCCCCGGCGAGAAAGCTATAAACCTTCCCCCCGAGTTCAATCCAACTCTGACCGGCGTCTTTTTGCAGGCCAAACGCCTTCATCCTTTGCCTAACTCTCTTCACATCATCCCATTTCTCTGACCCCGCATACAAATTTGACACCAACACATAGTTCTCTGCCTTTTCAGGCTCTAAGTCTAACAACTTCTTACCAATTTTCTCTCCCATTTCCAAATTGCCGTGGCTCCTACAGGAGCTAAGCAATGAGCTCCAGATTCTAGTGTCTGGTTCTTCGGGAATGTCGTTTACAAGCTTCAGAGCTTCCTCCAATTGGCCCACTCGACCTAACATGTCCACTGCACATGCATAGTGCTCTAATTTGGGTTCTATTCGATACAAACCCTGCATCTCATTGAGATATTTTAGCCCCACAGAAACCATCCCCACATGATTGCACGCCATCAGAATTCCAATAAATGTAAACCCATCAGGCTTCAATCCCAATCTTTGCATTTCTTCAAATAGCTCCAACGCCTTGTTCACATTTCCGTTGATTCCATATCCTGCAATTACAACATTCCACAATGCTAGGTCTTTATCCTTCAAATTATCAAAAACCGTTTGAGCCTGTTCCATGCAGCCACTTTTTGCGTACATGTCTAACACGGAACATTCAACGAACATGTCGTCTACAAGGTTAGCTTTCAAAGCAAAGCAATGTAGTTCTTTTCCCAGACGCAAGGCTGACAGTTGTGAACAGGCCTCAAACACACTTGTAATGGCAATCTCATAAGGTCGGACTCCATCAGAAATCATTTCACGAAAGAGATGAAGAGCTTCATCAGGAAGTCCAAGCTGAGAGTAACCAGCAAGCATTGTATTCCAACATACTAAACTTTTGCCTTCCATTCTGTAGAATAACTCACGTGCAGAAAATATCTTACCGCAATGAATGTAAAGGGATATCAGAGAGATAGCAATGAATGAATCCCTTTCTAACCCATTACGTAGTACGAATGCGTGGATCTGCTTGCCATACCGCAGAAGTTTCAAATGGGCACAAGCTAAAAAAAGGCTACCGATGCTAAAACAGTCAGGATCCAAGCCTGAATCTTTCATTTCAAAGTAAAAGTCTAAAGCCATCCTTGGATCACCATTCTGTGCCAATCCGCCAATTAGAGCATTAAAAGAGCTCACTGTCTTTTTCTCTATGCCAAAAAACACATGTTGAGCATAATGCAGTGATCCGCACTTCGTGTAGGCTGAAACAAAAGCATTTGCAACCAATTCATCATCGTGAAAACCATGTTTGAATGAATAACCATGAATTTCCTTCAAGCTCACCAGCTCATCCTCCTCTAAACAAGCTGGCAACACATTCAGTATCGTGACCTCGTTCACTTTCACATTCTCATCTCCTTCCATCTGCATTCTCCGCAGAAGATCAAATGTTCCACTAACATCCCCTTCCCTAGAGAAACCTCCAATCATGGAATTCCACGTAACCACATTTCTATTATTGTTCTTACCAAATAGAAATACGGCATCTGATAAGTATCCACACTTTGCATACATGTCCATCAAGGCATTGCTCACCATCAACTCCTCACTCAGCCCCAACTTCACCACCAAAGCATGAATCGCGATTCCCATATCTATATCCCCCTCGGCAGCGCACACCGGTAACAAAGTCACTACGGTAGCATCATCCGGCAGCAAACCCACCACCAAAATCTCCCTCAACAAGCCATAACTCTCTATACACAAACCATTCTCCGAGAACCCGCGAATCATCGAGTTCCAAGAAACCAAGTTCCTCTCAGGCATTTTCTCGAACACATGAACCGCGTCCTCCAAAAACCCGCACTTCCCATACATCCCAACCAGCGCATTGCCCACAAAAACATCCGACACCAGCGCCATCTTCACCGCCATCCCATGAACCTCCCGCCCCAACCCGACGTCCAAAAGCCCCGAACAGGCCTTAATCACACAAGGCAAAGTGAAACTATCGGGTTGAAATTCAGTCCCAGAAACCAACCCAACAAACGCTTTCACCGCATCATGATAAAGCTCATTTCTAGCGTACGCGCTAACGAGGGCATTCCACATATACAAGTTGTTCCTCTCGAGTCCATCGAAGACGGAACGCGAATCCAAAGGAGACCCGCACAGGGAGTACATGGTGATGAGACGGGTGTTGAGAACGAAGTCATTGCGAAACTGGGTCAATTCCAGAATCATGTGATGAACTTTGCGTCCGATTTCGATGTCTTTGTGTCTCCCACAGACTTGTAACAAGACCCCAATGGCGTCTTTCCTCTCCGCAGCTGAAACGCTGACATTTTGAGAGTCGTTTTGGAGGAAGGTTAGAGCTTCGGGGAGATTCCCGGATTCGCAGAGGTTGGTTATGTGTTGGAGAAAAGGTTGTTGGAGTTGCAGAGAGTTTGTTGGTTTCTGGGTTTGTGCGGTGGAGAAAGACAGAGAGGCTTTTGGTGGGGGGATTGAGTTATGAGAGCATTTGGTTGAGTAAGTTGGAGGAGGTTGGTTATGGCGGTAGTTGCATGAAACTGGTGGCGTCACCGACACCGACGCCATTTTCTTTTGTTTGTGAGATTTACTGAGGTAGTTGCCTTTAGTCTGTTATCCGCAGTTACGCCAGCGTTGTTGACAGGTATACCCGGCAGTGCACGGTTCGTTATGTTGGTTTGTTTCTTCTACTACGCCTGTGAGTAAGCTAATAAACGGAGAGTATTTTTTTTTTATTTTAATTTTTAATTTAAGTTGAGAAAATTTTTTATTATAATAAAAAATTAAATATAATTATTTTTAAAATTTTTTATTTAATAAAATTTAAATTTTAAATTTGAATCAGGGATTTATTTATAGGCAACAGATATCCAAACGTCACATGACGATCTTACTGAAACTGTTCAATTGGTGCTACTATAGGCTAGATGACCAAAGCATGGGCCAGATTTCTTTTCCGACAAATTGTAAAGGTGATCTTTGGACTAGGGCGTGAAGATATCATTAATTTTTTATTAAAAAAAAAAAAAAAAAAAAAAAAAAAACACACACAAAAAAAAAAAAAAAAAAAAACTACTGATCATGGTCTATTGTCACGTCCTTATCTTGGCGCTGCGCCTCAACGGGATAGAACATGCGAAGGCGCACCATAATTGCCTGGAGGGCGACTCCAATGGTGAGTGCATAAGTTTTTCAAAGAGTACAGGGGGAAGCTGTACAAGAAGGGGTTAAGCCTCCCCTATACAAATTGGTCGGGGACTGGAGCCGTTCCCCTGATGAGCCCAAGGTAGGGCGAAACCAATCGACATGATTTGCATTAAGCGTTTGCTTGTGAGGTGGCTTGCCCTAGTAATAAGGGGTGCGAACGGGTTATTACCGAGCCTCTCCATGGTGTGAGTGCCGAGATTCAGCCCGGCCCGTGTCACTATGCTCCATAGTCCACTGGATATCCTGATTTCCTTTTCATATTTTGGCATGTAAAGTTTATATTAGTTTAAAAATGGATAGTAGTAGATATAGTACTACTGCTCTTTTATCCCAAAATGATTCAAGTTTCTTCTTGGGGGGAGCTATACATCCTCTTTTGCTGGATAGATCTAATACTGTCGCCAGCAGTTTACAGGGCAAAAGAATTGTATTCACATTTTCATTGGACAAATCAAAGATATCTTACTTAAGAATCGAAACCAGTAAGCAATCTGATGAAGTATTTGGGAGAAACAAGAAAATATGGGATGGACACACAGGATTCCTACATGTTTCCATCAGTAAAGAAATAGTTTTGAAGAATGCCCAATTATTAACCTAAAAAAAAAAAAAAAACGGAAGAGGATAGAAAGGTAGGAAATAATTTCACAAAGAACCAATCTTGCGCATGAATCTGCATCGTTTTGAGATGAATTCTCAAGAGAAAAGAAGTTGGTTTATTATTGGTTAGTATTTTTCAGATACATGTTTTTCCAAAAATGCCTTGGCCAAATTACTGAAGCTGACGCTAACTGCTTCTGCTGCAGCATATCTGTTGATGAGATCTACAACTTCTGGTTTTAGAATCTCTTCACTGTTATACTTGTTGCAGAGATAAAAAAGAGCCCCAAGTGCGTAATTCACCTGATACATTACATAATCGAGTTTAGATACCAGGAAAAGAGAATCCAGAATTTATGTCTATCAATGTACATCACTTTTCAGTAAAACACGCATGAATAAAAAAGAAACATTATTCAACTAAAACAGGATCACGTTAGGGCTAATTACATTAGTCTAAGACCTCTTGGTCTAGTGGCATTGGAGGTTTGGGTGGGGTGAGGTTTAAGCAGAGGGTTGCGGGTTGAATCCTGTCTTGTATTGAAGAAAAAAAAAAAAAAAAAAAAAAAAGCATTCCACAACTTGAAAAGGCTGCTGTAAAACTTTTAAGAAGAATGACAAATGGAATGTTGATTATTTTTATCACATAAACAAGAGGGACTCCCCCCCCACACATAAATAAAAAACTTACAGTGTTTCTAACTGGGCTCGATAAACATTGAACAACAAGAGGGATTCCACCACACTGAGTGATTATTGTAGCATTTTCTGGATCTACAAAAAGGAAAAAAAAAAAAAAAAAAAAGAGAGAAAGTAAAAGAAAATCTGAGCATTAAGATCACTGAAACGCTTATATTACCGAACTTACCAGCACAAGAATTGCAGACCCCTCCTATTCCAAACTCAACAAGCTTTTCATTGGGTTCTGTGATGCAGTCTAGGAAAAGCTCCAAAACGTTGAGCTGTTTATAATCTTGAGGTTATTATTAGGCCAAAGTTCATAAATAAGATGTGAATTTACCCTTCCTAGCCAAAATACTCTAGAGCAAGCACTCTTTACCTGGCGCAAAAACGTATAATTGTAAGGATCATAAGCAAAGTTGGCCAAATTAGCAACGAGTCTCTCTTTTGTTTCTGTAGGAACAGGAAAAAAGATAGACATCCTTTTTAGGAATTAATTATAATAACCAAGAGATAAACTAGTTGGCCTTCCAAAAATTACTAACAAGTTTCTGGATAGTAAAAGTGTAGGTGGCCCTGCAACCAAATTAAAACAGCCATATCCATTCATGATTCTTTCCCTATAATGCGAGTACCTACGAGTATGACACGAGTTTTCTAGTTATAGAAGAAACTTTCTTTAGGCATTTCTGCAGAGTTATTATGACCATTAAACACAGAACATCAAAAGTGGAACTCTTACGTAACCTTAAAAAACTCAAAAATTTGGACAATCAAAATGTGCACTCATTACTGAAAAGCCTATTTGGTCTTTTAAATTGGGCAATAATCTTAATTAGAATGAGGAATGAAATCCAAAATTACTACTTTGTAAGTGTAAAGCAAATTCAAAGAGGAAAGGAATGCTGATAAAGAGGCAACACACCTTCATTATTGGAGTTCTGAATTTGAGTCACCAATTCCTGGAACAAATTAACTGAACCTTAGTAAAATAAAGCCAAGAAAAACTAAATCAATCAAACATACTAAACCGGAATGGCTATGAGTACATGATGGAAAGAACAAGCAACCTGAAGATATTGAAGCCTTGGAGTTCCATATTTTCCGGTCCGCTCTTCTTGCCTTCTATCATTGGTAAACATTTTACAATAATAATAAGAAGAAATTCGGCAACTTCTTTTAGCCCAAAACCCCTTCTGGGGCCAGTTAACCTCTATTGGCTAATTTACCAGTCAATCAAATCCAATTTTGCCTGCCAAATTAAACACCACGAACAAATAAAAGTAAATGAATAAAGATGTTTGGCATGATAAAAAAACAAGTCCTTTTAAAGGAGTATAAAGTCTAAAGGTCGGATTTTTTTTTTTTTTTTTTTTTTTTTTTTTTTTTTTTTTTTTTTTTGCAGCAAATGGGGTTATTCAATTTAGTTACACAGTACTTTCAACAAACAGATACCAGACATTAGAGAGTAGAGCCAAACAAGAAAAAGAGAGAATGAAATAAAATGCGTGAAATCGATACAAAATCGATGAGAGAATGCAATAAACTCATTAGAAATTAAGTTACATTATAACGATAACGCAAAAGAAAATAAAAAAAAAAAATTAAGAGGACGGTAAATCCAAGAAAAATTGGAGTTACCCATATCATAAAACAGATAAATATGTTATACACACATTCGAGATTGAGAAACGAAACAACTTACAGAAAATGGTCAAATAGAGGTTAATATTGAGGCTTGTCCATGCCCACAGCCATAGAAACGCAGATTAGCTGAGTGGGAAACTAGGAATGGGATCAAGAGAAGGATTTCTGCTTCCACTGGTTGTTTTTTGTTTTGTTTTGTTTTGTTTTTTTGTGTTTTTGTTTTGTTTTTTTTTTTTTGGTCTTTTGTTTTTTGTTTTTTTGGCCAGTCAAAAGTACAGAGTTTAACAGCGTTTGTCTGTTAAAAAGGAAAATCCCTTTACCTGAATGACTAAAATACCCTTATAGGTGATATGTGATGATTTTTTTTTTTTTTTTTGAAAGGCATCTGTGATGATTTTTTCTTCCAATATGCCATGATTGTGGTCGAAGAAGGGAAAAAAAGATTATTATTATTATGGTCCGTTTGATTCATGAATTTAAATTATGTGATTAAAATTATTTTTGATTTATGTATATTTTTTATGAGAAAAAATACTATAACGAACCATGAATAATGATTTAAATCAGAGAGTGAATCTAGGTACCAAACGGACCCTTAATGTTTCTAAACTTTAGTTCACAATTTGTCTTAAAATTTTAAAAATTCTTATTTTACTTACAAATATTGTATTATTTATATTTAATCTTTTTTATTATAATTTTTGTTAAAAATAAATAAAAAAAAAGAGAGTAATACAATTACGTGATCTTTCTGTTTAAATTTATGTTAAAAATAAACAAATAAAAATTATGTGCTCACATTTAACTACTTTTTTGATATGGTTTTAATAGAAATTATTACAAAATGGTTTAAATGAGACAATTTTAAAATTTAGAGAATAAAGTGAAAATTTTTAAAGTTTAAAAGATAAAATGAAAATGACTTTAAATTTTAAGATGTACTAGAGAAATTAATCCAAAATATATATATATATATATGCTAACAAAGGAACTTCAAGAAAGAAAGCTAAGGTTTTTTCTTTATCTCGACCAAAAGGAAACCAAGCTTAAATACAATGTAATTTCATATTCTTTTTTAAAAAAAAAAAAATGGTATAATACTCAAAATAGTTATGTGTTTTGTCTAAAGATTAATTTTACCTCTTTTATTATGCAAATGTCAAAAACACCTCTTTCATTTTTAAAATCAGTCTGAATTACTTATTTTTTTAAATACCAAGATTGCCCTATCTAACCTTTATTAAATACATTTTAAAACATTAATAAATCAAAATGTCAAATAAGATCAATCTTAAAAAAAATGAAAAACTCTAAAAATAATTGAATTATTTATTTAATTGGAATATTTATTTAAACAATTTAAAATTTTTTAGTTAACTTTTTAGTTAAATTATATCTAAAATAACATTTAATATATATTAGGAAGGTAATCTTGGTATTTTAAAAAACTAATTGCTTTAGGGGATATTTTGAGTCTTTTTTTTTTTTTTTTAAAAAGTCGTGTTTTAGGTATTTATAAATAAAAGGACAAATGTTGTATTTAGACAAAACACATGGGTGTTTTCAGTATTTTTTTTAAGAAAAATTATTTGTTTCCCTAATTTTATCCTTGTTTCTAATACGTAATAGCAATTTCGGAACTATGAAAAGATCCCCTAATTTGATAACCCTAATGAAGATTGCGTTTGATATTGCTTTTCGCTTTCAAAATCAGCTTTTGCTTGTAGCAAACGCTAATTTTAGTGTTTTGTAAATCTTCTTAAAAGTGCTTTTTGAAGAATTTACAGTCAAAACCAGAAGCAGCTCAAAGACAACTTTAGCTTTTAGATTGTGCGAAAATTAGCATAGTACAATTAATGAAACTTTCATAATACGCACAATACCCCTAATGAAATTTTAAATTTACAATCTTCTCAATCTAAAATTCAGATTCGTAATATAATATAACATAATAATACAATAATATAATATAATTTAATAGTAATATTGTAACAAATAATATCATAATTATATTAATAACTCCAATATTATTATTTTATCATATTATGTGATATTATAATAATATTATAATTATTTTAATAATATGATATTATAATTATAATATAATTATAATAGGATATTATAATTATTATTTTATAATAATATTATATATTATATTGTATTGATATAATCATATTTATTATATTAATGATAATATAATAAATAATATAATTAAATATCAATATAATCTTATTATTCTAATATTGTCTTTTATAGTGTATTACACACGGTTATATAATATATTAATTATATTAAGTATACTAATAAATATATATTACATTGTAATTATATATATTATTTTATATTATAATATAATATAATCGTAATTTTTAACTATTTATAGCAATTAAACTTCATAATTTATCAAACGTTATTACACTGATTTTTGTAATAATTATTTTTTTTAGCACAATTAAAAGTAATTTTTATAAAATTTATAACACTACCAAACTAAGTTGAAGTACACGACTGAAAGGGAACGTAATTCTAGTAGTATACTACAATTAATTTCTTCTTCCTTTCTTTTTTTTTTTTTTTTTTTTTTTTTTTTTTTTTTTTTAAAGCAAGACTACATTCTTTTATCAAAATAGAGTTAATTTCAATTTTGACCTCTGAAAAATACTCATTGTCTGACTGCACTTTTTAAACTTTTAAATATCACACTAATGCACCTAAGTTTTATAAATGTTCCATTACCAGTCTCTCTATGATAAAACTGTCAAAAAAATAATAGCATGAGCTTGTGAGGCGCACTTAATGCTTTGATGAGGGTAATTTAGTAAAATTAAATTACGGGTTAATTTCAATTCTGTTGTCTAAGAAATATTAATTATCTCATTTTACTCCTTAAACTTTTAAATGTCACACTACTATACCTGAGCTTTACAAATATTGTAATATCGGTCCCTACATGACAAAACTGTTGAAAACTGGCTGTAATGAGTGAAATAATAGAGTGCAATTCAACAACTATGGTTTTCCATTGACGCGTAGCAATGGGTCACAGTCGGGCTACGAATTTGCATGGCCAGATTCAACGACGCAGTACGAGTCAAAGAAGAGAGAGAGAGAGAGAGAGAGAGAGAGAGAGAGAGAGAGAGAGGGGATATATTTTGGATTTTGATTGACATTTTTAAAAAACAAAATCGTGGATCAGGTTACTTTTAAAACGTCGTCTTTCTAATTTTAATAGTTATTTTAATGTTTATTTATTATTATTTTAATAGTATAATATAGATGAGATAATTATAATAAATTAAATAGTTGAGTAAAATAAATATATGGTAATTGGTAGATTAGATTTTTATTACATTATATTATTAAATTTTTATATTTGATACATAATTATCAATGTAAAAGTACATATTAAAAAATAATTTACATATATATATTAATAGTTATTTTTTTATTAGTAGTTACTCATCGAATATAAAAATTTAATGTGATAATTGCCAAAATATCAAATTTATTACAACCATGTGATTAGTATCTGACGGTTTAAAGCAACGATACACTCTGATGAGTAAATATTAGAGTAATTATTAAAATAACACTTATATATATATATATATATGGACAAATTTTTAATAGTTATGTTTCTATATATTTGATGATTTGGCATGATAAAAATCTAATCTCTTTAATTATCATAATTTTTTATGTCAACTACCTAATTTATTAGTAACCATTGTTTGTTTTGTTCTATCTAAACCACATGCAATGGTCAGTTCGATTTTGAACAATAAACAATATAAATAAACTTGAGTAATACAATGTTATATAACAAAATTGATAAGTAAAATACCTTTCTTTTTCGAGATTTTTGAAAATTAATTGAACTTTGTAAATAAAAGAGCAAGAAAATGAGTAATCGAAGAGAAAAGCTCAGAATCAATATCAAAGAGATAAGATGAGAGATAAAATGAGAGTGCGGTAATATGTTGAGTGAATTATTTTGTGAGATTTAGGATGAGATTAATGAGTATTTATAAGGGATTTTTTGGCACATTTTTGGCTTGTGACCGTTGGAGAAAATTAACCATCGATGATGAGGGATGAACTATGATGGTGAACTGTGAAGAGAGAGGTTGTGGGCGGAGAGAGAAAGAGGGTATGAGATTGAGAGAGAAATAGAGTAATAGAGACAGAGTGAATTTGAAAAAAAAAAAAAAAATAAATCCTATAAGGAAGGATAAAATGAGAAAATAAATTTTTAAAATTTAAAATGACCTATTATTTTTAATGATTGGTAAATCATATATTTACTATTTTAAAAATTGACACATTTATTTCAATTATCTATGTAAATAAACATTCTTTCTGCCTTTATCTCAAAAAAGTAATTTCAAGTAAACAAAATTGGAAATTATTGAAAAGGGTAAAATTAACATTTTCATGTTCCAAAAAAAAAAAAGGTCCTATGGAACTAAAAACTCATATTTTAATAGGTAAAGGCACCGATTTAAAATTATATAAATATAAGGTACTAAAAGGATAATTTCGTGCAACAGAGGATTCCAAATTAAAATGATCCATAAATAAAAAATGCAACGCAATAAATAATAGAGTGTTTACAACATGATAGGAAGCTCGAGCTATTCAACACAAATGAGAAAGAGAAAATGCATCCTATAACATTTTTTGTATACACATTTTAAGTAATTTATTTATTTTTAAAATGCTGATAACTTATATGATGTCTTCCAATATCATTTAAAAATAAGTGTCGATTTAAATGTTTAGATTGTGGGTTCAAATTTGAAGCAGAATTCAAAATTTGTGAGACTATAACAAAAAAATTTAAATTTATATTTTTATGAGAGAAAATATTATTCAAATTAAAATTAAGGTGTATAAGATCCGTTTAGTTATGTATTCGAATTAGGGATCAAATTGGTAATTTTAATTATTACTTTTGAAATTTAAATTTTTAATGAGTGTAAAAACAATATAGCAAAATCAAAATACAGATATAAAAAATTTATATTCCAAACATACCCTTATACCCGCCGAGGCTCCACTAAAAGGTAGGCAAAGAAGGGGTTTCGATTCCGTTTGAACAATATTCTTTTCCAACGGTAAAGAAGGGGTTTCGAACCCTCACTTGAAACTCCCATTCGCCACTTTCAAAAAAAGAACGAAAGAAACTCCCCAGCCGTCTCACTCTTTTTCCATCTCTCTTCACCCCTCTCTCTCTTCCTTCACCGAGTCTTTCTCTCTCTCTCTCTCTCTCTCTCTCTCTCTCTTTTTCTCATTCTTCGTCTGAAGATATCGAGCTGCGACGGAGATGTTGAGCCGCCGTCGTTCTTCGTTGGAGATTTCTGCCGCGAATCGCCGAAGAAGAATAGAGGGAGAAGACTGGTTTTGCCGCGATTCCGGATGCCATTTCGCGATTTCCCCTTTCTAGTTTTGTTGACTTTTGATGCCGCGATTTAAATGATTTTGCTTCCTTGGTTTTGTTGAGTTTTGATGCCGCGATTTCGGCTTCGATTTCTCGATTTTGCTTCTCTGTTCTTTTTGAGTTTTAATGCAGCTTTCGCCGGAGATGTTCGGGTGTGGCCTTCCTATCTCTATCATCGCCGCTGCGAATCCAACGTTTAAAATCGCCTACAACATTCCGGCATCGCGACGATCTCTTCAATTGCGATTTGGAACTTTTCCGTTTATCGTACTTTAACATCACTCCAAGTGTTCGACTAAATGCCGCCATAGAACTCCTCTTCTGTCGAGTCTGAGTTAATAATTTTGATATGAGTTTTGTGAATTTGATCTGTTGAATATATATACATATATATGACTAACTTTCATATATTACTCTCTTTTCTCTCTCTGCCATGGCTTCTCATCAACATTTCTTGGGCCTCTGCATCAAAGCACGATGTTCTTAAGGTAAATTCTCCAAATGGGTTCCCATCAAAATTTCTTTTTTCTTGTTTGGTTGCTGAGAAAATGGTGCAATTCAGCAACAAGAATGAGAGTGAGATATAAAAATTGTTGTTATATTATTTTCTGTATATTATTTTTGCAGGAAAGAAAATTGTGAGAGAATGTCTATAAAACACAATTATAATTATTTATTTATTTTATATATTTTTAACTCTTCTTTAAAATATGTTTTATTTTTTTAACGGAAAAATATGTTTTTCAATAGGTTCCAATTCTACTTTTGGCATTTCATTCCATTCAATGTAAAAATACTTAAAGGATAAATAGTGTGAACGTTAATTTATTTATAATTTTTTCATGGACGATCATTGGTTTTCTTTTCTTTTAGTTTTTCCCTTGGATTCTGAGGTTGGGGATTTTGTGATTGTTAATACGTTGTCATATAGACGGATGGAATAGTTAACGTTTTGGTTTCTATTTCAATTGGTATGGAATATGTTTGTTTGTTGACTATCTGATATTGTGCTTGGCAATCTAAAGGACTAACAATGATGGAAATGCAATCATTGAAAAATCTACAGATTACCTGGTAGAGCAATTAAGGATTTTTGGTAGAATTAGCTTGCAGATTACACTTAATTTTAATCTTTGGATGATTGCTTGTGGGACATTTTGTGAGATAACTGGCCAAAAACTTTTACTCAAAATCAGATCTCCATCGAGCTTCTTAAAGGGTAAGAGTCTTATATCTTATTATTATTATTATTTTTATGTTGAAATCTCTGTTTTTCAATATTACTGATATTTTTAGCTCCATTACCATTGGCGTTTTACTACTGTTACCACTGGTTCTAGCTCTAATGTTGATCTTAACTTCAATTTTATTTAAAGTTGTAACTTCCATATTACTATTGGGTTTTAGTCCAACATTGGCATTGGTTGTAGGTTGAATGTTGCCACCAGTTTTATCTCTGAAATTGACTATCTTCGTAACTTTGTGAGTGGTATTAGATTAATTTAATTATTGCAAGTGTTGGTGCTGCAGGTAAGGGCATTTTAAAATTAGAGATATGATCCCTTGGATTCACCTAATTTTTGTTGTAATTCTTAATGCTTTAGATACAAGCAAGATAGTATTTTTATTAACATTTGCTATTAAAATCTTCTTAGATATCGAGGACTCTTGATCATACTAGAAATGTTGATTTTAAGGAAATTGTGGCGTTGGCAGACTAAAAAAATGTAGTTATCTATTCCTTTCTTTTGCTTACTATAACTACTTCAAGACCATTAATATTATTAAATATTTTTTATGCTCCATATTGATTTATTGCAGGTTCAATCTTATTGGAGTCTTACAGTGTTATTCACAAAAGATATTAATATAAATAACGAACCTCCTTAGCTATGACATTGAAATTATTTAATTTCTACTTTTTTCTGTACTCATTATGTCTTTAAATTAAAATTTCTTATTTCTCCTTAAAATTTAATTCATATTGGATTACATTAACCTTAAATGGTTCATTCTTTCATCAGCTTAATAGTGACTGAAAGTACTGGGAGTATCTTCTAATTCTGGCGGTATGCTATTGGATATTGTCATGGTTTATGTTTTAAGGTAATTTCTTCTGCTTAAAATTACTGGGAGTTTTCATAATATATAAAGAAGCGCATGTTTTAGTGTTAAATACGAGCACTGTGATATGGCCATTGTTTATAGGTCCAAGAATCTGTTTGGTAATTGATTAGCTCTACCTTTTGTTTCTATAAGATTCGAAAGCTAGATCTTTTTGGTGTATTCACTCAATTGGGGTTTTGCTTAATTATTTCGTATTTATCTCTCTTTTGGATCTGGGGTTCTAGATGTTTTTGTTGTTTTTCTATGTGTGATAGGATTGGATCATTTGAACGAGAAATTATAAAAACTGTTATTGTGCTTCTTTGTTGAATGTGAACTGTTTACATGAAAGTATGGAGAAGAATTGGCTTTTATGGAGCAATGCTTTTATGGTTTTGCCATTTGTTGTCTCTCTGTTTTGCTTACTCTTCTGAAATCTTCTGTTCATTCCTTTATTTAGGAGACAATAAAATTTCATGCTTGGCACTATAACACCTACGACTTTCCATTAGTTGTTGTTTCCCCCCCTTTTCTTTCTTCTTCTTTTTTTTTATTCTTTGTTGTTGACTGCTCAGGGGTTTATTTAGTTACTTGCGTGTGTGATTTTCTTGACCTTCTTGGTGCAGTACTACAGATTAAAATTTTTGCTTGACATTATTTGTGTTTAGAATGGGAATGAAATAATTATAACAAATCGTGATACATAACATTTTTTTGATTAAGTGAGCATTTTATGTGTTAGTTTGATGAAGTAGATTCGGTTTATATGGGGGTTTGAAAGTTGTTGAAATTTAGGGAAATGAAGACTTTTAGCACGTTAAATTTGTTTTTGGGAGTTCATCATTACAATGGCAACAATGTAGACTTGGGAACAGCATGTGGAAAATACTACAGAGTATGCTGCCTTAGCATTATTGATCCAGGTGACTCTGATATCATTAAGAGCATGCCTAGTGAACATTGAGTATCCCATGATCTGCATCAAGTCTTAGATTTTGGTCAGTCCTTGCCTCTTTTTCAATTTTTTTTTTCTGTTGGGAAGTGAGAAATAGCTAGTGAAGTAAGCTTCCAATGTTTGAAAGGTTCAAGATTATGATATTGGACGCTTCTTTTATGGTACTTCTTGATTGTTCTATGGTGACTTTAAATTTTATGGACTTGAACTTTAATTTTATTATTGTTCTCTATTAAAAAAACATGTGCGAAATTCAGATGTTCAAGGAAAATAATAGTAGAATGGCCATAGTTAGAAAACATCACATATGCGCATTAACAAAAGTTCACTATTGTGCGGTCTTTGTTTGTTTCATTGTTTTGAAGGTGATGTAGCGGTGGTGTTCAAGGAATTTGTTACTGGTTATGATGACGATTTGACGTGCAGATGTCCTTAAGCTTCTATGGTCGAGAGGCCCATTGTTTTCCTAGTAGCTGCAATTTTCTGTTCAACCTTGCAAAGTGGCGGTGTAACCTTCTTTTCCCCTATGTTTCTTTCTTGTTTCATTTTTTGAGGGATGATGTACCTTAGGACTTTATTAGGCTTTGGTTTTTCTTAGGTGTTTTGATGGACTGCTTAGTTGGTTTTAGTTATGTTGTTGTTTAGTGACATTTGTGCTTTTTAAATGAGATTGTTTTTTAAAGAAAAAAGACCACTATATTTTTGAAGAAAACTAAACAAAGCTATCTTTCTATAAATTTGATAAAAAATTATGCAACAAATTTAGAAGCAGAACACGTTCATCCCTCAACTAGTAACTATAGAATATTAGAATGCAGAGTGTCTTTATTGTAGCTGCTCTCACATTCTTACTATTTAAAGTTTTTGTTTATCTATTTTGTTGTCTTCTGTGCACTTTTCCCCCTCCCCTGAAGCTTCAATTTTTTATTCTCTGCATTTTCTTCAGCTTTTCTCTCTTTTGTGTTATTTGCTCTCTCGCCTTTTTGCTATTTAGAATTGCCATCAACTTGATTGATGAGGTCGACGTCTACACTTTGGTGGCGAGCTCTAAAAGCATATTTGAAAAGAATGATCTGCGATATTTTATTAATGTGGCGGAAAATACATTTAAATAGGCAGCAAAGAATAACAGAATAAAGAAAATCTCTCTAATAATGTGGTTGATTTGTTGTAACAATCAAATCAGATTTCATTGACTAAAACCTAATCCTAAACAACTGGATAAGCAGTAAGGAAGATTTGAATATTTCAAATTAATTCAAAATCTTCTAGATTGATTTAATCCAGTAGAATATGATCAAATCAATTTGATTTGATCTGCCGACACTCCCCCTCAAGCTTGGACATAGATGTATCTGAGTCCGAGCATGCTTGCTAATGCTTCAAATGCTGGTTCGTGCAGTCCTTTTGTGAGAATAACAACCACTTGTTGCTTCATAGGAATATATCCCACACTGATTATTCCACTCTCAATTTTCCCTGTGATGAAATGTCTGTCCACCTCCACGTGTTTAGTTATGTCGTGATGAACCAGATTATGTGCTATGCTGATTGTTGCTTTGTTGTCGCGCAATAGAGCTGCATAGGGAACTCACAATCAATTCTTCATTCTTCCAGTAGTTGCTTTGTCCAGATTGCCTCACAAATGCCATGAGCCATAGCCCTATATTCAGCCTTGGCATTGCTCCTTGCAACTACACCCTGTTTTTTGCTACGCCAAGTCACCAAATTTCCCTAAAGTTGAGTGCAATATCCAGATGTTGACCTCCTATCTTTTTTAAAACTTGCCCAATCTGTATCCGTGTAGATTTTTACTTTTCTATCTTAGTTTTTTTGAAAGAACAGTCCTCTCCCTGGATTCTTTCTTGAATATCTTAATATACGATAAACTATATCAAGATGTCTTTGGCACGGTGAATGAATGTATTGGTTGACCACACTAACTACAAATGCTATGTCTGGTCGAGTATGTGAGAGGTAGATCATTCTTCGCACAAGCCTTTGATATCTACCTATATCTACCGGATTTCTATCAATCAAGTTCTTCCTGCCTTTTGGTTCAATTGGAGAGTCTATGGGCTTACAACTGAGCATTCCTGTCTCTTCCAATAAATCCATCGTATACTTCCTTTGTGATATGGAGATTCTCTTTTTACTCCTTGCAACCTCCATTTCTAGGAAATATTTCATGATTCCTAGGTCCTTGATCTCAAATTCCCTTGCCATAATCTTCTTAATTTCTTCCATCTCTTGAAAGTAATCTCCAGTCCATATTATGTCATCCACATATACGATCAAAACTGTAACCTTCTTGTTTGTTGAATGTTTGGCGAAGAGAGCATGATCTGTTTGTCCTTGTAAGTATCTATGACCTTTGATTACTTTGGAAAATCTTTCAAACCAGGCCTTGGGTGACTGCTTTAGGCCGTATAGTGACTTCTTTAGCTTGCACACCGTATTGTCCCGTTTGTCTTCATAGAAATCAGGTGGAAGACTCATATATACTTTTTCTTCTAACTCTCCATTCAGGAAGGCATTCTTCACATCAAGTTTTTATAGAGGCCAATCCATATTTGTTGCTAAGGACAAGAGAACTCGAACAACAGTATTAAGCTTCGCAACTGGAGCAAACGTTTCTGTGTAGTCTATACCGTAGGTTTGTGTGAAGCCATTTGCCACCAATCGGGCTTTGTACTGCTCCGTTGAACCATCTGGTTTTACTTTAATCGTGAACACCCACTTGCATCCCACTACTTTCTTATTTTGTGGTAGTTCCACTAGGCTCCAAGTCTCATTTTTTTCAAGTGCACGCATTTCTTCTAGCACAAAAGACTTCCATTCTGGGACAACTAGAGCTTCCTCAATAGTCTGGGAATGTCAAGTCTAGAAAGATTTGTTGTGAAGGCACGAAACGAGGTTGATAGGTTATCATATGACACAAATTTAGAGATTGGGTGTTTTGTACATGACGTAAGACCTTTTCTTAGAGCAATCGGATCATCTAGCCTATGATGGAGAGTTTCGGGATTACCTGAGGATGAAGGAATAGAACCCACCATAGGTTCAGATTCAGGGCAGCCCGTAGTGCCTGTGAGTTGTTTATTTCCTTGAAAATTTTTCCTCCGAGAGTAGACTTGTAGTTCTTGCTGATTTGAAACTGAAGGAGGTGGTTGTGGAATTGGCAATGAAGATGGCTGTAGGGTTGGCTGTGAAGGCGGTTGTGGAATTGGCAATGAAGATGGCTGCAGCCTGCAGGGTTGGCTGTGAAGGCGGCTGGGAAGATGGCTCCAGGGTTGGCTGTGAAGGTGGTTGGGAAGATGGTTGTAATGGTTGGGGGTTGGCTGTGAAGAAGGTGGTTGGGAAGATGGCTATAATGGCTGTGAAGATTGATGTGGAGCTTTAGGCTCTGTTTTGGCGTGGGCTGGAGTTGGAATCTCGATAATGGTGGCTAACTGTGGGGCTGAAGTACCTTCAACTGTGGTGTCCTATTCCCACACATAAGCTTCTTTATCATTACTCTCCCCCTAAAGCGAAGTGTGGGAATAATATGGTATCTCTTCAAAGAAGGTAACATCTCAGGTAACAAAGGATTTTTTTTTTTTTTTTTTTTTTTTTTTTTGGGGTAGAAACATCAATATCCCTTTTTTGTTGGAGAATAGCCAAGGAATATAGTCTTTATGGTTCAGGGGTCGAGTTTTGAGCGATGTTGGGAATGGACATGGACGAATGCAGTGCAGCCAAATGTTTTGGGAGGAAGGTTATTGGTGAGGATATTCAGGTGTGGAGCTTGAGTTGTGAGGACAGACAATGGGGATTTAAATTTGAGGGGACGGTTGGGTAATCTATTGATGAGAAAAGCAGCGGTTAAAAAGGCATCACCCCACATATATTTGGGTACATTCATGGTGAACATAAGGGCATGGGCCACCTCTAGTAGATGTCGATTCTTTCGTTCCGAGACTCCATTTTGCTGTGGTGTATTAGTATAAGAACTGTGGTGAACGATTCCATGATGGTCAAGATAATTACTCAAAGTGGGCTAGAAATATTCACCACCATTATCAGTTCTTAAAATTGATTTTTTTTTTTTTTTTTTTTTTTTTTTTTTTGAAATTGGGTTTGAACCATTTTATGGAAGGTTTGAAAGATTTGGCAAATTTTAGATTTTTCTTTAAGCAAGTAAACCCTTACTCATGTATGGTCATCGATAAACGTGATAAACCATCATTTTTCATTTAAGGTCGTTACCTTAGATGGACCCCATATATAATTGTGAATTAAGGAGAAAGGCATAGAGGGCGTATATGGTCTTGGTGAGAAAGGAACACGAGTATGTTTAGCAAGTTGACAAATATCACAAGCAAAAGAAATATAATCTTTATTTCTAAATAGAGTTGGTAACAAAACTTCAAATATGAAAAACTGGAGTGGCCTAATCTATGATGCCACAACATTATTTCTCTATCAGTAGAAACCGAAACAGGTGACACTCTTGACACAAGTGCTTTCTGATTCTTGGATTCTGAATTCTCAAGGAAGTAAAGTCCCTCATAGACTCTAGCACTACCAATCGTCTTTCCCGATGATAGATCCTGAAATTGACACATGGAAGGAAGAAAACAGATTGCATTTCAAGGTTGGAATATGTAGGACAAAATGGAGAATAAGGGTTTTTGAGACTTGTATTGAGCCTATTCTAGCAATAGTAGCTAGAGATCCATCTGCAATCTTAATTTTAGCAATATCGAGTATAGGAGGAAAAATGTCTAGAACAACCTGTCATGTGGTCAAAGGCACCGGAATCGATGATCCACGGTTCCCGAGTATGAAGTGAAGAGAGCAAGGCTGAATGGTTACCATTGTGTGTCATGGTGCACAATCCTACATTGGAAATTGGCTTAGATGGTGCTGGTGTTGGAGTGAGAGGACGATAAAGTTGCTCTAGCTGCTCCTTATTTAGTGCAATCGAAGAGTCTGCATGTTGTTGTTGTGTGGGAGCATCAATTCCTTGTTTATCTTGGGAAACATGGAAGCCTTTTCCTTCATTCTACTTTCGAGGAGTCCAGTTTTCTGGTTTTCCATGGATTTTCCAGTAAGTATCTCTGATGTGTCCAGTTCGCTTGCAATGGTCACACCAAGGCCGGTTCCTTCTCTGTTGGTTCTCACTGTTGGACTGTGGTCCTCGGGCGGCTAAGGCAGAGGCATCCGTGGTTGAGATTCCAGCATCATTAGAATTTGAGATTGCAGCATATCATTAGGAGTTCCTAACATTAATCTCTTTCGGCTCTCTTCCTGCTTTACATCCGAAAAAACTACATGAACATCTGGTAGAGGCTTTGTATTCAAGATCCTTCCACGAACATCATCTAGATTTTTATTAAGACTGAGCAAAAACTTGTAAACTCGATCTCTTTCTTGAATGCCCTTATACCGCTTGTGATCCTTAGCACAATGCCATGTTATTTCATCAAAAATATCCAATTGCTACCAGTAGCGTGATAGAGTGTTGAAGTATTCCATTACGCTGAGTTCTCCTTGGCGTAGATCATTCAGAATACCTTTGAGTCTGAAGATTTCTGAAGTGTTCTCCTTGTTGGAATAACTTCGCTTCACGGCATCCCACATCTCCTTTGTTGTTTTATTATACATGAAGCTTTCTCCCATCTCGTTATTCATGGAATTGATTAGCCATGACCTAACCATACAATTTTCTATTTTCCAAGTTTTAAACTTAGGATCTTTCTCATTTGGTTGTGCAGCATCGCCGGTGAGATAGTCTTCTTTTCCTTTCCCTTTTATGAACATCATCACAGAATATGACCATTGAACAAAATTCTGTCCATTGAATTTATGACTCGTGACTTGCTGAAAAGGAACTTCAAATCTATTGGTTGGAGTCGGATTGACAATCCCTAATGAAGCAGAGGTAACATCGGACGATGAGGTTTCTTTTCTGCCGGCCATTCTGTATTTTGGCATTATGGTTGGCAGAGAGATTAGGGTTCAGATAGTGGCTCTGATACCAGGAAAATACATTTACATAGGCAGCAAAGAATAACAGAATAAAGAAAATCTCTCTAATAATGTGGTTGATTTGCTGTAACAATCAAATCAGATTTTAATGACTAAAACCTAATCCTAAACAACCAGATAATCAATAAGGAAGATTTGAATATTTCAAATTAATTCAAAATCTTCTAGATTGATTTAATTTAGTAGAACCCGATCAAATCAATTTGATTTGATCTGCCGACAAGCTCTACTATATTTTTTTATTCCAGTTTTTTGGTGTATGTTTTGTTCTTGACAAAGTGTGGGAAAATCGAGTGAAAGATTGGGTTGAATGATTCTTCGTACATTTTTGTTTGCTCATCTTAGTTGGTCGAGTGACTTTTATAGGTAATAATTATCGTCTCTGTTCATTTGATCTTTATTCTTTTTCATTTTTTTATTGCTTTTGTTTCCTAGTTGACTAATCTCTCTTTGATTGTGTTTTCTCAAAGTCAATCTTTTTTCACTTGGAGTGAATTTTCTACATAGAAGGTTTTTTTTTTTTTTTTTTTTTTTTTTGTGTTAATTTCTTCATTGGACAAAAACTATTGTTGTACTTTTTCCCTATAAGGTGTTTGGTCGGCCATTATTTTTAGATTTGGTTAGGGATTGGTCTCCGTTTTTGTAGTTTCGTTTGATTTTTGTTTCAACACTTAGCGTTTTATTTGTACTTTCAAACCTGGTCTGCCAAAGGAAAACTCTCCCTCTGTTTTTTAGTGTTCGTTTTTCAGCTTAATAATATCCTTGTTTCTTTTCAAGAAAAAAAAAATTATTGTGAGAAATTTCATTAACTGGAATGGTTTTTTTTTTTCTTTCACCTATTTGGTTAGGTCTAGCCTAGGTTGCGCGGGTCTTTTATGTTTTGCAAACATTCCATTGTTTCGCAATTCAATTTGAGAACTCTTCTTAAAGAGATGCATTATTTTTCTGAGTTTTTGTCTTCAAGGTTAATTTTTTCTTTATAATTGCTGTGTATCCGATCTCGTAATAATATATTGAAAAAGGAAGCATATGTACTTCTTCTATCAATTTAATTTCTTAATGATTAAATTGGACGTGGAAATGGAGAAATAAACAAGTAAATTCCAAATGCCTTCGGCCCCGTTCATTTCGTCAATTCGAGTTTATAATTTGAGTTTTGTTACAGTAAAAAGCTCTCAGAACCAGTCACATTTAACTTTTTTGCTACAGTAAAAAGTTCTCACATAAAACCACATCTCAACTCAAATTACAAATTCAAATCAGCGAAGTAAACGGACCCTTCATTTTTGTAGAGTTTCTTTGGCTGCCAAGCAGTTTGAGAAAGTTTTGGTAAAGATTGTAAATTATGCTAACAGTGAAGAAGTTCTTGTCCAGGTTGTGCTAATAGTCATTGTTTATGTTCTTCAGTTTACTACACACCCCTTGAATTGATTTGTTTTACTCTTCCTCAAACCATTTTGATTTTTTACCCCCTGATGTAACATGTTCATTTGCACTACTATTTCTAATCTTGGAGAAATAAACAAGAAAATTGCAAATGTCTTCTTTTTGTAGTTCCAAGGTATAATCTACTTCTAGTTTTCAATCCTCATAATTTATGTTAATAGTCACTAAAGAAATAGTAAATTATGTTAAAAGTGAAGAAATTCTTGTTCAGGTTGTGTTAATAGTTATTGTTTCTGTTCAGTTTACTACCCACCCCTTGTTGATTTGTTTTACTCTTCCTCAAACCATTTTTATTTTTTACCCCCTGATGTACATGTTCATTCGCACTACTATTTCTAACATTGGAGAAATAAACAAGAAAATTGCAAATGCCTTCTTTTTGTCAAGTTTCTTTGGCTATCGAGCAAGCAGATTGAGAAAGTTTTGGCTCCCATAGTTAGAATCATGTCGGTTGCCATTTATTAAGCAAAGGCAACCTTACTTCTAAGGTATAATCTCTCTTGTTTGCAATCCTCATAACCTATGTTAACCGTTTCTAAAATGTAATAAGTTAGAGGTTGTGTTAATAATTATTGTTTTTGTTCTTCAGTTTATTACACACTTCTTGAATTGATTTATTTTACTTCTCCACAACTATTTTGAACTAATTACAAAAATTCCCCTTAAATTATGCCTCTTGTAACACTTTGCTCTTATGTACATAACATTCATTCCCTTAAACAATGAAACGTTAAAAATTTAACAGTTTTTTACATGTGTCACATAAATATCATATGTTAAATAATTTAGAGCACAATTAATATTTTACCCACGCACCCACGTGACAGGTACATTTCCTTTTTCTTCATTAAAAGAATGGTTTTTTATTTTCCATTTGCTATTTTTAACCTAAAAAATATTCAAAACAACTCCATACATTTTTTATTGTATAAATAAAAAAATTCAAAATTTTTTTAACTTACAGTCAATTAATGATGGATGTTTCATAATTAAAAGTTCAAATTTAAATTAATTTTGGATTATTTCAATTCAGAGTTACCAAAATACCCCTAAAATAACTTATTAAATGTCAATTTCCATTAAAAATTTAACAGAGGGGGCTTTCTTGTTAGCATTTCATTCTTCTGAGGGACGAGATGTTATTTTTGAAAGACTAGTGGGCAAAGTGTTACAAGGGGTATAATTCGGAAGGAATATTTGTAACTAATCCCAACTATTTTAATTTTTTATCCCCTGGTTTACATGTTCATTTGCACTACTATAGGGGCATAAGTCGGGTGAAAGTTTTGGGCGCGTTTGGAACTCGTTCTAAAATGATTTTATTTTTTGTATGAAAATGAAAACGTTTTTAATCTTGGACAGAAATTATTTTTAAAAATGCGTTTGATAGTCTTATCAAAAGATTGTTTTCAGTGTTAAAAAACTATTAATGTCTCTCTTTCTCTCTCTCTGCTCGAGAAAGGAGAAAATGAAAACAAAAAATAAAAAAAACTAAAAGTCGTTTTTTATTTCTCTCTCATTTTACACTAAGCTAAAAAAATCGTTTTCATTTCTGTTTTTTATCTTTATTGCGCCAAACGTCGTTTTAAAAACGTTTTTTTACTCGAAAAACGTGAAAAACAAAAACAGGATTAATTGCAAATAATCCCAACTATTTTAATTTTTTGCCCCCTGATGTACATGTTCATTTGCACTACTACTAATGTAGGGATATTCATTTTCTAATCATTAACACTAAGGCAAACAAGTCAACTTCCCTATGAAATGCTCGTTAGTTCTTGGTCATGCCTCTATTGTAATGACTTGGAAGATTGTCTAAATCTTTTTATTAGCAGTACTTGCAGACCTTTTTTTCTTTGTACTGGTATGCAGCTTATGGTGCTTTTTTTATTATTATTTTTTAATATATCACTTTTAGTAATTACTAGCCAAAAGCCCGCACGTTGTTGCGGGGAATACTTGTTGTATTGTACAAAAAATTGAAAATTTTTATAGTATAGGGTTATTTTATATATACATATATAAATAGGTAAAGTCTTCAATCCAATACTGGATTAGAGCGGCACATATATATTTTTTCTAAAAATATGTATATAGGTGTTTAGATAAATTATAAGTGTCTCCTCACATTATATATGTTTTAAGAGAAAATATACATTAAAGAAATATACCTATTTTTAAAAAAATATATACATGTACTACCTCAATCCGGTATCGAATTGCAGACAATTCCTATATATATATAGATATATTTATATAATAATGTAGTGTAAATCAAAAAGGAAACATACCATATAGACAAATAAGTTTTGATTTGAATAGTAAAAGAAAAGAGAACAAAAAATTCAAACATAATATATATATACATACATGTATATATATAGAGAGAGAAAGAAATACCTGATTGAAGAAGCTGAAGCGATCTCGAAGTCAATGTGTAGAGACTGTGAGAGTGAAATGGAATCAAAGAGTGAAGGGATTTGTGCTTGAAAATTCACAACTGCCCACACAAAAAAAGCCAACTTAGAAGAAGAGAAAAATGAAGTGAAGAGATTGGCACTAAAACAGTCTAAAACTTTATAGAAAATACGCTGACAATATACATATAATTCATCAATGAGAACTTCTAAAACAAAACAAATGACGACAAAAATAATTCCACAACAATCAGATTCGTTCTCTCATTCATTTGGTTTAGAAAAAAAAAGAGTGAAAGAAAGTAAACACCAAATAGAGAAAATGGAAGCTTACAGCGCGAAGTAGAGATGTCACATCCCTTTCTCGAGCGTTCTTGATAGCTTGATAACAAAACCAACAAATCCCATCAAATTTTCAATTCAAAACCAAGCTTTTATATTCCACCTAATTTCAGAATTTAAAATAATAAAAAAGTCTCCTCAAACGTCTTTTACTTAGCTTCTACTTTACTCAAATCCCTAAGAAAGTTAAGAAAACATAGTTGTTGAAACAAAAATTCAACATAAAGTAGAAACTTTTCAACACAATCTAACTAGTAATTGAAATAACATCAATATTTGTGAAGAAAACCTTCCAATTGTTTGTCTCACACAGCAACAACACTTTGCACATAAATCATACTCATTGGCACAACCTAACAACAAAAAGAACATAACAAAAACATTTTAAAAACAGCTGTAACTTCAATTTCAGAGCAAACATATAAACAGAAATAAAGGGCAAAAAGCCTGTAATTTGGAAACTAATCGTGAAAAAAATTATGGTAAGCCTAACGTACATTGTGTTTCGAACAACGTTGGCTGAAACAATTGTCACTTTACACATAACTCATCAATCAATAAAAATAAATAAATAAAAAAGAAAAAAAAAAGATCAACATAATAGAGATCAAAGCATTTGATGTACCATTTGATCGGTTGATGAGTCCAATATAATAGAGATCAACGCATCTAAGCATGCCTCTTGTTCAAGTACTCCCCTAGTTGATAACATGTTCATCAAATTACACAAAAAAGTGGATCATCCCAATCCTATTTTTTAAAGAATACCACAAAAAACAAATTCAAGAAGAAAAAAAAAACAAAAAATTTAACAAAAAAAATTGTATTTGACTTTCATCCATTTTTAAGATTTATTCCAACTTAAGCACTCCTAAATCTAGCTATAAATCACTCTGTTACATAATTGAAAGTGAATACCTTATCAGATTCTGCAATAAGGACAATCGCACTTTGTTGAAGTAATGCCTTCAATCTTTCTCTTTGGAAATCCGACAGCCTAATATCATTTGCATAAAGAATCCCCCTTTGCTTTGCCAAATTCTCTTCCGAGTAACTTGGGAGGTTGCAAAGTCAAACGTAGAGAATTTTCATCCTCTGATAGCAACTCTACAACTTAACATGTATAGTAATCAAAGTAATCAGGCCCATCCCTATTACATTCCTCATAAACACGTAAAGCCTTTGAATCTTTTAACATAACCAACAAAGCCTTCTACAGCACAAATCACCACTAAGCTTATTAGGCAGAAGGTTAACCATAAATCATTAACAAAAGTAAAGGACAAACTTTTTCATTTTTTGAATATAGAAAGCAAATGGCCATTGATGAGAACATAGCCAATGAATCCCACAAATAGAAATTCCATACATATAGGTACAATCATCACCTTGTATATTTATAAATAGGCTTAGCTATGTAATTGATGATTATTGAATACAATTTCAGTATTATTCCCACTCTTGATTTCTGGTTCCTCATTCCTTTCTCAAATTTCTTCCTAATTTCTCCTCTAAATCTCTTCCCTTCCTCTTCTTTTTCTTCTCTCTTTAGTTCTACATCACCTTAATTCTTTTATTAATAAGAAGAATAATAATTTGGCAAGCAAATAGATAATCAGACAAAAGTAAAGAAACCCAATAGATTAAAACCCTTTTCTCACGAAAAAAAATATGAACAAATGCACAGGTTTTACCTGTAATATACCAAAATCAGCACCATTGACAACCTCCATTATTGGGCGTACATCCATGCCCTTTGGAGACAACAATTTCTTTCTTCGAGCCTTTCCTCTAACCGCCTATATTTCGTTTCGCATGACAGTTTTGTTGACGGTGTTTTTCCGACAACTCGTTTTGATCTCTCTTAGTCACTCACGATTATGCTAAATCCGGGATAATGAAATGCACCGAAAAATAATACAGAAGGAACAACGATTTTTATAGTGGTTCGGCAATACTATTTGTGCCTAATCCACTTGTGCATGCACTATGTTTGTTGGAGTGATTACAAACGTTGCCTTTTCAGATACAAAAATCTCTAACCCCTCTCTCGGTCTTTCCTCGCTCTATTTATAGGTCCTCTCACGTACTCTACACATTCCCGGTTCCCAAGATGGAAGCCAACTTCCGTCCTCGATCCGCGGGAGGGTAGGTGAGTTCTAATGATGAAAGTTCCAAAGTCGGTGGCGATCCTCCGTCTGCGCCGATTTCCTGACTTAAACGCCCGTTGTCGGATCAACACTTCCCTCCTCGAGTTGACATGACTGCTGGCAGGCCCACTTGCAATCTTCCTCGACATCTTGGTTAAAGGAGGTCGAGACAGTTTCTTCGACGTTAACTGTCGCATGATGACTCTCGGCGTCAAGGACACCATTACACGGCATTACCCTCGACGCCGAAGACAGGTTCCAAAGGGGAGTCCTCGGCGCGCGTCATCCGAGGGAGTGGTCGACTCATATTCAAAGGAAACGGTCGACCCACGGACTGTGGTGTAACAATTACCCCCTAGGCTGAGATGTCGCAGCGCGGCTTCACTGGCTACTCAGGGTCGAGGACGCCACGTGGCAGCTTTCTGCTGGGAGCAGTGACGGCGGCTCGTCAGTACAGCGATCATTGCGGTTGGTTTCTCGGGCAGTGGGTACGTCGCGTCGATTGTGTCGACTGTCACGCTCCCTCCTCTCGGGCGCCACGTGGCATTAGCGGATGAATCGCGACCGTCCGATGGAGTGTCCTTTGGGTTTACTCTTTGTTGACCGTTAGATCGCGTCCCACCATTCCCACCGTCGGATGGAGACTTATGACCTTCTCTGGCTGAGATTTAAGGGTTCACCGGGCGCCTATTTAAACCCCGAGAGGGTGTTAACTCGCACGATTGCTCAAGTGCCATTACTCTGGGATTTTCTCAACCGTCTTGCTTCCCGCGAGCTCACTTCTCATTCTATTTCCAGACTTCCGTCTTCCGGTGACGGTAAGTTCCCATTCTCCTCTCTGCCATTGCTCTGGTGTAGTCGCGTGCGGGCGGGCAGGGAGGAAGGAAACGCCCTCACCCGCGCTGCGTCGGTGTACCTGGCTGAAGCCGCCGGGAGCCACCGGCTGGGCATTTGTTATCATAACCCGTGGGCTTGGTTTCCCAAGTTCCAGCCCTGACATGTTCCCGCGCCTTTGCGCTGCACTGGACCTCTCGACCATTAGGAACTAACCTTTCCCTTTATTTGTTTCCGTAAGAAATGTCTTCCAAACCGCCTAGGGTCGACGGGTCTCCACATCTCGGGTGAGGGATGACCCGCCGAGATGGCGACGCCGAGCTCACCCTCGGTGGAAAGCGCGGACTCTCTCCTTCGTGAGGTCGAGGAGTTTCAAGGCTCGACCTCGCTCATGACGAGCCGATCCTCCTTGAGGACGAGGGAGCGGGAGGTCGGGCCGGCCAATCAAGATCGAGTGTGAGGTCGCCAACCAAGCCGCCTCGGGACTTGCCACGGATGTCAACCCATCCAAGCTGGGCCCCGAGCCGCTACTGGAGGCCTTCAACGACGCTGGATTGACCCCTGCACTTCTACCCGATCGTCCCGACTCCCCACGACTCGTGTTTTACCGCCTCGGGCGGGCTATATGACCGTTTATACCCGAGCCCTTACCTTTGGGGAGACCATTCCGATTCCATCCTTCGTGAAGGGCCTCTGCGCCCCACGGAATTTCCCCTGGCTCCAACTGTCACCCAATTGTTGGGTGACAATAAACTCGATGATCATTTTGTGGAGGAAGTTTCTCCGCCGACCTAACCGTCGAGAGTTCCTCTCCATCAAGCTCCCCTCAAGGCCTCTCCCGAACGTAGGGGATTCTTCTATCTGCTTCCACAAAGTCCAAACCTCAGTTCCTCCTGTGGTCGAGAAGACCATGAGTGCCTACCAGTGGAAACCCCAATTTTTCTTTTGGGGCGACTTAAATTTCCCACCGGCCGACGGCAACTATCCGGTGGAGGCGCAATGTTATTCCGCAAATACCGGCCCTTCGTCTCCCTAATTTCGCCGCGATGGGGCTTAACCTTCTCGCCGAGCTTCCCGACATGTTGCTTCTCTTTTGTCGGGTTCCTCGACCGCGCTTGATTCCATGCCTTGGCCAGCGTCGGCGTTTTCGAGGCCTGCTCAAGACGCAGCGTCGGCGCCGGTTCTCAATCGCCGAAGAACCGGGAAAGTACGGTTTGTTCGTACTCCTCGAGACCCTTTGAAGCGTACCTTCCGAGCCTCTGCCGGACCTCTTAAGCGGTGAGTTATCCCTTTTTTTTTTTTTTTTTAGTAATCCCTTTACCAGTAGTATAAGGGCGTGGTCGGGGAGAACACGGTGACATCTTTTTCCCCTGTAGGCATCCGCCCGAATGAAGTACAATCTTCACCCCCAAAGCCGAGGAAGAGGAAGGAGAGAGAAGTGGCCGGAGACGCCGGTGGCGCCCTCGCGCTCCGGGGCCGCCCGCCCTCGGGTGCCGATTCACTCGGGGTGCTTGTGATTGACCCCGGCTAGGGAGGCCCGGCGTCGAGGAATCGGGCGCGATCGCGAGGGTTGAGGGGTCCTCCCGGCCGCTTTCGGCCAAAGAGAAGGGAAAGGCGCCGAGGATGCCCCCCGCCCTTCGGGCGGGTGGTGCTGCCGGGGTGAAGATCGGCGACCCAGACTTCGCCGCCACCGACGTCATCCCCCGCTACCTTCCTGGCGCCTGCGCGCCTCCGGTTCGGCCTGCCAATCCAGGCCATCTACTCCCCACTTCCACGGTGACTCCTGGAATACTTTTGCGAGGCATCCTCGGCCCTTGATCTCTCACCGTGGACGCCGCCGGATCTCAGTATGTTCTCTACCGCTCTCCGATTCTCGTTTCCAACTTTGACGTTTATCCCCATAAACTCAAACAAGTCCCTTCTTTCAACATCTGTGGGCTCTTGGTGGCCCTCGAACTACGCCGACCGGAGGAGGGGCCGCAGAGGCAAACCGCCTCTAAAGACGTCGGCGCAGAGCTTACGCGCCTCAGTGCGCCCGAGATAAGGCTCTACGAGCCTCACCATCGAGAAGGCCAAAGTGCTATCCCTTGGTGAGGCCTCTCGTGAGAAGGCCTCGAGCTACAAGGAGGTGCCCAAGGCAGGCGCTCCAAGTCCATCGAGGAGTATCTCTGGCCTGCCGAAGGCCGGGCGAGAGAGGTGGCTTCCGGGCGATCCGGGGAGCTAAGTAGAATCTCCAGACTTTAGCGCCTGGTCGACGGTCGGTTAGAGCTCTTCAAAGGCCGCCGGAGCTCGAGCGGATCGTCCCGAGGGACGCGGTGGAGCGATTCCCGCCCGATATGCTCGAGGAGCCGGTGGCGAGAGGCTCGGCGCCTACCAAGACTGGGCTGAAGTTTGAAGAGCTCGGTACGACCCTCATGAAACTGGGCCGGTGAGCAGATCCTCGACCGCCCGGAGGAGCGTCCGGATGTTTCCCTCTCCTTCCTCGACGATTCCGACAATGAGGACGCCGATGTGGTCGAGCCCTACCAGGTGGATGGCGGCGAGGGCAATCCGCAGGGGATGCCGAAAGGCAGCAAAAAAAGCAATGAGGCGAGCCGGAGGAAGTCCAGCCGAGCAGGAGGTTGGGCGCCGAGGTGGCACCGGAGGAGTTCACCGAGCGAGAAGGCGGAACGGAGACGCCGAGTGATGGCGATTTTGTATTTCGCTTTTATTTATTGTTGTTTTTGATATAGGGTCGTAAGGCCCGCATAATATTACATTCAGTGCTTTGTAATTAACCATAAGGTCGAGACCTTATTTATTTATTTTTCTTTATATCATGCACTGCGTTATTCCTTATATCGTGTTGTGTGAAAATCCTTTTTGAAAATTCACTAAGTGTAGGCTCGACTACCTTAGCACCCCCGCCGTGGTGGAGTCCTTGAGTCGACACGGGGCGCATCATAGTAGATAGTAGGACCCGCGGTCGCTTGCTTGTAGAGCGTCGACTTTGTAGTTTTGTGGTCGACGATCGATTTACAAAAGTTTTGATCGACGTATCGACAACAAAAGTCTGTTTATAAAGTAGAAAGTACCATTTCGAAATACCATCTTTTATTTATTCGTGAATCGATTACAAGCCCGGTATTCTATTCTCAAAAATGAGAAAATGAGCGAATACAAGTAAGGACTTTTGGTTCATCGACCCGGTCTGCCGCAGCTTATTGGTAGTAGACCTTCAACCGGTCGGCATTCCAAGTATGTTGATGCTTCGGCCGCCGAGCTCTCGCCACCGGTATGACCCGCTCGCCACGACTTCCATTATTTTGTAGGGTCCCTCCCAAGTAGGGGCCCAGGCCCCGAGTTCTTGGGTTTTGTGTTAGGGGTGACAACGCCAGAACCGGATCTCCCACTCAAGGGTGCTTCACCGACCCGCTTGTTGTAATACATGGCGGTCCTTGCTTGGTATCTGACGAGCCTTAGTTGTGCGTCTGTCATGCGCCGCTCTTCCAAGAGGTCGAGCTCCAAGTTCATCAGCTCGAGTTCCTATCCTCTTCGTGCCGGGGTTACCCGTCTGGCCGGAATAGATACCTCGACCGCGGGACCCCGCCGAACCCGTGAGGCCATTGAAAATGGGGTCTCCCCGTGAAGGATCTCGCTGGTTGTCCGTATGGGCCCATAGCACCTTTGGCAACTCTTCGCCCATTTTCCTTTGTAGGTGTCGAGGCGCCTTTTAAGGTCGACCTTAATAATTTTATTTACCTCGACCTGCCCGTTAGACCTGGGGTAGATGACCGAGGAAATTCTTACGAATCCCGAGAAGGCTCGCAAAAGCGATTGGTGTTGTGGTTGTCAAACTGCCTCCTGTTGTCGGATACGAGAGAGGGACCCCGAACCGCACACGATGTTGTTCCATATGAAGTTGTGCACTTCACCTCACGAGATGGCGTTGGTGGCTCGGCCTGGACCCACTTAAATAAAGTAGTCGATCATGACGATGGCGAACTTGTACCCCCACTTGGGTCTTATGCGATGGGCCAATGAGGGTCAATCCCCCACTTAGCGAGCGGCCGAGGGGATACTATGGACGTGAGGTCCTCACGAGTGTAGTCGAGGGATGGGGGCATACCTCTGGCGGCCTCTCACATTTCTTTTTATGTATTCCCTTTGGCGCTTCTTTTCTAAGGTCGGCCAAAGTATCCCTGCCGCAATATCTTGTGGGCTATGACTGTCGCTTCATGGTTCCATGATCCCGTCATGTACCTCCGATAGGACCCTCCCGCCTCCTCTCGCTTCGAGGCACCGAGCAAAGGCGTGAGAACCCCCGCGTAGAGGAGGTTGTCGTGCATCGTGTATCTCGCCGCACGGTACTTCATCTTTTTGGCCTCATGCCTGGTCTTGAGGAGCTCCTGTCAAGGGTATCGATGATTGGATCCATCCGTACCGGGTTGGAGTTCCACCAAGTGCGACTTCGGCCGATTTCTCCGTGGATTCGGACTCTCGGCACCTCCGGTGGCACAAGGTGCAAAGGTCGATCCACTTGATGTCGCTTCTTTGCACAGCGGCGCGCCGCGCGTTGCTATTTTTATTTTCTCGGGCTTTCTTTTGTATGTCAAGTAGCGAACTTTCCCGCTTCTTTAACTTTCTTGGATATGCAGCCATCTTTTCATCCCCCGGTCCAAAATGCAGACCTTTTTACTGATTCACAATGAGTTGGGAGTCACCAAGATATCAAGGTTCTCGTGCCTTGGATGCTCCGCCAACCGAAGAGCACGAGAGCGTGGCTTCGTATTCGTTGTTGGACCTTGGAATTCAAACGATGGTAGGTGACTTTGTGTCCTTCCCGGCGTATGTAGCACCGGCGCCCACCAAGCCACGCCATTGTCGTTTGAGCTACCATCGACGTGGAGCTTCCATCGACGGGTTGGACCTCTTCGCCGGCATCGATAGGTAAGCCCGTAAATTCCGCCACAAAGTCGGCCAAAGCTTGACCCTTGATCGCGGTCCGCGGTTTGTAGTCGATGTCGAGCCCGGGCGGGTTCTATTGACCACTTGAGGAGGCGAATCGAGGCGCAAGCCGCAACACTTGTCTCGAGGGGGTGATTGGTCAATACCGATGATGTGGGCTTGGAAGTAGTGCCAGAGAGTTTTGCCGTCACCACCGGGCCGCGAGGGCGTAACTTTTCCATCCGGGGGTACTGCCTCGCCGAGGAGGCGCTTATCGCGAAGTACACCGGCAGTGCACTGCACGTTCGCCCTTTCAGGATTAACACCCCAGCTATGGCGTGTTCGAGACCCGCCCGAGTAAAGGCTCGACACTTCCCTTTCTATTGGTTTTGGGCAAGCCGAGGCTTACCAAGGTGTTCCTTTAGTTGATGGAGCGCATTGCTTCACTCTTCCACCACGAAGCGGCTTGCTACCTCTCGGTATTGAAGAAAGGAACGCACTTGTACGTGGATTTAGAGATAAACCTACCGGTGCGGCCACACACGGCCCGTCGCCTTCTAGACTTCCTAGGCTTCCTTAAGCGATGCCATGTCGAGGAGGCTGCCTTACCGGATTGGCCTCAATCCTTCGGCTGCTCACCATGAAGCCCAAGAACTTCCCGAGCGGCCTTGAAATTGCCGCGGTTCAACTTCATCTGTCGTCCCGAGTACATCGAACATTCTCCTCGGGTCTTCCGCTCTCTTGCTTTTACCGGCGTGTCGTCGACGTAGACCTCCATCGACCTCCCTATTAGCCCCCGCGAACATTTTGTTGACGAGGGGCGTTGGTATGTCGCTCCCGCATTTTTTTTACCGAAGGGCATCACCTTGTAGCAATAGAGCCCTCATCGTTATGAATGACGTATGCTCTTCGTCGATTCCGAGCATGGGTATTTGGTTGTATCCCGAAAATCGTCCATAGCTCGAGAGCTCGTGCCTCTTGATGGCGTCGACCACCGGTCAATTTCGGGCAACGGAAACTGTCCCCTAGGACATGCCCTTGTTCAAATCGCTAAAGTCGACGCCCGTCCGCCCCACTCTCCATTCGGGTTTCACGGGACGGATTGGACACCCGCTCGGGGTATGGGACTTCTCCGGATAAAGTTGTTCCGTGTGAGCTTGTCCACTTCCTTTTCGAGAGACCTCGGACCTCCCAGCGTTCATCGGTAGGCGTTTACGCCTCTTTGGTGGGAACTTGTCATTGATGTTCGGCCGATGACACATGGCGTTGGGGCTTATCCCTCCATGTCCTCGTGTGCCCGGGCGAACACGTCGAGGGTTTCCATTAAAAATCCGACCAACTTTCCCGGTCACGAGGTGCGATTACGGCCGACCCTCGGCGTCTGGTTGGGTCCCTTTCATCGGCGGGGACCTCGACCGGCTCCTAAAGGTCCCGCCTCGGGCTCTTCTCCGGGGAATCACGGATCCAAGTCGAGGCCTCGATTCTGTTTTCGACCATCCGCGACTCTCTGCGTACCTCCGTTAGCTCGGCGTAGTGGCGGATGGTTTTAAAGTACGTGAGCCTCGACTCATATTGGTTCCCTCGACTTTTGCGATCCGGCTCGGTGGGGAACTTCGTCGTCGGTGATAAATGGGCGTCACGCTTCGCAATGCCCCTTAGGGTCGGGCGTCCTATGACCGGCGTTATATTAGTCGCCTCCTTCACCACCAAATTTTCCGACATCACGGTCGGGTGTCTTGATCGGTCCCAATGGTCATGGGCGGTCAATGGCTCCTTCTGGGATTATGTTGTCTCTGTGAATCCATACGGTGGTTGGGCCTTTATTACGGAGCCTTGGCCGGAATCCCCATCTTGTCGAGGCAGTCGGCGTAGAGAATATCTACGGAGCTGCCGTTGTCGACCAGGATCCGGCATACCGTGTGGTTGCCGATCATGGCTTCCACCACCAGGGCGTCGCACTGCGGGAAATGCACACCTCTGGCGTCGAGCTCGGAGAAGGTAATCTCGGCGTCCTCATGTCGGGCGAGCTTGGCTTCGCGCCCAGAGACGTTCATGAAGCGCTGATTGAACTTCTCCTTCGCCTCTCGGGCGTAGTCCTTTTGGGCACGTCGAGAGGTGCCACCGAGGTATGGTCCCCCGAAGATCGTCCTTATGGCGTAACGGTTCGGGGAGGGTTATCGCGGTTATCCGTCTATTCTACTTCCGCCGGTCGTCATGGCGCTTTATTATTGTTCAGCAGTCGTCCATTTTCGTTGATCTCCCTTCGGGATGGGCCGCTTCGACCTGCGTCCCTCAGTCGCGTTGCACTCGGCCAAGTGGTGTGACCTCACCGTGGGCGGCGTGCACGCATTCGGTTCTCCGTCTTTGCCGGGTCGGCCCTCATGGGTGAAGGTCGGCGTAAGACCTGAAGGTGGCTGATCTCATGAGTGAAGCGTCCTCGATCCCCCCATTGTCAGGGGGTATAGGCGTCATACCGTTGCGGCCTGGGCGCTGTTTTCCACGGCTCGTCGAGGCATTGCCGCCCTATTGCTCGGGCGAAGGGTGTGTTTAACCTCGGCACACAGGGAGGACCCGGGCGCTGCCCCGTTGCTCTGATTGTTGGCTTGGCTGGCCTCCTCGCTCAGGTCGCCGCCTTGCTCTTAAGGGCTCTCTTGGCCTCCTGGCGTTAATGAACCCCCCGGCCCTCGTCGGGAATTCGTGATAAGTATGAGGGCCTTGGTCGGAGTCCGTCTTCAGGGGATGTCCTTTTTCATATGACAATGCCCCCATCGAGCCACTTCGCCGGAGATCCCCTCGGTGGCTGCGACTTGCTCCCGACAAGCTATCGGTCCTTGAGGACTCGTTGGGCCACTGGTACACTTTCTGGACAGGTTACCTTTAGGCGGGATGTACTTCTTGACACCTATGAACCGAAATCAAGAAGGCATTCTTGATGTCGTCCTAACCGCGATGGAGTTACGCGAGAGATCGAACCACCTCCTCCCGAATCGGAAAGGTGATTTCTGAATGCCCGGCATCACCTCCTCGGGTATCCATGCAGGACCATGTGCCCCGGTATACTTCAGGTGGTCGTCCGGTCACTCCTACCATCATATAGCGGAATGAAGCTGACTTGTACTGTCTGGGGGGACTGGGATGATATTCTCTGTGAATCCATGGTCATGGGGCGTGTACATCCTGGGCCGACATTTACTGCCTCGGCCACCTTCCCCACAACTTGCTCGGGTTGTTCGGTCTCCTCCCCATCTGCTTTTCAACACAGCCATCTTCTCGGCGGGGCCTTATTCTCTGCTGCGAGGCTCCTTCCTCGTGTTTCTGCGGCCTTCCATTTATAAGCGCCGAGCTTTGTTCTCAGGTCTCCCCCGTGCACCGACGTGGATTCCACGGGGACGGGTTTTCCTATGTGCATCTGAGGCGGTCGAGGAAGCGCACTCATATCCACAAGAGGCGCGCCGCCTCTCCCGTGCTCTTCTTGGCGCTGCCGCTTCCTGCTGACTGCTCGACCTAGCCGGATGAGCCTCATTCGCTCGACTATCACCGATTTCCTCGGTGTCACCGTGCCGTCACCAATTCCTTGGTTTCCTCGGGCGTTCACCGGGACCGCCGGCGGCGTCCTCGGCGGCGGCATGGGGTTCCGCCCACGGCCTTGCCGGCAAGGGTCGTAGCCATTCTTTCCACAATCGATCCAACGCCTCGACCGCTTTTGGAGCCGGTCGATGCGATCTGAGTGTTTTCGGTTGGTGGAAGTTCGGTCGGGCGAAGTCCGGCGGCGTAATCTGGACGGCCTGGGCCGGGCCGTGGTTGGCCGCTTGTAGGCGATTTCTAGGACGCATGATGTTGGTCTCTGGTCGTATAAGACTAACTTCAAAGGCGGGTTAAGTTTAAGGCTTGAGGCCCTTTCTAGCGCCAATTGTTGACGGTGTTTTTCCGACAACTCGTTTTGATCTCTCTTAGTCACTTTCGCGATTATGCTAAACCGGGATAATGAAATGAACCGAAAAAATAATCTGAAGGAACAACGATTTTTATAGTGGTTCGGCAATAATATTTGTGCCTAATCCACTTGTGCATGCACTATGTTAGTTGGAGTGAATACAAACGTTGCCTTTTTTCATACAAAAATCTCTAACCCCTCTTTGGTCTTTCCTCGCTCTATTTATAGGTCCTCTCACGTACTCTACACATTCCCGGTTCCCAAGATGGAAGCCAACTTCCGTCCTCGATCCGCGGGGAGGGTAGGTGAGTTCTAATGATGAAAGTTCCGAAAGTCGCCCCGATCCTCATGCTGCCGTCGATTTCTGACTTCTGCGCCCGCTGTCGGATCAACACTTCCCTCCTCGAGTTGACATGACTTTGGCGGGTCCACTTGCAATCTTCCTCGACATCTTGGTTAAAGGAGGTCGAGGCGGTTTCTTCGGCGTTAACTGTCAAGATGATGACTCTCGGCGTCAAGGACACCATTACACGGCATTACCCTCGACGCCGAAGACAGGTTCCAAAGGGGAGTCCTCGGCGCGCGTCATCCGAGGGAGTGGTCGACTCATATTCAAAGGAAACGGTCGACCCACAGACTGTGGTGTAACAAGTTTCATTCATAATGAGAAATCTACAATTCAAAAGATTTTACTGCAAGCTCTCTCTCTCTCTCTCTCTCACACACACACACACACACACACACGCACGCACATATATAACACCAAATTAAAAACAGAAAAAAAAAAACTTTGAAAATGAGAGAAAAATTATGGACCTGAGACATGAAGGAGCGTACTTGCATAATTGTCCTTTGAAAAACGTCATCAACAAAAAAAAAGCACAACAATAAGAGGGTATTGTATAAAAAAGCACAAAATTCAAACAGTTAAAGAAAATAACAACAACAATGAGTGGAGAAAAAAGGGAGAAGTGACAAAAACATCATGAAAAGAGATGGTGGAGAGAGAGAGAGAGAGAGAGAGAGAGAGAGAGAGAGAGAGAGAGAGAGAGAGAGAGAGAGAGAGAGAGAGAGAGAGAGAGAGAGAGAGAGAGAGAGAGAGAATTCAATGGGATGGAAAGCTAAGTTTGGTGGGATCAGACTGTGAGAGCTAAGTTTGGTGGGATCAGACTGTGAGCGCCTAAATTGGCACCAAGAATAAAAGAAAATCCGACTGCTTTTTTTTTTTTTTTTTTTTTTTTTTTTTTTTTTTTTTTTTTTTTTTTGCTCAGAAGAACATAGGAGCTTCTTTGAAGAAGGAGAAGAGAAGAGAATGAAAAATACAAAAAAGCCACCTGCCCAATGAAGGGAGAGAACGGGCAAAATAGTAAAATCAACTAATTAGAGAGAAGCGAAAAGACCACGCAGCCCCTGCACCAGTAGAAGAATAAACATAGATCTAAGGGTAAAATTGTCATTTCACTGTAGAAAGAATAATGAATTATGTTTTGATGAACAGTAAACCCCAACTATATTTATAATATCATTTCTCAATCTCATTTTGTCTTGGTGAAAAGAGAGAAATTGTATTTGACCATTTGAGAAAGTAATTCCTCCTTGACTGTGTTTCCAAAATTTGACTTAGTTGTGACCCAGTGAAAATTCTTTATCCTTGTTTCTTTCTTTATTGCCTTAAATAAATACACATGATCTTGGATTTTCGTGTAATTGCATTCTCTTTTTGAGAAATAAGATAGATCGTGATCCTCTGTTCTTTATATGTTGAATTTTCTCATAGCTTCACCGGGAATTTATTCTTTTTCATGCTTTTCCTTATTAGCATAAACAATAGCTTATGTTTTTATTTTATTTTATTTTATTTTAAATATCGCTTCTACTAATTATATTTATTTATTTTCAACATCATGACCATATCATGTTTTAAAAACAAATTCATGTTTTTTCTTATAATTTGTCATGTATTAAAAAGAATCTACTTTTAAAAATGAATTAAAAAGCTCAAACAAACACTATTCAATATTTAAAAAACCTGAAACGCCACATTTAACTCTGACAGTGTTAAGGAATCTCAGGATTAAACTTGTTAAGCAAGCTTTGTTATTAGTTAGTTATTAAGCTTATAGTTAGTTAGATGGTTAGTTTGTTATAAGCTTTACTAATCTTGCTGAGTAAGCTTGCTGATGGAAACTATATATATTTGTTACTGTAGCAATATTATTCAATCAATTGAATTCTTCCAAAAATCTTTTTGAGTACGTTTTCCTTATATGGTATCAAAGCTCTCTTCTTGACAGTCACGGAGTTCTTTTCCAACCGCCATGGGAGATCCTTCTACGGCTGTGCAAACAAATTCTTCCGCTTCTTCTTTCTCTCGCTCAACTCCGATTACTTTTTTGCATCCGATTTCCTCAAAATTGGATAATAACAATTTTCTTATATGGCGGCGACAGATTCTTGCCACCGTTCGAGGTTATTGCCTTCAGGAATTTCTCTTTAATTCCGCAAGATCTCCTTCGAGGTTTCTTTCTCCCGAGGATGAACTGCTTCGTGTGATTAATCTGGAATTTCTTGAGTGGGAACAACAGGACTAGTTGCTTGTCTCTTGGATGTTGGCCTCCATGACGGATTCAGTTCTTGCTTGAATGGTCAACTGTGAAACTGCGGCTCAGATTTGGTCAACAATTGAGGTATATTTTGCCTCACAGATTCGTGCTAAGAAATCTCAATTCAAGACTCAATTGCAAAATGTTCGAAAAGATTCTTTAACTGTGACTGAGTACTTGCTTCGAATTCGATATTTTGTTGATATGCTTGCTTTAGTTGGACATGTAATCGCTCCCAAGGATCATATTGATGCAATTTGTAATGGCTTACCTCCTGACATTTTTGAAATTAGTGTGAATTTTGGATTTAGTGAACATTCAGTTGAGGAAATTGAGTCTCTAATTTTGGCTCAAGAAGTTCGAATTGAAAGGGCTGTTAAGATAAGTGATGGCTCTAACTCAGTTGGTGGTCTCAATCAACCAATCTGGCCATGACTGGTGGCACACCTCATTCTCACTCGAGATTTGGGGGTTCTTCTTCTGGAAGTTATAATGGAGGTTTATCTCCATTTTCTGGTCACTCGTCTGGTGGTTTTCCCTCTAGACAACATTCCTTCTCTGGACATTCTAACGTTAGCAACAGGGGAAGGTTCAATGGCCGTGGCCGTGGAAATGTTTGGAACAAAAACAAGGTTCAATGTCAACTATGTGGAAAAACAGGACATATGGTGATGCAATGCTATTATCGTTTTGACAAATCTTTTACAGGTCCTTCTCAGTTCAATCATCAACCTCAGGGTAATCTTGCTCAATGTCAAAATACCTCAGCTGATTCAGCTCAGATGGGAGCTATGCTTGCTGCTCCTGAAGCCATAATCGATTCAGCATGGTATCCAGATGCATCCTTTGACATGGAGTGGTATCCTGATTCTGGTGCTACAAACCACTTGACAGCAGATCCTTCCAATCTCATGACAAGTTCAGAGTTCTATGGATCTGATCAGGTGCATGATTAACGCCCAAAAGTGATGTTCACAAGCGGTCAATTGTAGCACAGAAGGGCGGTCGTATCCACAGAGAGATAACAAAATAACAAGAACGATTAATAGAATAAGAGCATTAGAGAAAAGTGAATTAAAGAAAAAGAATAGTTTTTGAGATTTTTGTTACAAATATAATAAAAAGGAGAAAATCTGTAGGAAGAAAATTCAATAATAAAAATGGTAAGGTGTCGAGAATCCCTAATGTTTCGTTCACCAATTCCAGTTTTGATTCACAAAATAAAAGAACTGAATAGATTAAATCTCTATGTTGACTCCGGAAATATTATCATTACAAGTTATCTAAAATCGACAATATATCAATTTGACAATATTGCAGTAAAAGACAATTTGTAAAATAATTTGAATAACAAAACATTGCATGACAGAATTACATAAGAAAAGCGTGACTGAACTTATATAAAAATTGGCACACAATATTTTGAAAAGTAATAGAAAAATAGATGAGATTTAATTCATTCAGATATTAAACTTTACAGCACAAGGAATCAAAACCCCGAATTGGGTCACTCAACAAAAGTTCATCTCTAACCTCACCAAGAAAACTCTAGCCTATCTTGCAAAACATTCTCACAAGTTCTAGAGAGAAAATATGAGACTGACAGCAAGACGATAGAAAACTGAATATTGAAAATCCCTGAAACCTTAGGCTAACCCCTCTATTTATAGTGTTCAGAGGTTGCCTGTCAAATAAGGAAACAAATAGTAAAAATAGAAAATTACAAAGGAAACAAAATAAAATTACACATAAATTAGGAGAAATCATATATTTAATTTGGGGAAGAAATCCGGTAATTTGCTCTAATTTTTGGGGAAGGAATTCGGATTGATCACCAATTCAGACACGTGTCGCAACGTGATTGGAAGTAAGGAGTAAGGCCGCCACGGTCGCACGCGAATGGAGGAAGGAGTCGGCCATTGAGACAAACTGGGACCCACTTTGACAGTGGCGCGCTACCGAGGAAACCGCAGGTCCGGCAACAAGCAGTGAGGGACCCACGCGAGGAATGTGCCGAACGCTACCGATGGCGCGCGGTACGGACGCCCAAATCAAATGCGGACGGACGCGGCTGGGACGCCACAGAGATGGAGTGGGGAAGGCGAAAGCGGGGCCCACGCGGAGAGATAGTGGCTTGGCTCGACTTGTTGCGGCTCGGCTCGGTGTGCACGCTGTCTCACGTGTGGCTCGGTGAAAGGCTTAAAAATATGGCTTTCATGGCTTCTTCTTGTGTAGCTTTTTACACTGCTTTTTATCTGTAAATAACTAGACAAATTCCAATTAAAAATATTATGAATGAAAATAATGGAATTGCTTAATTAAAGCTTAAATATTTTAATATTATATAAATCAAAAGCAGTATTTAGGGTGCATTTTCATGCACTAATCAGTGCACATGGGTAATGGTAAGGGACTAACTATTACACGCATTGGCTCTTCTACTTTTTCCAGTCCTTTTGTCTCTTCTAAATCTCTAGCTCTCAAACACTTATTACTAGTCCCTGAAATTCGTAAAAATCTGCTAAGTGTTTCAAAATTTGTAGCTGATAATCAAGTTTTCTTTGAATTTCACCCTACTTCCTGTTTTGTCAAGGATTCAACTTCAAAGGAGGTGTTGCTGAAGGGTTGTCTTAAGGATGGTTTGTATGTTTTTGACAACTCCCAGCTCAATCTCAAGTCGTTGGATTCAATTGTCTCTCCACCCTCATCTACATTTTGTCCTTCTGTTTCCAGAAATTTAAATTCCTCTATTCCTGTTATGCATGCTTGTTCTAGCACTGTTCATAAATCTACTGCTTTTGAGCTTTGGCATAATAGGCTAGGTCATCCAGCAGATAAGATTGTACATCATGTGCTATCTACTTGTAATCTTTCTGCCATCAATAAAACTTCTTCCACTGTCTGTCAATTGTGTTGTCTTGGTAAAGTACATAAGCTGCCATTTCCAATCTCTCACACAACATACACTAAACCATTGCAACTTGTCTTCTTTGATCTATGGGGTCCCTCACCCACCTTGTCTTCCAGTGGATATCGATATTATATTCATTTTGTTGATGCTTATTCTCGCTTTACTTAGGTGTATTTACTTTGCACAAAATCTGAAGCATTACAAGCCTTTATTAACTTCAAAACACTGGTTGAAAAACAACTTGAAGCACCCATTAAAAGTGTTCAAACTGATTGGGGTGGAGAATACCGTGTCTTTACAGATTTTCTTGTCCAAAATAGCATTGAACATAGACACCCTTGTCCTCATACACATGAACAAAATGGCATTGCCGAGCGCAAACATAGGCACATAGTTGAAATGGGTCTCACTCTTCTTGCTCAAGCATCCATGCCCCTTAAGTATTGGGATGAAGCTTTTCGTACCTCTGTTTTTCTCATAAATAGACTTCCAACACCAATACTTCATCATAAAACGCCCTTAGAAGTTCTCTTTCATACTAAACCTACATATTCACAACTCAAAGTTTTTGGATGTGCTTGTTTTCCACACACTAGACCCTACAACAGACACAAGTTGGATTTTAGGTCTACACCATGTACTTTCCTTGGGTATAGCATCAAACATAAAGGGTATAAATGTCTTGATTCCTCTGGACGAATTTACATTTCGAGGGACATCATATTTGATGAGATTTCCTTTCCTTTTGCTGGCTACAATAAAGCTGTTGCTCTCAACTCTGGTAAGGCTAGCTCCTCTTCCCTGTCCTCTTGTCCATTTGCTTCTCCTTCTGCTGTACCTGTCACAGCACCAATAATCCCAGCTCCTGCTCCATGTGTTGAAAATTCGGCCACTGTCCCAGCACCAATAAATTCAGCACCTACTTCTTGTGCTATAACTCCAGCCCCTGCTCCATGTGCTGAGAACCAGGCTACTGTCACAGTACCAATACCTCCAGCACCTACTCCATGTGCTGAAAACTCACGGCAGCTTATTTCCTTGCCCTCTCATTCCATGGTCACACGTTCCAAACGGGGAATTTTCAAGCCTAAAGTATACATGGCCACTCGCGAACCTAGTACAGTTGAAGAAACTCTCACATTAGAGCATTGGAGACAAGCCATGACTGATGAATTTCTTGCTCTTCAATGGAATAACACTTGGAGTTTTGTCGCGTTACCTCCAGGAAGGAAGGCCATTGGCTGTAAGTGGGTTTTTCGAGTAAAGGAGAATCCATATGGCAACATAAATAAGTATAAATCTAGACTTGTGGTAAAGGGGTTTCACCAAGTTGCCGGTTTCGATTTCACTGAGACTTTCAGTCCAGTGGTCAAGCCAACCACTATTCGAGTTATACTTACTTTGGCACTGAGCAAACAATGGTCTGTGAGGCAACTTGATGTGAATAATTTCTTTTTGAATGGAGATTTACAAGAGGAGGTTTTCATGGAGCAACTTACGGGATTCATTGATCAACAAAATTCTAGCTTGGTGTGTAAGTTACATAAATCTCTATATGGCTTGAAACAGGCTCCTCGAGCCTGGTTTGATAAGCTCCATCATGCCTTGATCAAACTTGGTTTTCATTTAGCCAAGTCAGATAGATCACTCTTTATTCAAACCACAACACAATGGTCAATACATATTCTTGTCTATGTGGATGATATATTGATCACAGGGACTAATGACTTGGCTATCCAAAAGGTGTCGGATTAATTAAATTCAGCCTTTGCCCTTAAAGATTTGGGTGAACTTGATTATTATCTGGGAGTACAGGTAACCAAGACCACTCAAGGACTTCACTTATCTCAAAAGAAGTATATCACGGACTTGTTGTGTAAAACAAAGATGCAATATGCCAAAAGTGTTTCTGCACCTATGACAACCGGGCAAAAGCTAACTTCTTTTGGCAGTGATCCAGTGAGCAATGTCCAGCTATATAGAAGTGTGGTTGGAGCTCTGCAATATGTGACAATTACAAGGCCGGAAATCTCATTCAGTGTCAACAAAGTATGCCAGTTTATGCAAGCACCTTTGGAGGGTCATTGGAAAGTGGTAAAGCGGATTTTGAGATATCTTGTTGGCACAATTGACTATGGACTTCATCTGAGACAATGTCCCGCAGCAAACTTGGACGTGGTTGGCTTTTGTGATGCTGACTGGGCATCAGACGTTGATGACAGGAGATCTACCTCAGGCTTCTGTGTCTTTCTTGGACCAAATCTGGTATCGTGGCAATCTAAAAAATAGCATACAGTCTCTCAGTCATCCACAGAGGCAGAATACCGTAGCTTAGCTAGTGTTGTGGCAGAAATCTCTTGGTTGCAGTCTCTATTGAGTGAGTTAAGTTTTTCTGCCTCAAAGACACCTGTAATTTGGTGTGACAATCTCAGTACTGTGCATTTAGCAGCAAACCCAGTCCTACATGCAAGAGCTAAGCATATAGAGTTGGATTTGTACTTTGTCCGGGAGAAAGTCACGAGAAAGCAAGTAGATGTACACCATATGCCTACAGTGGATCAATTAGCTTACATCTTTACTAAAGCCATTTCAAGCTCAGCCTTTAGTCAAATACAGAGCAAACTTAAAGTAAAAAATCTTACTACTTTAAGTTTGAGAGGGACTGTTAAGGAATCTCAGGATTAAACTTGTTAAGCAAGCTTTGTTATTAGTTAGTTATTAAGCTTACAGTTAGTTAGATGGTTAGTTTGTTATAAGCTTTACTAATCTTGCTGATGTAAACTATGGGCATGTTCTTTTACACATAAAACTCAAAAAAAGACAACTCAAGTTTCAACTTTATTCAAGTTCACGTTCTTTTAAGTTTTAACTTCACTCAATTTTACTCAGCTTTATTCAAGTTCTTACTTTAACTTAAATTATAACTCAAATTCAACTCAAAAACTACACTCAAGTTACACTCTAAAAAAACAACCCTTATATATATTTGTTACTGTAGCAATATTATTCAATCAATTGTATTCTTCCAAAAATCTTTCTGAGTACGTTTTCCTTATAGACAACAAGACTGACACATGTGAATCGAATGACTGCATCTAGTCTATATCTATTCTATAAAAATATTACAAATCACGGTTGGTTTACTATAGCTCCCCTCACATATGTACTGTTCAAAGTTTTTGCCTTTCTAATTTGTCGCTTCCCTTTTTTCTCCTCAAAGTCTTTTTGCACCCTCTCTCTCGTCGAGCTCGCATCTTTCTCTTTTTTTCACTTCACTGATTTAAATTTTTAATTTAAATTAAAATTTAATTTTATGTAAAATTTTTTTTATTATAATAAAAAAATTAAATATTATTATTTATAAAATTTTTTTATTATAATAAAACTTAAATTTTAAACTCAAATAACATAATGAACAGAGCCATTTGTTTCCTTCTGCCTTTCGCTCTTATCTCTCTCTGCAACTCTCATTCCTCCAAAAACTTCTCTCTTGTTTTCATTTTTGGTGTGCTTTCAAGAGACACGAGAACACAAGCCCACCACCCAATACCTGGAAAACGTAAAAAAGAGAGGAAGAGAAACGAAATCATCACGTCCACCATCCAAGCCAAGCAGTAGGTATCCTCCTTTTCTATCTTCTTTGATATGTGGGTTTTGATGGTTTTCATGTAATTGCTTTTTCTCCTATTTTATATGTGTTAGTTTATGTGGTTTATTCAACTTTTTATTTGAATATGTTTGTTATGGGTTCAGGTACCTGAAAATTCCTATCTTTTATGTATTAGTTTATGTGGTTTCTTCCGAACCTTTGTTTAGTTGTAGAATAGGTAATACCTAAAGAAAATTAGAAAAGAGTAGTTGAATTCTTATGGTTTTGGATATCGTTGCTTTCTTATTGTTTTGGGCTTTGATTGAATTTGAAGAGTTTAGTTTCTAGGGAATGGAGTTTCTTCAAGGTATCTCTAAGCAGTTGATCTTCTCCAATTTGTTGCTTGAGACCTTGTTCCTTGTTATCTTGCTCAGGTATGAGAATTTCCCGCAGTTTTTCTTTATATTTGTGCTTACCATTACTATTTCAGCTTCAGTGACGAGGGAATGAAAAAACATCATAATATTAATGAAAATAAAACTTAAAATTTTGTAATTACTTCATTGATGTCTGGGTCAAAGAACCATTCGTTGTGCTAAAAAAACGGATCACAAAAACACTTTCTCATCCTCTGTTTCTCCCTTTTTGGTCGAACAACTGTTTCTCATTCTTTAATGGGTGATTATTTTTTTATTTTTTCAGTTGTTTATGTCAATTTATATACATTGAATATAAATGTAAGCGATTGATCTATATTCTTTTCTGTATTCAAATATTATGCTACCGCACCTTAAGTAAAATGTGTTCTTAGGATTCGAGTCATGGAAACATTATTTAAAAGCTTCCTTATTGAGTTTCAAACTTAACATTTCGGATTTTCTTTGTGGAATTGTTTATAGTTTTATTTTTAGTCACGTTAGATTTCTTTTATCTCTCGTCTTCATATGACGCAAACGGGAATCAAGCTCTTCAAGTTCTCATCTGAGACTGGAATATCATTTGCGGACATCATAAACGATGATTGTACTGGTATTTAGTCTTGTCAGTAGTGTTATTTGATTGTGTTTGTTTTAATTAGATTTCTTTAGTTTACTTTTTATTTATTTATTTATTCCGATTGGCTTTTTGCAATCTTGAATGTGGTAGTTTGTTATCTTAATTTTGCAAATCGAATTATTTACTGGCAAAATTGGCTAAAAGGCCCTCTAATGTTACAACCACAAACTCTTGCCTACGTTATGAAAGGAAAAACAATGAAAATTGGTTCTCAACTTAAATAAAAACAATAGTACACACTTGTTTTCCACAAGCTTTTATGTTTGATTTCTCATTTTTTAGGTTTTCTATCCATATCATTTGTGGCGTCTATAGGTTTGCTATCCATGACTTGCATGAAGAAGTGATGGCGACTGCTACAAAGAGGACATGGTCTAATGGCTCGCGTTCAACAACTGGAAGCATAATTTCCTCCCATTGAGAAGGCACTCTTGTCGCAAACTATTCTTTCTCCATTTTTCTGCAATGCCGGTTAGATTATATGGTGTATGTTTCGTTTATATATGGATAGTTAAAATGGCTATTGATATTTTGTGATAAATTATAGGGCTGAGTGGTTTATCTTAGCGTAGTATGTACACTGTTGATGTACTACTAATAGTGATGAAACAGATGCAATTCTGTGTTTTTTTTTTTTTTTTTTTTTTTTTTTTTTTTTTTCATTTTCTATGTTACAACACATGTCTTGGACCATAATTTTAGGCCTAGAATAGTCTCTTTGAGATAGTTTAATAGTTATTTTGGAGGTCTTCTTTTTATCTTTTCTATAAATAAGAAGCTGACTTTTGGGAGCCTAAGAATGCATGGAGGTACAAACAGCATTTCTAGCACATAGTCTAATGAAAAAAACAATAGAAGAATAATATCTTCTACTCCAAGTAATTATTGTTCTAAGCTGATGATCAAAGATAGTAATTGTAAACTGTTTTGTGATGGTTAGCATCAAGAGAAAAAAACTTAAATGATCATTCTAGCATTTGGCATTTTTCATTGGATGAGGCAAATTTATATAATATATATTAGAAAAAGATTGTTAAATGTATGAAATTTTAGTTATTCACTGCATTAGGAAGCTGGTCTAACATTTTGTGTACATAGTTCATGATGTTTTTGTCTTGGAAAGTTTCTATTGATTTTGCTTATACTACATAAAGAAGGTTACTATGTGCAAAGAATTCAATGTCTAATTGCATGACATGACCCACATTATTCAATATAGGTGTTGATTGGCATCCCAATTTGCGGGCCGGGTGCTTTTTGACAATGCTTTTTTTTTTTTTTTTTTTTTTTTTTTTTTTTTTTCATAATTCGAGGCCCATTTATACAGGCATGCTCATAATAATGTAAGGATCGTGTCTGTAAAATTTCAGAATGTTTTGACATCGTTTTTATTTTATTTTATTTCTCAAAGATGAAAAATAGAGAAAATCATAAAAAATAGAATATTCAGCAAAAAATGGTGTCGCTTGTTGTATTAATTCCTAAAAATCATGTATTAATTTTAGGACGTAAAAGATAAAAATAAATGTAAATTTTTGACCTATTCCGGCCACCTGGCGCCCCACTACTCGGGCAGAGGGCTTTTTGGCAGCGTTTTCTTTGTTCATATTTCAATTCTATTTTTTGCAGGCATGCTCAGAATAATATAAGGATCGTGTCAGTAAAATTTTAGAACTCTATATAATCAAATTTCATTATTTTTATTTGTTTACAATTCCAGAGACGACACCTCGACGTTGATATGGTCGAGGGGTAGCTCTAGGTCGAGATATAGTGGAGATGGTACAAAGAGATGTAAAGCTTTTTGTCTTGTTTGATGAGGCCGGTATGTGGGAGGCGATTGGCGAAAACGCCTAATATTTTGACAGTGATGTGGGCTTGCACACCAGGGCTATCTGTGACCCATATTACAACGCCTGGAAGGACGTACCTGAGGAGCACGAAAGGAGGATTCATAATCGCATGTTGGTATTTATTTCAAACAAAATTTGTTCTAAAAATTTATTTAAATACAATATATAAAATTTATTTGTTGATTTTTTTTTTTATGTGTAGCATGATTAGTTTAATCTCAACTACAACCGCAACAATGGCGTCATTAGATATATAGTCGATCGTGAAGTCGGTAAATGTTACAAGGACTGGTAGACTACCTTGCACAGACACTTCCAGAATATGGGAAGGGCAGAAAAGGAGGATTTTGTTAGGCCAAATCCTCTTAAAAACTTGAGGAGAAAAGCGCAATGAGGACATTCCTGTGATCATTTTATATCGCCTACTTTTCAGGTTCAATTTCATTATGTCTTCTTATTTTTGATTAATTAATTTAATTATTAAGTATGTTACTAATTCTTCTATAATTATTACTAGAAAAAATAAGCTACAAATTAACAAAATCGTGACAGTCAGAAGTGGTCTAGCTTGCATGGTAGAAAGTCATAATCCCAGTAACGTTTCGATAAGGTAATACTAATTTGCATACTTGTTAAGTTTTTGTCACTTTGGCTTAATAATTATTCCAACACATTCAGCCTGATTAGGCAAATCCCGAGAGCCAACAGCTAAGATCATTAATTGACAATTGGGCTGACATGCACTGTCATGAGCAGAGTTTTGTCAATCCAGACGTTGAATAAGCATTTGTAAGTAAACTTTAAATTTATTTCTTTTTTCATATTTAATACAACATATTATACTATTTTTATTCATTTTTATTTCATTTATCTTTGCAGGCTCAGATGGAGGGGGAAAGAACCATGCAGATGACACAATCTGCTGGTGAAGGTTCATCTGTCACGGCGGTCGATGAGGAGGGGATTATGTCCAAAGTCTTGGACAAGCGCAGAGGACATAGTAAGGGAGTGGGACCGACACTACCACAAAGGAATCGTTCAAGCGCTTCCACCTCATCATCTAGTTCGCAATCGGACGTGCCGTCTTTTGTTAATTTGCCCTAGTATGTTCAAAACTGGCTCAACAACATCTACATCGACCAATGGAACATGTTCGACAACCAACAGATCATGATGGAAGCCATGCGGTCAATGAATCTCAACATCAACTTCTTGCCACTTAACCGTCCCCAACCATTGGTTCCTCCGTCGCCTGAGCTAAACGAAGAAGATGAGGACGAGGACGATGATGCTACTAATTTAAGGGATTAAAATATATGTTTTTGTTTTTTATTATCGACACTTTTTTAGTATTTCTTGATTAATTTATTTTTTTAAGACTGATTTTATTATTGTGTTGACTATTTTATATCAATTTTTTATTAATAAATATCAATTTTATTTTTTTATTTTATTATTAAATTCTTTTAATTTATATATTTAATAATTAATATTATTAGTAAAGTACGGCAAAAAAAAAAATTTGCTACGACATATCTAAATTATCGTCGCAAATAGTCTACATTACTAGCGACGACACTTTGAAGCCTATGGTCGCAAAAGGTTTTAAATACTTTTGTCACGACACGTAGTCGTCGCAAATAAGTTAGGACACGTTATCATCAATGACATATTCAACGGAGCATTTGTGATGACTTATTCGCAGCGACTATCTTAGTGACGACATTTAAAAATTTTGTCATCGCAAATATATTATTTGCGGGTTTTTTATGATGACATGTCGTCAAAAATACAATATTTGCAATGACAATACTGTTATTTACGACAACAATCCGTCGTGGGGACAAGCTTTAGACATCACTCGTGTTTGGAGTGAAGTCTAATATAAGGTTTTAGACGTCCGCCATAATTGAACATAGGTCTAAGACTAGTTTTACAGTATTTAAGGACATGTTTCGAAGGTATATTCAAACTGTGATTTTTAATTTTGATGTTTAAAATTTAAATTTTTTTATGAGAAGAAAACATTGTAACAGAATCAATAATTTGAACTCGGGTATATAAAACAAACGGACCTAAATGTCTATCCCTTCTTTTCTACTAATGACTTAAAAAAATACAACTAATCTCACACACACACACACACACACACACACACATACGGTTACTTTATAACATGGTTTTATAGATACACGTCATGTACATTAATTAGTTAGAACATGCAATTTATTTACAATATATAAGTACACTAATTTAATAAGATTAAATCATTTTAACTTATAATATATAATTGAAAGTACTAAAAATGTCCTTTGCACTTATTCATCAGATGAACAGTAAAAAATTTAAGATAAGCACATACTAAAAAACTACGTTTTAAAGACTTTTTGCTACTAAATCATCTATTTGATATCCGATCATACTTTTTTACCACCAAATCGACAGCTCGGTAGCAAAATGTAAATTTGGTAGCAAAACATCATATTTAACTACCGAATTCAGTTTCAGTAGCCAAAAGCTGACTAAACTATTTGGAGTATTAGATACTAGTTCCTCTAAGAAATATAATTTTACTACCATCTCTGTATTGTAAGATGTTTTTGAAAACCATATCATTTATGTTATGGCATACCTAAAAAAAACGATTAATCTAATCTTTTTTTAGCTATTTAATATCACAACAGATGTACGAGTATCATACATATGCATGTATATGCATTAATTAGTTAGAACATGTACGTATGCGATATATTTACAACTTATAAGTAAATTGTTTAATAAAATGTAAATCAATTGACGTATAGTATTTATTTGGATACTATTACATACCCACTTATTCATTTCACTTAGAAAATATATATATATATATATTATATATAAAAAAACACTTTAAATACTTTTGCTACCAAAAAAACTCATTTGGTAGTGATATATTCTTTTCTGCTACTAACTAATTTTAGTAGCGGATAATGTGCTTTTGAGACCAAAATTTTTTTTTTTTGTAGTAAAAGAATTTTTTTTTTTTTTTTTTTTTTTTTTTTTTCACTGATTTGCTACCAAATTGTGGCCCAGCCATTTTCTGTTGTCAAAATATGTTTTTGAGACCAAAATTTTAATAGAAAAAGCACACCGATTTGCTAGCATTTTTTTTGGTAGCTAACAAGTCTTGTCGGTTAGCTAATTTCATTTGGTGTCATGTTTTTTTGCTACCAAGTGATTTGGGTGGCTAAAAATATGTTTTTGAGACCAAAATTTTGGTAGAAAAAACATACCAGTTTACAACTAAATTTCTTTTGTAGCCAAAAAGCCTTGGCTCCATTTTTTTGCTACCAATTGATCCGGTAGCCAAAAAAAAAAAAAAAAAGTTTTTAGACCAGAATATTGGTAATATAAACATACTGATTTACTAAAAAAAATTTTATTTGGTAGCAAAAATGTCTTGCTGCCATTTTTTTGCTACTAACTATATTTGGTAGGGGAAAAGGTGCTTTTAATATAAAACTTTTGGTAGAGAAAATGTGCTTTTGATACAAAACTTTTGGTAGCAAAAACATACTCATTGGCTACCATTTGTTTTTGGTAGCCACAAGCTCTTGGCGGAAAACGATTTTTGTTGGCGTTAAATTTTACCAAATGATTTTTGGTAGCAGAAAAAATGTTATAGATACTAAAAATTTAGTAGCACAATTACACTTATTTGCCACCAAATTTTTATTGTAGCAAGAAAACCTTGGTACCAACTCATTTTCGTTTGGCGTCATGTTTTTCGCTACCAAAATTTTTTTTGATAATACACTTGTCACTTTTTGCTACTAAATTTAGTAGTAGAAACTCGTCAACATAATGCTACTAAAATTTGGTCTTTAAAAGTATTTTTTGCTACCCAACAAATTTTAGTAGCAAAAAATCAAAATTCTTATAGAGGATGTATTTTATTTATTTTTGTGAAATACTCTAATAAAAATTTAAATGCATGCACATTCAAAAGGCATTTGTCTTATTAAAAAAAAAAACCGATATTGTAATGGCCCAACCCCAATACAATGCATGACTAATTGATTAATGTCAAGTTTTGATTCATGTCACGATCTTGACAAGAATCAAAGTCTAAAAAAATGTTCTACTCCATGCATGAAAATTTTAGTAGCAAAAAATTAAAATTCTTGCAGAGGATTTTTTTTTCTTCCTGTGAAATAATCTAATAAAAATTTATATGCATGCACTTTTAAAGGGTATTTGTATCATTTCTTAAAAAAAAATAAAAATAAAAAAACCGATGTTGTAATGCTCAACCCCCAATACAATGCATGACTAATTGATTAATGTCAAATTTTGATTCATGTCACGATCTTGACAAGAATCAAAGTCTAAAAAATGTTCTGCTCGATGCACGGAAATTTTAGTAGCAAAAAATCAAAATTCTTGAAGAGGATGTCTTTTTTTTTTTTTTTTTTTTTTTTTTTTTTGTGAAATAGTATAATAAAAATTTAGATGTATGCACTTTTAAAGAGTATTTATCTCATTTCTTAAAATGAAAACCAATGTTCTAATGGCCCAACCCCCAGTAGAATGCATGACTAATTGATTAATGTCAAGTTTTGATTCATGTCATCTTGACAAGAATCAAAGTTTTAAAAAATGTTATCCTCGATGCACGAAAATTTTGATAGCAAAAAATCAAAATTCTTGTAAAAGATGTATTTTTTTTGGGTGAAATAGTCTAATAAAAATTTAGATACATACACTTTTAAAGAGTATTTCTCTCATTTCTTTAAAATAAATAAATAAGTAAATAAATAAAAACTAATATTGTAATGGCCCAACCCCTAATCCAATGCATGACTAATCGATTAATGTCAAGTTTTGATTCATGTCACGATCTTGACAAGAATCAGAATTTAAAAAAATGTTCTCCTCGATGCCTGAAAATTTTAGTAGCAAAAAATCAAAATTCTTGTAAAGGATGTATTTTTTTTTTATTTATTTAGTGAAATATTATACTAAAAATTCAAATATATGTACTTTTAAAGAGTATTTATCTCATTTCTTAAAAAAAAAAACCGATATTGTAATGGCCCAACCCCTAATACAATGCATTAATGTCAAGTTTTGATTCATGTCACGATCTTGACAAGAATCATAGTCTAAAAAAATGTTATGCTCCATGGACAAAAATTTTAGTAGCAAAAAATTAAAATTCTCATAGGGGATTTTTTTTTTTTGATATAATTTAATAAAAATCTAGATGCATGCACTTTTAAAGGGCATTTATCTCATTTCTTAAAAAAAGAAAAAAACTGATGTTGTAATCCCCAACCCCCGATACAATGCATGACTAATTGATTAATGCAAAGTTTTGATTCATGTCAGGATCTTGACAAGAATCAAAGTTTAAAAAAATGTTCTCCTCGATACCCGAAAATTTTAGTAGCAAAAAATCAAAATTCTTATAAAAGATGTCTTTTTCTATTTGGTGAAATAGTATAATAGAAATCTAAATATATGTACTTTAAAGAGTATTTGTCTTATTTCTTAAAATTGTTTAAAAATGTAGTAATGGCCCAACCCCCAATTCAATGCATGACTAAATGATTAATGTCAAGTTTTGATTAAAATGTTCTCCTCGATGCACGTAAGCACACCAATACATACATAAAAATAATGGTAGGCCACGACAAATTAGTAACGTTAGTCTAACACCATAACATGCTATCACAAACTTTATTTTGCTAAACTATATTTATTTATAGTCTTTGTCACCCACGCATAAACATTTGTTGAAGGGATAAAGATCATAATAAAGCAATGGCCATTCACCATTGGCCTATTTGAACTAACAAAATAAGTGTTCATACATGATCTATGGACGTAGGCGATGGTTGACCTAACTAGTCGACCATTGTATATATCTTAGTATGATATTAGGTCCTTGGGAATTGAAAAGAGATATTTGTTTAACAATAGCATCTTAGTGTTCATTGAAGGGTTTGTCACTCTCATGTGAGCATATTTGTAATACTGTTTATTTAACTGGTGAAACATTGAGTCTATGATGGGTACTTGAACAAAACATATATGGAGTAATTTTGTTTGAAAAAATACTCAACACCGATTTGTTTATCTAAATTTACTAGCAAAGTGATTTAAAACTAAACATTTTAAGGTTCTTTGAAAAATAACTCGCATGATTGTCGTAAGATCATGTTGAGTGAGCGAGAGAGGAAGAGCGGTGCGTTTTTGACCGAAGGTTTGGTGCACCGTTCGGGTCTTTGGCTACCAAGTTTCACTCACATGATTGTCGTAAGATCATGTTGAGTTCAAAAGTAGGGTTCATGGCATCCGCAGAGAAGGAAGGATGTTGAATTAGAGTGAATGACGGGGTTGTGTTGTTGTCAATCGTGAGGCATTTTTGGGCGAGTTAGTCATTGCTATGGCTTTTCTTTTGGAGGTTTTAGTTTGTGGAGTGAGCAAGTTGTCTGCTAGCACGTGTTGACAATTGCCAGGGTGGCACGTGTAAGCCAACAAATCATTTTTTTTTTTCCTCCTTCCGCTGGTATTGAGGGAGCTCACCCTCCTTTGCTTTTTGATATTCTTACTTGCCCATTTTCTTATTTTTTTGTTTGTAATAACGATGGTTCTTACTCAATCTATATTGGCATCGGTCATCTATTTCGTTTTTAGAACTCCTAAAAGAGTTTACAAGCCTAACTCAACGAAAAAGGCAAGTCCATTGGTTCCAGGTTCGAGTGATGGATCACCAATAAGAGATCAATGAAAATCAAGCCTTCTTCCCAATTTGAACTGAAAGAAAGTAATTGAAACTCACGACAAAAAAAGTTTATGGTACTTAAGAAAGTGTACTTAATTCTTTATTTTATTTTTTTGTATGCCCTATAAATTTTCCACACTAGTTAATTGGATATTTTCTTTCGTCGTAGAGATTTGGTTAAAGAGGTAGAGGTTTTGTTAAAGAACCATGTGTGTGCTCCATCGTTGGTTTTACCTTTTTAAGTTCTTAAATTTATAGATCTTGATACCCTTTTTAAAAAAAAAATAATAATAATAATAAGTGTTTCATCCTAGTTACTACTGGAATCGGTTATCTTTTAACATCGTGTTTCTTACAGTAGAAGTTTATGTGTGAATTGGTGTTTGTAACGCCTTTGCATGCTTTGGAGTCCTCTTCAAGACTCGCAATCCCGTGTCTCTCCCATAGTACAAATCGTTTGTAAAATAGCAACTTGTTATCTTTGTCATTGGCAGGTCACCAATACCTCAATACGAGCTTGCTAGTTAAAATCTGATGAGTTCGTGTGCCACCAGTTGTGGCAGAGTGAGATAGAGGGTAGAGAAAGGGAAGAAGAAGATGAGAGGAGTTTTTTTTTTTTTTTTTTTTTTTTTTTTCAAATAATAAAAAAAAAAACTTGCTTATCTTTTGTGTTTCTGGTTAATTGGCAAAATCTAGATACAAAACAAACGAAGAATATAATTATTGTTACTTAAAAGTTGCACTTCAAAAATGCAAGCCATGCCAATTTCTCCTCTTTTATTATTATTATTATTATTTTTTTAATCCTAGGACGCGATATGTCAAACTGTCACATTGAGAAACTTTCTGCTGTAGCAAGTCAAACCGTCACATTGAGAACCTTACTTTGATTTTGTGAACGAAATTACTTCTCCTTGTAGTATTTATTTGCATGGTTCACTGTACTCACCAGTAGAAGGTCATTCCTTCTTCGCTGTTGTTGTTATTATTATTATTATTATTATTATTATTATTATTATTATTATTATTATTCAGTTCATAATTCAACATTCATTCATAAGCAATATTACTGCACCAGTTACGAGCAGAATGTAATTCAATAGTCATCAAGAAATAACATCAGTGTTGTAGTAAGTATCTCGAGAATGCTATCTCTGCAATATTACATGAAAGTCTAAGGAACAGAAATAGTATACTAACAGCTCATAAAGCTTTGCAAGCGAAGCTTTAGACTACCAAAAACATATCTATTTACTCACCAAAAAATCATTTTACAACAAAAAACACGTTACTAAACACATTGAATCAATTGAAATACGTTCAGCTGAGGAGAAAAAGAAAGCTCAAAACCGGGGGGTGTTTTATTCTCTGATGTACCAAAAAATTTTCCTTTTATTTCGCTTACATCAATAAATTTGGTGTGTAGATTGTACAAACTGCTAACTGAATAAGGGCCGGTTTCGCATATCTGCTACAGCAAACAGAACAGAATCATATGCATAGCATAATGAAAATGCGACAAACAATATTAACACTCCAATCTTATTTACCTCTCAGACAGCAGAACCAGCGAGCCCAAAGCATATGATGTCTCTTTAAAATTTCATATGCACGCACATCAGATTCCCTCTTCTCAAAAAATACGCTCTTTCTTCAAACGCTAACAAACCAAATCTTTCGTAATAACTTGATTAGCTGACATCACCCATCCTAAGGCCGGATTATATAAGGGCATTTCAGACTGTTTGTGTGGAAGGGCTGATTTTGACTGTTTTGCTTTCTGCTGCTTTCCGCATTTCTAGCTCGAGCTGCTTGCAGTTTTCCTTGTGGGCTTGGTTAAACATCTTTGTGAAGTTGAACAAAGATGAAACAACTGTAGCAGTAAATTTTTGGAGTAAAATAAGGCTGTCAGTGATTACGCAGGGATAAAAGGCTAAAAGTATGGAGGATGGGAAACTTTCTGATGAAATCAAGAAACCATTTATCGTATAAAAGTCTTTCATAGACCAAACGACAACATGCTGCGAGTCTAGGTATCAACGGGGAAACAACATTGGCAAGTGTATTTTTTTTCTTTTTCTTTTTTATTTTTTATTTCTTATTTTCTTGTGAATTTATTATGCCTAAAAAGCAAACTATCCGTCATTCATAAAATAGTCACAAAAATACCGAACTCAAAACCAGAATACCTCCTGGTTAGTTTTTGACAATACCTTGTTCAAAAAAGTGCATCGAGCAAGATCCTCCCCAAAATAAAGAATCAAAGCATCCACATTCTTACCCTGAAAAACGTTGAACGCAAAAGTAAATAAGAGTCTCATCATGTAATGAATACAATGAAGTCACTACATTAGCTTGGAAAGCAAGACCTACCACAGAAGAATACAGTGAAGCCAACGATCTCACTTCAGCTTCAGCATATTGAAGGAACTCCATTAAAGTCTACGAGAAGAAAAAGAGTAATCAAAACTGGAAAAGCAGTAAACCTCACAGCCTTTGGTTACAAATTTCAGCATTTTGACCTTATATATAAACACAAAGCTCAGCACTTAGACGAAATTAGACTAGCTCACTCGATGTTAAGGAAAATATGCAGGATTCTAGGAATGATTGATCATTGACTTTTGTATATATTATTGCTCCGATACTTTCCTTGCAATATAGGATAGCATAGAAAACTTACCATACTGAACAGATTTTTAGGCTCTGAAATAGTTTCTCAACAGATTTTTAGGCTCTGAAATAGTTTCTCTTACTTGTATAAGTATATCCCTTATAGCTTAATGATAAATACATTGCAAACCAACTTATTATGGTATCAGAGCAGTGAAATACATCTCACACAGGAACCTAACCCAACAAAAAAAAAACCTTAGCCGTCACACCTTTCACCATCTGTTCTCATGGCAACAAATGATGAGACAACATCGAAGCAACTGGAGGATGTTAGGTCTCCACCACCCATTAAGTTTGTGTATGCCAGGAAGAGGAAAAACGACAAGCAAGAGGAAAAACGACAAGCAAGGGCAGGGCAGTAATTGTGGTGAGAATTAATCTTGGGAAGAGTAAATCTGTTAGGATTGGGTGCCTCGGGATTAGGAAAGGTGTAGGAGAATATGCTACGGTTAGAGGAGAGTTTGGCCAGGAGTCGGGGCTTAAATAGCCTGAGGTTGAGGATAGAAGGCAGCGAGTATTTTCCCTGAAAGTGTAATGAGACTCGGTTCGAGGCTAAGGGGTCCTCAAATTCCCTCACTACTATCATCATTTCGTTAATTGTAATTTCCTTCATTCTTCAATTAATGAAAACGTAAACTAAGGAGCATTTCCTTCTTCCTTTTTGTCTTTTACTTTTCGTTCCAAAGAAGTTTAACGGAATCGATCAAGGGGGCTAACAACACGGTATCTCAGCCGTCTACGATCCACTTGCGAACCAGCGGGACACTGGCTAGGACAGACATGGAGGAGGGCTGAACAGCTTCAAGATACGTTACAAACGCTCGAGACCTTGGTGGATCGATTGTCAAATTGTAGGGAAGACGTGGCGGCGATGGGTGCCTGCCTCGGCGAGGAATACGAAAGGGGTGGTAGCCACGATGGAAGTCAAGGTAGACCGGAATCCAAGGCGGCGTTACACCGCCTCGAGGAACTCATGATCAGCAAGCTCGACCCCCAACGTTCACCCCGAGAAGATTCAGGAAGATTACTCACCACCCGAGGTAATCGGGAGACCAAACTCCACCACGCCGCGAGCCGCAGACATCCGTATGCGTGCGGAACTAAGTCCTCCACGAAACCAAAGTAGGGAAGGGGATTTCATCACCGGCGTCCGGTCTCTGGAGACCCAGCGGGCCGGCTGTCGAGGTAAAAGCTTGAACTTCCTCTGTTTATGGTGATGATCCTCACGGATGGATCTTTCGAAAGGAGAGATACTTCACCATCAACGACATCGACGGGCGGAGAGAAGGTGATGGCGGCGCTTCCGCATGGAGGGAAGAGCTCTGGGCGGTATCAATGGTTGGACGCTCAAGAGCCTTTCCGGGCCTGGAAGAACTCCGAGAAGCAATCCTCCACCGCTTCGGCCGACAAGGAGGGGGATCCAACCGAGAGGATGATGGCTCTCCGCAAGGAGGGGGACGGTGACAGATTTCTGGGAAGAATTGAGTCCCTAGCACCCACGATGAGAGGCATAATCGAGAGTGTCTTCAGAGGCGCTTTTCAACGACCTTAGAGAGGACATACGGGCGTAGGTCAAGATGCACAGCCCATGAACTTGAATGAGGCCATGGACCTGCCCAACAAGTCAAGACCGCTTGGATGCGGTAGATCGGATCCGCAAGTCACGGGCGGTCGAAATAATCGGGTAGAGTGGGGGGGTAGACCCGGTTTAGCAACCCAAACCCCGACTCCACCGCCTAACGAGCCTGCTGTGATAGAAATGAGAGCCTTCGATCCCAAACTCCTCAGAGACTTAGGGCTTCCGAATCGAGCCACAAAATTCCACCACCTGAACGGCGAAAAGCGCAGGGTGGACCCAACTATAGGCGGCCATCGTCATTTACGAGGTTCAACAACGGCAAGCTTATGGATTATGTTTCAAATGCGACGAAAAGTTCAAAATTTCGCCACAGTGTCGGAATCGGCAAATGCAAGTCCTTCCCGTAGTCTGGGAGGACGGCTAGTGAAGAAGAAGGCCAGGAGTGCACGGAGGAGCCGACCTGTGCCATCGGAGATTCCCCAGGAGGAGGTTTTAGGGCTCTCCCTTAACTTACTCATAGGAATGGCCACGACATAGACCATGAAACTCAAAGGATGTTGGGAGCACAAGAGGTGATATTATTGATCGACAAAGGGGCTTCCCACAGCTTTCATATCCGCCGATCCGGTGTCTCGTCCGCCATTCCCACGGACCGCTTGCTCGACACAAGATAGAGGTAGGAAATGGGATGCGTTTCAAGCAAAGTGGAGTTTGTCAAGGGTCCAGGTCCTTGTACAGTGGGACACATGGTTATCGAAGATTTTTTCCCGCTTGAACCGGGTAGTGTGACGGTGTTGGGCATTTCTTGGTTGAGAACCTTAGGGAAGTCCAGCGGATCGATAAGTTTACCATCGCTTTCCGGCATGGCTCGGCGGATTTGTTGGACGGGGACCCGCCTTTGTGTTATTCACCGGTGAGCCTGCGCTCCTTGTCGCGGCTATGGAACCATTCGGGCGTCGGGTGTGCTTCTGGAACTCCGAACAACTCCAGACGGGGCCATTGAGGGAGACGTACAACCACTTCCGGCGAGATGCGAGCACCTTATCCGGGTATTCCAACCCGTTTTTAATATGCCGGTGGGGTTACCACCACATAGGACCAGAGAACACTGCATCGTACTTCGGGATGGCGCATCACCGCCCAACATCCGACCTTACAGATACCCGCAAGTCCGCCGTATATGAATAGAGAGGTCGGTGGCAGATATGATGGCTTCGCATCATTCGCCTAAGCAAAGAAAATTCTTATGCAAGCCCTAGTATTACTAGTCCGCAAGAAAGAAGAGTCGGGCGCTTTAGTGTCGACTGCCGTGCTTTGAACCAAATTGACCATCCCCGACAAGTTCCCTATCCCTGTAATTGATGAGTTGCTTGATGAGTTACACGGGGCAAGTGTATTTTCAAAGCTGGATTTGAAATCGGGCTACCACCAAATCAGGGTCCGCGAGAGCGATGTGGAAAAGACGGCGTTTCGAACACATGAGGGGCATTACGAGTTCCTCGTCATGCCTTTCGGCCTTACTAATGCCCCGGCCACTTTCCAATCCCTTATGAATTCGGTATTTCGTCCATTTTTACGCAAATTCGTATTAGTTTTTTTTTTTATGACATTTTGGTTTACAAAGAAGTCGTGGAGGACCATCTCCGGCACTTGAGACAAAAGTTGAGGTGCTTGTAGAAAGAGGCCTTATTTGCTAATTTCTGGCAAATCTCGTTTTTGGACAAGAGCAGATTCACTACCTTGGACATGTTCTCTCGCAGGGGTGTGGCCATGATCAATCAAGATTAGCGAATCTTTGTCAGTGGCCTTCCCCCGCAATGTTATCGAGCCGGGGGATTTCTTGGCCTTACGGGCTACTATAGATACTTTGTTCGAGGATATGGCTCAATCGCCCGTCCCCTTCTTGACTTGCTCCAAGAAGGGCAAGCCAGCTGGAACTACTGCAGCCGGAGGCCTTGTCAACTCAAGCGTCTGCGATGACAGAACTTCCAGTCCTGGCTATGCCGGACTTTACTAAATTGTTCGTCCTCAAAACCGATGCCTTTAGCAGTGGGGTAGGCGCGGTTTTGATGCAGGAAGGCAGGCCGATTGCTTACTTTAGCAAATCACTTTTGGCAACCTCTCGGCTGAAGTCGGTTTATGAGCGAGAACTCCTCGCAATAGTACTGGCAGTTCAAAAGTGGAGACACTTTCTCTTAGGGAGGCATTTTCTCGTCCGTGCTGATCAAAGGAGTCTTCAATTCCTCTTGGATCAGAGGATTTTACCACCAGATCAATTGCGTCTGATAACCAAGCTCCTTAGCTATGATTTTGAAGTACAAAGTACAAGCCCGGTCAACAAACAAAAGTTGCCGATGCCCTTTCTCGCAGACGAAAGCCTCTCCGGAATGCGGCGGCCCTATCCGTATCTCACTCTTTTCGCATGGCGGACCTCCGTCGGGAGCAACTTCGCAGACCCGGGGTGTCTGGAAATCATCCATAATTTAACCAGCGGCTTCCACGAATGAGGGTTCTGACATCCGCAAGGGCTTCTTGTGGTTTCAAACAGGTTGGTAATCTGCCTCCGTCTTGATTCCCAAGGTATTACATGATTTCCACAATTCGGTTTGGGAGGGCACTCGGGGTTCTTACGTTACCTATAAAAGAGTCTCGGCAAATTTTTTCTGGAAGGGAATGAAGCAAGTAGTCCGGGATTATGTTGCCGGCCAGAGAAATGTCGTAGTCCAAAAACAAGCACTCTCACCGGGCCGGTCTCTTGACCACTCCCAATCCCTCAAAGAAATATGGGAGGATATAGCTATGGATTTCATCGGAGGACTTTCGACTTCGAAGGGCGTGAACACCGTCTTGGTTGTAGTAGACTGCCTCTCCAAATATGCACACTTCTGTCCACTAGCACACCCTTACACGGCAAAGTAGGTGGCGTCGTTATTTGTTCGCGAAGTTGTTCGCTTGCACGGGTTTCCCCGCTCGATTGTTAGCGATCGTGACTCAATTTTCATGAGTTTATTCTGGAGAGAATTATTCAAACTACAGGGCACTAAACTTTAGCCTAGCACTGCATACCATCCGCAGACGGATGGCCAATCTGAAGTAACCAAACGTTGTTTGGAGACCTATCTCCGTTGCTTTGCCAGCGACAAACCGAGGTCTTGGCTTCCTTTTCTACCATGGGCTGAATACTGGTTCAACACCTCCTATAATGCCTCCATTAAGTGCTTTCCGTTTCGCGCGGTTTACGGGCGTGATCCCCCTACTCTCCATCGTTTTCAGGAAGACTCTACAGCTGTCCATGAGGTGGCCACACAACTGTAGGAACGCAATCAAATGTTAGAGGCCCTTAAGGAACACCTCCACTTGGCGCAACAACACATGAAATTATATGCCAACCGCCACCGCAGGGAAGTACAGTTCGTTCCAGGCGACTTAGTTCTGCTCTGCCTTCGCCCTTATTTCATGAAGTCCCTCGCCCGGAAGGTTACCGAGAAACTCAGTCCTCGTTTCTACGGCCCATTTTAAGTATTGGAGAAGCTAGGTTCGGTGGCTTATCGCTTAGACTTACCCGCAACTGCCAAAATCCACCCCGTTTTTCACGTGTCCCAACTTAAGCCCTTCCGTGGACAACAATATTAGGGCCAGCCACTGCCTCCACAACTGTCCGCCGACCTGGAGTTAGTCGTCACGCCATCGGCGGTGCTGGATTCCCGTACTATCATGGTAGGTGGTCGCCAGTGCATGTAAAAAGTTCTCATTCTCTGGAAGGCTCGCCATCATGGGATGCGACGTGGGAGCTGTGTTTGGCCATCGTGAACCAATTTCAGATTTCAACCTTGGGGACAAGGTTGCGCTCGAGGAAGGGAGTATTGTTAGGTCTCCACCACCCATTAAGTTTGTGTATGCCAGGAAGAGGAAAAACGACAAGCAAGAGGAAAAACGACAAGCAAGGGCAGGGCAGTAATTGTGGTGAGAATTAATCTTGGGAAGAGTAAATCTGTTAGGATTGGGTGTCTCGGGATTAGGAAAGGTGTAGGAGAATATGCTACGGTTAGAAGAGAGTTTGGCCAGGGAGTCAAGGCTTAAATAGCCTGAGGTTGAGGATAGAAGGCAGCGAGTATTTTCCCGAGAGTGTAATGAGACTCAGTTCTGAGGCTAAGGGGTCCTCGAATTCCCCCACTATCCGTCATTTCGTTAATTGTAATTTCCTTCATTCTTCAATTAATGAAAACGTAAACTAAGGAGCATTTCCTTCTTCCTTTCCATCTTTTACTTTTCGTTCCAAAGAAGTTTAACGGAATCACCAAGGGGGTCTAACAGAGGAGTCCAAACTTCAAACAAACAGTTTGAAGATCCAAGCAACCCCTCTATCTTCATCATTCGGATCAACCAGGCTTGGTCCTTGTGACTCGAACACCGACGCAAGAAAACTATCCTGCTTTGGAGCCATGCCATGCTCATGGCTCTCACCACCAAAAATAAAGACGGTATCGACGGTACCATTATCAAACCACTATCCGGATCCGTAGTGGAGATCAAACAAAGGGACTCCCCGCAATCTTCTTGTTAAGGATGGATTCTCAATACCATTTCACCCAACATTGCACAAAGCGTAATGTACAATGATAGTGCCTTTACGCTTTGGAATGAATTGAAGGAGCGGTTTTCTCAAACAAACAATGTAGATCTTTTTCATGTTGATCACGCGATTCAACGTTATGCATAAGAAGGTATGAGCATCAATGAATACTACACCAAACTGAAAGGCTTGTGGGATAAATGAGATGTTTTATATCCTCTCCCACCTTGTGATGGTGACATAGCAAAGAAGTTGCAAGATTATCAACAGAGGGAGCGAACCATAAAGTTTCTCATGGGACTTGATGGAGTCTATGCAACAGCCCGTGGACAAATCTTACTCATTAAGCCCTTACCACCTGCCAACAAGGTATTCTCTCTTATTGTTCAAGATGAAAAACAACGGGCTGTTTCTTCACAGGTGACAAGAAAAGCACTAGATGCAGTTGCATTTGCTATCAAAAATGGGTCACAAAACCAGAATAGGAATCATCTTCCGAAGAATGCTCACCGCAAGTGTGACCGCTGCAATATCACAGGACACTCCACTGAAAACTGTCGAGCCCATCTCAAGTGTGATTACTGCAGTTACAAAGGACACACCATTGATGTTTGTGTAAACTAAAGAGGGCTACCACTCATGGAGATAAAAGAGAAAATTCAAACCTGCTTCCTAAAGCACACTATTCTGAATTCAAACCAAATAAGGCTGAAGCATCATCATCCCCACCTTACAGTCTTACGGTAGAACAATATCATGATTTAATTGCTCTTATTGCTCAAACCATGTCAGACAACGTGGCAAATCAAGTGAGTTTAGCCTCAACGGTTAGAAATCTTTCAGGTACTATGTTTTGTGCGAATGTATCTTCAGAAACTCAATGGATCTTTGATACAGGAGCAACCAATCACATGGTCTGCTCATCCAAACTTATGAGCACCAGTACACCCGTTACCAATTGCTATGTGCATCTACCAAACCATGCTCTTGCTTGTATAACACATATAGGCACCATATATTTCTCTGATAAACTCATACTTCACAACGTGTTATGTGTTCCTTCTTTCAAATTAAATTTGCTATTAGTAGCAGTGCTCACTAAGTCTTCCTCTTGCTATGCCACGTTCACTAACAATCTTTGTTTTGTTCAGACCAAAGACTCGGTGAAGACGATTGGGACGGAACCGAGAGAAAAGGACTCTACTACTTGGATATTCGGAAGAATGGTGGGTGTTTCTCCATTTCACCGTGTTTTTCCACCCATCCTCATCTTTGGCATCAACGTCTAGGTCATATTTCCAAGAAAAGTCTAAAAGCCGTGTCTTTGCTTAATAAAAGAGTACAATTCTGTTCCATTCATGATTGCTCAATTTGTCCTCTTGCCAAACAAACTCGCAAACGTTTTCCTTTAAGTTCTATCAGTACAAAAGCACCTTTTGAATTGATTCATGTTGATATTTGGGGAGGTTATTGGGTTCCTACAATCAATGGGGCAAAGTATTTTCTCACCATAGTTGATGATTTTTCACGATGTACATGGGTTTATCTATTACACACAAAATTTGAAGCACATGGCATTCTCATCACTTTCATCAATTTTGTTGAAACACAATTTGCAACTCGTGTAAAAATTATTCGCAGTGACAATGGACATGAATTTGATATTGCCTAAGTTTTTTCTAATAAAGGTATATTCCACCACACTAGCTGCATTTCTACTCCACAACAAAATGGAGTTGTCGAACGCAAACACCGGCACCTTCTTAATGTGGCCCATGCGTTACTTTTTCAAGCTAATCTTCCTAAACCATTTTGGGGAGATGCCCTTCTCACTGCAACCTACCTTATCAATCGTACCCCCACTCCTGTGCTTAAAGGCAAAACGCCATATGAAGTTCTTTTCCATAAACCACCTGCTTATGAACATCTACGAGTTTTCGGATGCTTATGTTTTGCATCTAGTCATCACCTTCGCCCTAGTAAATTTGATGCCCGATCTATTCGTTGCCTTTTTCTTGGCTACCCATATGGCACACAAGGATATCGGGTTTATGATTTAGAAACAGGAAAAACTTTCATCTCTCATGACGTAATCTTCCATGAGCATATTTTTCCCTCTATTACTTCCGCTGCCACTTTACCTACCATACCTACACCTATGATTTCCCAATCACCTGCCATTGATTACGATGATACATGGCCTAGCTTTGAGCGCTCCACTACACAAGATCATGTTCCATCGCCCCAAGCACCTCCAATATTACTTGCTGTTAGGGCCGGCAATATAAGTCATGACACGACGACACGACTCGAAAACGACACGAATTTTGCGGGTTAGGGTTGAGAAAAATGAGGTTCGGATCAGAATTGGGTCAACTTGAAATTGACACGAAAAATACGGGTCAATTTCAGGTTGGACCCGCCTAACCCGAACACGACACAAAACTCATAAAAAACTAAAAAATACATATATTTTTCATTTCATATTTTAAATTTTATTATGAACTTGTGATATCATGATAGTTATACTCAAAGTCTTATACTATTATTTGCTTAATTTCCATGGATGTTATTGTAATTTAGTGTTTATGAATTTTAAGTTATTTTTAATATGTAAAAAAATAAATAAAAGTATACAATTTTCGTGTCAATTTCGGGTTCACGGGTCAATTTCGTGTCACAGGTCATTTTCGAGTCGTGTCGTGTTCGTGTTGCGGTTTTTAAAAAATTTCTTGTCATGGGTCATGTTCGGATTGACTGCAAATTTAGAAAGAAATGATCAAAACATGACACGAACACGACACGTGATACGAATTGCCCCCCCTACGTGCTGCTCCACTTTCTTCACCACTTCCTTCAACAAATATTGAAGCCAAACTGAACATCACTTGACCTCCAACAGATTCACTTAATATTTCAAGCTCTTCTTCTTCTTCTTCACCACAACAACGCCTCACACCACCACCCGAAACACGGCTCCAACGAACCACTCATGTACCCAGCTATCTTCAACAATACCATGTTGAAGCTTCCTTGCCATCTCATTCCCTTCCCTCGTCTCACTCGGTGTTGGCTGACGACAAAGGTAAACCTCATCCTTTATCTCAAGTTGTTACTTACGACAATCTTTCACCTGCACATAGAGCTTTTGCTACTTCTATTTCAGCTGTCAAGGAGCCAACATCTTATGCACAAGCTGCTCAGGATCCTAAATGGCGACATGCTATGGAAGAAGAACTTAGTGCTCTCAAAGCTAATGGTACCTGGTCCTTACAGCCACTTCCGCCACACAAGAAGCCTGTTGGCTGTAAATGGGTTTACAAAATCAAATTTAGACCTGATGGCACAATTGATCGCTACAAAGCCCGTTTGGTGGCAAAGGGTTACAGCCAAGTTGAAGGTTTTGATTACCAGGAAACTTTTGCTCCCGTTGCCAAGCTTGTCACTATCCGTCTTCTCCTTGCAATAGCCGCTTCTCAGAATTGCACTTTTGCCAACTTGATGTCAATAATGCTTTTCTTCATGGTGATCTTGAAGCGGATGTTTATATGTCTTTACCTCCCGGCTTCGGACGAAAGGGGGAGACACGAGTATGCAAGCTACACGAGTCTTTGTATGGCCTTAAGCAAGCTTCTCGTCAATGGTTCATCAAGTTGTCCACAGCCCTCAAAGATGTTGGATTCCATCAGTCTAAATCTGATCACTCCTTATTTGTCCGAACCCATGGTAACTCATTCACTGCCCTTCTAGTTTATGTGGATGACATTATTTTGTCCGGAAACAACTTACAAGACATTGAGGAAATAAAAGTGCACCTCACACGACAATTCAAGTTGAAAGACCTCGGTGAGTTAAAATACTTTCTGGGAATAGAAATAGCTCGGTCAAAGAAGGGAATTGCACTTTCACAACGGAAATATGCACTTGAGATTCTAGACGACGTGAGATATTTGGGAGCTAAGCCCGTTAATTCACCAATGGAACAAAACTTATCACTTGGCAGAGATGAAGGTGAATACGTCAAGGATCCTTCTTCCTATCGTAGACTGGTTGGAAGGTTGATATATTTGACCATCACACGGCCAGACTTAGTCTATGCCATCCACATTCTCAGCCAATACATGGACAAGCCTCGCACCCGCATCTAGAAGCTGCTCATCGAGTATTACGATATCTTAAATGACACCGGGACAAGGGATCTTTCTCTCTGTGGGACAGTCCTATGCAATTAAATGCCTTTTGTGATGCCGATTGGGCTAGGTGTCGAGACACACGGCGGTCAACCACGGGATATTGCATTTTTCTCGGGCACTCGCTAATCTCTTGGAAAACAAAGAAGCAAACCACGGTTTCACGATCAAGTGCGGAAGCAGAATATCGCTCGATGGCGTCAGCCTGTTGTGAGGTCACTTGGCTGCGATATATTTTGAATGACCTGAAAGTTAATCATTCACAACCAGTCAAACTATATTGTGACAATCAAGCAGCGCTGCACATTGCATCTAATCCCGTGTTTCATGAGCGAACCAAACACATAGAGATAGACTGTCATCTTGTAAGGGAAAAGATTCAAGATGGAACAATAAAAACTTTCCATATATCTACATCAAAGCAGCCAGCAGAAGTCTTCACCAAGTCATTGGGTTTTCCGCAATTTTCAAATTTACTTCATAGTTAGGAATGATTAACATCTATTCCAACTTGAGGGGAGTGTTAAGGAAAATATGCAGGATTCTAGGAATGATTGATCATTGACTTTTGTATATATTATTGCTCAGATACTTTCCTTGCAATATAGGATATAATAGAAAACTTACCATACTAAACAGATTTTCAGGCTCTGAAATAGTTTCTCTTACTTGTATAAGTATATCCCTTATAGCTTAATGATAAATACGTTTTCAGTGCAAACCAACTTATTACTCGAGGAAAAAGTTCACTCATCTTTTGCAATACAAAATGAACATTTTTAGAACGAAATAATCCAAAAAAAAAAAAAAGGATATTTCTGATAGAAAAAGTAATACATGCAAGCAAAAGAAACCAAAGGAATACAAAATCTATAGAATCGAAGCCCCAAACATCCCTACTTACAAGATGAAAAAGATGAGGTGTAAAACACCACCGGTGTGCATGGAAATTAAAATGTTGTGGAGCTTTTAGTTGTCAGTGGACTTTATTCACTATAAAGATGTATATAAATACCTTACAGAAATTTTCTGAGATAGGACCGTCATTATCAGCATCAGACAATTCCTGGATAACTTTCTCCAATCCTTTGCTTATGGCTTGCATTTCCTCCGCCAAAACTTTTAGTTGTATCTACACAAGTTTACAATAAAATCACTTGATACAAGTATTCATTGACATATGGTTGCCGAACACAAACAAGAATACCTTTGAAGCAGATTCCAAGCTGCCAAGATCTTTAGAAAAATCTAGAACATCAGGTAGTTTATCAGCGAGTACCTGCAGCTTATTGAAGAAAATTGAATGTTACCAACATGAATATCAGAACTCTTTACATCTGTAAAATATTTTTCATAAGATAGTGTTATAAAACTGACATAAAAAGAACTGTTCAATTTTTCAGATTAAGCCCCTGAAAGGGCCCCTCGTTGGCATGATTATTTAAATGTTGCTACATATTTCATTTTTGAATTGATACATTTAATAATTATCAAACCACTTTCCTTCCTCACGACATAATCGATTCAGTTTATGAAAACATTTAACTGTACACGATTTCAAAACAGAAAAGCGACTTCTAAATTCCAATAGCAATCCAACTGAAGAGACCATCTTCTACCTTACAAAGATAATGCATAAGAGTCATCTTATTGTTCTGTGCACGAGTCTCCGTGAGTTTAAGAAGGCTATCCAACTTAAATCCGACAGCAGACCCTAACAAAGGATTTTTATGAAATTAGTTACTATGAATAATATCAGAAATATTAAAAAGTCAAAATGTTGCAAATATTGTAGCTACGTCCATTTTACTTTTTGCTCATCTAGCATCTTCTCTCCATATAGAATTATAAAGAATTGAGTTCCATAAGCCTCTCATACACTGTGCAGCTAGAACACGTAAACCTAACAGCTTATTTTCAGAAACTACATTGACTTGCCATGAAAAGTCATTTGAAAATTTTCTCACCAAATATTACATTGTTGCAATGAAACTTGCAGCAACTGAAATTTTCTTACAATGAAGAACTCAACATTAAAACATTGGCTCATAGCCCATTTGGTTCACAGTTTGAACCACAATCTAAACTGTTTGCTAAGGCTTTGTTCATTTCACCGATTCAAGTTGAAATGTGAATTTATGTGAGAATAAATACTATAGCACAAAAAGTTGAATTTGAATATTTGTGAGAGAAAACACTATAGCAAAAACTTGAGTTGTGATTCGAATCGGCGAAATGAACAAGGAGTTGAAAACTTACAAAAATATGGGTATGTTCAAACTTTTTGTTCAAAGCTATGAACAGATGGCCCATTAGTGTCGAAAAGGATCCACATTTTAATTGGATCCCAAGAAAAAAGTCAAAAACTAATAATTTATCTGCATATTATTTTAGAAGAATGCCTTGCCAATTTGCGTTCTTATATGATATTTCAAAGGTGAAATGACTGCTAGTATCGATCACAGGAATTTTCCACCTCCCTTTGTATAATGATGTAGAAATAATGACAAAATCAGCAAGATATAAGGTCAATTAAGTTCAACTTACCCCGAACAGTTCCCTGATTCAGAGCATTTCCTAAGGAAAGAATTGTCTGCATGATTCTTTTTAATTTTAAGGAACTTCTGATCTGATAAAAAAAAACCTTGTAAGATTTGCGAAAATCCAATAAAACTGATGCAATTCTTACAAGAAAGGAACATAATAGAATTACTTGCCTCTTCTGATGCAGAGTTCACGACATTGAGGCTATTTCGAAGATCAGAGACCTATACGGCAACTAAAAATACAGTTAAGGAATTAAGGATTGCAGAAAAATAGAATATGATTTGAGGAATGTGGTTTTCACCTGAGAATGGAACCGTATCTTGAATGAAAAAACTCTAAGTTTACATTCTACACGTGGCACTTGCATTAACCCGACGAAGAACTGTTGCCAAAAAGGGGAAGGGTTAAAGCCGAAAGTGATTCCAAATCAAACAATTCACCAATTTATTTCTCCAAATTGAGCAGTTAAAGAAGTACAGTTAATGAGCTTCAGTCTAGGGCAAGTAAAGTTCATTATCAGGTATGAGATTAAAAAAGAAAAGACAAAAAAAACAAGTCGCTATATAAAACAACATATATAGATTAGAGACATGATATGTACAGCACGGGAAAAGAGTATAGAATAGTCTAAAACCACAGGACACCCCCCAAGTATTTCCTTGAATACCAACTCTGAGCAGAACTGTTAGAATAGCCCCTCTTTTGAGCTTAACGAATCAAAGACCTTTAGCAGAACAATTACCTTTTTTCAAGGAAAAGAATAAAATGAAAAAGGTCCTGGTTGGCGTAGAACCAAATCTTGTATATAAAAACTCTCTATAAATGATGCAGATAAAGCTAATAACTTACAAGACTAACTTATTCTCCCTGACCTTCCCTACTGCTGTGATGCGTGTTATGAGAAATGGGAAACAGTACAATCTGATTACAACACAATCTATCGATTAAATATTCATATCAAGAAGTGGTCTACTTATGCTAAAGTTAACCAATAAATAGCATCTTACAGAGCTGATACCATTATCGAATAGAATAAAGCTATTTAATTGGGGAACAATATATTTCAGTTAGAACAGAAAAATCTTCAGCCTTAACTAAGGCAGCATTATACCTATAAGAGGAAATCCATAAATCAATGTAGGATATAGGCCCGGAATGGGATAACTTTACCCTAAAGCAATTTGAACGTAAAAGGATTTAACCGATGTTAGGTAAAATGTGCACATAAGCATTTTACAGAGAACCGATGTAGTTTTTATTATGAAAAGCTAGTTTAATTAACTTTTAACATTTTCCTTTTTTTTTTTTTTTTTTTTTTTTTTTTTGTGCTTCTGTGATTTTGCAGGCATAGCCCAGTGGCCAGCAGTAATTTTACACCTAACTCCACTACAAGAATAGATTTCAAATCCCCCCACCCCTAAGTTCAAAAAGAAAAGGTAAAAGTTGTGCCTCTTTGTGGAAATAACAGTAACTAGACCACCCATTCGTAAAACTATACAATGTATATGGAATTAAAAAAAATACTGATGTTGTAGATAGAAAAAAAAAAATAAATAAATAAAAGCATGTTGTTCAAAGATAAGCGTATCAAATTGCCAAATAATAATATAAGTTGAGGAAAGGAAAAGCAAGATTAACACCCTACACACCTGTTCACATCTTCCCAAGTTTTCCTTCTCTCCAGTGTAGCCCTGAACAGAAATATGTAAAGGAAATTATAACTTGAAAAGTGCAACAGATAGTCATCGATTACAAACTCTGCGATACCTTAAGTATTTCCATCTCCTCTTGTGTTGGGCAGAACTTTATAAGATTCTCAACATGATCAGCGTCTAATATTGAATCTTCCAGGGAAAGCAATGAATCCTGTCAATATGACACAAAACAGTCTTTGTTAATTAGGGCAATAAATGAGAAATTATTACTTGATCTTAGTCTGAACCCATAAAATCTGGAAGAAGATGAGGGAAGCATCTCTGTTCAAAACATGCTCCAGTCTAGTGCAACTTCCAGTCATTAAGAATAAGAGTGAAAGATCTTTGAAAGCTAATTATGTTTCAGAATGATAAGAGTATATGTTATTAGACTACTCCGACACATTGGCTGTGAATTTGTTGCATATAAAAATGAACAGAGTTTGATACTTGGATTCATCACCGAGTAATTATGTGCAAAAGTTCTATCTATAGAAGCTCACCATTAACACATGCAACGGAACTTTCACCTTTGAGAGCATGATCTCACAATTGTATGCCCGTCTATGGTCAAGCTGAAAGAAGCAACAATAGTAAATAAGTTCGCTTTTCAGGATTATTATTGTTAAAAAAGTGAAAGGCAGAGGGAAGAGAATATCATGCCAATATAAATGTTTCCTACTTCCTCCTGTTCAACCAAAAATAAATACAAATTACAATTCTTCATTGATGATAATCAAGCTAGGGTTTTTTTTTTTTTTTTCTCTTTTTCCTCTTTTTTTTTTTTCCATCTATGAACTTAATTATACTGCACCTTAGCATGGTAAATAAGGACAAAAATAAGGGATAATCATAGAGATAAGCAAAAGCTAATTGTGCTCAATATCAAGAACTGAAGCATAAATTACCAATTGCACTTTTTCAGTTTTCGATCCAACTGAATTACGCTTGAATGATTTCCTGCCATGAGCTGAAATTGGAAGTGTTGCCGAGAAAAGATTCTCAAGCTCTGACATATCAATCTCTGGAGCTCTAGTTAAAATAATAAAAAGAAATTAAAGCTTAAGATACTAGAAGCATGTCACTATAGACTTTATCAGACAATATAACTTTTTATACAGAATTATAGAGCATACATGGCTCCAAATTTTTGCGCCTCTGCCCACAAGCTTCCTTGATTTGCTCTTGTTAGTTTCATCCAGTGCAATGGTTTCAGTTTCTTATTGCTACTTTTTGAACTCATGGTGCGTGACAGACGCCCTTTTCCACTGTTGGAAGTACTAAGTGTCCGTGTGGGAGATGGAGTCTTTGAAACTCCCTTAAACAAAGGGGCTGGTGGTGGGGGAGGAGAAGGAATACAAGAGGAATTTTGTGTCACGCTGTTGGACTGTTTAGATGAAAAGGTGGGAATAGGAGGAGGTGGAGGTGGCACCGAAGATGGATTTTGTGGACCACAGGAGGAGGAGGTGGTGGAGGTGGTCTACCTCTAACAGATATATTTTCCCTTAAAGGCGGTGTAGGAGGAGGAGGAGGAGGAGTAGGGGTTGGTGGTAGTGGACGCATTGCAAATGGAGTTTGACTAGACTGAATTGACAAAGAATTTTCATTATCCATAGGCAGCATATTTCTAGAAAGTGTACTCGAAATTTGAGTTCCAGGAACACGTATGAGGCTAGAGATGCATCAGATCAGGTTGTAGCTGTGTCAATGGTGCAAAGGAATCACTTTTTGATTCCTCGGATTTAGATACAGGTGAAATGGCCAAGGAAGATCCTGGGAGTGCTAGAGATGCATTCATTTGATGACTGACTTCCATACTTTTGGGTAAGCCATTGTCATTCTCCGAAGGCTTTATATTGCCAACTTGAGGACGTGAACTTTGATTTGTTGCCACTGAGGCAGGTAACTCTTTCTGGGGCTTTGCCTCCTTTTTACTTGCATCAATAATTGTGGATTGCTTAGGTGAACAAGGCAAAAGATCAATCTTAATTGAAGCGATGAATCTCTTACTGTTATTCTCCAATTTCGCAGGTTTCTGTTTCTGTTGATTCCCTTTTGAACTTATATCCTGCAACTCCAATAAAATTTCAGCTTCAGTGTTCTTTGGAGAATCAGTACCAGACTTCTCATAGACAGTGTTGGGTGCGCCAATCTGTTGGACCACATTCAGGGTAGCATCACTCTTGATATCTAACCAGTCCACATTACTAAAGATCTCTTGGACTTTTGAAAATGCTTCTTCTGGAAGGCCCTCCTTTTCCTCAAAGCATGAAATACTACGCACAACAACGGAAGTTGCAGCATCCATCTCGGAGAAAAGAATCTTTATCCAAATACAACAAGCCAAAACGTTGAACATCAGAAAAGAACCGCAAAAGAGCAATGTGAATCAATTGCGGAGAAACATACCTCAGCTCTGAAGTCCTTTGGAAACTTATCTTTAGAATTCCATAGCACGTCAATCTCATCGCGATTAAGTATCAAAATATTGGACCTAATAAAAGCTGTATTGAACATGAATCGAAACATCATCTCTTCCCTCCTCCATGTCATCATGCAAGCTAATGCACTCAACCACAATATCACCTTGAACACGGCAATTGATGTCAATCTTAATGAGTTCACTTTCTTGCTGCAAATTATCAACCGTGAACTATTAAACATCAAACTGTAAAGTAAGTCCAAGGACAGAGGGAATTTATGCGCCGCCCCCCTTTTAAAATCTATATATGTATTGTCGCAAATTACAATATAACCCCAATTAAAAATATGGAAACTTAATTTAACCCCTCCTCAATTTTTCTTCTTCTTCCTTTTTTTTTATTTTTTTTTTTTTAAACAAAACCTACATATCTATTCATTAAACTACATTTAGTCAGATTTTTATTGTAGTTATTAGCCCCCCTCACAAAATTTCCTGGCTTCGTCTAACTATAGTAGCAAAAACTTTAAAGTAACTTCTTTCAGCCAAAAAGTGTAATGCATTAGACAGAACACTACCACTAGATAAGGAAAAAAATGAAGTTACAAAAAGAAGTTTGGTTCCAATGCATTAAGTCTTTTGCCTCTTGATCTCCCTCTTCTTTAGCTGGCTAAAACAGAACAAAAATGCATTTCTTTTTCCAAGAAATCCTAGATTATATAAGTATGAATAACCTGCTTGTAAGCCCGGATGAGTCTATTTCTTTTTGGAGTAGAATACAATACTTTAGTAGCTTGGTCTGCACCAGCGACTGAGTCCTGTCCATATATCCGAAATATAGGACGGCACCCTCCATAACGATCGAAATCTGGAATGAACCTAAGAATGATGCAGTCCAACACAAGTTCCCTATTGACTGGAGGCCATTCTGACACTACACTCCTCCTCGAGACATACTGCAGATACCGGGTTGAGAAGGAACTGGATTCAATGGCGACAGCAAATGCAAAAGCTCCCGAGGAGCCTGCTTGTAGACCATGTCCAATGTCCTCTGTTCCCCACTGTACTGCTTCCTGTAAAGCAAGAGTGCGGCCAGCATGAAGGCCAGAACAGGCCAACCGCCACGTTCACAATGAATCAACAGAACGTTTTGATGCCCAAGCAAGAGCCAACTCTCACATGACCTCAGAAAGTGGTGGATCACCTCCATTTTAAGCACTGGAACACCCTCGAAGTGCCTAGGGTAGTCCATTATGGTCATGTCATACTCGGACAAGATTTTAGCCATCTGGCTCTGCCCTTCTCCTTCCCGAAAATTGAACACTAAGATCGAAGCATCTGGGAAGTGATCTTGAAGTTGACTAAACATGTTACCAACGTAAACCTTGTAGTTCTCCTCATCCCAAGCTTCGGTAGTGAAGCAGCAATCAAAAACTATACACATAATTTGAAAGCATTTAAAGACGGAAAAAAAGGTATATATTTCGATCAAAATTAAACCAATGACAGAATCATTTGTCAGCTCCACGCCCATATAAGATTTACACGACAAATTTTTAATTGATTGAAAAACCAGTGATGATTAGTATATTTAACATTTTTGAAAGAAAAAAAAAAATCAACTGTAAGCATTATGTTTTAAGGATAACGGAAGATATTTAGCATTTTCTATATATATATATATATATATATATATATATATATATATATATACATTTTCATTTTCGTTAACTATAAGGAATACATTAAGAAAACGGGCATTTGGCACATTTTCCCTGACCTTTATATAATAGACAAATTACCTCCTCAATTTTTAACTTTGAAAAAATTACCCGTAAGTTTAACAAAGTATTGAGGAGTGCTCCTAAGGTGATGAATTCTATTAAAATTTGAGCGGAAATGTGCTTGTACATATTATGTGTGCTCATTTGGGGAAGAGACTAAAGCTTCAAATGACAATCAGAGCACGTAATGTCACGTGAGGGCGTTTCCTTCCAATGTTCAATATCATCATTGATTTGGGGGCATTCACAATATGTTATTAAATTTAGGGTAATTTTGCCAGAACAAAAAATTTTACAGGGCAACTAAGCAATTCAGTTAAAAGTTAGGGGGCAAAACAAGCATCACGCCCATTCCATTCCCAACTTTTTCGCTACAATTTTCCCACATTTTCTCGGCAACCAACCGCTACTCAAGGAATCATTTCGACAACCACTACAATCAACTCTTTCACACAAAAAGAAAAAAAATACAATATAAAAACAGAGAATCAATTAACGAATCAAATAAAAAACGAAAAACGAAATGAAAAGAAGAAAACACACCATAAACTCGCTCGCACAACTCGAACAAACCATCGGGAGATTTCCGAAAGAAGAATCTGCGCAAAAGCGCCATTTTTTCAGCTTCTCAGACTCCGATAATCCCTGCAAACAAGATAATAAAAAATTATCAGCTGATTCGAACTCCATAATCACACTTCAGAAGGAAATTAAACTTAAAAAAAAAAAAAAAAAAAAACCCGTCATTACAGTTTCCTTATTGGTTGTTTTCAGGTGAATACACAGATTTCGATTTCGATTTTGATTGTGACTGAAGAAGGTGTGATAAATTGATGGGTTTTTTTGTTGGCTTCTTCGTTGCTTTCACCAACCGACTTACTTGCGAGAAAGTGAACGAAGAGGCGACGATGATGACGTGGTAAGCACAACTGACCGACCAATAGTAGATTAATGCAATCATTAGTCAATTTTTATGGCTTAAATGTAAGGTTAGACAAGCATTAGCTTTACGTTTAAAACCAACCGTTGGAATTTCAGTTTTACAGTTGATCTATGTGAAATTTACGTTAATCTTGTTGTTGTTTTTTTTTTTTTTTTTTTTTTTTGCCCTTTCTTTGCTCTGACGTTAACCTTGTTTGTTTGTTACTGGACTTGTTTGAGCAATAGTAAAAGATTCTTCGTTGACGCAATTTTCCTGAACACACCTATGAAGTGGTGGTAAGTCAAATTTAACGGGATTCACTAAATATGATCCAAAATTTTAGGACTTGTCATGGTTATACTAGTTTTTTCAGTTGCAAAACCTTTTTAAAAGGATAATTATGATTATTATTATTATTATTATTATTATTATTTTATTTTTTTTTATTTCTTTTTGAAAATGAATGGACAATTACTTGCTCAATTTTCTAGCAAAAAAGAAAAAAAGAAAAGAAAAGCCCAATTGTCCTATCTATCCTATAGTTGTTTAGAAATGGTATAGTACTATAGTTGAAAGTTTAAAGTCGCCGGACTCAACCCGATTTGAAAGGGGTATTCGGGCTAGGTTGAGGTTAGCCTTAAAAAGAAGGTCGGTTCACCCTAGCTTTTCAGTGTGTTTAGTATGGTAGAAAAGAGGGAGAAAACAATAGAGATAGAAGGATTTTAGAAAGGAACTAGTTTTTTTGGCCCGCGCGTTGATGCATAAAAGATTGTTATATTATAGAAAAAATTATGAATTTTTATAGTACAGTATTAATTTATATGTACATACATTTATATATATATATATATATATATTGTTTAAAAGTCTACTAAAATAATTTATACACACATGTACATATGTATATATATTTATTTAAAGGTTTAGTAAAAATGATTGTACATTATATTACATTTTTTAATTTTTTTTTCTGATGGTTCTTTGGAACTATAGCTGCAGAATAAATTTTTTTGAAAATATTAGTATTATTATTAGGAAAATTTTTTAAAGGAGGAAATAGAAGATTCTAAGCAAAAACAACTGAAACAAAAAATGAAAAAACGCAGGAAAAAAAAGAACCCTAAATTTGAAACTTCTAAATTTTTAGACAAAAAACAATCAAGACAAAAACTCCAAAAAAAAAAAAAAAAAAAGAATTGAAGAAGCCAAGATAAAGCAAAGCAAAGAAGGCAAAACGATAAAGACCAAAAAGGAAAGGAGACAACTCAAAAACAACCCAGAAAAAAGACACTGGGGTAAAAAAAAAAAAAGGAGAAAAAAGGGGCAAAAAGAAAACGGGATTGGAAATAATAGGACACATCAGGCATTAAAAAATTTAGCCATCAGCAAGGAGGGGCAAATCTGGAAATTCACTGTTCAGGACACATCGGGCATTAAAAAATTTAGTCATTAGCAAGGAGGGACAAATTCAGAAATTCACTGTTCATTTACTGTACAATGAATAGTGAATCTTGCCTCTCCTTTAGTATATATAATAAAATGAAATTTTAAGTTGTTTGACAGAGAGAAAATAAAGAAAGAAGGAAAATAAAAATTTATGGGGCTCATTAATTTTTAATCTTTCCAACTTTGAGAAGAAAAGAATAAAAAAAAGTTAGATAAACAAATGATGTGTAAAATAATAATTTTAACATTTACCATTCATTATATTTTTATTTGTATTAGGGTATTATTGTAAAATGCTTTAGATTAGATTTTTTTTTCTACTTTTCTTTCTCTTTGTAACACCCTGAAGAATTAATTGAGATTAATTAAGGTAATTAAGATTATTAGTGTGCCTAATTTGATTTAATTAATTGAGTTTAAATGATTCTAAGGTATTTAAATTATTTACGATAATTTATTTTAATCCGTATGTGTATGGGCGCATTTATCGATTTTTATATTTTTACACATCATTTTCTTTTTATTTTCCTTTTCTTTTCTTTTCCTTTTCTTTTTTTCTTTCCTTTTCCTTCTTTTTCTTTCCTCCCGTGCGTTTCTCTTTCTCTCTCTCACTCTCACTCTCCCGTGCTCTCTCTCTCTCCCATTTTTGTCTCAAATCAAGACCGGATTCGAACCAAGAGTGATTTCAAAGAGTTTTCAACATCAAGAGAAGGATTCAAGGTAAGATTACTGAAAGAACCTCTCTTGGATTTCAAGTTTTTTCGGATTTAAAACTTACTTTTGGTTCAAAACGGATTTTGATGGATTTTGAGTGAAACTAGGGTAGAAATTGGAGATCTTGGGTTCTTTGGACTTGTTTTAGGACCTAGAACCCGGATCTAGTGGTTGTCCCTTGAGATTTTGTGATTTGGGACTGGATTTGCAGGTTTTTGGACTGATTTCCGCGAAGCCAGCGAATCGAGATGTCCACCGGTCGACCGCATCGGGTCGACCGATTTTTGTTGAGGCCACCGGCCGACCGGACCGGTCGACCGGATGCACACCACCGGCCGACCGGTGGTGATGCACTCCTCTGTCTCCGGTCGATCGGTGTACACGGGGTTTGACCTTATTTTGCCTGAAATTGTCGTTTTGACCCCTGTTTTCGGGGAGAACCCAAATTAGCTTCATTTGGGGACTTGGGATGAAAGGATTAGTATCCTTAATCCCTGATTTGATATTTAAAACCCTTGGAATGTAATTTGAAACATGAAAATGGATTAGGGCACACTAATTGAAAATCTTGGAATATGATTGAGATTTGATTACTTTAGGACTGAGGATAAAACCCTTGGTATTTTGTATCAGCGCTCGCTGTGGATTCAGACTGAAGGGGCTTGAGGAAGCGGAAGCCGGAAAAGGCAACGCTAGTCCCAGGTTTGATTGTGCGAGGTAGGATTTCTATCCCTCTTCTTTGTGAGCCTGTTTTCAAAAAGGGATTTTGGCCTTGAAAATGTTTTAAAGAAAGGGATTGGTTTGCGAAAGAAAAATGTTTTAAAAACCATGGCTTGTCAGTTTATGGAATTCCCTAGCTTGTCCTGTCCTTGGAATCTATAGCTTGTTTAGTCATGGAACCTCATGGCTTGCCCAGTCATGGGGCCCGCGGCTTGAGTAGTTCGTGGGGTCATATGAACGATTTCATAATGTTAAACGGATGATTTCTTAAGATAAGAGATCTTGTGAACTGGTAATAGAGTCTATTGTCAGAAGCCTAGATAGGATGCGGAGAGTGCATCCTCGGGGCGTAACCCGAAACCGGTCCGGGTAGGCGCAGGCGCTTGGTGAGGTGAGTAATTTGTACTAATTACTCAAAGCCCATAATACTGTTAGTTTACATTATATTTCCTTTGAGAAAAAGGATGTGAGGTTCTTCGCCGTTTTGTCGGGTCAATGTCTTATTTATTTTATTTACGCACTTATTTATTTATTCGTTTATTTAAATTATTTCAAATTATATCCCACTGGGCCTTTCGCTAATGTTTCAAATGTTTAAACCCTCCCAGGAGATTCGAGGAGCGGTGCATCGAGTAGAACGGTGCTGCTACTGGATTGATCAAGTGAGGATCGCGTTCATCCTCTGTTATAAATGTAAGGAAAATTGAGAAAGGTTATGTAAACTTAATTAATATTTGGATTTACTAGACTGTGGATGATGTCTGTTGTAATTGTTTATTTACCTGAACATGTATGTATGATACTGTATGTCCTGTGGGGTGGAGCCCTGTGTGTCAGAGGCTCCTGGATTATGTAATTTATTTATATTTAAATGCAGCTAAGTGTGGGACCCGGTTGGGGATCTGCTTTATTAATCCTTAATCGAGCTCCACGTCACCCACCCTGTTTGGGGGGCGTGACACTCTTCTACTAAACAACATGAGAGAAAATTATTTTACTTCCTTCACCTATATATTTCACTTCTCCTTCTTGGTGGAAGTGGATTCGGCGAATGCATGATGTTGCGGGGATGGCCTGGGAACAATTTGAAGCTCTTTTTAATGAGCAGTTCTTTCCTCAGAGCTACCGAGATGAGAAGGCCATGGAATTTATGGGTCTACAGTAAGGGGACATGTTAGTAAGGGACTACAAAGCTAAGTTCAATGAGTTGTCTCACTTTACTCCTTCTCTGATTGAGTCTGAGCACATGAAATGCCTCAAGTTTGAAAGAGGTCTTAAAGGCGTAATTCAAAAATCAATGGTAGCCTTAAAGCATCGAGTCTATAGTGACTTGGTTGTAGCAGCCATCTGTGTTGAACATGAGCACCTTGCTTTCCTCCAGAGTAAGGAAACCTCAGGCAGAACTTCAAGAGGACCCTAGAGAAACAACAAAAAGAGCCGCGATCAGGGGCAAGCTAGTAATGGAATACCTAGCGGTAGTAACAGCTCTTTGAGAAGTGGGAAGAGTGGACCCTACAACTACAAGTGCCACCATTGTGGGAAGTTAGGGCATATAAAGAGAAACTGTCCTCATAGGAGTCAATAGGTGAGCCAGCAGACCCAACAAACTCAGCAGACTCAAAAGGGGCGTTATTCCTAGTCAAGATAGACACACATAGTTCACACCTTTCTATATGCCCCAGTTGCTTGCCCAAATACCAACTCCTCATGCACTGACTTTTCGTCCGCCGAATTACACCTATTTTCGGCCACAGGCCTCAGGATTGGTACAATCTACCCCACCATAGCAACAATATAAACGAGGAAACTAGAGACCCTACAACAACGAGAAAGGAAAAGGGAAAGCCCATGGACAGATCCATACCATGACCAGAGAAAGTTCTGGAGCTCATGCCGGAAACCCAATTGTTGAGGGTATGATACTTATCTCACACTCTTTCGCACGAGTCTTATTCGACACGGGTGCTATGCACTCGCTTATTTCCACTTCTTTTGTGAAAATTTTAGGTTTGAAACCCGGATGACCTAGAGACCCCAATGTTCATGACCTCTCCACTGGGATGTGTGGAAGTGACTAGCATATGCAGGTCATGTGTAATCACAATTGGAAGTGAGAAATTGAGGGCATACTTAATTGTCCTTCCCATGAACTTGTTTGATGTAGTGTTGGGAATGGACTGCTTGTCAAGATACAAGATGATTGTTGATTGCCACCGTATGAGAGTTACCTTGACTACCGATTCTTGTACGATAGTAACATATTAGGGAGGTGTTAACCCAATTACGGAGAAACGACTACTGAAGCATAGTGTTGGAGGACAGCAGAACGTAGCTTGTGTCTCCTTTCTTTTCATGTTAGAGGGTGAATCTGGCATCGCCGGGAGAATGTTGAGGTTCCCGTGGTCGATGAGTACGCGGATGTATTCCTTAATGAGTTGCGTGGTTTACCACCTGACCGAGAGATCGAGTTTTGCATCGATTTACTTCCGGTGACGGCTCTGATTTCTATCGCTCCATGCCGAATAGCACCCCAGGAGATGAAACAACTAAAGAAGCAACTTAGTGAGTTAGCAGAAAAGGATTTATTAGGAATAGCACTTCCCTATGGGGTGCACCTATCCTGTTTGCGAAGAAGAACGACAGATCCTTTCGGTTGTGTATCGACTACCGACAGTTGAATATAGTTACAGTGAAGAATAAGTACCCATTGCCGAGAGTCAACTAGTTGTTTGATCAGTTGGGGGGATCACGGTATTACTCTAAGATCGACTTGAGATCCGAGTACCATCAGTTGAAGATTAGGAAGAAGGATATTCCAAAAACGGCTATCATAACTCGGTATAGGCATTTTGAGTTCCTAGTAATGCCTTTTAGATTAACGAATGCTCCTGCCACTTTCATGGGTTTGATGAATCGAGCCTTCCGCCCATATTCAGACCAGTTTGTGATAGTCTTCTTTGACAACATTCTGGTTTACTCGAAGACCTGGGAGGAGCATGAGTAGCATCGGAGGATCATTCTCCAAACTCTTCGTGAACACCAGCTTTATGCGAAGAAGGAAAAATGTGATTTCTGGTTGACAAAAGTCAAGTTCTTTGGACATGTTATATCTGGACAAGGAATTTCAATGGATCCTTCAAAGATCGAAACAGTGCTTGTCACGCCCCCCAACCGGGGTGGGTGACGTGGAGCTCGATTAGGGATTAGTAAAGCAGATCCCCAACCGGGTCCCACACTTAACTGCATTAAAATATGAATAAATTACATAATCCAGGAGCCTCCGACACACAGGGCTCCACCCCACAAAGACATACAAAGGTCGTATATACATGTTCAAGAATAAACAATTACATCAGACATCATCCAGAGTCTAGTAAATCCAAATATTAATTAAGTTTACAGAATTTTCTCAAATTCCTTACATTTGCTCAAGAGGATAACACAATCCTCACTTGTTCCAGGAGTAGCGATCCTCGGCTACACCGCACCGCTCCTTGAATCTCCTGGGAGGGGTTTAAACATTTGAAACATAAGCGAAAGGCCCAGTAGGATATCATTTGAAATAATTAAAATAAATGAATAAATAAATACGCCACAGAATGAATAAAGTAAGACATTCAGCCCCAACAACAAAATTTAACCTCACATCCTTTTTCTCAAAGGAAATTTAATGAAACTAATCAGACATGTGCTTCAGCAAGTAATTAGTACAAATTACTCACCTCACCAAGTGCCTCGCCACCGGACCGGTTTCGGTTCTGCCCCGAGGATGCACTCTCCGCATCCTATCTAGGCTTACAAACAATAGACTCTATTACCAGTTCACAAGATCTCTTATCTTAAGAAATCATCCATTTAACATTATGAAATCGCTCATAAGACCCCACGAACTACTCAAGCCATGAGCCCCATGATCGACAAGCCATGAGGTTCCATGATCGACAAGCTATGGATTCCAAGGACAGGGACAAGCCAGGGAATTCCATAAACTAACAAGCCATGGTTTTTAAAACGTTTTTCTTTTCTCGCAAACCAATCCCTTTCTTTAAAACATTTTCAAGGCCAAAAATCTTTTTGAAACAGGCTCACAAAGAAGAGGGATAGAAATCCTACCTCGTACAATCAAACACAGGACTAGCGTTGCCCTTTTCCGCTTCCGCTTCCTCAAGCCCCTTCATCCTGAATCCACAATGAGCAATCGATACAAGATAACACCTTAGGATCAATCCTCGGTCCTAAAGTAATCCAATCTCAATCATATTCCAAGATTTTTCCAATTAGTGTGCCCTAATCAATTTTCATGTTCAAATTCCATTCCAAGGGTTTTAAATATCAAATCAAGGATTAAGGATACTAATTCTTTCATCCCAAGTCCCCAAATGAAGCTAATTTGGGTTCTCCCGAAAGGGTCAAAACAAAACGAATTTCAGCCAAACAGGGTCAAACCCCGTGTACATCGGGTCGACCGGAGACAGAGGAGTGCATCACCACCGGCCGGCCGGTGGTGGTGTGCATCCGTCGACCGTCCGTCCGGTCGGCGGTGGCCCTAACAAGATCCGGTCGCAAAATCTCAAGGGACAACCACTAGATCCGGGTTCTAGGTCCTAAAACAAGTCCAAAGAACCCAAGATCTCCAATTTCTACCCTAGTTTCACTCAAAATCCATCAAAATCCGTTTTGAACCAAAAAGTAAGTTTTTGAATCAAAATCTTGAAATCCAAGAGAGCTTCTTTCAAAGAATCTTACCTTGAATCCTTCTCTTGATGTTGGAAACTCTTTGAAAACACTCTTGGTTCGAATCCGGTCTTGATTTGAGACAAAAATGAGAGAGAGAGAAAGAGAGAGAGAGTACGGGAGAGTGAAAAGAGAAAGAGAGAGAGAGAGAAAGGAACGCACGAGAGAAAAAAAGGAAGGAAAAGAAAAGGAAAAGAAAAGAAAAAGAAAAAAGGAAAAGAGAAATAAAAGGAAATGACATGTGTACTAAAACAGTCCAGATATGCGCCTATACACACTTCTGGATTAAAATAAATTACTTTAAAGAATTTAAATACCTTGGAATTATTTAAACTCAATTAGTTAAATTAGATTAGGCATACTAATAATCTTAATTACCTTAATTAATCTCAATTAATTCTTCAGGGTGTTACAGCTCCACCCCCCTTAGGCAATTTCGTCCTCGAAATTAAAACTCGCCTCAAAGTGCAAACAGATGCGGATAACGTTCCTGCATCGTCGTTTCAAGCTCCCATGTTGCTTCCTCAACACCATGGTGCTGCCACAGCACTTTCACTAACGGAATCTCACGATGACGCAGACTCTTCATCTTCCTGTCAAGAATCTGAACTGGTGCCTCCTCGTAAGACGCGTCATACTGTATTGGAACGTCAAACCACTGCACTACTGCTTCCGGCTCAGGCTGACATTTCCGAAGCATGGAGACATGAAACACATCATGCACATGAGATAGCTCAGGCGGTAAAGCCAACCGGCACGCTACCACTCTGACTCGTTGCACGATCGGGAATGGTCCCACATACCTCGGTGCGAGTTTTCCTTTCACACCAAACCGAGTAACTCCCTTGCGTGGAGAAACCTTCAGCAAGACAAAGTCACCTTCTTGAAATTCCAAAAGCCTACGCCTCGTGTCAGCATAGCTCTTCTGACGACTTTGAGCTGTCAGCAGACGTTCTCGAATCACAGCTATCTTCTCATTGTTCTCTTGAATGACATCCGGTCTAGTTGTAAGTCTATCCTCTGGTTCCAACCAACAAACAAGTGACCTACAAGGACGACCATACAACGCTTCAAACGGTGCCATACCGATACTGGCCTGATAGCTATTGTTGTATGCGAATTCAAACCGAGGTGCGGTATTTCTTCCATTCCCGCCAAAATCCGAATACAAACGCGACATATCCTCCAGAATCAAATAACTCTTTTCAGATTGTCCATCCGCTTGAGGATGAAATGCTATCTTTGAAGTTCAATTACATTCCCATGGCTTCCTCGAAACTTCTCCAATACCTTGCATTGAAACGACTGTCGCGGTCGGGGCGTGATAGACAGATGGCACGCCGTGTAACCTCACGATGTGCTCGGTACAATTCGCGGACGAATCTTACGAGAATACGTCGCATCGGGCGGTATGAAGTGCGTGGACTTCGTCAACTGTCAACCACCACCCGGATGGCATCGTGCTTCAACTCGGTTCTCGGTAGTCCCATCGGAAAATCCATCGTGATATGCTCCCATTTCCATTCGGGGACGGGAAGAGGTTGCAACTCTCCCGCGGGCTATTTTGGTGCTTTCGGCTTTAACTCGGAGGCAAGTCACGCATTCCGGGGCGTACTCCACGAACATCTCTCTTCATGCCTCTCCACGGTACTATCTCTTCAAGTCTGGTACATCTTGGTACTACCCGGATGAATGGCGTACCTCGATTTGTGAGCTTCTTGCAGAATCGCTCTCTTGATCTCACCCACTTTAGGAACAGGCAGAGGTCGGTCGCGAAAGCACAACGTCCGTCTTCTCAGATTCTCCAATCCTCAAACTGTTCTCCATTACGGATTCGAGTCCAGTTCACGAAGGTGAGGATATTGCCACTGATTACGCTTGACTTGTTGCACAAGAGTCAATGCGAAATCGGATTATACACCCAGCCTGGTTATAATCCTCATGGTGCCGAAGATCATACTCACTCACCACTTCGGTCCTCTTCAATCCTCCAAAGCTAATGACGCCAGAGTCCCCGCGTTTTTTCGCTAAGGGCATCACCACCACATTAGCTTTTCCAGATGATACTTGCGGGTGAAGTCATAATCTTCCATGTACTCTACCCATCTCCTCTGTCTGAGGTTCGGATCTTTCCGAGTAAACAAGTACTTGAGACTCTTATGATCGATAAGACCTGAAATCTTGCTCCATAGAGATAACATCTCCATATCTTGAGCAAATATCACCGCCGCTAACTCCAAGTCATGTGTGGGGTAGTTCGCTCATGCGGTCTCAGTTGGCGAGATGCGTGTTACTACGTGTCCGCCTTTGCATCAAGACACAACCAAGCCCAACCCCGAGGCGTCGAGTACACCTCGTATGGCTCCTCGGTATTAGGAATCATCGAATCGGTGCACTTGTCAACCTTACCTTCAATTCCCGAAAGGCATGTTCACATTCAAAGATCCCACCGTCCGACTTCTTTCTTGGTCAACCGAGTCATCGGCGCAAAACATACTTGAGAAGTCCTTCACAAAACGCCGGTAATACCCCGCGAGTCCGAGAAAGCTTCAGATCTCTGTCACATTCTTCGGCCTTTCCCACTGTAGCACAGTTTCAATCTTGGAGGGGTCCACGGAAATTCCTCATCCTGAAATCACATGGCCAAGGAACTTCACCTCTGTCAGCCAGAAGTCGCATTTCTCCTTCTTCGCATACAACTGGTGTTCTCGAAGGGTCTGGAGAACAATTCCAAGGTGCTGCACATGTTCTTCCCAAGGCTTCGAGTAAACCAGTATGTCGTCAATGAAGACGATCACAAACCGATCCAAATACGGTGACCCGGAAAACCCGATTCATCAAATCCATGAATGCAAAAGGGGGCATTTGTCAACCCAAATGGCATTACCGTAAACTCGAAGTGCCCGTATCGAGTTCTCGAAGCGATCTTCAACGTCCTCCTCCTTGATTTTCAATTGGTGGTACCCGGACCTCAAATCAATCTTAGAGTAGAACTGTGATCCTCCCAACCGATCGAACAATTCATCGATCCTCGGCGGTGGGTACTTGTTCTTCACAACACCCCGTTCAATTGATTTGTAATCAATGCACAAATCAAGAGATCCGTCGTGCTTTCTTCACAAATAGCACCAAAGTGCACCCCAAGGGAAGTACTATTCCGGATATATCCTTCTCCGCCAGCCTCTTCAAGTCTGCCCTTAATTCCTTCATCTCCGCCGGAGCCATCCGGTATGGAGGAATGGATATAGGTGCCGTTCCCGGAACCAAATCAATGCAGAATTCAACCTCCCGATCCAGCGGTAAGCCCAGTAGATCCTCAGGAAATACATCTGCAAATTCATCCACCACAGGGATTCTTGCACTATCTCCGCTCACTTCAAATTCACCTTCCAAGGCAAGAAGGGAAAAGAAACATGCTAGATTCTTCCGTCCCCCAACGCTGTACTTCAACAGTCGTTCCCCAAGGACTGGGTTCATCTCCGCCTGATAAGCAATCATGGTTCCGGAATTCGTCACCAAGGTCACCTTCCTACGGTAGCAATCAACAATTGCACCGTGCCTTGACAGCCAATCCATTCCGAGCAGCACATCAAACAGGGTCATCGGAAGGATAATCAAGTCTGCTCTCAATCGCTCACCACCAATCGTGATTTCACACGACTTACACACACTCATCACCTCCACACATCCCAAAGTGGGGGAGTTCAAAGTCATCGGGACTTCTAAGTTCTCGGATTTCGGTTTCAAAGTCCGAACAAAAGAACTTGATATAAACGAGTGTGTGGCACCCGTATCAAATAACACGTGAGCAAAAGAATGAGAGATTAAAATCATACCCTCAACCACCGCGTTCTTGGTCCCACCTCCAGAGCTACCTCCCCGCCAGGGTATAAGCTTGTCCCTCCCTTTCCTCTGTCAATTAGACCGCCGGCCTATACTGTTAGGATGAGGTGGTTGTCTTGGTCTCGCAATGAGGCCGAACACGATGGTCGGGCGCATGGTGAGGGAGGGTATGGCATCTTTGTCGGCATGTCTGTGGCGGCCCTTCTTGACATATAGGAAGCATCACTTTGGGCTTGTTCACCCGGGACGATTAGGACAATTCCTCCTAATATGGCCCACCTGCCCACCACTTGGGCCCGTATGGAGCATTTCTCGGCACTCCTGCACTCCACCGCCACCACTTGCCACTTCCTGATTGCGGTTTCTTCTACCACTCCGCTATGGTCCACCAAACAGGGTCTCAACGGAAGCGGAGGGTCTACCAGAGACAGAGACCCAACCTGCTTCTTCTTCTTTACTTTGATGATAGGCCAAGTTATCCTGTTCCACCCTTGTAGCGGCAGCTACTAAATCCCTGAAGTTCCGAAGTCTTAGAGCCACCAAGGATCTCCTCACAGAGTTCTTAAGGCCCCTCTCAAACTTGAGACATCTCATGTGTTCAGACTCCACTAGAGATGGCGCAAACCAGGATAGGTCATTAAACCTAGCCTCATATTCCCTCACAGACATGTCACCTTGCTGTAGCGACATGAATTCCAGTGCCTTTTCTTCCCTGTAACTCGGAGGGAAGTATTGATCATTGAACATCACCTCGAACTGTTCCCAGGTCATCCCTGTGACATCCATCCTCCTCTTGACCTGTTTCCACCAAGTGTTTGCTAACCCTTCCATCTTGTACACCACAAATTCCACCCAAGATTCATCCGAACTCCCATAGTACTCAAGTGCTTAACTATGGAGTCAATCCAAACTCGCCTCCGGGGTCCTCCTCATCGTTAAACGAGGGATAGGCGCCACCAATTCCCGGAAATACCCTTTTGTTTCCGATCTCACCGGGTCGCTCATTCCGAGCTCTAGTAGCCATGCCTTGAAAGGCGATACATGGCATCAAAGAATCCTTGATTCGTTGTTCCTACTGGTTACCTAGTCTCATGCATGAGGCGCCATTTCCTTCAATCAAATCAAACTAGACTGCTCAAAGGATAATGTATGTCACACATGTATGTACAATCCCGGGTTCTTAACCTAATGCTTTGATACCACTGTCACGCCCCCCAACCGGGGTGGGTGACGTGGAGCTCGATTAGGGATTAGTAAAGCAGATCCCCAACCGGGTCCCACACTTAACTGCATTAAAATATGAATAAATTACATAATCCAGGAGCCTCCGACACATAGGGCTCCACCCCACAGCACATACAGTGTCGTACATACATGTTCAGTAAATAAACAATTACATCAGACATCATCCAGAGTCTAGTAAATCCAAATATTAATTAAGTTTACAGAATTTTCTCAAATTCCTTACATTTGCTCAAGAGGATAACACAATCCTCACTTGTTCCAGGAGTAGCGATCCTCGGCTACACCGCACCGCTCCTTGAATCTCCTGGGAGGGGTTTAAACATTTGAAACATAAGCGAAAGGCCCAGTAGGATATCATTTGAAATAATTAAAATAAATGAATAAATAAATACGCGCGTAAATGAATAAAGTAAGACATTCAGCCCCAACAGAACAACCGGAACCTCACATCCTTTTTCTCAAAGGAAATTTAACAGAAACTAACCGTATTACAGGCTTCAGCAAGTAATTAGTACAAATTACTCACCTCACCAAGTGCCTCGCCTACCGGACCGGTTTCGGGTTCTGCCCCCGAGGATGCACTCTCCGCATCCTATCTAGGCTTACAGTAATAGACTCTATTACCAGTTCACAAGATCTCTTATCTTAAGAAATCATCCATTTAACATTATGAAATCGTTCATAAGACCCCACGAACTACTCAAGCCGCGGGCCCCATGACTGGACAAGCCATGAGGTTCCATGACTGACAAGCTATGGATTCCAAGGACAGACAAGCCGAGGAATTCCATAAACTAACAAGCCATGGTTTTTAAAATGTTTTTCTTTTCGCAAAACCAATCCCTTTCTTTAAAACATTTTCAAGGCCAAAAAATCTTTTTTGAAACAGGGCACAAAGAAGAGGGATAGAAATCCTACCTCGCACAATCAAACACAGGACTAGCGCTGCCCTTTTTTCTTCCGCCTCCTCAAGCCCCTTCATCTGAATCCACAAATAACATCGATACAAGATAACACCTTAGGATCAATCCTCAGTCCTAAAGTAATCCAATCTGAATCATATTCCAAGATTTTTCCAATTAGTGTGCCCTAATCAATTTTCATGTTCAAATTCCATTCCAAGGGTTTTAAATATCAAATCAGGGATTAAGGATACTAATCCTTTCATCCTAAGTCCCCAAATGAAGCTAATTTGGGTTCTCCCCGAAAGTAGGGGTCAAAACGAGAATTTCAGGCCAAACAGGGTCAAACCCCGTGTACACCGATCGACCGGAGACAGAGGAGTGCATCACCACCAGTCGGCCGGTGGTGTGCATCCGGTCGACCGGTCCTGTCGGCCGGTGGCCCTAACAAGATCCGGTCGACCAATGCGGTCGACCGGTGGACATTTCCAGTTCACGAAAACTCGCGGAAATCAGTCCAAAAACCTGCAAATCCAGTCCCTATTCGCAAAATCTCAAGGGACAACCACTAGATCCGGGTTCTAGGTCCTAAAACAAGTCCAAAGAACCCAAGATCTCCAATTTCTACCCTAGTTTCACTCAAAATCCATCAAAATCCGTTTTGAACCAAAAGTAAGTTTTTGAATCCGAAATCTTGAAATCCAAGAGAGGTTCTTTCAGTAATCTTACCTTGAATCCTTCTCTTGATGTTGGAAACTCTTTGAAAACACTCTTGGTTCGAATCCGGTCTTGATTTGAGGCAAAAATGAGAGAGAGAGAAAGAGAGAGAGAGTGCGGGAGAGTGAAAAGAGAAAGAGAGAGAGAGAGAGAAAGAAACGCACGGGAGAAAGAAAAGGAAGGAAAAGAAAAGGAAAAGAAAAGAAAAAGGAAAAAAAAAAGAAAAGAGAAATAAAAGGAAATGACATGTGTACTAAAACAGTCCAGAAATGCGCCCATACACACTTCTGGATTAAAATAAATTACTTTAAAGAATTTAAATACCTTGGAATTATTTAAACTCAATTAGTTAAATCAGATTAGGCACATTAATAATCTTAATTAACTTAATTAATCTCAATTAATTCTTCAGGGTGTTACAGTGCTACAATGGGAAAGGTCAACAAATGTAGCAGAAATTCAGAGTTTCCTAGGACTTGCAGGATACTATCGGCATTTCGTGAAGGACTTCTTAAGTATTGCTGCTCTGATATCTCGGTTGACTAAAAAGGAAGTCAAATTTGAATGAGATGCCGATTGTGAACATGCATTCCAAGAGCTGAAGACTAGGCTGACCAGTGCGCCGATCCTGACGATCCCAAATAGCAAAGAACCATACGAAATATACTCAGACGCATCAAGGTGAGGACTAGGGTGTGTTTTGATGCAAAATGGACATATTGTGGCCTATGCATCTCGTCAACTGAAGCCATATGAGCAGAACTACCCCACGCATGATTTCGAGTTAGCAGCGACGATCTTTGCTTTCATGATATGGAGATGCTACCTCTATGGAGTAAATTTTCAAATATTTTCTAACCACAAAAGCTTAAAGTATTTATTTACTCAGAAAGACCTAAACCTAAGGCAAAAAAGATGGATAGAGTATATGGAAGACTATGATTTCACCCTTTAGTACCATCTTGGAAAAGCCAATGTAGTAACGGATGCTTTCAGTAGAAAGACTTCGGGAATTCTCGCATCTCTAGCCTTAAAGGATTGGAAAAGGGCTGAAGTAGTGGAGAATTATGATCATCAGTATTATGAAGACTGTAATCAAGCTATGGTGTACAGCTTAATTACTACTCTAGCACTTGTACAACGCGTTAAACAGAATCAATGGTAGGATCCACATCTTCAGGGGATCTGGATTTGAATTTAGAACGGAGAACAACTAGATGATTCAAATGTCCGAGAAGATGGAGCACTATACTTTAGAAACTGCTTAGCTATTCCTAAAGTAGATGAGATATAGAAGGTTGTTCTTGATAAAGCTCATCGGTTGCGGTTTGTCATTCACCTAGTAAGTACAAAGATGTATCAAGATTTAAAACAACAATATTGGTGGAGAGGAATGAAAAGGGATATTCGTGAATATGTTTCACAATGTGTAACCTATCTCAAGGTTAAAGCAGAACGTGAAAAACCCGCTGGGGAATTACAATCTCTTCCTGTTCCGGGATGGAAGTGGGAACATATTACGACAGATTTCCTTATGGGATTGCCGAGGACCGAGCAAAGACATAATGCCATATGGGTTGTTGTGGATAGGCTAACAAAGTCAACGTACTTCATACCGTTCCGTGCGACATATTCCAAAAAGGTCTTAGTGGAACTATATCTAGAACACATTCTTAGACTTCACGAAGTTCCATTGTCCATCACATCAGACCGTGACACTCGTTTCAACGCCAGATATTGAAAAAGCTCTCAAGAAGCCATAGGAACGAAATTGAACTTCAGCACCGCCTTTCATCCTCAAATAGATGGGCAATCTGAGAGGGTCATCCGGATTTTAGAGGATATACTTCGTGCTTGCGTTTTGGACTTCGGTGGGAACTGGAAGAAGTATCTCCATTTAGCCAAGTTCGCCTACAACAATAGTTATCAGGCTAGCATTAGAATGGCACCATTCGAAGCCTTGTGTGGCAGACCTTGCCGATTGCCAGTCTGTTGGCTTAAGTCAGAAGATCGACTCACTCTTGGACTAAATGTTATCCAAGAAAATAATGGGAAGATAGCCGTTATCTGAGAACTACTGCTAACAGCTCAGAGTTGTTAGAAGAGTTCACTGACAGGAGACGTAGGCCCTTAGAATTCCAAGAGGGCGATTTTGTCTTGTTAAGGATTTCTCCGCGCAAAGGGATTACTCACTTTGGTGTCAAGGGGAAACTTGCACCACGGTACGTTGGACCGTTTCAGATCACACATTGGGTTGGTGTCGTTGCTTACCGCCTTGATCTTCTTCCAGAACTGTCTCACGTGCACAACATATTCCATGTTTCTATGCTTCGAAAGTGTCAACTTGATCTAGAAGCCATTGTGCAATGGTATGACATGCTGATCCAGTATGACACGACTTACGAGGAAGCACCAATTTCGATTCTTGACCGAAAAGTGAAAAGCCTACGTCAACGTGAGATACCGTTAGTGAAGGTGTTGTGGCAACACCATGGCATTGAGGAAGCAACGTGGGAATTGGAAATGACGATGCAGGAATGGTATCCGCATCTGTTGATATTGTGAGGTAAGTTTTAATTTCAAGGATGAAATTCCTTAAAGGGGAGAGAGTTGTAGCGCCCTCAAGAACTAAACATGTTTAATTATGCTAATTGTGGTTTATTAGTGTGCCCAAATTTGAATTTTTTAATTAATCAAGAACTTTTAAATTTACTTTCAGTATTTATAATTTCACCCCGAAAGTGTGTCAAAATACATGCTTCCACCCCCTTTTCTGTTATTTGTCTTCCCTTATTATTTTCCCCATTTTCTTTTCCCTTTCTTCTTTTCTTTTTCTTTCTTTCTTTCATTTTTTTTCTCTCCTCTCCCGTTACCCTCTCACTCTCCCTCTCTCTTAACCTCTCTCTCTCTCACTCTCCTTCTCTCTCTCTCTCTCTCTCTCTCTCTCTCTCTCTCTCTCTCTCTCTGTTCATCTCTCTCTCTCTCTCAAAGTCTCCTCTCTTCAAATGGATTTTGGGCCAGATTTGAACCAAAAATGGAGATTTTCAAGACATTTTCAACATCAAGGCGTAGATCGAGGTAAAACTCTTTGAAACTCACTTTAAATTTTTGGATCTAGCCTTGTGGAACTCGTTTTAGTCGAGTTTGGTGATTTTTGGTTTAAATTTGTTCTTGAATGGATTTCGAGTGGGTTTTGATGAAATCTTGATGAAATTTAAGGGTTTTTGATTCTTTGGAACTCATTTGTTGATTGGAACCTGGATTTATAAATTTCTCTTGAGAATATGTTGAAATTGAACCCAAAATTGTAGGATTTTGATTCGTTTCTCGCGGATCGGCCATTTTCAGCCCTGGAGTTTTTCCCCATTGACCGGTCGACCGAACATCCCTTCACAGGCGACTGGTGGAGTTACACTCCTCTGTCACCGGTCGACCGGTTCACACTATGTCTGACCCCAAACAGCTCAAAAAACCCTGTTTTGACCCCGAAACTCAATGTAGAACTGACCTAACTTCATTTGAGAACTCAAAACGAGTGGATTAGCCACATTAATCCATGTTCCCATTCGATTCGTCAGAACGAGTCTCAATTCCCAAAGAATCATGATTTGAATTAAGAATCATTTATAAACTTTGATTTTAAGTTGAGGCACACTAATATGATACAATTGTATATAATTAAACAAGAATGTTTAGTGGGAAAAGATTAAACTCTAAATTGTTGATTTTGATGATGAAGTTAGTGGCACGATTGGAATTAGAGCTTCAAAGGCAAGTGGAGCTAAGGCCACGTGAAGATAGCCATAGGTTTGATATCCGAGAGGTAAGATATTCTTGTCCATATCCTTATTAGCCTCACTTTAAATGGTTTTGAGCTAATGAAAATGTTTTAGAACAAAATATGTTGAAAGAAAATGATTTTAAAGGAAATAGCATGAATAATGCTATTAAGTTTTCCAATGATTTTGGAAATGAGATTTTAAAGAGTATCATTTCTTAAAATGAAATATTTTAAGAAATGATATAACGCATTGTGGCCATAGAGATCGGGATATGGGAATCGTATCCTTGGGGGCAGGTCCCGAAACCCGTACGGTCCACTTCTTGCTCAGTGGTGTTATGGCTCTACATATTTTCATTATACATATATTTTACTACTACTATGTGAGTTTCATTTTTTCCTAAAAAGGATGATCGATTCCAAGTGTATGTCTTCATACAGTGAGTATCTTTATTTACAATGTTTTATAAAATTTTATCCTATTGGGCCTTCCGCTCACTTTTATTGTTTTAAATGTATTAAACCCCTTCAGGCAACGCGACGAGTAGTGTGGAATAGGAAGCTACTACCGATGAGGTTAACCCGTCTTCGAGAAGTGAAGATTTACATTTTCCTTTCCCCTTTATCTCAAGGCATGTACTAAATTATGGATTATAAACTCAAATATTGCTCAATGTGGTTGATGTCAACATTTACTTTTGTTTATATTCATGTATGCTAAACTTGTGAGAATTCCTGACATGATACTAGGGGCGAGATTTTGAACTAGTTTGGTTGAAAATTTCACCACTTTTCTTGAAACTAAATTTCTCATAATTAGTGGGGCTTGTTTGAAAATACCAGGATATTTTAGATTTGAAATTTAAAATTTTAGACTGTTATTTGTTAGTCACTTTCTTAAACAAGTTTAAATTTTTAAACAAGCTTCCACATTACTAATCTCTATTTGGGGGCGTGACAGACCCCCTAACAAAACTGTACCTACAACAAACAAGTAATACTTGGTTCAGAACATGGCAAGAGTGTTATCTAATAAAATAATATAGTGAACCACTTTTTATTTAGCCCATGTAAAGTCGGTTGAAGAATGCCTTGACGAGATCTTTCCAAGAAACATTACAATAATTAAAAAAAAAAAAGATATAAACCATCTATTAGAATGTAACCTACTTAGAATGAACTCTCTCTTGAATATCAAGAGTCCATAATGACATAAAACAACACTTATCTTTGTTCTACTGATAAACAGAGCCATAATAGTTGCAATTCATAAAAGGTCATCCTAAATTCTAAAAAATTTGAATAATATAAAAATAAAACATCTAAACAGTAACACAAACCTCTCTTAAATGATGCAAGTACATAATAAACCATTATAAAAGTCACCATGATAAGTACTATTACGGAAGCAAAAATATAACATCAAGTAAAATTATAAATCCATAAAATTACGAGGCACATGCACTACTTTAATAGTGACACCAAGTCAAAGCAAATTATCCTTTCTACATCACATATAACTGCGAGCATATTTCGTATTCTTGATAAAACAATCACTGATATCGAACGCCAAAAAATCAACTTCCGCATCTCAATGAAGCATATCATCTAACACCAGCCAAAAGTCCGTATGCTGAACAATAATAAAAAATTTACTAAATGCACGTCCAACATCAAACCTCTGGAATTTACCCTTTTTTACAAGAAGCCACAAAATCAAAAACTTTTCTATTCCAACTTGAAATGGTCGGCACAACAATAAACAATTATTTTAATATGACATTCACAAAGATAAAACAACAAGATCAAAAATTCCCAACCCAGAATCAACTAAAGATAAGTATACAAACTAACGTAGAAAAGAGATTGAGAATAATGTTTTTCTTATTCAATTGTGGTTGTAGGTTACAGCAATATATAGACTATTCTAGGAAGCAAAAAAAAGGAAACTAAACTGATTGCCTAAAATTAGGAAATTGATGCTAACGTTACAGATCCCATAATTCATGGGAACAACATAAAATCTAAAAATTCTAACTTTCCTAAATATATACATGCTGATTGACAACTATACAATCTGACACTCCCTTGACAACTGTACAATCCGACACAAACAACATAAGATAGCCAACAAACAAGATATAAGTCTCGTTCACTTCGCTTATTCGAGTTTAGAATTCGAGTTTTGCTACAGTAAAAAGCTCTCACAAACAATCACATCTAACTTTTTTGCTACAGTAAAAAGCTCTCACATAAAATCAAATCTCAACTCGAATTAAAAACTCGAATCAGCGAAGTGAACGGGCCTATAGAAAATCCCTCAAATTCAACTTTAAAAATTAAGGGCCCGCCACGATTTTTGATTATCACTTTTGAAATTCAAATTTTTTACGAGAGAAACACTGCAACATAACAAAAACCATGGGTTTCCCTTTTCTTTTCTCGTGTGGACGATATTGCCTGGCTTGTGAAGGAGAGCTCAGGACCAACAACAAAAATGCCATTGATCTTCATCCATATTTCACTAGGTTCATTTGCTCGATTCTCATAATTGGGAAATTCAAAACAAATTTCATTATAAAGCTAAAAAAGGAAACTAAAGATGGCCCTAAGGAATCCAAAAACAAGTCCAATGCCAATTACAATCAAATATTGATAGTTCACTTATATCAAAAGAATGTGTCGGATTTTTAAAGTCTTCGGTCAAGCTCTGAGGAATTCTGGTGACGCAAAGTAATTGTACAACTATAAAAGAATTAATGTGGCCACAAGAAGGGCAATGTCAATCCAATAGTATTTACTACCTTTTCTTGTCATTATAAAAGTAATTACTAAAAAAATGAAATCAATTCCCTTCTATTAATCTCTGTCTCATATCAGAATAACTAAAATTTTCCATCATTACTTAACCAGAACGATGCATCAATTGAACAAGTAAGAAAAAGTTTCCTGATTGAATCATGCTCTCACCAAACTTGATTGAACCCCATCTAATCCCAAAGAAATGCTAAAAGATTTGGAGCTGTTGGAGAATAGGAAAGAATCCGGATATGTTTTAGGACTTCTTAGGTTTAATGTGTAATTAGTTTCCTGTTTTGAATAGGTGATTTGTTTCCTTTTTCTGCTGTAATCACAGCAGTAATAACAGCCTGCATACCGTGTATTCTTGAGTATATATAGCCATGTTTTTGGCTCAACTAATACAAGATAGTTTTCTCTCAAAACCACATGGTATCAGAGCCATAGAATGGAAAGTGTAGAAATCAGGAAATCCGGTTAATGGGGGCTTAGAGATAAATTAAGAAAGTAGCTTGTCTTTTCAATTTTAAAGAGATTCCTTGAGATAAAGATCTCATTTATCTAAGGGATTTAGTTTCCCTTTTCCGTGGGATATACTTTCCCATTCCTATAGGATAGTTTTCCTATAAATATTGTAATCCTTGTACATGAATTAATTAATGAAATATACTTTCTTCTCTGCCCTAAAACCTACAGAAAGTTTTCGGACTTCATAGCCCTTGTTATTTCCGGCCTTCATTGCCAAAAATTCCTACCAATTTGCTGCCTATTGCCGTTTGTTTTTTTGCAGAAATCCCAGACTGATTATAGGAATCCCGGAATGACTGATTTGGAATGACAATGATTGATTGTACTTGATGATTATGATTGGTTGTAATTGATTGTATTATAGTTTGAGTTATAGTAATTTAGGCTAAAAATCAGGATCATTATGGTAGATAGGATTCTAGGAAGTTTTTCCTTCTTTAGCCGAGCCTAATGTTGTATAAATAGGGTTGCATATGTTCTTATTCATAAGAGATAAAAACATGCTCTGCTCTCATTTTTCGCCAGCCATTTTTTTCAGAGACTTTTGTTATTTCCAGCCTTCCATTCTTCCCTTAGCCTGAACAACATGTCTGAGGTTACATCTTCCAAACATGTTGCACAATCTGAGGAAACTACAATGCAACAAATGTCTGGAGATCTCCAAAATATGCAAGCAACGTATAGGTTGAACATGAGAAACTACTTAAAGTGGTCTCAGTTTGTGCGAACCTATTTGAAAGGGAAATTAAAGCTAAGTCATCTTCTCGGACAAGACCAAAGAAGGATGATCCAAGTTTTGGAGCATCGATGAAGCAGACTCTATGATTATGTCCTGGTTATGGAATTCTGTGAATCAAAAATCAGCGACACTGTCATGTTCTTATCCACGGCAAAGGAGATTTGGGACGCCATTCGACAAACATACTCGAGGCTCGCAATGCAACAAAAATTTCGAGATCAAAGTCAAGGTTAGTGGAACAAAAGTACGGTAGCAAAACCGTGACTGAATATGACAACTTGTTGAAAAATCTGCAGTAAGAACTCGACCACTATCGGTGTATTGAAACCAAATGCCCGAAGATGCAGCAATTTTGAAAAACTTCATCGAGAAAGGTCGAGTTTATGATTTTCGTGTAGGACTTAATGTTAACTTTGATGAAGTTAGAGTTCAGATTTTAGGCAAAGAAGAATTGCCATATCTGAATGAAGCAATCTCTCTGATTCGTGCCGAGGAAAATTGCAGAGGGGTGTGGAGAAAACTGAGTGATTGGAAAGAAATCTGGTTACTTTCTTTGATTGATTTTGTGCAAATTAGTTTCCTGATTTCTAGAGTTATATTTGGTATTTTTTTAGGATAATTAGGATTGTGATTTTCTTATTTTAGGAAAGAAATCACTGAGATTTTTTTTCCTTGAGTGATTGTGGTCTTCTGTTCTTCTCTATTTAAAGAGAAAGAATAGTTGTGAAAGGTGTGTCATATAAAATAAAGATTTCATCAATTCTCTAAAAAACATTTATGGTATTATAGCAGGAATAGTTTCTTATTCCTGATGGCGAAAACTACCATGATAGGGACTCCTCGTGAAGCTGCCTCCGAAGCTACCAGTGAGCACATCTCGCAAACAACTTAGAACTCCCAAGGAGGATCACAACATATCATCAATGTTAGCGATAGTCACTCACTGTAGATCACGCAGCTCAAACTAAAAGGAGCAAACTATGTCGAATGGTCCCAATCAGTCGTACTTGTTATTGATGGAAAAGGGCGGCTAGACTACTTGACTGGAGAAGCAACACCACCTAAACGGAACGCCTGCATACAAGAAATGGAAGTTGGAGGACTCAATGGTGAAGGCATGGCTGTTAAACTCAATGGAACTTGCAATTAGCCATGTCCACCTTTACTACAAGATGGCGAATGCAATTTGGGAGATGGTAGAGGAGATGTATTTGGATCTTGGGAATTCAGCCCAAATTTTTAACTAAAATCAGCCTTAAGAGAAAAAAAAAGGCAAGGTAATCTCATTGTAACCGAATACTATAATGAATTACATGTATTGTGACAGGAATTGGATTTGTACTAGGATTTCAATTGGAGCTGCTCTACCAATAGTGCGAAATTCAAGAAGATGCTTGACAAAGAACGAGTTTTTAATTTCCTACTCGGACTCAACAAGGAACTCGATGAAGTTTGTGCGTGTACTTGGTTTCAAATCATTCCCGGAAATTAAGGAGGCCTTTGCAGAAGTGAGACGTGAAGAAGCATGACAAAGAGTGATGCTTGGCCGAAAGGAAAGTAATTCTCAGCCTATTATAGAAGCATCACACCAAGAGTCAGCGCCGGTTGTTAGGAAAAATCCTAGTTCCAAAGGGAGAGAGCCGAAATCGAGGAGGAATGATGCACCGTGGTGTAATTATCGCAAACGTAATGGATACACCAAGGACACATGTTTGCGAGATTCATGGGAAGCCACCGGACCGAAAACCAACACGAGAACGCCGGGCGCCAAAGGTGACAACCTGGGGAAAGCGAGGCTTTATAGCCTCATCTAGAGGAAATGATAAGGCAGAGAAAGCGGCTCGGTTCGGCATTCGCAAGGAGCAATTAATTCCTAGAAATCCTCGACAAATCCGACACTATTGCCACTCTTCCTGACTCATATCCACATTGCAGAATTGTATCAAGCATTCCTTTTAAAATATTTGGGTGTTGTGCATATGCCCATGTTTATCACAGAGGCAAACTTGATCCCAAAGCCATCAAATGCATATTCTTAGGATATTCACCCAAACAGAAAGGATATAAATGTTTTTCCCTTATTACAAGGCGCTTCTATAATACTATGGATGTCACCTTTTTTGAACAAACTCCATATTATGCCAAAGCTGTCATTCAAGGGGAGAACATAGATGAATATAAACTTTGGGATAGTAATCCCACTCAACCATTCTCTTCATCCAAATCTCAAATTCCTCCTCAAATTGTAACACCCATTTTTCTAACTGACAAAATTCCTAGAAATAAATGTTAGGAATTAACTTGAATATTGTAATGGTATTATATTTAGTGAATTCTAACATCATAATGAGTTTAATTCTGCAGGTGATCGCGACAAGAACTCGAGGTGCTAAGAACAAGTTCATGCCATTATATGGAAATTTTATGTGATTTCATATTTTTTCTTATGATTTAATGAATTTGTATAATGTTATGATTTGATAATATGTTTCTTTTTAGATGACATGTGTATATGATTTATTTTGTGTGTTACTGTGTGGTTTATATGATATGTGATATAGTATTTTAATAGGAGTTAAGAAAGTAAATAAATATAAATTTATACAGTTTGATGTGCCATCGATTATACCCACAAATACCTCCATTAGTCCTATATTATACTAGGAAACAAATCACAATTACTACCTATGCTTTTGCCAAACTACAATAGGAAGTCTATCCTCATAAACGTACGGTGGAAAAAAAAATGGTCAGGTTCACGACTATACATTCTCTTGCCTATTATATACCTTAGCTATGCACATAGTCAAAGGAAGGGGAGAGTAATCATCGTGCAATATGTTCTAGGATTCATTATCTCAATGACAATTGTAGTCCCCAATGCACACCTATAATATTCAAGAAGATTCTAAAAATAGTTTTGGAATTATTGCTCATGATGTTCTTACGTGTTGACCAAAAAAAAAAACTTTGATATATTTTTAGAGCCGTCATTCTATATCCTCTCAGTTGCCTTGATATATTTTTTTTCTCTCTCCCTTCCTCTTTTCTCACGTTATTGAACACCACAAGAGAACTTTTGGCCTCGTTCACTTCGCTTATTCGAGTTTAGAATTCGAGTTTTGCTACAGTAAAAAGCTCTCACAAACAATCACATCTAACTTTTTTGCTACAGTAAAAAGCTCTCACATAAAATTAAATCTCAACTCGAATTAAAAACTCGAATCAGCGAAGTGAACGGGCCCTTTGTTTATTCAGCCACCAAACTCATTTCCTCTCAAGCCTTTTGGAAGTCATCAATCACTCAAGATAAAATTTGGAGATTGTTAAGGTACGGTTCTAAATTATTGATTCTATGATTTGAGTGTAGAATTCTATTAGACTCTATGTTAGTCATAATTATTATTTGATTGTTTTGTTGTGTATCTTCATAGAAAGCATGCTATAGAGGTTGACCATCTTGATAATTGCATTAATAATGGAATTATTGGTTCTTGTACAACCTATAAACATGCAAGGATTTATTCATGATCATTTATATGATTGGATCATGTGATTTGTTTTGATCATCTATAAAAGATGTATATATACACTACAACAAAAATGGCTTTTAATAGCGGTTATTTATAGCGCTTTTGAAAAAACGCAATTAAAACTTATTTTGCTTATATTTAATAGCGTTTTAAAAAAGTTATTTTGATTGAGCGGGTTTTAAAAAGTGCTTCTTTCAAATTTTCAAATTCCCGCTCGCTCCATTCTCTTTTTTTATTTTTTAGTTTTTGCTCTGCTTGCTACTGAAATTCTCACATGAACAAATGCTTCCCCACTCTGTGAAGAGGCATTTAGCTGGCCAAGAAAAAAAAAGCCTTACTCGATCCGCTCTTCTTCTCTCTTAGTTTTTCGATCCAACACTCCGCCGCTTCTCTCCTCCACGTCTCTCAGTCCACACTGCAGACCCACCCACTCACCGTCACTGGCTCGCCCTCACCCACCGGCACTGCAGCTTCTTCACTTCTTGTTCTTCTTGTTCTTCTTCTTCATCTTCTTCTTTTTCGATCCAGCACTCCGCCACTTCTCTCAGTCCAGACCCACCCACCCATCGTCTCCGGCTCACCTTCACCCACCGGCACCGCCGCTTCTTCGCTTCTTCTTCTTCTTTTTCTTCTTCTTCGTCTCGTTCTTTTTCGATCTGCTACTTCTCTCAATCCAGACCCACCCACCCACCCACCCATCGTCACTGGCTCACCTTCACCCACCGGCATGCCGCCTCCCGAATTTGACCTTCGGGAGCAGATTCTTTGCTTCGGCAAAGAGGGTTTCAGGTATTTCTCCTGTCCATTTTAGATCTGTGTTCACTTTGATATTAATCTGTTAAGTTATTTTCATCATCTTTAGCTGTAGATCGTTGTTCACAGAGCAATTTCATCTTAATCAACCTCAGATCAGGTTTCTATTCATTTCATTTGTTGTTGATTTGGGCTTTTTTGTTTTTTTGTCTGTAAGGTTGAATTCGATTATTCTGGTGCATTTAGGGATATGGCTGAATATTTGATGTTTGTTCTGATTGAAATGTGAATGTGGGCTTTGTGTTCTTTTTTTTTTTTTTTTTTTTTTTTTTTTTTATTCAAAAAGTTGTATTGGCTTTTTCAGGTCGGTAATTAATGGCTTTGGTTTGATTTTCGTTTTAGCTGAAATGATTTTCGTTTTAGCTGAAATATGAATGTGGGTTTTGTTTTTTTGGTTTGCTTAGGCCTTGGACTTGGGAAGTACGTTTTGGTTTAGATTGGTAGATACTTCATTTTTTATTTCTAAAGTTGCATTGGCTTATCAATTTTGTTTGATTGTATTTTGTGTTGAAATGAGATTGTGGGTTGTTGCGTTGTTATATTTTGGTTGTTGTTCTTTTTGTTTGGTAAGAATCAGGGAATTTAGAAATTTTTGAATCATGATAGTGTATTGGATATATGCTTTTCTGTTTTGAGTCTGTTTTGAGCCTTTAGGACAAGAATATGTATTGGATATATGCTTTTCTTTTTTCTTTTTTTCTTTGAAGTTGTATTCTTATTTTGACGTTGCTTCCTGGCTTCCTGGCTTTAACATTGATTTCCGATCATTCGTTTGAAGTTGCTTCCTGGCTTTTCTTAACAGTACGCCTCATGTTTAACAATCTTGCTTTGCTTCTTTTTTGTTTTTGCACGCCTGCATAATTGTTGTTTGCATTTGATATTTGTACATCAATATAAATGGTGGTCTTGTATACTGCATGGAGTATCCTGATTTTATACTTGGTCTAGGTCCCAATGGTGGTCTTGTCTTCTCTAATGTGTTAGGGACTGCTTTCGAAACTTATCTTTTGGAAAGAATGTGATGGACCGGAACATGACTAGGGAAATTTGTTATGCCTTGCAGGTTTTTGATGTTGATCTTCTCTTGTCTTCAACGACATTCATTCATATTTTGTATTTTGCAATACTTCTCTACTTGAATCTTTCTTTTTCTTTTCTTTTCCATTTTTTTCTTTTTTCCTTTTGGTTCTAACTTGTGATCCTTGAGTTAAACTTTCAATAGTTACTTGTCACGGTGTTACTTTGTCAGTTTGCAACCTATAGATGTGTTGTAATACCCAAAGTCTCAAATCGTTAAGGGGAAAAACTTGTATCTTTGAAAATCTTGAATTCTTGATGGTGAGATCTACATTGCTGTTTTGTTCTATTTTCGGTTCTGCTACATTAGAGAGGTCATATGCTGTAGTGATGAGAGTGTCTCCTTTTTACCAAGTGTATTCTTAACGTTCATCTTTCTAAGTTGAACCATTGTTCTTGTTAACGTTCAATATATACATATATTTATATATATGTTGGTACACTTATGTTAGTTGTATATATGTACACTTTCCCATGTTATTATCAATTTGGTACGTCTTTTGACATAAAATGTTTTCCCATCTACATTTCTTACTATCATTCGCTTTCAATTAACAGGATGGACCAGATATAGTTGTTTATGATGAGGCCCATGTTATTAAAAATATGAGAACTGATGTAACCCAAGCCTTGAAGCAAGTGAAATGCCAAAGAAGGATAGCGTTAACTGGATCACCTCTACAAAACAATCTCATGGAGTATTATTGTGTGAGTTCATTTAAAGACCTTAGCGTTAACTGGTTCATTTTGCTCCCTTAGCGTTAGCTAGATCACTTTTATTGCATGGAGTATTATTGTTGATACGTTTCACATATAACCTCTGATAGGACAACGCCACAACCTAATTTTAAATACCTCTCTTTAGGCTTTGCCTCTGGAACTTTTATCATGCACTCTTTTCCATACAATAGCTAAATTATGCAGGGTTATAATTTTTATATATATTTTACCTTCTTTTGGTTTAACCATGGGCCGTATAAGTAGCAAAAGCAACATACTAATGGGGTTATTTGGGCTGTATCTTTCTTCCCTTTGCATCATCTCCCATTTCCCATCTTGGTTGACCTGCTTTACTTTGTTTATTCATGCTGATGGTTATTGTTTTTGATCGTATCAGTTTATGACAGATGTCACTAAGTTTATCAGTAGATGCATGGCATCTCTTTCTGCAATGGTCTAGCTTGAATTGCCCCATGTCAACATCCTCGCCAAAATGGACCTTGTATGGTGTTTTTCAAGTAATGGCATTTTGAGTTCGGGCATTGGACAAGAAGGATCTTGATCCTTCTTTCAAGGCTAAGCTTGCTAAGATTGCCATGGCCGAGATGATTTCCTCCAAGGTAAAGCCGAAACAGAATGAATTCTGGATTTGATTATCAGTTGATTAATTTATTTGTACTTGTAGGAGTATTCTTTTTGAAGCTATGTTGGCAGTTTATTACTTTGTTAGCTCTTGTTTGAGTTTAATTATGTGATGGTGTAATTAGGGTCAAAAGCAGTCTATACTTAACTAGTTGCTTGCTGGCATTTCTCTTGTCATTTAGTCTTCTATTGAGTGAAGACTGCTGGATGAAGTCCTTCCATGGTAGGAGAAAGGCAGGATAACGTCCCCGTTGTTGGACCAGAACAAGAAACGGAAGCTAGTTGTCATTTGCCTCAGGTTTAATGAAGCATTTTGTCAAGATGGAAGGATTTACTCTACCATTGCACTTAGACGTTTTGGATACTTTGATATCTTCAGCTATTTCTCTATTTTCTTTACTTGTTTTGAATGTTAAGGTTTTGAACATTGTATGAATTATGTTGTAGACGTAATTTTATTGCCAACTTAGTAGATACTAATAACAATTGATATGTTGAATGTTTTTATGTTTTAATTTAAATGTTCCTATTTAGATATATTGCATATCTTGGAATTATCATTTATTCGAATGAATTCAGAAGGATATCAATAATAATTTTAAAAAGCTAAAAGAGTATGAACATAACAAGGGAAAAATGTTATTAATTTGTATCGTAGTTATGCTAAAGAGATGTAATAGGATGAAAATAGCTTGTCTTAAACGCTATAATATTTCAATTTTATAGTGCTTTTTATAACTTTCTTGAAACGCTATGTTTTCTTATGACTTATAATAGCGCCTGTTGTCCTAGCGCTTTAAAAAGCGCTATTGATAGTTATTAATAGCATTTTTCGTCAGCTACAAAAGGCCTTTTGTGGTGTAGTGATATATGCACGAATTTATATTTTAAGTATTAGAAACATGTTATAGGGCTGAATTGTAAATGGAGTGATAACATACATGTTGAGGATGATGGTTTTGTATTTTGTAGAATTTCTGGTGAATTTTCGTCCTAGTTTGAGTGCTGGAATTGTTTCAGGTTTCATGTCTGAATTTAAAACAAGGTTTCAAGGAGCAAACGAACTCCGTTTTTAACAATTAGATTGTTGGTTGTCGAATCGAATTCGGCGGCGGAAACGCAGCGGAATAGCGGATCGTGTATAACAAAAATTTTCATAAAACTTTTGAGATACTCTATAGATTATATTAATTTATGCACCAATAAATTAATCTCATTAATTTATAAGATTCAAGGATCAACCGAAAAAATACCTTGTAGCCGACTCGGATGATATCTTGATTTTCTTTGACCACGAACAGTCCTAGCTCTAAGCTTTTGTGTTTAGAACACCAAAGTCTTCCACGTCAATTCCTTGATTCTACGTAGACGTGTGTGTGGGCACACGTGAGACAAAACGGTTTCTAAAACACTCGAATTTCCACAAACACCAACGCATGCACGATGTGAAATTTTTGGAGAAAAATATTTCACTCTCCTTTTTTGCTATATGAGAATTCCGGCCACACTAGGAAACTAGGGCTGAAAAGTGTTTCAAAATTGTCTCACAATTTTCCATTTATCTCATATTTAAAGAGAAGAAGTCAAACTTCAAAATAGGATCAAATCCTTATCTCCAATTTTTGAATTTGGAACAAAAAATCCCTTCCCCTTATCTCTTAATGGCCGGCCACCCTAGGGTTTTATCCTTTTGTGTGTGGCACCTAAATAAGATAAGGAAGGAAGATATTTTATCCATTATCCAGTAGTCTAATTTTAATTCAGATTCAAATTCGAATTTAAGTCAAACTTAAATTAATTTAAATTCTAAATTGAACAACTTATCAAATAAGTTTAAATGGATAAATCTAGATATGTTCAAATTCAAATTTAAATAATCTCATTATTTAAATAATAATTAATTCTCAATTAATTATTCTTCGAGTATTTAATTTTAGAATTCCGTAATTCTAAAATTCCCATTTTTCCCTTTGTGTCCGGTAGAATTACAAGGACGACACGCGGGGACTAATGGACCTATAATTACGAGCTCCAATAAAATTAATAATTAATTAAACACTTTAATTAATTAATTAATTCGATTAATTCCAATAGTTACTCCACTATAAACTTGGAATTGCACTCTCGGAATTATAGACATTAATTACTTTTAAACTGTGAAGTGTCCATTTGATATAGTCATTGCATATAGATCGATCCTCCATAAATAATTCATAATTAGAGTCAGGTAGAATTCGTTAACCTCTCTAATTACATCTTTATCCTTGAGTACCATTGATTCTCTAATGGATAGTGATTCATAAAACACATTCATGAACCAGAGCGCTCTTACTAATCCAAGTACCAAATCAACACTCAAGAGAATTATTTATCTGCTTCTTTCTCAAGAAGGAATGGATTCCATCTCGTATAATAACATTCCCAGCTACCTATTTCATTATGTCTCCAAAATACAAGGAATAGGATTCGAGTCTCGAAATCCGCACCGAGGTAAATCAAAAGACATAAATCCATAAATAGGAGTTTGTTAAGAACTCGTGATTAAGATCATTCTATATATGACCATCGGTAGACTCAATTAGAATTTCTATGCTTAACGGAAATTATTAGAAATTCATATTGTGTCTCAAGGCCCATGTTCCACATAATCTCATTATGCTAAAATACACTTATTCAATATCTCGCCATATTAACAAAGTGGATAACACCGCTCCATTCTAAATGGAATGACATGTATTAATAATGTTTTAATTAAAGATTCCGAACTTTAATTAAATTCATTATGAAACGTTACTTTTGATTATTATCCTTAAACATTATCCTCTTGTATATAACACTTATATACCATGTTTAAGGTTACATAAATAATCAAGGAATTTTATTTGATATTCATAAAATATTCATAAATATATGCACATAAAATGATGAATAAAATATTTTATTAAATAAATAATAAATATCCTTTTACATCTCATGCTTTCAGGACACTATTCCCAACATAGATACCGTTGGAAAGCTCTAGATGTCTACTTTAATTTGAAATTAGTTTCAGATCATTTGGAGTTATATGTGAATTGTTATGAGTTTTTAAAGGAGTAAAGGTCGGGCTGCCAATTTTTGTTAAGTTTTGTGATTTTGTGTAATCAGTGGGTTTTTATGTCTTGAGGTTAATGAATGGTGAGAATGGTATATTAAACGATATTTTAATGTGATCAATGTATTTGATGAGTTGTTAAGGCATTTAGTAATCTTATTTATGATTTATGGCATGAATGGTTCTAGAGGTAAGCACCCGAGGTCCTCATTCGTTGTGTCACCGTTGTGAAATTTAAAAAAGTTAAGTAAGGCACTCAAGTAAGTACACTCTCACCTGCAACATGAATTGAAGAATTGTCACGTATATGATTTTGATGTTTATGATGATGTTATGACACCTTTAATATTTCATATGATGATGTTTTGAAGAAAAATGTATATATGTATCTTTATGTTTTTAAATGGCGTTGTACACACTTGATGGTGACTGGTGAGCGGTCTTATTGCCACGGTTGGTATGAGATTTGCTACCCCATGCTTTATGTGGCTAGCGCGCTATGATGGTACAACGTCGGGCCTAATATATGATGGATTTTAAAGTTTTAAACATGTTCAAAAATAATTATTCTCATGATGATGTTTATTGTTGATGAATAAAAATGTTCATTTACATTTGTGAAAATTAAGTGTCTTACTAAGCCCTTGCTTATATAAGTTATTTCATGTTGCAGACAATCTAAAGGGTAAGATGTAGCCATGGAGAATATTGGAGCGGATGCGAGCTATGCGTAACAGGAAAACGGGAGAAACGATCATGGGATGAAAGTGTTCAATGTTAAACAAAGTTTTTAGTTTTTACTTTTATTGTTTTGGAACTTTGGTTTATGGTGGTTTTGATTTGAAGAATATTTTAGACTTTATAGATTTTAATAACTAAGTTGAACCAAAGATTATTTTATTTTTCTTTGAGGAAGTTCAAAAATTTTAAAGATAATATGTTTAAAAAAAAAATCTAGGCTTTTCTTTAAGGCATTCAAAGTAAAGTGTTTCAAGTTTTAACGATTTTCCGCATTCTTTAAGAGGTAAATGCTTGAAAGTTAAGATAACTGTGACGGTCCGTGAGGGGTCGTGACACAAATTCTCGAGTCAGTCAACGTCTCAAACACAATCTCTAGTAAATCCTCCTTAAATTCCCGAGAGTGAATCAATGTCTCAAACACAAACTCAAAATAGTACTCTAAATGATTCTCATGCCCCAAATAGTGATCTTCATGTTTACTCTAGGAGGGGAACAACGTAAAAGGGAATGGAGAACCGAACATATCTTGAACCAATCCAGGAGTCCAACCTGAGTACAGGTCACCTCAACAGTGATCAAGGTAACACCTCTGAATCTCCCATTAATGAGCCGCCAAATATCTCTGAACCTCTTATTATTGAACTGCTTCCTAACGTGCCTTCTAATGACTTGGATTTACTAATTGCTTTGAGGAAGGGTGTAAGGTCTTGCACAAATCACCCTATTTGGAACTTTGTTTCCTACAAGCATCTCTCACCAAGTTACAAGGCTTTCATCAGCACTCTTGATCAGATACAGACAGGTACCCAACTATGTTCACGAAGCTATTCAGGTATCTGAATGGAAAGCATCTATCCTTGAAGCAATCAACGCTTTAGAGAAAAATAAGACATGGGAACTCACAGAACTACCACCAAGAAAATGGGCGATTGGGTGTAAGTGGATCTTTACAGTCAAGTATAAAGTAGATGGAAGTGTGGAAAGATTCAAAGCCCGACTTGTGGCGAAGTGATTCACTCAAACTTACAGGATTGACTACCAGTAAACCTTTGCACCTATTGTGAAGCTCAACACAATTCGTGTTCTTCTTTCTCTGGCAACCAACTTGGATTGGCCTTTCCACCAATTAGAGGTCAAGAATGCATTTCTCAATGGTGATCTTGTCGAAGAAGTCTATATGGACATTCTTCCTGGGATTGAATCTCCTACTACATCCAATAGAGTCTGCAAATTAAAGAAATCCCTATATGGGTTGAAGCAGTCCCCTCGTGCCTGGTTTGACAAGTTTTCTAAAGTTCTAAAGGAGAATATGTACACTCAATGTCAAGCAGGTCATACTCTCTTTGCCAAACAGTTCCCCATTGGTAAAATAGTCATTCTAATTGTGTATGTAGATGATATATTCTACAGGCAATTCCACAGTTGAAATGGAGAAACTCAAGAAATTCCTAGCCTAGGAATTTGAAATCAAAGACCTAGGAAATCTCAAATATTTCCTAGGAATGGAAGTACCCAGGACAAAGAAAGGTATTTCAGTGTCTCAGAGGAAGTATGTTCTTGATATGCTTAAGGAAACTAGGATGATGGAATGTAAACTGGCAGACCCTCATGGCCTCCACGGTAATGCTCGGGATCAAGGAAGATAATGCACCGGTGGACAAAGGCTGATATTAGAGACTAGTGGGAAAACTCAATTATTTATCCCTCACTAGAGTAAATATTGGTTTTCCAGTGAGCGTTGTAAGACAATTCATGAACAGTCCCATTGAAGAACACATGGAAGCTATCTATCAAATACTCAGGTGTCTTAAGATCCAGGAAAAGAATTATACTTCAGAAAAAATCCTAACAGGAAGATCGAAGTTTTTTGCAAACGCTGATTGGGCAGGTTGTATAGTGAATTACAGGTGTACCACTGGGTACTGTACATTCGTGTGGAGAAATCTCATGACTTGGCAATGTAAGAAACAGTCTGTTGTCACTCGAAGTAGTGTAGAAGTTGAATTCAGGGCCATGGCTCATAGAATTTGTGAAGAAATGTGGTTAAAAAGACTACTCAATGAATTAAGATTCACAACCACTGAAGCCATCAACATGTGTTGTGATAATCAAGCTGCCATATGAATTGCCAAAGATCCAGTGCATTATGACAACCAAACACGTGGAGATTGATCGTCATTTCATCAAGGAAAAAGTGGATCGGAAGATTGTAGATCTCTTATATACATCAACCTGTCAACAAACAACATATCTCCACACCAAAGCATTACCTTGAACTACATTTGAAGAGCTAAGATGCAAACTGGGAATGATTGATATCTATCACCTAGCTTGAGGGGGAGTGTAGAATTTATTAGTGCGTTTTTCTAGTTCTCGGTAATTAGGGAATAGTTGGCTAATTGATTTGCCAACCAGTACATACTATAAATATGGATTTGGGAAATTAGGAGATTGATTTCCTAGTTTCCTGATTTCCTAGGCTGATTTCTTAGTTGTCTAATTTTCTAGTTTTTTCCTTATTTCCTTTTATTGTCTAGATTATAAAAGGAATATTGTCTAAGTCCTAACCCTATAAATAGGGTGTTGCTGTATAGAGAAAGTGTGTGAATAAGAAAAATATTCAGAGTAGTTTTTTCTCTCTTATATGTATGATTTCTTCTTCATCTTCTACCTTTGAAAATCTTTTGTAAGTTTTCTGTTGCTCAATGATTAACTATCTCGGATAATAGTATCAAAGATTTATGGATTATCGACTTAGGAGCCACTAAACACATGACTCATTCTTCACTAAGTTTCAGCACTTACATTCCCTATCCAAGCAATGGAAAAAAAGCCACCGCAGATGGTTCACTTTTCACCGCAGATGGTCTTGGGGATATCCATATCTCTCCATCTCTCATTCTAAAACACGTGCTTCATGTCCTTAAACTTTCCACCAACCTAATATCCATACAAAAACTTACCCATGACATGAAGTGTAATGTACTTTTTCATCCTGCTTATTGTCTATTTTAAGACCAGGTTTTGGAGAAGAGGATTGGACTTGCTAAGGATAGAGGTGGACTATATTATCTAGAGGAATCAGGCAAATCTAATAATGTTAAGAAAAAATTTTCTGTCTTTTTTGTCACCATCCAGTAAAGATATAATTTGGCTCTATCATTTTGGACTAGGACATCCATCTATTGGGATCCTAAAAACTATGTTTCCATCTTTGTTTAAAGAGTTAAGGAATGAACACATTCATTGTGAAGTTTGTGAACTTGCAAAAGATAAACGTGTACCTTTTCCAATCAGAAATGAAAAATGTTCTATTTTGTTTTATTTAATTCAGTGATATTTAGGGATCGTCCACAATACCAAATGTTTCTAGCTCACGATGGTTTGTTTTGTTTATTGATAATTGAGCTAGGATTTCTTAGATCTTTCTCCTTATATCAAAATCTGATGTTAGCTGTAAATGAATCATCAACTAGGTGTCAAATTTGTATATTTAGGAAAGTAGTATTAGTAGTTATTTACTTCCTAGGAACTTGGTAGACTGAAGTATTTCTTAGGGATTGAAGTAGCTCACTTCAATGAAGGGATCCTTATTTCACTGCAGAAGTACGTCATGGATCTCTTGAAGGAGAGGGAAGAGTTGGCAAGTAAACCAGGATCCACACCGATCGATGTAAATCACAAACTTGGCGAAGCAAGTGAAAGTTCAGCAATAGATAGGGAAATGTACCAGAGGCTGGTTAGGAAGCTCATTTATCTAATTCATACCAGATTAAACATTGCTTTTGCCATAAGCATTGTGGGCCAGTTTATGCAAACGGAAGCTCACTTGCAAGCAATAAAGAGAGTACTACACTACCTGAAGGAAAATCCTAGTAGAGGTATTCTGTAATGGTGGAATGTCACTTGAAGTTTACACCGATGCAGATTATTCAGACTCTCCCATTGTTAGAAGATCTACCTCGGGTTATTGCACGTTTTTTGGAGGTAATCTCGTGACATAGAGAAGTAAGAAACATAACGTGGTAGCAAGATCAAGCGCAAGGCAGAATTCAGAGCAATGGCACTAGGGATATGCGAGTTACTAAGGATCAAGATAATCCTAGAGGATCTAAAAAAGAAATGGGAAGGATCTAAAAATGAAATGGGAAGGACCTATGAGGTTACTGTGTGACAACAAGTCCGTAATCAGTATAGCTCATAATCCCGTTCAACATGACAAAATGAAGCATGTTGAGGTACATAGAAATTTTATAAAGGAGAAGTTGGATAGTGCACTGATTTTTATTCCACATATCTCAAACAAAAGTCAACTCGCAGATGTACTCACGAAGGGCCTGGATAGCACAGCATTCCAAGTAATTACTCACCAATGGACTGATTTGTACTCTATATATCTCGACCAAAAGTCAACTCGCAAATGTACTCACTAAGGGCCTAGATAACACAAGGAATGATCTCCAAGCTGGGAATGAAAGATGTATATTCTCTAGCTTGAGGGGGAAGATGTATATTCTCCAGCTTGAGGGGGAGTGTTGGAGAATAGGAAAGAATCCAGATATGCTTTAAGGAAAGTAGATAGTTGACTTTCTAGGTTTAATGTGTAATTAGTTTCCTGTTTTGAATAGGTGATTTGTTTCCTTTTGCTGCTGTAATCACAACTGTAATAACAGCCTGTATACCGTGTATTCTTGTGTATATATAGCCATGTTTTTGGCTAAACTAATACAAGATAGTTCTCTCAAAACCACCGAAACTGTAGAAAATCAAGCTAGACATTAGGATTCTTGTTATATCCCGAATATTAGGAGTATTCATCAATATTGTAATCCTAGTTTAAATTTCAAAGATAAGATCTATTAGTTCTTGATTTTGTGGACTAGGGTTAGCTCCTCTTATGTGTATATATATACTCATTAATCAATGAATAAAAATCAGAGGATTACTTCCTAAATTTCCTCATGGTATCAGAGCAACTCTGAGCCCTAACTCTGCCGCCGTTTCTCTTCTGGTCACTAAGCAGTTCTCCGCTTGCTGATCATCTCCGGCAGTCCTCTCAAATTTTTTTCCTCCTCTCTTTCTCTTTTCCTTAATCCTCAATGGCGGAATCTAAACAAACCTCCACAACTAGTGGTACCTCATCCACCGCTCTTCCATCCCTGAATAATCCAATCCCATCCAAAGGCAGCCTTATCCCTGTGACCGGTCATAAACTCGCTAGTCATAACTACCTTCAATGGTCTCAGTCTGTCATGATGTTTATTTGTGGCCGAGGCCGTGATGACTACCTCACTGGAGCCGCTGCACAGCCAAAACTAGATGATCCCTAATTCAAGGTGTGGAGAGCTGAGAACAACCTGGTGATATCATGGCTGATCAATTCTATGACTACAGAAATTTGTGAGAATTTCCTCCTTTACTCCACTGCAAAGGAAATCTAGGATGCAGCTCATGATACTTTCTCCAGCAGTGAAAACACTGCTGAACTCTTCCATATTGAGAGTATTCTGCACGATCTTAGACAAGGCGAGTTCCCTGTTAATGCCTATTTCACGAGTCTCACCCGTTATTGGCAACAACTAGATCTTTTTGAATCAATTGAGTGGAAGTGCCCTGATGACAGTGCTCGCTTCAGGAAAATCGTGGAAACCAAGCATGTTTTCAAATTTCTTATGGGCCTCAATAAATCTCTCGATGATGTTTGTGGCCGGATCTTAGGTACCAAGCCTTTACCAAGTCTCCGAGAGGCTTTCTCTGAGGTCCGCAAAGAAGAAAGCTGGAAAAGAGTGATGATGGGGCAACCAGGGGTGCTCGGGAATGTAGAGGGGTCAGCCTTAGTAACCCACAAGGACAGTTCCAAAGCCCAAGACTCTTCTGCACATGCTGTACGTGGACCTCCTTAGAATCGCAGTGATAACAGGCCACGCAAGGGAAGACCCTGGTGTGATCACTGTCGCAAACCAGGCCATGTCAAAAGCCCAAGTCAAGAATCCAAAAGCCCAAGTCAAAAGCCCATGTCAAAACCAGGCCTGCAGATTGGAAGCCCAGCCACACATTCGGTGATCATGAGAGCCGTGGAAACGTTGCTTCTGTTAAAGAATCCAAAACCCCAAGTCAAGCTCCATTCACCAAGAACCAACTTGAGATGCTGCAACACTTGATTAGTCAAGCTCATCACTCCACCAACCGTCAATGATTGGCACAGGGGGAGTCGCTCAACGAGGTAATAACACTCTAGCCTTTCATGCCGCAAAGGCACCCTCAACCCACTGGATTGTAGATTCTGGCGCATCTGATCACATGATAGGTGATAGGTCCCTATTATCCTCCTACAGTTCATGTCCGAGCACTCTCACTGTTCGTATTGCAGACGGCTCATGCTCTACAGTTGCTGGAACTGGCACTATCCAGCTTTCACAAAATCTGACCCTTCACTTAGTTCTTTTTGTGCCTAATCTTGAGTGCAATTTACTATCTGTTAGCAGACTCAATAAAGATTTAAACTGTGAGACTAAGTTTTTTTGCTAAATCTTGTGTATTTGAGGACTTGGATTCGGGGAAGACGATTGGCAATGCTGAGCTTTGTGCAGGCCTATATCTTCTCAAATGTGACAATCCGCCAACAAACCCGAGATGTAATGCACTTAGTGCTAGTCCCCAGAGTCAACCCAGTAGCAGTCAAGAGTCAAAAAGTCATTCTAATAAAGATAGTGTTATTTTGATGTGGCACTATTGCCTAGGTCATCCAAATTTTATGTATCTTGAACATCTTTTTCCATCATTATTCAATAATAAAACTTCTAAATTTTTCCACTGTGATGTCCGCCAACTATCCAAACATACTCAAAGTACATATTCTCCGCGACCATACAAACCTTTGTTGGTTGCCGAATCGAATTCGGCGGCGGAAACGCAGCGGAATAGCGGATCGTGTATAACAAAAATTTTCATAAAACTTTTGAGATACTCTATAGATTATATTAATTTATGCACCAATAAATTAATCTCATTAATTTATAAGATTCAAGGATCAACCGAAAAAATACCTTGTAGCCGACTCGGATGATATCTTGAATTTCTTTGACCATGAACAGTCCTAGCTTCAAGCTTTGTATTTAGAACACCAAAGTCTTCCACGTCAATTCCTTGATTCCACGTAGACGTGTGTGTGGGCACACGTGAGACAAAACGGTTTCTTAAACACTCGAATTTCCACAAACACCAACGCATGCACGATGTGGAATTTTTGGAGAAAAATATTTTTCACTCTTTTTCCCTATATGAGAAATTTCGGCCACCCCTTCTTTTAGGGCTGAAAATATGTCAAAAATTGTTGTTACAATTTTCTATCTATCTCATATTTAAAGAGTAGAAGTCAAACTTCAAAATAGGATCAAATCCTTATCTCCAATTTTGAATTTAGAACAAAAATCCTTCCCTTATCCTTTAGGTGGCGGCCACACACTAGGGTTTTATCCTGTGTGTGGCGCCTAAATAAGATAGGGAAGGAAGATATTTTATCCATTATCCAAGAGTCCAATTTTAATTCAGATTCAAATTCAATTTAAGTCAACCTTAAATTAATTTGAATTCTAAATTGAACAACTTATCAAATAAGTTTAAATGGATAAATCTAGATACGTTCAAATTCAAATTTAAATAATCTCATTATTTAAATAATAATTAATTCTCAATTAATTATTCTTGAGTATTTAATTTTAGAATTCCGTAATTCTAAAATTCCCATTTTGCCCTTTGTGTCCGGGTAGAATTACAAGGACGACGCGGGGACTAATGGACCTACAATTCTGAGCTCCAATAAAATTAATAATTAATTAAACACTTTAATTAATTAATTAATTCTATTAATTCCAATAGTTACTCCAATATAAACTTGGAATTGCACTCTCGGAATTATAGACATTAATTACTTCTAAACTATGAAGTGTCCATTTGATATAGTCATTGCATATAGATCGATCCTCCACAAATAATTCATAATTAGAGTCAGGTAGAATCCGTTAACCTCTCTAATTACATCTTTATCCTTGAGTACCATTGATTCTCTAATGGATAGTGATTCATAAAACACATTCATGAACCAGAGCGCTCTTACTAATCCAAGTACCGAATCAACACTCAAGAGAATTATTTATCTGCTTCTCTCTCAAGAAGGAATGGATTCCATCTCGTATAATAACATTCCCAGCTACCTATTTCATTATGTCTCCAAAATACAAGGAATATGATTCAGGTTTTCAAATCAGACGAGTAAATCAAAAGACATAAATCCATAAATAGGAGTTCGTTAAGAACTCAAGATTAAGATTATCCTATATATGACCATCGGTAGACTCAATTAGAATTTCTATGCTTAACGGAAATTATTAGAAATTCATATTATGTCTGCGTCCATGTTCCACATAATCTCATTATGCAAAATACACTCATTCAATATCTTACCATATTAACAATGCGGATAACACCGTTCCATTCTAAATGGGAATGACATGTATTTATAATGTTTTAATTAAAGATTCCGAACTTTAATTAAATTCATTATGAATAGATTACTTTTTGATTATTATCCTTAAACATTATCCTCTTGTATATAACATTATATACAAAGTGTTTAAGGTTACATAAATAATCAAGGAATTTTATTTAATATTCATAAAATATTCATAAATATATGCACATAAAATGATGAATAAACTATTTTATTAAATAAATAATAAATATCCTTTTACATCTCATGCTTTCAGGACACTATTCCCAACAATCTTCTCATCCATTCTCCCTCATTCAGGGGGATATCTGGGGGCCTTCAAAAATCTAAAATATCACAGGGCCTCGATGGTTCTTACTATTGGTTGATGATCATATACGGCTAAGCTGGGTATTTCTCATGAAAGATAAATCCGAAACTAGCCAAATCTTCCAAACCTTTCATACCATGATCCAAAACCAATTCCCTACGAATATTCAGGTCCTCTAACCTGACAATGACTGAGATTTCTTTAACACTGTCCTTGACCCTTACTTGCAGTCTCATGGTATTGTCCATCAAAGTTCCTGCGTCAACACACCTCAACAAAATGGAGTGGCCGAGCGTAAGAATCGCCACTTTCTTGAGGTTGCTCGTTCCTTGTTATTCAATTCCAATGTTCCCAAAAGATTCTGGGGCGAAGCTGTTCTCACCGTGACTTATGTCATTAATAGAATGCCCTCACGAATCTTAAACTACAAAACACCAGGCCAAACCCTCCTCAATGCATATCCTAATTCTCACCTCATTTCTCAAATTCCACTTAAGATTTTTGGTTGCACAGTGTTTCCTCACATCCACTCACAACATCGGGGAAAACTTGATGCGAGAGCTACAAAGTGTATCTTTCTGGGCTATGGCCTATTCACCCAACAAGAAAGGATACAAATGTTACTGCCCCAACACCAAAAAGTTCTTCCACTCCATGAATGTAACTTTCTTCTAAGACAAATCTTTCTACCCCAATTCTGCAATTCAGGGGGAGAACAATGTGCAAGAATCAAAGAATTGAATCTCTATTATTGATACAATCCCCGATCCAACCAATATCACCACTGATACTCCCACTATTCTACCAACCCTGCCCTCAGCCAAGATACCTCCCACACTGGCAAACCCTCTACCAACCGAATCTCAACCTATAAATCCTGAGTCCAACCTATTGAGTCCTACTCATCTCCAAAGTCACACTATAGCAAATAAAGAGATTATTGTCTACTGAAGAAGAAGGCGCCGACAAGAAGAGCCTGTACAAACTCAGCAAAACCAGGAGTCTTATCCGGCTCCAACTGTCCTTGAAAAACCGCAAGGTAAGGAAAAACTTACTCATTTTCCTCTGGCTGAAAAATTTACAGATCACGGCTCGGATCTAGATAGGCCAATTGCAGAAAGAAAAGGAATCCGCTCATGCACTCGACATCCTCTTCACAACTACATGACATATTCCAACCTGTCTCCGGGTTATAGGGCATTTGTGTCATCTTTGGATCAAGTCCAGATTCCTAATTCCGTTCATGAAGCCTTACATGTACCTGAATGGAAAGCAGCAACCTTGGAAGAAATCCGAGCACTTAAGAAGAATGGAACCTGGATTCTCACCACGCTCCCACCGAAAAAACACACTGTAGGATGCAAATGGCTCTTCTCGGTAAAACACAAGAGAAATGGAAGCATGGAACAATTCAAGGCCCGCCTGGTGGCCAAGGGTTTTACGCAATCCTATGGAATCGATTACCAAGAGACATTTGCACCGATTGCTAAGCTGAACACTATCTGGGTCCTATTGTCCATAATAGTGAATCGAGATTGGCCATTATTTCAACTCGATGTGAAGAACGCATTTCAGAATGGAGATCTTGTAGAGGAAGTATACATGGAGTTACCTTCGGGATTTGAGAACAACTCCACAAAGGATAAAGTCTGCAAACTCTAGAAGTCACTATATGGCCTCAAATAATCATCCCGAGCCTGGTTTGACAGATTTACAAGGGTTCTAAAACGAGATGGATACTCTCAATGCCAAGCGGATCACACTTTATTTGTGAAACACTCAACAGATGAAAGACTCACAGTGCTCATTGTATATGTCGATGACATAGTGCTCACAGGAAACAATGAAGAAGAAATTAAACATCTCAAACTCTTGCTCTCTAAAGAGTTCGAAATTAAGGATCTCGGACATCTAAGGTTCTTTCTCGGGATGGAAGTGGCCAGATCAAGCAAAGGAATATCAGTCTCGCAGCGAAAGGATGTTCTAGACCTTCTAAAGGAAACAGGCATGATCGAGAGTAAACCAGTTGAAACACTTATGGACCCAAACACCAAGTTAGGAGCTCAAGCCGATGGAGTAGCAGTTGACAAAGGAAGATACCAACGATTGGTGGAAAAACTAATCTACCTAGCTCATACCCGTCCTAACATAAGTTTTGCAATCAGTGTAGTTAGTCGATTCTTGAATAATCCCTCTGAGGTGCATATGGAAGCTATGTACAGGATACTAAGATATCTCAAAAAGGATCCCTGAAAGGGATTAATGTTCAGGAAAACTTCCACTAGGACTCTTGAAGTCTACACAGATGCAGACTGGGCCGGATCCCCTATAGATCGAAGATCAACCTCAGGCTACTGTTCATATGTGTGGGGAAATCTGGTAACATGGCTTAGCAAGAAGCAGGCAGTAGTTGCACGCAGCAGCGCCAAAGCTGAGTTTCGAGCCTTAGCCCATGGAATCTTTGAAGGCATTTGGTTAAAGTGACTACTGGAAGAACTTAGAGTAAGGATAGCTAGACCTATAGAAATGCTGTGTGACAATCAATCAGCTATAGCCATCGCGAAGAACCCAGTACACCACGACAGGACGAAACACGTTGAGATAGATAGGCATTTCATCAGTGAGAAGATTGAAAGCAGAGTGATCTCCTTAAGACATGTTCCTTCACAGCACCAGGCAGCAGACATTTTGACTAAAGCTCTTCATCATCCTAACTTTCACGAGTTGAGTTCTCAGCTAGGCATGTCAAGTATATACCATCCAACTTGAGAGGGAGTGTAGAAAATCAAGCTAGACGTTAGGATTCTTGTTATATCCAGGATATTAGGAGTATTCATCAATATTGTAATCCTAGTTTAAATTTCAGAGATAAGATCTGTTAGTTCCTGATTTTGTGGACTAGGGTCAGCTCCTCTTATGTGTGTATATATACCCGTTAATCAATGAATAAAAATCAGAGCATTACTTCCTAAATTTCCTCAGAAACCAATCCTAAATTTCTGGTTAAAACGATTAATTTAACAAGGCTCTCAAGATACTCAACCTAAAAGTAAAATAAAAGAACTTTCGAACCATACAGGTTGCCTAATTGTCCCGCCTAAAGTACGTCTAATGCTATCTTGGCTAGTAACAAAGTAGTAGCTATCAAAATTCCTTGTTTTTTTTTTTTTTTTTTTTTTGCTGTAGATTTTTCCCATTCTAATACTCAAATTATTTGCTGAGAAGATTGAGTAAAATGTACACATGAGATTGAAGTCATGCATACAAGGGAGCCCAAAATGGTATATCGTCCTCCAAAATGAAGTTGCCATATTTTTTTCTCACGACCAAGACTCCCTCCAATCAAAACATAGCAAAAATCAAAACAAAATCGTTATATGTATTAGTATATTTTTTTTAAAATGAGAATACCAACTGACCTAACCTTTATGCAATTCAGCTTGGCATCAACCATTGTCTGTTATAATCAACCATAATTTCACAATCATCAATAATTGAATGATGAGCGTCCTACAAGAAAAAAAATAAAAACTGAAGTCAACCGCTGTCTGTTGGATATCTTTATAATTCTCAGTCCTGCAAAACCTTTCAATAACATGACTTGGTATCTTAATACTGGGCTAATCATAAAGTCCATTTAACAATTTAGAATTTAGATAGCATCCTGAAAAAATGAACTCAACTTTAGCATTTTAAAAATTTTACATTTACAAGTAGTTGGGTTTACGTGCTTCGCACGATCGTGTTCCCTTCTATCTACGACGTAGCTAGGAAAAAATAGCTATACAACAGACGTCATTGTCTCTCCTTCTCTAGCTATGGCTGTAGTAAAACAATATGTATATCTCAAAAGAATCAAGTACTAAGATTGAAAACAATTCATCCAATATTTTAAATCCTCAAGATCAATATAAGTAATCATATATTATCTATTGTTTAGGTGCACAAAGGGTGACATGAGGAAGATGCACATAAATTTACAACCTACTGCAATGATAATTTCAGGTCATGGCAACTTGAAATAAAGAAAAGTGAGGGGAATGAAATCCTTTCAGGCAAAATGACGATTTGTTCTAGTGGGAGAGATTGGACATCCAAGTAAAGTGAAGCTGTAGAAAAAACTTTTCAACCATGTACTTCTGATTTCTCTCAGTTCCATGCCTATAAGATACAATGAAAGTTTTAAATATGAGCACAATAACCATCCAAAATTTTATCAAGTTGAAAAATGAGTGGAACACATGAAAAATTTTCATTTAAAGATACAATGAAAGAGTGCATTTGTTTAATATTTAGCTTCTGAACCCAAACAACCAAAGGAAACGCGTATTATAATTTAGCATGACAACATGCACGCCCAATGGTATTTGCGAAAAGAAATACTTAAAAGTGTAGAAATCCCGGAATGATCTTGATTGATTCGGGGTGATTATGATTGATTAGGAAATATTGTAACCGATTGTATCATAGTTGACTTAGAGTATTTTAGGCTGATTATCAGGACCATTATTGTAAATAGGATTCTAGGAATTTCTTTCCTTCGTAAGCCGGTCCTAATGTAGCTTACATAGCACTGTAATATTCACTTGTTCATTGAGAAATAAGACACAAAACATTTTTGCTCTCAAAAAGACAGAGAGAGGGCATTATACTTTGTTATGCAAGGTGAATAAAGAAAAAAAAAAAAAAAAAAAAAAAAAAATCTACCGGACCAATAACTAAGAAAACAAATTGGAAAATATGCGAGAAGTTGTTCAACAATGTTACTTCGTCACAAGCCTGCATGAAGTATGAATAACATGAACCTTGAAAGTGAAAGTTAAAGATCACGTTGGGCCTAAAAATTGATAAACATTATTTAGTTAAATTTTTCCTTAGAATTCATAATAAAAATAAGATATCGGCAGGTAAAACAAAGGCGGCATCATAAATGCTAGATAAGTGTGAAATTATCATACCTGAGCAACACAATAAGCAACAAGGTTTAAAGCAACTATTGGAGAAGATCAACTGAAGAAACTCCACACCCAAAAAACTAAAGATTTGTTTGTTTCATGCGTCTGAAACCATGATTTTAATTAACTTACAATACTTTTTTTCTCACAAAATTTGAATTAAGAATCAATATTTCTAACTTGAACGCGTGAACCAAACAACTCATAAACTCTTCAAATTCAATCAATGCCCAGAACATAACAAAAATGGCGACCAAAAGGTAGCACAAGAGGAATAACAACAATCAAAGAGAGGAAAAAAGGGGGTTAAAAAAACAACCTGCAAGTCACGAAGCTCCAGACCAAAGCTAAGAAGAAAGCTAGTTAAGACATTTGAGAGGCAAGGTTCAAAAAGGAAAAAAGAAAAGAAAGGAAACAAAACACCGAAAGACAAAATAAGTTAACGAAGACTTTGACAGTTAAATTAAAACCAACAAGAATAGTGAGATGGCCTTGCTAGTTAAGCTAATTAAGAACATTTCCACCTTATTTTGTGAGATGGCCTAGCTGTCCCTGTTACATTAACAAACTCAGCCTCCAATTCTTCTTTGTTTTTTACAAAGTAGAAAAAATAAGTAGGGGAAATTAAGTTTCTACTTTCCATTGTAAAATGTAAATATAAGATAAATAATCAATAGATATATAAAAACCAGAATGGCTCCTCATCAATTGTATTTCGCATCTTGTTGAACAATATTGATTTTACTGGGTCTTTTCCAATCCAATAACAAAGCTCAAGCGTAGGTCCTTTAGAAGATGCATGAACATTTTGATAGTGATGGTCAAATAGTTCGGGCAACATCTTCAAAATCCTCGTTGGAGGTACAATTTTCGTTCCAAATTCGCTATCGAAACAGAACGGCGCACGCAGATAACATCAAACACAACCATGAATGACAAGGCGTCAATTACAGAAATGATAATGAGAACACTACTAACCCCAGTAAAAGATGCAGAAAACTTAGAGCGAAGAGGACTAGTAATTCAAAAACAGTAAAGTAACCGAATGTTCTCAAGGAATTCAAAAGTTTGCTTATCATTTAATCAATGGTATTTGCGAAAAGAAATACTTAAAAAGTGTAGAAATCCCGGAATGATCTTGATTGATCCCGGAATGATCTTGATTGATTCGGGATGATTATGATTGATTAGGAAAGATTGTAACTGATTATATCATAGTTGACTTAGAGTATTTTAGGCTGATTATCAGGACCATTATTGTAGATAGGATTCTAGGAATTTCTTTCCTTCTTAAGCCGGTCCTAATGTAGCTTACATAGCACTGTAATATTCACTTTTTCATTGAGAAATAAGACACAAAACATTTATGCTCTCAAAAAGACAGAGAGAAGCCATTATACTTTGATATGCAAGGTGAATAAAAAAAATTGATTCACCTTCAATCTTCTAACGGCAAAATGAAAGATTACCAAATTTATAATTTGTAGAACTTATAGAGTACAATTTTGTGTCACGTAGCTTCTCTTTTAAATCCAAGTTGTTGACGGTGGAATTTCGCCAACAATAAACCAACCAGGTTACCTTTGGTTTCCCCTTGGATTACCGGCTGGTTAATGTGTTTAAAGATAGAGAATTCGTGTTTTTATGAACTGAGTATAAAATCACAAGAGAAATTTTATAGTGGTTCACCCCGTAAAATCAGAGTTACATCCATTGTATGATTTATATTGATTAGAGAGGGTTTACAATTTACACATATTATCTCTTTTTTCTCTCTAAGATCCGCTTCTCTTCAATTAGCTGACCCCTTGCTTATTGGGGTCCTTCTCCTTATATAGCCGGGCTTCCTTCACTGGGGGTTTTCCTCCGTAGGCCTTTGCACTCAAGTGCTTCTCCTTTTTAGGCCCAATGACAGCCCAGTAGCCCACTAATCCGCCTTTATTCACTCTCTTGATTAGTCTTGATTACGGCTCTGTGAGTCTCCGTAATGCTTTTGTGTCCCCTAGGGAGGTTTGTAATCTTGCCATTAATCTTTGTCGCAGATCTCACCTTCCGTTACCCGCTATGTCTCGGCGGGGAGCGTTCCTCGTCGTCGACCCGCCTCAGCCTTTTTCGTCCTCTTCAAGCGACCCTTTCTACAGTCGCGGGATCCCAGCCCCTTAATTCAGGTATTTTGAATCCGTCGACGCCACATGGGGTCGTTGTTTCAATCTGGACATTGGCTTTGGGCTCGGCGGCTGATCTTGAGGAGTCGAAGCGTCGAGGGGCATGCATCTGGCAGGAGAGCGAATATCGCCACGTGTCGTGATTTTGGTGGTCCACGTCTTTGTCACATTTTCCCACACAACACAAGTCATGTTTGTTTGCTCTTTAATAGAGGATAATACTTAACGATAAAAAACAATATGTCATGCTCTTGAGTGTATATATATTATACTAAAAAGTAATGAATAATTCTGGTTATAAAAAAATAAAATAAACTTGAACCTAAACCCACAGACAGATAAGATGATGAAAGAAATAAACAAAACAACTATTTATCAGGATATAATTTTAACACGATTTGAACAAACATTTAAAAAGAAGATAAAATATTAATCTTAAAGGTTTAATATGTAGATATAAAGTCCAACATGAAAATATTTACATGCCTTAGCTTAGAAAGCGGATTATAAATTTTGTTAACTTTCATTAGAAACATCGTAAGACCCCTAACAAAATTGTACCTCCAATGAACAAATAATACTTATTGCAGAACCCAGCATGAGTATTAGTTAATAAAAAAAGGAAAATAGTAGAAAATAGGCCAATATGAAAAGCTTAAGAAAGGAAATAGGCCAATTTTTTGTTATAGAAATTAATAGGCCATAACTTGTCAAGTTATGGTTTATAACCAGATAAGTTATAGACAAACTTGTCAAGTTATGGTTCATAACCGGACAAGTTATGGACAATTATGAATAATAACTTGTCAAGTTATGGTTCATAACCAGACAAGTTATGGACGAAAATAATAATTTGGCTTATTTATTAACTTATGTAAACTATTGGCCTATTAATTTTAATTCATCTCAAATTTTGGCCTATTTTCCTCTTTCTCCCATAAAAAAACGTGGTAGTGGTCCACTTTTATTTAGCCCACGTAGAGTCTGTTGAAGAATCCTCAATGATGTCTTTCTAAAAAGACATTATACTAATTAATTTAAAAAATGATCAAAACCATGTATTAGAATGTAACGGGCTCAAAATGAACATTTTCTTGAATATGAAGGGTCCATAATAACATAAAACAACATGAAGTTTGTCGATAAATTAGGGATTAGAATAAGGAATGAGTGTAATCCGGGTATGATTAGCTATACAGCGAATATTAGGAAAGAAAAATATTAGAGGATAGTTGACTTTTTTGTTTCCTTATTTTACAGATTTTGTTCCTTAGTTTAGGGAAGAGATTCAGCCTCCTTTGGCCTATATAATTCTTGTATGCTTTTTCTGAAATAAGACAGAAAGAATAAAGATTATTCTTCTCCTTGCCTAATTCTAATATGGTATCAGAGCCTCGGCTATTTCCTTGAAATTTTTCCTTCCTTCCTCCTACAGTCGTTCACCCCTTTCTGTCAAAATTTTTCCCTGCAACCTAAATGAATTATAGACTGGCAATGACCAGCCAAAAAAGGGATTCCTCCGCTGTTGGTGATAGCTCGAGCGCTACGAGTGATGGGACTTCAACCGAGAATGTACAATCATGAGCAAGAGGGCCGGCGGCTAATGGCCGATCAAAGAACAGTGCCGAAGACCTCTTCAATCCAAACATGTCCTTCCAATTGACCAGCCATAAATTAAATGGCCGGAACTACTTGGAGTGGACTCAATCGGTGAAACTTGCTATTGATGGTAGAGGTAAACTCGGCTATTTGACAGGAGAAATTACTAGGTCGGCTGCAGGTGATCAGAATATGGCAACTTGGAGGTCTGAGAACTCCCTAGTCATGGCCTGGTTAATTAACTCAATGGAACCAACCATTAGAAAACCTCATATGTTTCTGCAGACAACCAAGGAAATATGGGAGGCAGTAAGGAAGATGTACTTATATATTGAGAATTCTTCTCAGATATTTGAGTTGAAAACCAAGCTATGGAAGGCCAAACAAGGAGATAGAGATGTTACTGTGTTCTATAATGACCTAGTAACCCTATGGCAGGAATTAGACCTTTGTTATGAAGATGAGTGGGAGTGTCTGAATGATAGCATCTGGTACAAGAAGAGGGAATAAAACAATTGTGTTTATGTCTTTCTTGCAGGTCTAAACCACGAATTGGATTAAGTTAGAGGCAAAATTTTGGGAAGAAAGCCTTTGTCGTCCATTCGAGATGTGTTTTCTGAAGTTAGGAGAGAAGAGATGAGACGAAAAGTGATGATTGGGAAAAGTGAACCGGGCGTGGAAGCCTCTGCATTTGTATCCAGAGGAGCTGAGGCTGAGGGAGAGAAGAAGAATGGCAAAACAAAGCCTTGGTGTGATTACTGTAAACGATCATGGCATACTCGGGAGACATGTTGGAAAATCCATGGTAAACCAAACAATTGGAAGAAAAAACCATCTGAAGATAACCGTGCCGTTGGCCTAAGGTTAAATATATCTCATGTTTTGATGATAACAAACACAATGTATTATGTTACTAATGATTCTACTTTGAGTTGTGTTGTTAGCAAAATTGATATTATAAATCAACTCAAGAAGCATAGTATGGAATGCAATGCATACATTCAAGGTTGAGAAATGCAAATTGAAGAAGGAACTCAAAGCTTGAAGTGTTGAAAAATCAAAGATCAAGAGCAAGCAAACAAAATCAAGCAAGACAAGTTATTCATAGGTTCTTATATCTCAATAGTCTTGTATTTGATTTTAATGTCATGCTATCTTGATTAAATCATGTTTAGGCTCATGCACACACTCACATCACTCTTTTAAAATGAGACTAAACTGATGGTTTAATGACATTTGGTCTAAAAGAATAACTTTGTGAAGGTTTAAAGTCAATTAAACGTCAACCGGTCGACCTATGTCGTCCGGAGACAGAGAAGGCCAAATGCACCGGTCGACCGGTGCTGCCTCAACCGGTCAACCGCTCCGGTCGACCGGTCATGATCAACTGCCTGCATTTAAGACCGTTGAACATTGAGATTTCAAATTTGATTCAACCGGTCAACCGCTCCGATCGATCGGTGTTGGGTGAACGGTCATAAATGAGACCGTTGGAAAGTGAGTTTAAAAAGAAAAAAGTCATCTTTCTAAAAATAGAACATATCTCTGAAAGTGAAAAATTGTCATTTAGCTCTCAAATCTCTTGAAACTCCAAAAAGCTTTCTACAAAGTGCTTCCATAATCATCATCTTCTAAAAAGCCTTACTTCACTTTCTCACACTCACTTGAGCCTACATTGGATTATATCTTGATAGTGTGATTTCATAATCTCCTAATCATTTCAAGTGTGTACAATCATTGTAAGGGTGTACGGCTGAGCTATTCATTTTCATAATCCTCATTGTCGTGTTGGGTTTATTGGTTAGTCGATCTCCGTAGAAAATTGACATTGTGTAAGAGGTTAGGCAAAACCTCGGGTAGAAAGATTCGCTTTCTTGTAAGAGGAGTGATCGTGCCGGTTAGACGATCGTATAGTGGAAGAGGTCGAGAGGCGGAATATCTCGGCAACAGTGGATGTAGGCAAATTTATTTGTCGAACCACTATAAATCGCGTTTGCATCTCTCTTACCCTTATCTCTTTATTTCTGAATTTTAAATTTGTTAGTTGATATTAATTGATCTAAACTCTTGATAATAAGTATGGTGAACTTGTCATATGATATTAGATTGACTCACATTGTGTATATTAAGTGTTTGTGATATTATCAAAACTTACATAATTTCTGCACACTAAGTGTTTGATAAATTGACTGTGTAAGATTAATTGTCTACATTTGTAATTAATCTTGAGAGAGTTTGTTAAATCTGAAAAATTAGTAAAAACCCAATTCACCCCCCTCTTGGGTAGCCTTGCAAGGGACAACACGTGCCTCTCAAGCTAATATTTCAGAATCAAGGCCCAAAACTTCCCCTAGAGTGCAGCCGTTCACAAAGGAGCAAATAGAGCAAATTTGTAAAATCCCTCAGTCTCAAAATTTCAATAACTCAAACCCTTCTTGTTCTTTGGTTCAGAAAGGTAATCATCTAGTAGCGTCCTATTTTAGTGTCAATTCAAAAGACTTGTGGATAATTGATTCTGAAGCAACATATCATATGACCAGTTCTCCAGGACATATGTTTCCTAAGTATTTTTTGAATAAAAACCCATCTTCATTTCAATGTGAAATTTGTGAACTTGCTAAACACCGTCGATCTTACTTTCCAGCACAACCCTATAAGGCCACAAAACCTTTTACTATAATTCATAGTGATGTGTGGGGACCTTCAAGAATAAAAACAATAACTGGAAAGAGATGGTTCATAACATTCATTGATGATCATAATTGACTTACATGGGTGTTACGGGTTCAAGTCTTCAGAAGTGACAATGGCAAAGAATATTTCAATGAGATTTTAGGGGATTTTTTCGTGGAAAATGGTGTTATTCACCAAAGTTCTTGTAACAATACTCCATAACAAAATGGAGTAGCTGAGAGGAAAAATAAACATCTTCTTGAGGTAACTAGATCTTTAATGCTCTCCAACAATGTTCCTAAATATTTATGGGGTGAAGTGGTCCTAACATCCACATACTTGATTAATAGAATGCCTTCAAAAGTTTTGAAATTTCAAACCCCTTTAAATTGCTTTCAGAAATGCTTTCCTTCCTCTCGGCTTTCATATGATCTTCCCCTTAAAGTGTTTGGTTGCACTGCATTTGTTCATATTCATGATATCAATAGAGGAAAACTTGATCCCAGGACAAGAAAATGTGTGTTTGTTGGTTATCCTTCAAATAAAAAAGGTTACAAATGTTTTGATCCAACATCCAATTTTTTTTTGATATCCATGGATGTAACCTTCTTTGAAAATGAACCTTTCTTCATGGCACCTTATCTTCAGGGGGAGACATCTATTGAAGATTCGATGTTTAATTGGTTATTGGAAGATTTTTTACCTAAGAAAACTGAAACTAATGAATTTGAAACCATTAACAAGGAATCTGAAATCATGGTAAACATTGGAAAGGGAGATGTCTCAAATAATGAAAATTCGGATCAACCTTTTGTGCCATTATAGAATCAAACTCGAGAAGGAAGCAAGATGTGTGCGAGGTAAGGTCGACATCACTATAAAGGGAAAGTCTATTCAAGGAAGTATCCAGGACAACAGAGAAAGGTCAACAACTTGCAGCATGTCAAGAATCCAACCTGAGGACAAATACAAAGGTTGAGGTTCAATCAGGTGAGTCTAGTCCTCTTCCTACTGAGTTAAAGTCTTTTGAACAAATTTTTGTTCCAGAGTCAGATGAAAATTTAAATCTTCCCATTGCTCTTAGGAAAGGCACTAGTGTACAAAACACCTGTTGTATACCTTTTTATCCTATGAGAGTCTGTCCCCATTGTTGTCCCGAATAAGGCTACCTAAGAGGGGGGTGAATTGGGGTTTGAAGATTTTTCTAGAGTTTGTACAATTATTCGAAGATTAAAACTAAATATAGACAATTAATTCAACAAAGTAATTTTATCAAACACTTGGTGTATAGAAAATTATGTAAGTTAATGCAATAGCACAACCACTTGATGTACACAAGATGAACCAATCTAATATCATATAACGAGTTCAATAAACTTATCACTACAAGTTAATCCAATCAATGTCAACTATCGAATTTAAAGTGCGGAAATTAAAGAGATAGAGTTAGAGAGATGCAAACGAGATTTATAGTGGTTCGACAAATAAATTTGCCTACATCCACCGTTGTCCTTTGAGATATTTAAGCTCTCAACCTCTTCCACTATTCGATCGACTTTCCGGCATGATCACTCCTCTTACAAGATGGCGAATCTTTCTACCCGAGACTTCGCCTAACCTTTTACACAATGTCGATTTTCCACGGAGATCGACCAACCAAGTAACCCAATACCAAAGTAATATTATGAGTAGTGAAGTACTCAGTTATGCACACCTAACAATGGTTTTACACAATTGAAATCACTAGGAGATGATGAAATCACACTATCAAAAGATAATTCAAGGTAGGCTCAATTATGTGTAAGAGAGTTAAGAATTTAGAGAAGATGATGATTATGTAGACACAATGGATAACACTCTTTTGATTTTTGGAGCTATGAATGAGTTCTTTGTTTTTAGAAAAATCAACTATGGAGAAAAATGACTTTTCTCTATTTAACCTCACTTGCCAACGGTCATATTTTCGCCCGTTTACCCAGTACCGGTCGACCGGAGCGATTGATCAGTTGAGACAAATTTGAATTCGCGCTGTTCAACGGTCTTATTGAGTGTCTGTTGAACAAAACCGGTCGACCGGAGTGGTTGACCGGTTGAGGCAACACCAGTCGACCGGTGCATTTAGCCTTCTCTGTCACCGGACGACATAGGTCGACCGGTTGACACTTAATTCGCCTCAAGCCTTCACAAATTTGTACTTTTAGGCCAAATGTCATTATGCACTAAGTTTAGTCTCATTTTTAAAGAATAATGTGAGTGTGTTCATGAGGCTAAACAAGAATTAATCATGATCGTATGAAGTCAAAATCAAATACAAAACTAAGGAGATATAAAAAAAAAACCTATTAGTACTTGTCGAGCTTGATTTTGTTTGCTTGCTCTTGATCTTTGGTATTTTTAGCACTTCAAGCCTTGAATTCCTTCTTCAATTTGCATTTGTGAATCTTGAATGTATTTGCATTATATTCCGCAAAATGCTTCTTGAGTTGATTTATAACATTAATTGCGCGAAATACACAACTCAAAATAGAATCATTAGAAACATAATACATTGTGTTGTTATCATCAAAACATGAGAATATTCAAACTTTGGCCAACACATCATTCCGTGCATTTACCCCAAAATTGTCTTGTGTTATCATTCCAAAGAATATATAGGATGCTCTAGAAGTTCCTGAGTGCAAGGAGGCAGTCCTAGAGGAGATGAGGGCTCTTGAGAAGAATATGACTTGGGAAGAGGTTGACCTTCCAAAAAGGAAAACACCAGTTGGGTGTAAGTGGTTGTTCACTGTAAAATACAATTATGATGGATCTCACAAACTTATGGCATTGATTATTCAGAAACGTTTTCACCAGTTGCTAAGTTGAATACTGTGAGAGTATTACTTTCTGTTGCAGTTAATCTAGATTGGCCTTTATATCAGCTGGATGTCAAGAATGCATTTCTAAATGGAGATTTAGAAGAAGAAGTGTACATGGAGGCTCCCTCAGCATTCAATGAAGTTTCAGGAAAAAGATTTACAAGTTAAAGAAGTCTTTATATGGACTTAAACAGTCTTCAAGGGCCTGGTTCGATAGGTTTACAAGGTTTGTAAAGTCTCAAGGTATCTTACAAGGGCAGTCTAACCATACACTGTTCATGAAGATCTTTCCAGAAGGTAAAATTGCAGTCTTGATTGTTTATGTGGATGATATCATTCTCACTGGCGATGATATTGAAGAAGTGGATAAATTGAAGAAAAGTCTCAGCTGAATTTGAGATTAAAGATCTAGGTTTCCTCATATACTTTCTGTTGGGAATAGTGTCCTGAAAGCATGAGATGTAAAAGGATATTTATTATTTATATAATAAAATAGTTTATTCATCATTTTATGTGCATATATTTATGAATATTTTACGAATATCAAATAAAATTCCTTGATTCTTTATGTAACCTTAAACATAGTATATAAGTGTTATATACAAGAGGATAATGTTTAAGGATAATAATCAAAAGTAACTATTCATAATGAATTTAATTAAAGTTTGGAATCTTTAATTAAAACATTATTAATACATGTCATTCCCATTTAGAATGGAACGGTGTTATCCGCCTTTGTTAATATGGCGAGATATTGAATGAGTGTATTTCGCATAATGAGATTATGTGGAACATGGACGCTTGAACACAATATGAATTTCTAATAATTTCCGTTAAGCATAGAAATTCTAATTGAGTCTACCGATGGTCATATATAGAATGATCTTAATCTTGAGTTCTTAGCAAACTCCTATTTATGGATTTATGTCTTTTGATTTACTCGGTACGGATTCCGAGACCCTGAATCCTATTCCTTGTATTTTGGAGACATAATGAAATAGGTAGCTGGAATGTTATTATACGAGATGGAATCCATTCCTTCTTGAGAAAGAAGCAGATAAATAATTCTCTTGAGTGTTGATTCGGTACTTGGATTAGTAAGAGCGCTCGGTTCATGAATTTGTTTTATGAATCACTATCCATTAGAGAATCAATGGTACTCAAGGATAAAGATGTAATTAGAGAGGTTAACGGTTCTACCCGACTCTAATTATGAATTATTTATGGAGGATCGATCTATATGCAATGACTATATCAAATGGACACTTCACGGTTTAGAAGTAATTAATGTCTATAATTCCGAGAGTGCAATTCCAAGTTTATAGTGGAGTAACTATTGAATTAATAGAATTAATTAATTAATTAAAGTGTTTAATTAATTATTAATTTTATTGGAGCTCAAATTATAGGTCCATTAGTCCCCGCGTCGTCCTTGTAATTCTACCCGAGACACAAAGGGCAAAATGGGAATTTTAGAATTACGAATTCTAAAATTAAATACTCGAAGAATAATTAATTGAGAATTAATTATTATTTAAATAATGAGATTATTTAAATTTGAATTTGAACATATCTAGATTTATCCATTTATACTTATTTGATAAGTTGTTCAATTTAGAATTCAAATTAATTTAAGTTTGACTTAAATTCGAATTTGAATCTGAATTAAAATTGGACTACTGGATAATGGATAAAATATCTTCTTTCCTTATCTTATTTAGGTGCCACACACCTAAGGGATAAGGGGAAGGGATTTTTTGTTCCAAATTCAAAATTGGAGATAAGGATTTGATCCTATTTTGAAGTTTGACTTCTTCTCTTTAAATATGAGATAAATGGAAAATTGTAGGACAATTTTTGACATACTTTCAGCCCTAGTTTCCCTAGTGTGGCCGAAATTTCTCATAGCTAAGAGAGAGAAAATATTTTTCTCCAAAAAAATTCCACATCGTGCATGCGTTGGTGTTTGTGGAAATTCGAGTGTTTTAGAAACCGTTTTGTCTCACGTGTGCCCACACACACGTCTACGTGGAATCAAGGAATTGACGTGGAAGACTTTGGTGTTCTAAACAAAAGAGCTTGGATCTAGGACTGTTCGTGGTCAAAGAAAATCAAGATATCATCCGAGTCGGCTACAAGGTATTTTTCGGTTGATCCTTGAATCTTATAAATTAATGAGATTAATTTATTGGTGCATAAATTAATATAATCTATAGAGTATCTCAAAAGTTTTATGAAAATTTTTGTTATACACGATCCGCTATTCCGCTGCGTTTCTGCCGCCGAATTCGATTCGGCAACCAACACTTTCTTGGAATGGAAATTGTTAGGTCAAAAAAAGGCATTGTAATTTCCTAAAGGAAGTATATTCTAGATCTCTTGGAAGAAACTGTGATGAGTGGATGTAAACCCTCAGATACTCCGATGGAACATAATTCAAAGCTTTCAGAGGTTAAGGACGGAGTTCATGTTGATATGGGTCGATATTAACATCTAGTGGGAAAATTATTCCATTTATCCCACACTCAGCCAGACATCTCTTTTGCTTTAACGTGGTGAGTCAATTTATGCATGCTCCTTATAAAGAACATTTAGAAGCAATTTACAGGATTTTGAGATATTTAAAAGGAACTCCAGGAAAATGATTATTCTGCCAGAAGAGTGACAAATGAAGACTCGAAGTGCATACTGATGCAAACTGGGCAGGTTCGGTGACAGATATGAGATCCCGTGGAAAATCGATGTAATTAAGGCTGATTTGTACAGCTATATTTTTTCCTTATTTGATTAGTTTCCTAATTTCTCTCTAATTACTAGATAAGTAGTTACCAATTTTGTTATCTAGGGTGCTGAAAATAAGGGGCTAAACTGGACTATGGTTATCCCTACAACCTGTATATATATTCGGCTGTATAGTGTATTTTTCCAAGGTGACTAAGAATTATATTCCTCCTAAACCCTAATTCCGGCCCTAAGAAAGCTTCATGGTATCAAAGCAAGGTTGCTGATCCGGGTTTAGGAGAAATATTTCAAGCCATAACTTAGCTTCGGTTACTGTCATCAACCAAGAAAAGCCCTAACCCATCACCCATCAAATGGCGTCAAAAACTGACAGCACCTCAGGAGCCATGGCTGGTCAGGACTGTGTGAATGCTGGCCGGTCAGAGAGCTCACTCCTTATCACACAGCATAAGTTGAATGGTCAGAATTATCTCCAATGGGCCAAGTAAGTGATGATGTTCATCTCAGGTAAAGGGAATAACGATTACCTCTTGAGTGTGGTTCCACCCAAACCGAATGATCCCAAGTATAAGATCTGGAAAGCAAAAAATAATATGGTGATATCTTGGCTAGTCAACACCATGGACGCAGATATAGGGTAGAATTTTTTGTTCTACGACACTGCACATGAAATATGGATGGCTGCTCAAGAGACTTACTCTGATAACGAAAACACTACTAAATTATTCGAGATCAAGGGGGCACTTCATGATTTACGGCAAGGTGAGTTAAATGTCACTCAATACTATAATTGTCTCACACGGTAATAGAGATAATTGGATATGTTTGATAGCCCGACATGGGAATGTCCTGGAGATGCAACTCTATATAAGAAAATTATAGAGAAAGAGAGTGTTTTCAAGTTTCTTCTAGGGCTTGACAAATCCCTTGATGAAGTAAGGGGGAGGATTCTTGGAACCAAGCCACTCCCATCCATTTGAGAAGCATTCTCTAAAGTCAGAAGAGAGGAGAGTAGGAAGAAACTTATGCTAGGAAGCTCATTGCCCACAGGAACCGAAGCCTCAGCCCTTGCAGCAAGAGGTGCCAATGCAGCCCACGACACAAAACATAAGACAACTCGGTCTTGGTGTGATCACTGCAAGAAAACAGGTCATACTTAAGATACTTGCTGGAAAATCCATGGTAAGCCCGCTGATTGGAAGCCAAGTCGAGAAAGAGAAGCCCAAAGCTTTGTTGCTGCCCCAAAGACAAGAAAAATCCATCAAGCAAGGAGCAAATTGAATGGCTGGTGATGCTTCATTATTTCAATAGTGTTATCCTTGCCTTAAAGATTATAAAGTCTGGATTGCTAATGGATCACTTTTCCTAGTAGCAGGAATTGGAAAAGTGGTCATCTCTAATACATTAACTCTTCAGTCCATTCTTTTGGTTCCCAAATTAACTTGCAATTTGTTATCTGTTAGCAAGCTCACTAAGGATTCTAAATGTGTTGCTAAGTTTTCTCCCACTTCATGTTTATTTCAAGATTTGGACTCGAGGAAGATGATTGGCAATGCTAAGGAAGATCAGGAACTCTACTGGATTAGGGACAAGGCTCATTCTTATTCTCGAGCTCATCATTCCACGTCCTCCTCAGTTTAAGATTCAAACCTTTATGTGTTTTTCGATTCCAATATAGACGGTAGCATTAGGTTACAGCATTTTCGTTTAGGACACCCTGTGATGACCCTCCTTGGAGGCCGCCACTATAGCTAACTTTTTAACTTATACTTACTACTTAAAAATTTACGGAACATTTTTTTTTAAAGTCTTATAGTATGCATAAGATACGAATTGTTTTCTTAACAACATATACAACCTTAACATATTTGTTCTTCAAAGCAATAAATATAACTATATATATATATATATATATAAATATCTACTCCTTAAATCTTAGTTACTAATAGCCATAAACCTTAAAACCACTTAACATATAGTTTCAGAGTTATAATTAGCAAAACTATTTATAACATAAAACTGATTGCAGAAATACTGCGAGCGGTATCTCTTTCTCGATCTCCACATCATTCATCCACTCGCCGTTAGTCCATCAGGCATTATATGCCGGTTGCTTAACTACAGTATAAACATTCTATAATGAGCTTTCGCTTAGCAAGTATGAACTACCTCTCGCAAAATAACTGTAAGTTCATATGAATAAATATGCATGAGCTAATTATGCTGAATTATGATGTCTTATCAAAATCTTATTATCTTAACTTATCTTCTCTTATCTTTCTTTCTTACTGATGGGCCCGAGTGCTCGTACCACTTACGCGCAATCATCGAGATGAGAGGGTTTGTAATGTCCCCCATGACACCGAGAGTATAACTGAATTGAATACCTCCCTCTCAGAGGACATTAGTATTTTTTTTTCTTCTCCCTTAGGAGCCTGGGTCACCTCCCTCTCAGAGGCTGGTATGACACTCAACTGAGATTATTCTTATAAGTTTCTCTTGACTTATTAAGGTGTATGCAATATGACATAACATAGCATACTATAATATGGAATGTACTCAACCACATATAATTCATGTGTACTGCTTAAGTGTATGCAACATGACGTAGCATAGCCTACATAACATTTCATGTACTCAAACACATATAATTCATGTGTACTGCTTAAGTGTATGTAGCATGACATAGCATAGCTTACATAACATTACAGATACTCAAATACATATAATTCATGTGTACTGTTTATTTATACATATAATACATATAATACTATTTATACTGTACGTGAGATTCCTACTTACTTGATTTTTAAAGCTGAAATCCCCTTTTCGCCTATCAGCCTAGTCTCTTGCATTCTTTTGAAAATGAACACCCATTAAGAGTGAGATTAACTATCATTTGCTATTTTATTTTCGCAACTTATGAAGGAAAACCTAACCCTTTCCATAAGGCACGTATTCCATTCCTTTACTAAAGGATAATAAGGATTAATTTATTAAACCCTCAAAATGTTATTTTCCTTAATTTCCCTCGGCATGATATTAAGGCCCAATTCGGCCTAGAACTTATACATGGCATTCTAACTCTTAAGTTGGTGAAATGTATACTCTAACGGAGTCTCTTAAATTAATGCGGGCGTTGGACCCACATTAATCTTTGAAATTCTACGGACCTATCGTATTGGGCTCGTAGGTGCCCGTCAAGATTTTTGGCTCGTTAAACCACTAAATTCTTTAAAGACAATAGTGTTTCTTGAAAACTTTCTCTACGAATACTTTCATTAAAATGAGGTTTAATACCATTGTATTTTACTGAAACCACATCTTGGGTTCTTTGATAACTTTTTGTCATAACCCACACTATGTTAGTTTTGTTTCGTTAAAACTGTACAGTTTCTAAAATCTGCATTTTACTACATCTTAGAGTTTGATTTCACAAATTTGTTCTTGTGATAATTCTTTGTCTCATCGAGATCTAAAATTGTCATTTTTAGAGAAAGTTAAAATTCAGCCTCTAAAGGCCTCGTTTGGCTGAAAACAATGGCTGCTGTTTTTCTTGAAACTGTTTGTTAAAAACTGTGCCATTTCGAAAAATATGTGTTTTAGTACATCTTAGGGTCAGGTTTTGAAAATTTGTTCTTCATGAAAGTTCTTTGTCTCATCAAAATCTAAAATTGTCATTTTTATAAAAAAAAAAAACTGAGATTCAGCCTCTATAGGTCTCGTTTGGGTGAACCCAAGGTGCCAATTTTTTTTTTTTTTTTTTTTTTGTGTTAGACAACTTATCCGTTTTTACAAAATGGCTTCAAACTTGCTTTTAGAGTTAAAGTTGGGTTTTGTCCCATTTACAGAAAAATGTTCAAATCATCGAGGGCTATAAGTTCAAGCTTTAAAACACCAAAAAATCTCACACTGGGGTCCTCATTTTCGCGTTCAAAGTAATTGCAAAAATTTTCCTCTAACCAAAAATAAACAACTTAAGTCAAGCATAAACATACCACATCAAACTAACCTCAAAACTCACAAAACCAACATAAAACTCACACACCCTTATTACAATCTCATCTCCTCAAGAACCACAACTTTACATCCATAAATCCAAGCTTAAAGTTGGCTAGAAATTAATGGAAAAAAGTTTAAGAACTTACCCTTGAAGAACTTTCTCTCTCTCTCCCTCTTGAAACCTTTGAACTCCTCTAAGATTTGTTAATGGCTTGGAACTAGAAAGTATAAGGAAATTTGAGAGGAATATTTCTAAATTCAAACTTTACTAAAACATGTGAAAGAGAGGATTTAGAGTTTTTAACCCTTGGGGAATGTTTGACTAGTCTCCTCCTAGAAGCCCTTGATCTCCTTCTTCTTGTTCTATTGTTTGCTAGTGGTTTAAGGTTAGGAGAGTGGAAGAAAATATTTGAAAGTCAGTGGAGGGGTGTGGCCGGATTTGGAGGTGGAGAGAAAAGCAAGGAGGGAAAAAAATGAGACCTATCATATATTGGTTCCTTTTATAGACCACTTTGTGATCATTATTCAACTCCAATTTTGCACTCATTATTCAACCAAATTTTTGGTTCAAACCCCCAATCTTGGCCAGTTATGGAAGGAGAAAAGAAGAAGCAATTTTTGTCATGATTTCCCCTTCAACCACTACTATCCCATCACACCTTACCATGTCATTCACTTGCACACTTAACTGGCTAAGAATTTGGCTCTAATTTACTATACATGGCCGGCCAAAGTGGAGAAGAGAGAGAAATGAAATCTAACCCTTGTATTAGATGCTAGTTCATTAAGTTACTCATTAAAACCGTTCAAAATTATACTGACAGATATTTTCTTATATATGTGTGTACTGGATGCTAGTTCGTACTATGCTTGGAGATTCTTAAAATTAAGATTCTCAAACTATATTTGTACTAAAAATTCTTCTGCTTTAAAGTACGGTGAGAATTTATCGATCGAATTTACTTGATCGGAAAAACGTGAACTTAACGTGAAATCTGTTACAAAATTTAGTAATACAAATGTTAATTCCATAAATCCTTCAGTTACAAAATATACATAATATATTTTTTTTTCAGGAAAATTCTTGACTTAAATACATGAATTACATTATTGAATTCTAGGATTTTCTTGGTCACTACACACCCAAATTTCATGTACTTGGCAAAAATGTTCCCTTCATTATTTATCAATAAAAATCTAAAATTTTTTAAATGTGAAGTGTGCCAATTTTCAAAGCATTGTCGTAGTACATACCCTATTCAAGGGTACAAACCTTTTCATCCTTTCTCAATCATACACAATGATATTTAGGGACCATCTCGGATTCCAAATATAATTGGTGCATGATGGTTTGTATCCTATATTTGGGGACAATCTCGGATCACACTCGAGCTACCTAGGTATTCCTTATGAAAGAAAAATCAGAAGCTAGACCTTTGTTTAGAACCTTCCACTCCATGATTAAAAATCAGTTTCAAGCCATTGTTCAAGTCTTTCGAACCGACAATGTTCAGGAATATTTCAATTCAATCCTAGGACCCTACCTTCTAAAGAGAATGACATTATTCATCAAAGTTCGGGTACAAATACACCTCAACAAAATGGAATAACAGAAAAAGAAGAACATACATCTTCTTGAGGTAGCCCGTTCTATCCTATTTGCTAGTAATGTTCCAAAACATTTTTTGGGGAACCAGTTTTAACTACTACATATCTAATTAATAGGATGCCATCTCTAATCTTGAAGTTTAGTACACCTTGCCAAGTACTCCTTAAAATCTTCCTACAAAGCCGAGTGGTGAACACTATACCATTCAAAGTGTTCAAATGTTCAGCCTATGTCCATATTCTTCCTCATCAACGCAGCAAACTTAATCCCAAGTCTCGTAAGTGTGTGTTCCTAGGGTACTCCCCTCGTCAAAATTGTTACAAGTGATTTTCTCCATCCACTAGAAAGACATAGATCACTATGGATGTGACTTTCATAGAGAGTGTCCCATTTTATTCCAAAACCACTATTCAGGGGGAGAAAATACAATAATATCAGTTTTGGTATAGCATGATGTTAGAAGTTCTAAGCCCGAGATTAAGAAGGAACTCCTAGTCTACACCAGGCGGAGCATCTTGAGATTCTCACGCCTTGCCAAGCAGACAATCCGAGTTCAACTCTAAGTGAGGGAATACAAGGTAACACTAAATCTGACTCCTATCCTATGATTTGTGTGTATTTGATGATCTTACTAAGCCAATTGCTCAAAGGAAAGGAGTTAGATCGTGCACCCAACATCTAATTTCATACTTTGTGTCCTATGAGAGGCTATCTCCGAGTTATAAGGCTTTCACCACGTGTTAGACAGTATCCAAATACCAAAGGATATTCAAAAGGCACTACTACATCTAGAATGGAGACAAGCGGTTAATGAGGAGCTAAGAGCCTTGCAAAAGAACGGCACATTGGGAGCTTACTCATCTCCCTCAGGGAAAACAAGCAGTAGGCTATAAGTGGGTTTTCACTGTTAAATACAAAACAAATGGGAGTATTGATAGGTACAAGGCAAGACTTGTGGCAAAAGGCTTCACACAGACTTACAGGACTGATTATCAGAAAAAGCATTTGCTCCAGTGGCAAAGATGAATACCATCAAAGTACTACTTTCTTTAGCCGTCAATCTTGACTGGAACTTGCATCAGTTTGATGTTAAAAATGCATTCCTCAATGGTGATCTGGAAGAGGAATTAAGTGGCAGCAAACAAGTGTGTAGACTTCTGAAGTCACTATATGGTCTTAAGCAATTGCCATGAGCTTGGTTTGACAAGTTCACCAAGGCAGTTAAGGAGCAGGGATATTTGCAGGGACAATCAGACCACACATTGTTCATTAAGAAGACTTCAGATGGTAAGATTACAATCCTTATTGTCTATGTTGATGATATAATTGTTACTAGAGACGATGAGGTAGAAATTGCTCGGCTAAAGGGGATCCTGAGTCAGGAGTTTGAAATCAAAGATCTTAGAGCTCTAAGGTACTTACTTGGAATGGAGGTAGCGTGGTCTAGCAAAGGACTTTCAGTCTTGCAAAGGAAATACACACTGGACTTACTAAAAGAAACAGGCATGCTTGGCTACAAGCCTTCAGACACTCCTATGGACCCTTTTAATAAAATTGGGACTAAAGGAGATTCAGATCCAGTAGATAAAGGAAGATATCAAAGGTTAGTGGATAAGCTAATCTACCTGTCTCACACAATACCAAACATCAGCTTTGCAGTTAGCACGGTTAGTTAGTTCATGAACAGTCCGAATAAAGAACATCAAGAAACAGTGTACAGGATTCTGAGGTACTTGAAGATGTCTCCTGGCAAAGGTCCATTCTTCAGGAAAGGAACCAACAAAGGAATAGAGGTTATGTCAGATGCAGATTGGGCAGGATCTTTGACTGATAGGCGATCAACTTCTGGATATAACTCATTTGTATAGGGAAATCTGGTCAATTGGAGGAGCAAAAAACAATCAGTAGTCACTCGGAGTAGTGCTGAAGCAGAGTTTAAGGGCCCTAGCTCTCGGAATTTGTGAAGGAATGTGGCTAAAAAGACTCCTAGAGGAACTACAACTTCCAATCAAGACTCTTATGAAGCTATTGTGTGACAACCAGGCAGCCATTAGTATTTCAAAGAATCCAGTCCTTCAAGATCGTACCAAGCATGTGGAAATAGACCGTCACTTTATCAAAGAAAAAATAGAGGATGGGATTGTTCAAATTGTCTACACACCTACACGACAGTAAACTGTAGACGTACTCACCAGCCGTTGCAAAAACTCAATTTGATACTCTATTATCCAAGCTGGGAATGATTGACATACATTCTCCAACTCCCTCAATCATTTCTCCAGCTTAAGGGAGAGTGTGGAAAACTAGTGTAATTAGGGCTGATTTGTATAGCTGTATTTTTTCCTTATTTGATTAGTTTCTTGATTTTTCTCTAATTGATAAGTAGTTATCAATTTTGTTATCTAGGGTGCTAAAAATAAGGGGCTAAACCGGACTGTGGTTATCCCTAAAACCTGTATATATATATTCTACTTTATAGTGTATTTTTCCAAGGTGAATAAGCATTATATTCCTCCTAAACTCTAATTCCGGCCCTAAGAAAACTTCAAATCCGCCTCTGGATATTGTACCTTTCTGTGGGAAAATTTGGTAACATGGAGAAGCACAAAACAAAGTGTGGTGCAGAAGCAGAATACAGGGCAATGGCTCAAGGGATTTGCGAGATACTTTGGCTAAAAAGGATACTGGAAGAACTTTGTAAACCAGTAGAACTTCCCATGAAACTATTCTGTGATAACAACATTGCTAATAACCCAGTTCAACATGATAGAACGAAGCATGTAGAAATTGACAGGCACTTCATAAAGGAGAAACTTGAAGATGGAGTCATCTGTGTGCCTTTCTTACCTTCCACTCAACAAATAGCAGACATCTTGACCAAAGGGCTACAAAGAGTTTTTTAGCTCATTTGTAAGCAAGTTGGGCATGATCAATATCTATGCACCAACTTAGAGGAGAGTGTCGGTAAATTAGGGATTAGAATAAGGAATGAGTGTAATCCGGGTATGATTAGCTATACACAGGATATTAGGAAAGAAAAATATTAAATAATAGTTGACTTTTTCTGCTTCCTTATGTTACAGATTTTGTTCCTTAGTTTAGGGAAGAGATTCGGCCTCCTTTGGCCTATATAATTCATGTATGCTTTCTCTGAAATACGACACAAAGAATAAAGATTATTCTTCTCCTTGCCTAATTCTAACAATGTCTTACTCCCTATTCTACTGATAAACAGAGCCACCGTGGTTGTAATTCATAATAGGCAAGTCATCCTAAACTTCAAAAACTTATAAATTATATAATGATCTAGTATCTAAACAATAACGCAAGGCTCTCTAGATGATACATGTAAATAATAAACCCTAACGAGTCTTCTGTACCATATATGGGAAAACTCCATTCATGAAAGTTGTTAATTTTGTGAAGACCTATAATTTTTCTGTTATGACTGTGTACTGATTCTAATGTCTAGAGGTACTTATGACTAGTTCTTTCTTTAGGTTCCTATTTGTAAAAAGACATATTTACATGTAACATTCTCTTGTCAAATTCTTTATCTTATTCTCAAAACGTCATTTACATTCCCATTACCAGTATACCTTTTCTCAAATCCAACACCATCCACACTTTTTTGTTTCTAATTTCTCTTTTTTCTTTAACCCAAACCATTAACTACTGTTTTTTTTTTTTCTTTAGAGGATTTTAACTCTTTCCCCCTTTTGAAAATATTCTGCTTTATAGAATTTTGCATTTAAGTGAGCCCCACTCTAATGAAATCATTATATATAAGAAGCATCAACATCCAAGCTATACATTAAATTGATAATATTTAAACTACATGAAATTATAGTCCTATTCATTGACAACAATGTGTTTAAGAACATCAAATCAAGATTACATTTTATCCAATGTACTCAACTAAATAGTGAACAAAAAATAATACTTATACAGATCACTTAATCATGTAGCGATTAGCATAAAAATATAGATTAAATTGCATGTACAGTATCAATAGAGCAACAATATGTACAAAAAAATGAAAAACATTGTAAAATGAGCAAGAGAATGTACCTAACTTCTTTCTTTTTTCTTTTCCTTGAAGCGTTTCAATTTGTTTGCTTAATGAGAACGAAAAGAGCACTCTAAAAATAAATTTCAAGAAAATAATTGCATTATATTACATTTTTTTCTTTTCTTTCTACGGAGAATTGAGAAAGTGGAAGCAAAAGTAATAAGGTTGATAACAATAAAACTAAAGAAAAGCCCAAAATATCAAAAGCGATTGGTTGCTTTGAAACTAGAAAGGTGCTCAAATTAGAAAGAAAAGAAACTGCAATGAATTCAACAAAGTATGTGTTGTGTGGGAAAATGTGATGAAGACGTGGACCACCAAAATCACGACACGTGGCGACATGCTCTCTCTGCCAGTTGCATAACTCTCGACGCTTCGACATTTCAAGATCAGCCGCCGAGCCCAAAGCCAATGTCCAAATTGAAGCGACGACTCCATGTGGCGTCGACGGATTCAATTTGCCTGAACTAAGGCGCTAAGATCCCTCGACTGCGGGAAGGGTCGCTCGAAGAGGACAAAAAAGGCTGAGACGATGCTGACGACGAGGGAATGTTCCCGTCGAGACATGGCGGGTTGCGTACGAAAGCTGGAGACTGCTGACCGCATTAATGGCAAGATTACAAACCGCCCACAGGGGACACAAAAGCATCATGGAGACTCACAGAGCCGTAATCGAAGACTGATCAGTAGAGTGAACAGTGCTGATTAGTGGGCTACTGGGCTATCACTGGGCCTAAAAAGGAGAAGCACTTGAGTGCAAAGGCCTACGGAGGAAAACCCCCAGTGAAGGAAGCTCGGCTATATAAGGAGAAGGATCCCAATGAAGAAGGGGTCAGTTGATTGAGGAGAAACGGATTATTCAAAGAAAAAGAGAGACAATTTGTGTAAATTGTAAACCCTCTCTAAGCAATATAAATCGTACAGTGGATGTAACTCTGATTTTACAGAGTGAACCACAATAAAATTCCTCTTGTGTTTTTACATTCAGTTCATAAAAACACTAATTCCCTATCTTTAAATACATTAACCAGCCGGTAACCCAAGGAAAAACCAAGGGTAACCTAGCCGGTGTATTGTTGGCGAAATTCTACCGTCAACAATTGGCGACTCCACTGGGGAACGAAAGCGTTCAACCCCCAATAATACAAAGTTGCAATCAGCCATCCACCCAAAGATATAGCAGGATGGAAGGAGATATGCGTCCAGACGGAAATGGAATTCCCCCTCCTGACGCGCCACGACCGGATCCGATGCAGATGCAAGCCCAACTAGCCGCTTTAATTGAGCTGGTACGTGGGCTAGTGACCGTAGTGGAGCGACTAGACGGAAGGAACTCCATGCCACCATTAGAAGACGCCCCGAGACCTCAAGGACCCGCCGTAATGGAGAATCCAAATCACGGCGAACACCCACACGTCCAAGAAGGAACCCGGGAGAGCAAGCACCGCCAGGGTCTTCCCAGGCCTCGGCCCACCCACTCTTCTGGCAGCCGATTGAGAGCCATCGAAGAACTTCCTCAAAATATGGCAGGAAACCCGCCGGGAGACTCGGGTTCGGTACAGGCGGGTGGCCACGCCAGGGGCGGATCCATCGCTCAAAAGCCGGAAGCATTGGGAGCTGCTGGTTCGGCCATCTCAACGGAAGAAGCGCGGACCCTCATGGAACGTATGTCCAACCTGGAGAGGAGACTGACCGGGGATGTTGCGGGGCTGAAAAAGAACATTGGACAAGTGGCCGAAGTGGTGAACGTCGACATTACGCCCAGCCGCACTCACGACCACCCGTTCACTGCGGAGATAATGCCGCTCCCCCTCCCCGATAAGTACAGGTTGCCGTCGATTCCACCCTATGACGGACGAGGAGATCCCGACAACCATTTAGAGATGTATACGGGACACATGCTCTTGTACAGGTACGCCGAGGAGATCATGTGTCGAGCCTTCCGGAACCACCTGACCGACTCCGCCCGACGATGGTTCCGACGAAAAAGCCAAACTCTCTCTAGCTTGGATGAGTTAAAGGAGGCATTTTCTCCCAATTCATTGGGGTCAAGAAGTATGTGCCCCCAAAGCAAAACCCCGACAACGATATACCAAAAGCCAAATGAGGCGCCGAGCGAATGGCTTGCTGTGTGCACGGAGAGGCCGCCGCCACGACGATGGATATTACACGATGTGGAAGCCCGGCGGGGCGCGGTCAAGTATAAAGAAGACAACTCCTTTCAAAAGGAGCTGAACCTGAAACCCCGTCCGCTACAAAGAGTTCCTACACAGCACAAGGATACATCAACGCCGAAGAAGTGACGCTAACGACCCCGACCACATACCCAATAAGGGTAAGGGGTCGAGCAAGGGCGCACCATCAAGGCCAGATGGGAGGAAGTGTCGAGGAAGGGGAGCGCCATAAGGAACCAACCTCGACAAAAGAACATCGGAGGCCAAGAAGCCGAGACAGAGGATCCTCGCAGTTCCTCGATCGTTTCAAAAAATACGACACCTACCATGAACCGACGGAGAGGCCGAGGAAATATTTAACCTGATAGGTCATGGAAACATGCTACCGACCGAGCCAATGAAGTCGATCCTAATCGAAGGAAACAGAGGAAATTCTCAGGGTTCCACGGCTAAGTCGGGCCACCACAATTAATGATTGCGCCAAGGATGAAGTCGAAAGAATAATCCGCGAGGGAAGGCTACAGAATTGTGGGTCGATCAAGGCCTCAGAATCGACGGCCATGGCGGGCAAAATGACGGCTGACGCCAGAGGAAAACCATCGACTGAAGATCGGAACCCGCTTACGCTATCCGGAATAGTCCCCGCGTCCTTATATAGGAGGAGACACCCAAAGGTCGCAGGCGATTACGCCCACGAGGCCAAGGGGGTTTACCAGAGCTGTTCCCGAATGTCTCCTCACGCAAAAACTCGAGATAAAGCCACACAGACGTGGCCTTCAGTGAGGATGACGCCAACAGGGTTCATTTTCCCTACAACGATGCATTAGTGGTTGAAGCCGTGATCGGGAACCACACTGTGTGTCGGATATTGGTGGATAACGGAAGCTCGGTAGATCTCCTGTATTCCGACTGCTTAGACAAAATGGGAATACCCAAGGAGCAGTTGGAATGAACTACCAGGCCATTATACGGATTCACCGGAGACTCCGTCATCCCCTAAGGAACGATCCGGCTACCAATAACCGCCGGAGAAAAGCCCCGGCAAGCAACAACAATGGCCAACTTTGTGGTCGTCAAAGGAGGCTCCCAATACAACGCTGTCATCGGAAGACCAACCCTCCAGGCATTAAGGGCGGTAACCTCCATCTACCACCAAAAGGTTAAATTCCCCACCTCGAATGGCGTAGTGGAAATTAAAAGCAATCAATATGAGGCCAGGGTTGCATACTCCGATGCCCTACGTGGGTATGACCAGCCGGGGAGACAAGAAATGAGGATGGTTCAACAAAGCCTCATCGAAGATATAGACCCCAGGGTTCAAAAGGAAGTTACTTTGTCCCAGCCTATCGAACAGTTGGAAGAAATTAAAATCGACCAAAATAGGAGCATTAAAATACTAAAGATTGGCTCGGACTTAACTCCTGACCTCAAGAGCGAAGTTGAGAAATTCCTTAGGCAGAACCTGGATGTCTTTGCTTGGAGCCATTCCGACATGGAAGGAATCGACGCCGAGGTAATGTGTCACTCCTTGAACGTCGACCCTACGTAACCTCCCAAGCGCCAAAAACATCGACCGATGAACCCAGAGAGGTATGAGGCGCTGAGGGAAGAGGTCGACAAATTAATCAATAATGGCTTCATCAGGGAGGTACATTATCCACGCTGGATATCCAATCCGGTCCTGGTAATCAAACCCAATGGGAGCTGGAGAACTTGCATCGACTTTAGCGACCTCAACAAAGCATGCCCAAAGGATGGTTTCCCCCTCCCTCGGGTAGATCAAATGGTCGACGCCACTGCGGGACATGAGATGCTAAGCTTTATGGATGCTTACTCCGGGTACAATCAAATCCCCATGAATCCAGTCGATGAGGAGCACACATCTTTTATAACCGAAAGGGGCCTCTACTGCTTCAAAGTAATGCCATTTGGCTTAAAAAATGCAGGGGCAACCTACCAAAGGCTAGTAAACAAGATGTTCGCTCAACAGATTGGCAAAACAATGGAGGTCTACGTCGATGATATGCTCGTAAGAAGCACCAAGGCTAACCATCACGTCGACCATCTTGGAGAGATGTTCGGAATATTGAGGAAATATCACATGAAGCTCAATCACTAGAAATGTGCCTTCGGAGTCGAATCGGGTAAATTTCTCAGTTTCATGGTCAGCAGCCGAGGGATCGAGGCCAACCCGAAAAAATCAAAGCCTTGCAGGATATGCGGTCGCCAACTAAACCAAAAGATGTGCAGAGGTTAACAGGTTGTGTCGCCGCCCTGAATAGATTCATATCAAAAGCTACTGACAAATGTGTCCCTTTCTTCAACGCGTTGAAAGGAAATAAGCACTTTGAGTGGACACCACAGTGTGAGGAAGCTTTTCAAAGGCTAAAGGAACATTTGGGCAAGCCCCCAATCTTGTCAAAACCAAACGCCGACGAAGAACTCAGCCTGTATCTCTCCGTGTCCCAACACGCCGTGAGCTCTATCTTAATAAGGGAAGAAGGGAAAGTGCAATTGCCGATTTACTATGTAAACAAAAGCTCCTCGGCCTTGAGACCGAATCTGAAATGAATGGGCGTCTAGCTCTTGCCTTAATGATTGCCTCAAGGAAGCTGCGACATTACTTCCAATCCCATACAATACAGGTTCTCACCAACCACCCGCTGAGACAAGCCTTACAAAAACCCGAAACCTCGGACGATTTCTCAAGTGGTCGGTAAAAGCCAGCCGATTCGACATAAAATACATGCCAAGGACCGCGATCAAAGGACAAGCTCTCGCTGACTTCCTAGCTGAGTTCTCTCACAAGCCTGCTTCCGCCTCATTTGAAGAAACCAATGACACAACATGGAAGCTTTACGTAGATGGGGCGTCGGGCGAAAACGGATCAGGAGCCGGCATTCTATTAATCAGCCCCGATGGTCACAAAATCACCTTGGCGGTACGATTCAAATTCAAGGCTTCAAACAATGAAGCAGAATATGACGCCCTGATTGCCGGATTACGCTTAGCCAAACACTTGAAAGTCGAAAGAATTAGCATCTACAGCGACTCCCAGTTAGTCGTCGCCCAGGTCAGAGAAGAATACCAAGCACGCGGTGAAAAGATGGGGGCCTATCTAAGAAAAGTCAAAGAGGAACTCGTCAAATATAAGAAATACGAGATATCCCAGATCCCTCGGGCCGAGAATGCAAATGCGGACGCACTAGCAAAACTAGCGACGTCGAGGAATGCTAACGCACTAGGCGTCGTGCCCATCGAAGAACTAAAGCGGCCGACCATCGAGGAGATTGTAAAGACACTCAGTGTCCAAGAAGGAGAAAATTGGATGACTCCCCTCATTCAATACCTAATGGACGCGCAATTGCCATGTGATAAAAATGAGGCCCGACGAGTCAGGTACAGAGCCGCCCGGTATTTATTATACGATGGCCTGCTCTACCGACGAGGCTATTCAACGCCCCTAAAGCCATGCTTGGATGACGACGAAGCTCAGAAGGTCCTCCAAGAGATACACGAGGGGATCTGTGGCAATCATACCGGGGGACAATCTCTAGCATTAAAGGTTTTGAGGCAAGGATACTACTGGCCCACTCTAAAAAAGGACGCATTCCAGTACGCCCGGCGATGCGATAAATGCCAGAGGTACGCCACAATTCTCAGAGCACCCCCGGAAAAAATAACCTTCATTCTCAGTCCATGGCCCTTGATCAGTGCATGAAAATGCACCTTAAATACTGCTTTTGATTTATATAATATTAAAATATTTAAGCTTTAATTAAGCAATTCCATTATTTTTATTCATAATATTTTAATTGGAATTTGTCTAGTTTTTACTTAATTATTTACCGATGAAAGCAAAGGTAAAAGGCTACACAAAAAGAAGCCATGAAAGCCATATTTTCAGCCCATCCGAGCCACACACAAGCCGAGCCAATCGGAGAGACCACGCCACCCATCAATCAGCCAAATGAAGTGGGTCCCGGCGTGTCGTAGCAATCCGCGCCCTTTTCTCCCGCTCCGTCTCACGCCCGGCGTCCCGATCACCTTTGCCTTCGGGAGCGCGTCCCATGCCTCCCAAGTTTCTCCGGTATCGACTTCTCCAGCGTGGGTCCCGCAACTCCGTGCCGATGTCGCTCCCTTTCTTCGCAGCGTCGACATCTGTCAACTTTGTTTCGCCATCCCACCCAGCTACTCCGAGCGCGACCGGCGGATCAATTCCATTCCTCAACCAAGCCGACCGTGTCGGATGAGTCTTTGAATCCGAATTCTTCTCCGCAAATTACCAGATTTCTTCTCCTAATTAAATATATGATTTCTCCTAATTTATGTGTAATTTTATTTTGTTTCCTTTTCCTTTGTAATTTTCTATTTTTACTATTTGTTTCCTTATTTGACAGGCAACCTCTGAACACTATAAATAGAGGGGTTGGCCTAAGGTTTTGGAAGCTTTTGATTATTCAGTTTTCTGTCGTCTTGCTGTCAGTCTCATATTTTCTCTCTAGAACTTGTGAGGATGTTTTGCAAGATAGGCTAGAGTTTCTTTTGGTGAGGTTAGAGATGAACTTCTGTTGAGCGACCCAATTCGGGGTTTTGATTCCTTGTGCTGTAAAGTTTAACATTTGAAGGAATTAAATCTCATCTATTTTTTTCTATTACTTTTCAAAATATTGTGTGCCAATTTTTATATAAGTTCAGTCACACTTTTCTTATGTAATTATGTCACGCATTGTTTTGTCATTCAAATTATTTTACAAATTGTCTTTTACTGCAATATTGTCAGATTGATATATTGTCGATTTTAGATAACTTGTAATAATAATATTTCCGGAATCAACATAGAGATTTAATCTATTCAGTTCTTTTATTTTCTGAATCAAAACTGGAATTGGTGAACGAAACATTAGGGATTCTCGACACCTTACCATTTTTTTATTATTGAATTTTCTTCCTACAGATTTTCTCCTTTTTATTATATTTGCAACAAAAATCTCAAAAACTATTCTTTTTCTTTAATTCACTTTTCTCTAATGCTCTTATTTCGTTAATCGTTCTTGTTATTTTGTTATCTCTCTGTGGATACGACCGCCCTTCTGTGCTACAATTGACCGCTTGTGAACATCACTTTTGGGCGTTAATCAGCCCTTCGCCAAATGGGGGATCGACCTAATCAGACCATTGCACCCTGCACCTGGGGGCTTGAGGTTCGCAATTGTAGCGGTGGACTATTACACAAAGTGGGTAGAGGCCAAGGCCTTGACTACAAGAACCGAAGCAGCCTGCACTAAATTCCTATGGGATCACATTGTGCGCAGATTTGGGGTGCCCCACTCGATAGTCTCCGACAACGGAAAACAGTTTGATAACGCCACAACGCGAAGATTTTGTGAAGGCTTGGGCATCTGAAAGGACTTCTCGGTGCTGATCCATCCACAATCAAATGGACAGTCAAGCAACAACAAAATACTCAAGTGTACTCAAAGAAAAGGCTCGATGACCTGAAAGGAAGATGGGCCGAGGAGCTTCCCAAAGTTTTATGGGCGATAGAACAACCATGTAAAACTACAACAGAGAAACCCTTTTCTCCATGACGTATGGTGTCGAGGTTGTGCTTCCTATAGAAATCAAGATGCCGACCCTAAGAACCGTTGTTCACAATGAATGAGGATAATGCAGAGGGTTTAAGCGGAGGACTCGACTTGTTGGAAGAAAAATGACTCGACTCCCAACTACGTCTCGCCGCTTATCAGCAACGAACGGCGCGGTACTACAATAAGAAGGTTCGGCAAAGAAGGTTCATCTCGGGAGACCTAGTGTTAAAAAGGGTAACGCAAAGCACGAAGCCTAAGAATACTGGTCCCCTAGGCCCGACTTGGGAAGGACCCTACCGCATTAGAGAAACGTTGCGACCCGGCACCTACATCCTAGAAAGCCTCGACGGCAAGAAAGGCCAGCACCCCTAGAACGCCGAAAGTACTAAAGATATACTACCAAGATGGCGTATGAAGTTGTTTACACATTTTATATTTGTACATTCTTTACGAATGAAATAAATTGATGTGTTTGCAGCATGAAACAGATTGATCCCCTAATAACGTGTTTGCTTAAAAGAAAAATCCAAGGGTGTGTTTAACCAACACGAGGGAAATGAAGACACAATACTTAGTGAAATTCCAAGGAATTTCCTAAGACGACGACCCTAAGGGGTAACCTCGACGTCAGAAATCCTCCAAGGAGGAGAGACGTAATACTTAGTGAAATTTCAAGGAATTTCCTAAGACGACGACCCCAAGGGGTGACTTCGACGTCAGAAATCCTCCAAGGAGGAGAGACGTAATACTTAGTGAAATTCCAAGAGATTTCCTAATACGACGATCCCACAAGTTGAGTTCGACGTCAGATCTTCCAAAAAAAAAAAAAAGAAAGTAACGAACGACCAGCAATCAAGGTATAAACAAAAAACCATTGCCATTATATAAAAATATATATATTGAAATACAGATAAATTGTCTGGAAGAAAATAAAGTTAGTAACAAAAAAACCATTAAAGAAAAAAGGGGGCTAAAACGGGCTCCTTAAGCCTCGGCGCCACCGGCTGCTGGCTCATCATCGCCACCTGCCGAAGGAACATCTGCCGCTTCTGCTGCGGAAGGAAGCATCTCCTCGTCAACGGCCAGAGTGGAGGAGTTGTAAAGAAAGCCCAAATCCCATTCAAGACGCTCCTTCCGGATCAGGTCGACAATTTGATCACCCACCGACTGGAAGACCTTGTTGCGGATATCAAAAAACTCCTGAGAAGCCTTAAACTCCTCCAGCATCTCCACCCGTCTGGCGTTAAAAGCTACTTCAGCCGCTGCTTCCGCCTCAAGCTTCCCCTCGGCTTTGCCCTCAGCATAGCGATTCTCGGCGTCGACATGAACCGCGGCCAGTTTCTTCTCAGTTAAGTCCGCGTGCCGGGTAAGATTGTTCATGTTGGCCTTCAGCTTGGCGAACTCACTTTTCAGACTTAACAACTTGGCCACCGCCAAGTCCCTCTCCTCGTGGGCGCCGTCCCTACTCTTGTTGGCTTCATCAACAAGGGATCTCAGCCCGGCCTCCAATTCATCCATCGCCCCCTGACGCTCCTCAACCTTAACAAGATTGAGAAGGTTGAGGAGAGAGAGGACCAGGCTCTGAAAATCACAAAGAATCAGGACAAAACGCTAAACAATCTACTTTCAAAAAAGATATATATGTATCTATACTTACATGGATCTGGAAGGAGATCTGCTTCCGCTGGCGATCGACCATGGAAGACTGGGAGGCAGCGACCCAATGCGGCTCGAGGCAGGACTCGTACAATGCCTAGAAGACGAGAGAAAAGCGGGGAGGAAGTTTTAGCATTACCTTGACCTCGGCGTCAGAAAGGTCCAAGACTTTAAAGTTCTTATCCATGACCTTCCCTCCGGGAATCAGTATGCGTTCCCTTGGGCCCAGGGTGATGGGAACATCCGGGATAGGCACTACTGGCGTCCACCCTTTACCAGTCGATGCATGGACATCTGCCGAGGCATCGGTACGTTGCCTCTTGTTTCTGCTCTTGCCCTTCTTTCCCTTGGAGGCAGGACGGGACGGACCAGCCTTTTCCTTCCATTTAGCCGACAGCTGTTGGCTCGGCGGGGGCTGCTCGGTAGGAGGCGCCTGTTCCCTCGGCACCTGTTGAGGGCTTGGTGTCGGCCATGGGCCCCCGGGAAGTTGAATCCTCAACGACGACATCTCTAACGACGAGAAAAAGATATTGTAAAAAAAAAAAAAGGAGATGTTTCACAAGACGTCGAGAGAAGAAATTACCTTCGTCGCTAAGATGGAAGTATTCACGAACGGCGTCTGCGTCTGAGGGGTCGGGGAGATCAAGGATCAAACCAGACTCGCGAAGGTTCTCCTTGGTTAAGAGAGTTTCAATGTGACGAACCTCCGAAGGAAAGGAGAAAGCTTCCTCGATCCTCTCCAAGCTATTGGCTGAAAACTTTGGCCGGTCGTGGTTAACTGCATGATGAGAGGGTCGTCATCAGTACAAAAGAAAAAAGAAATGAGGCAAGATAGCTGAAAGCACGGTCGACAGGCTTACTCATATTCCCAAATGCCGCCTGCGTCAGCCTTCGATGAGGCCGGCGGTCGTTGGGATGAAAATTGAATGGCCCCTGGATCATGAAAAGCATGGGTTTCCACCCATGAGACGACGAGGGAATGCCCAGAATGAGCTTCCCAAACCTCGGCTGGGCCCTCCCGTGTCCGCTCAAGAAGTACCAACCGTCGCACTTGGCAACGTGGCATAGTTTGTACATAAAGCGGAACTCGTCCAGTGGGAGCTCCATGTCAAACTTCTTGTTCCACAGGATCCAAGCTCCTGCGAAGCAGTACTAGAAGTTCGGCGCCAACTGGGCGGGGGAAATGCCATAAAAATGGCAGTACTCTTTAACGAAGGGATGAATTGGGAGAGTCATCCCCGCGGTCACTGCCCTCGTATAAACTGGAAGGTATCCAGTCGGCGGCATGCTAGTCCTAAAGTGCTTGTCAGGGAGGAGATATTCGAACCACCTCCCGTCGATGCTTCCTTCCTTCACAGCCCGGATAATGTCCTTATTCCGAACCCTCGACGCTACGTTGTCGGCTGTGAAGGAAGGTCTATCCGGGTCTCCGCTCATAGCAGCCACGGGGCGTTTACCGCCGCAACAGCCACCCCGCTAACGCTGGCCCCGGTAAAAGGAATCCGCTCGACCCTTTGGTCTACCAGCTCCTCGAATCTGGTGAACTCGCTCCTAATGTTGTCGACCGGCTCGAAGCTTCCCTCGACGTCTTCGATATTACTAGGGAAAGAGCCGACACTAGACGACGAGGAGCTCCCTGAGGTCTCCACCACTGAAGGCGGGTCAGAGCGAACAACGGAAGATGAATCCTCTCGACTGCTAGAATTTAGAGCCATTGTTCTGACAAAATAAAGGACAGAAAGCTAAGTTAAAACCCTAACGTCGAGAGGAGTAAACGATGATTGCTCTAAAACGTCAACCATTCATGTCACAATGGAAGCGACGAGTATTCATGGGAACCACGGGTTCCCAGAACACAGACATTAAAGGCAAAAACAAGCAGACAACTACATGCGCATAAAAACTAGGTTACCCAGTGCGACAGAAAGGTAAGTTTCTCTAAACTAAACATATATTTTTTCTCTGTATATACATATTCTCACATTCCAGATATATCGAGAAGAAATCCCGCGAGTAAAACCAAACAAATAAATGAAATGAGATTTCAAGAACTCACCGGATGAAGAAATTAAGATGGTTCTGTGACGAGGTACACTACGGAGAATAGGAAGGTCAACGTCGGATGTTAGACAAATAGAGTTCCGGTACGGTGTAAGAATCTCAGCGGAAAGCAACGGGAGTTCAAAGTTTTGAAAATTCTAAAAATGGCTCTCGGATTTTCAAAAGGATATTTATAGGCAGAATCCATCCTCGACCCCAACCGTTGGATGAAGAATTCGAAATCCCACGGTCAGGGCTTTCTGCGCAGATCTAACGGTCGGAACGTAAGGCGGGAAATCGAAAGGGTGCAGATCTAACGGTCAAGGGTCGACCACTCGAGGAACGGATACCATCATTAAAGTCAGAGCAATTGACGTGACGGTTGCATTCCCGAACCAGCCGGGCACTCATTGCGAAAGGAGGTTCGGGGACGGTTTCCCACACCCGAAGCACAGAAGGAGAGAACCGAGCCTGGAGGTCGAGGCCACCAAAAAGAGGAACCCTCGACCTGGGGGGTAGCTGTTGTGTGGGAAAATGTGATGAAGACGTGGACCACCAAAATCACGACACGTGGCGACATGCTCTCTCTGCAAGTTGCATAACTCTCGACACTTCGACATTTCAAGATCAGCCGCCGAGCCCAAAGCCAATGTCCAAATTGAAGCGACGACTCCATGTGGCGTCGACGGATTCAATTTGCTTGAACTAAGGCACTAAGATCCCTTGACTCCGGGAAGGGTCGCTCGAAGAGGAGAAAAAAGGCTGAGGCGATGCTGACGACGAGGGAATGTTCCCGTCGAGACATGGCGGGTTGCGTACGAAAGCTGGAGACTGCTGACCGTATTAATGGCAAGATTACAAACCGCCCACAGGGGACACAAATGCATTACGGAGACTCACAGAGCTGTAATCGAAGACTGATCAGTAGAGTGAACAGTGCTGATTAGTGGGCTACTGGGCTATCACTGGGCCTAAAAAGGAGAAGCACTTGAGTGCAAAGGCCTACGGAGGAAAACCCCCAGTGAAGGAAACTCGGCTATATAAGGAGAAGGACCCCAATGAAGAAGGGGTCAGCTGATTGAGGAGAAACGGATTATTGAGAGAAAAAGAGAGACAATTTGTGTAAATTGTAAACCCTCTCTAAGCAATATAAATCGTACAGTGGATGTAACTCTGATTTTACAAAGTGAACCACTATAAAATTCCTCTTGTGTTTTTACATTCAGTTCATAAAAACATTAATTCCCTATCTTTAAATACATTAGCCAGCCGGTAACCCAAGGAAAAACCAAGGGTAACCTAGCCGGTGTATTGTTGGCGAAATTGTACCGTCAACAGTATGTTCTTACACTTTTGATTTTGCTTTTTCTTTTTCTTTTAATTCACAAAGTTGATTAAAAAAAAGAATCAATGAAGAAAAGGACTAAATTAAAGAAGAGAATTTGGAAATTAGTAAGTGTTTCAAAGTTTTTCATTTTCTTTTTTGTCTTTTTTTTTACTTGGTTTTTAATTTGACGGTAAAGAAAATTATAACAAATGGTCTTGTTTTTTTTTGGGTCGAATAGAATGGTAGGTTGCTTCTAGAAAAACTAGGAAATGACAAATCAATAATTTGGGTTTCTTCACTTTGTTTTTAATTTGACGCTAAAGAAAATTATAACAGATGGTCTTGTTTTTTTTGGGTCGAATAGAATGGTAGGTTGCTTCTAGAAAAACTAGGAAATGACAAATCAATAATTTGGGTTTCTTCACTTTGAAACTTGTCTTCTATGAAGGAAGAAAAGCACTGAAACTTAAGACACGTAAGCGTTAGGGAATTGAGCCAGAATGAGGTTGTGCGTGTTTGATGAAATATACATACAAATTATCTATATTTAGAATTGAGATTTAGAATAAATGAATTCCTATACTAAAACTACATACAGCATATATGTATTACATTGATGTATATCAAGCAATGACAACATATATGTATTACCTTGACATTTATCACTCATTATACTTACTATTAAGATCCGATCAGTAAGCTCAGACCAATTATGAGTAACGATCATAACCAAAGCCTGAATAGGATTAGTATAAGACAAAGAATAGACATACCACCCGTGGAGTTATGCAATTAATCACAAAAGAATAGCCAGAATTGCAGGTTATTAAAAAAGAAATGATAGTAACCAGGTTAGTTACAGAATAAATGTACCAAAACTAAAATTTATGAGGTTTTTTTTTTAATATTTAAATTAGTTTAGATTCAAATTAAATTTTAAACAATAATATTATGAAAATATCCTCAAAATAGCAAATTAAATGTCAATTTCAATTAAAACCTACAGAAATTACGTTTTAAAGATCAAAAAGCAAAGTGTTACGAGAGGTATATAATTGAAGACTTTACGAAGAAATAATCTTCTATTTTCTCATTGAATAACTCGGTAACATGTACACACTTATATACAAGATTTACATAACCAATAAGGTAACAAATCCCTACAAATAAGGGAAGGATAATCTTTTCCTAAACTAAAGGAATCCGGATTCTCTAATCCCATGCTTTCCACCTAGACGTAATCCTAGCAAACTTTGAGGGAAATTCTGTTGGTTCCCGAATCGAATTCGGATGCAGAAGCGCAACGGAAAGGCAGATCGTGTATAACAAAAATTTTCATAAAATCTTTGATATACTCTATAGATTATATTAATTTATGCATGAATAAATTAATCTCATTAATTCATTTATTAAGAACTCAATTCGGAAAAATACCTGGAGGCCGACTCGGTTGATAACTTGAGTTCTTTGACCTCGAACAATCCTTGCTCCAAAGCTTTGTGTTTAGAAAACCAATGTCTTCCACATCAATTGCTAGAATCCACAGAGAAGTGTGTGTGGGCACACATGAGACAAAACGGGTTACAATAAACACTCGAATTTCCACAAACACCAACGCATGCACGATGTGAAATTTTTGGAGAAAAATATTTTTCCTTCCTCTCTACTTGAGAATTTCGGCCACTAATCCTATTAGGGCTGAAAAATTGCTTCAAAAATTACTCTAGAAAAATTTCGGCCACCTCTAAAATTAGGGCAAAAAAGCATTCCGAAAATTATCTCAAAATATTAGTCTTTAGAGAGTAGAAGTCAAAACTTCTAAAAGGAATCCAATCTCTATCTCTAAGATAAAGCTTGTTAATTATCTCCTATTTGAATTTGGAACAAAAAATCCCTTCCCCTTATCCTTAAGGTGGCCAGCCACACTAGTAGGGTTTATCCCTATGTGTAGCACCTATTATAGATAAGGAATGAAGATATTTTATCCTTTATCCAGTAGTTCAATTTTAATTCTGATTCAAATTTGAATTTAAGTCAAACTTAAATTAATTTGAATTCTAAATTGAACAACTTATCAAATAAGTTTAAATGGATAAATCTAGATGTGTTCAAATTCAAATTTAAATAATCACATTATTTAAATAATAATTAATTCTTAATTAATTATTTCCTAGTGTTTAATTTTAGAATTCCGTAATTCTAAAATTCCCATTTTGTCCTCTGTGTCTGGTAGAATTACTAGGACGACGCCGGGACTAATGGACCTATAATTCCGAGCTCGAATAGAATTAATAATCAATTAAACACTTTAATTAATTAATTAATTTTATTAATTCCAATAGTTACTCCACTATAAACTTGGAATTGCACTCTCGAAATTATAGATATAAATTACTTCTAAACTGTGAAGTGTCCATTTGATATAGTCATTGCATATAGATCAATCCTCCATAAATAATTCATAATTAGAGCCAGGTAGAATCTGTTAACCTCTCTAATTATATCCTTATCCTTGAGTACCATTGATTCTCTAATGGACAGTGATTCATAAAACACATTCATGAATTGCAGCACATACTGGTCCAAGTACCGAATCAACCCTCAAGAGAATTATTTATCTACTTCTTTCTCAAGAAGGAATGGATTCCATCTTGTATAATAACATTCCCAGCTACCTACTTCATCATGTCTCCAAAATACAAGGAATAAGATTCAGGGTCTCAGAATCCGTACCGAGTAAATCAAAAGACACAAATCCATAAATAGGAGTCTGTTAAGAACTCAGGATTAAGATCATTTTATATATGACCATCGATAGACTCAATTAGAATTTCTATACTTAACGGAAATCATTAGAAATTCATATTGTGTTTGTGTCCTTGTTCCACATAATCTCATTATGCGAAATACACTCATTCAATATCTCACCATATTAACAGTGCGGATAACACTGTTTCATTCTAAATGGGAATGACATGTATTAATAATCTTTTAATTAAAGATTCCAAACTTTAATTAAATTCATCATGAACATTGCTTTTTGATTATTATCCTTAAACATTATCCTCCATATATAACACTTATATACAATGTTTAAGGTTACATAAATAATCATGGAATTTTCATTGATATTAAATATTCATAAATATATGCACATAAAATAATGAATAAACTCTTTTATTAAATAAATAATAAATGTCCTATTACATCTCATGCTTCTAGGACACCATTCCCAACAAATTCCACACTCCCCCTCAAGTTGGGTTGTACATATTGTACATACCTAACTTGTTGTATAGTTCCTCAAAGTTAGGTCCGGGGAGCGCCTTTGTTAGGATGTCTGAAGTTGTTCCCGGGTAGGAGTATAGATCACCTGCACTTCTGAATTCTCAATCTTATCAGCTATGAAATGCCGATCTATCTCCACGTGTTTCGTTCTCCGTGATGAACCGGGTCCTTCGCGATACTAATAGTAGCTTGATTATCGCATTTGAGTGTTACTAACTTCTCAAACTCCAACCCTAACTCAGTCATAACTCTCCTGATCCATATTCCTTCACAGATAGTTACTGCTAAGGCTCTTAGTTCAGCCTCTGTACTACTTCTGGAAACTACTGTCTGTTTCTTACTTCTCCATGTTACAAGATTCCCCCAGACTAACGAGCAATACCCTGTGGTTGACCTCCTGTCTATCTAGGCTTCCTGCCCTGGTCTGCATCAGAGTAGAGAGTTATATTTCTGCAATCATTTTTCTTAAATAATAACCCTTTTCCAGGGGTCATCTTTCGATACCTAAGGATTCTGTATACAGCTTCCATGTGTTCCTCCAGTGGATGGTTCATAAACTGACTCACGACACTCACTGCAAAACCAATGTCAGGCCGAGTATGAGAAAGATAGATGAGCTTCCCTACTAGGCGCTGATATCTTCCTTTGTCTACCGGGGTTCCTTCCTTTCTGTGCCCTAACTTCTTTGTAGAATTCATAGGGGTGCTTGCAGTTTTCATCCTAGCATACCGGTTTCTTTAAGTAAATCTAGGATGTATTTACGCTGAGAGACCACTATTCCCATTTTTTATCGAGCCACTTCCATGCCTAGGAAGTACCGTAGAGGACCAAGATCTTTTACCTCAAATTCTTTAGCTAAGAATCGTTTAATCTTCAGTAACTCTTCCTCATGATCTCCGGTACACAATGAGAATAGCTATTCTTCCCTTGGGAGAGCGCTTTACAAAGAGTGTATGATCCGTTTGACATTGAATAAACCCATGTTCCTTTACGAACCTTAAGAATCTACCAAACCATGCTCATGGGGATTGTTTAAGTCCATACAAAGACTTCCATAACCTGCATACCTTCTTGTTGCTGTTGCTTATTTGTAAACCCGAAGGAATCTCCATGTAAACTTCCTCTTCGAGATCTCCATTAAGGAAAGCATTCTTTATATCAAGTCGATGAAGTTCCAATCCATTAAGGAAAGATTTCGAATGGTGTTGAGCTTTAACATTCTCCCAGTAGTCCACTCCGTAGGATTGAGTAAAGTTGCCACTCCAAGCCTTGAGCCTCTCAATGCTTCCGAATTAACGCCCAAAAGTGATGTTCAAATGGTGTCAATTGTAGCTTTGCATGAGGCGGTCGTATCCACGGAGAGATAACAAAATAACAAGAATGACTAACTCGTTAGAGAAAAGTGAATAAAGAAAAGAATAGTTTTTGAGATTTTTGTTGCAAATATAATAAAAGGAGAAAATCCAGTAAGAAGATTCAATAATAATAAAAACGGTAAGGTGTCGAGAATCCCTAATATTTCCTCACCAATTCCGTTTCGATTCACAAAATAAAAGAACTGAATAGATTAAATCTCTATATTGACTCGAAATATTATCGCTACAAGTTATCTAAAATCGACCAATATATCAATCAATCGACAATATTGCAATAAAAGACAATTTGTAAAATAATTTGAATAACAAAACATTGCATGACAAATTACATAAGAAAAGCGTGGATCGAACTTATATAAAAATTGGCACACAATATTTTGAAAAGTAATAGAAAAATAGATGAGATTTAATTCATTCAGATGTTAAACTTTACAGCACAAGAAATCAAAACCCCGAATTGGGTCGCTCAACAAAAGTTCATCTCTAACCTCACCAAAAGAACTCTAGCCAATCTTGCAAAACATTCTCACAAGTTCTATAGAGAAAATATGAGACTGACAGCAAGACGACAGAAAACTGAATAAAATCAAAAGCTCTCCAAACCTTAGGCCAACCCCTCTATTTACAATGTTCAGAGGTTGCCTGTCAAATAAGGAAATAAATTGTAAAACTAGAAAATTACAAAAGAAAATGAAACAAAATAAAATTACACATAAATTAGGAGAAATCACATATTTAATTTTGGGGAAGAAATCGTAATTTGCTCGATTTTGGAGAAGGAATTGATTCGGCACCAATAGGGACACGTGTCAAATCTTGGTTGGAGGAAAGGAATGAGTTGCGGAGATTGGGCGGATGACCCACGTGAGGAAGGCCTTGGACGCCCACCCTTGACGGATTCGGAGCGGGAAGGAACGCTGCAGCCCGATGAGCCGCGTGAGACGCGGGAGATCGAAAGCGAGGGAGGGCGCGATTTCGCGACACACGGAGAAGTCAAACGCCGCCGACCGATGTTTCATAAGGCGAAACGCTGCTGCAGGGCCATGCGTGCAGGTGACGCGCGCGAGGAAGAGGAGGAAATGTGGGAGAGCCGACGGTGGGGCCCACGAGGATGATGCACTTGGCCGGCTCACTAGCGCTTTATCGGCTCATCTCTCTCTCTCGATGGCTTGGCTCCGGATGGTTGAAAATATGGCTTTCATGGCTTATTTTTATGTGGCTTTTTACATCGCTTTTTATCTCAGAAATAATTAAGCAAAAACTGGACAAATTCCAATTAGAAATATTATGAATAAAAATAATAGAATTGCTTAATTAAAGCTTAAATATTTTAATATTATATAAATCAAAAGCAGTATTTAGGGTGCATTTTCATGCACTAATCACAACCCCCAACCAACTTATTGCTAGTCTCTAGCAATCCAAGCGCAAGAGAAATCATGTCACGAAGATAATCAGAGTCTCAACCCGCTTAGTCACCTGAGTATTTCAAACAAACTGTTAGCAAGAAGTCAAAAAGATAATATCAAGATTATTTCAGCATAACTCCAGAGTCGTGTGTGTGTGCTCCAAACCATAACCTTCTTACCACTGACCATAACACATGTAGCTTTGAAAACTTCACCAAATAGAAGTCTCAACTCCATTGATCTCACAGGTGTCAGGAATATTTTGAGTGCAAAGGTTTTCTCTCATGGAGTTGGAAATGAAACAATCAACGCTCAAAGTGAGGAAGGTCAAATTTAGGACAAACAGTCAAACGAACATTGACCAAAAGATAGGCTAATCAACTTTTAGAACATTCCACCATTCTTACCACAAACCAGCTTTTAGGATTTCATTTGGGTCAAACAGAAATTTACATAAACGAACAAAGAGCCAAAAAGCTTGCATAAATTACTTTTTCTTTCTTACTTTTTTTTTTTTTTTTTTTTTGGCAAGAGACAACCTGCATTATGAAGTGAATGTAGAAAGGTGTTCTTTTAACAAACAGTTATATGGCATCAAATGTGAGAACAACCAAACTACATAATTTGTGAAATGTTGCTCTTGCTCAGTTTTTTTTTTTTTTTTTTTTTTTTAACAAATGAGGCTCTATTACATAAGGTCATTCCTATTTAACCCAAAATCAATCCCTCAAGCATATGCACCAAGTATACCACTAACCATGTAATGATGTTCTAACAGTGATTTTACCAGCTCAAAAGGTCAATGAAGGTTCAAAAGTCATTTTCTCAACTCTCTTAACTCACCAAAAATAAAGCACTTAAACTCGAATTTTCTCAAATGACATGCATTAACATCCATCTTACCACAAGGTTTAGCACGTGCAAAAAGAAACTCGAAGTCATTTCTTAGAAACCAAGACAAAGAAAAATCGACTCAAACCAATCATTTTGAAATCATACTCAGACAACTTTGCAAAAATTTTAACCCAAATATCAACATGACAAAAATCACTCTTACGCATGAATATGCTCACCACCCCCAACTAAAATTAGACAGTGTCCTCAGTGTCAAAAATTATGAAAAATAGAGAAAGAAGACACCTGGACGACGTATGAGCACAAACTGAGCTTCCTGATATGATTCTCCAAAAACACACATAAAAAAAATATAAAAAGAAACGAAGAAAATAGAAAATGAAAATATGATACAGGAAATGTGAGTAAACTACTCAGGACTGGTAAACGGGGTCGTCGAGAATGATCTCTTCAACCTGGTTCACCCGCTCTAAGTAATTTTTCAAACGCTGGCCATTACTTTAAGGATTCTCCCATCAGTTGGGTCTTCAACCTCGATAGCACCATTGGGAAAAACGCGTTTCACTACGAACGGGCCAGTCCACCGCGACCTCAACTTACCGGGGTGGAGATGCAAACGGGAATCATAAAGATGAACCCACTGATTCAAATTTCTCAAAGTGCTTCCTCAAGATTTGCTTATCATGAGCCGCTTTCATTTTTGCCTTGTAAATCCTGGAATTATCATAGGCATCGCCCCTTAACTCCTCGATTTCGAAAGTCGAGCTTATGATTGACACCGCAAAGACTGAGATCAAAGTTGAGGGCTTTAGTAGCCCAACAAGCCTTATGTTCAAGCTCTATAGTAGATGACAGGCTTTTCCAAAGATAAGCCCAGTAGGGGAGACATCCCAAGTTGGGTTTTGTAAGCAGTACAAGATGCCCAAAGTGCGTCTGAAGGCGCAAAGACCAATCCTTGCGATCGGGATTAACCGCCTTTTCTAGAATTTGCTTAATCTCCCTATTGGCCAACTCAACTTGGCCATTTGTCCGTGGGTGATAGGCAGTTGAAACTTTATGAACCACACCGCATTTGCGCATCGAGCCTCAAAAGAACTTGCGTAAAATGGGTGCCTTGATCATCGATGATGGCATGCGGCGTTCCAAATCGAGATAACACATTTTCCTTTAAGAACTTTACAACAAAGAGTGTTATCGTTGTTCCGCACGCCACGGCTTCTACCCACTTAGACACGTAATCCACAAATGAGGAGTATGTAGAGGAATCCATAAGAAGGTGGAAATGGTCCCATAAAATCTATCCCCAAAGAATCGAATATTTCTATTACAAGAATCGGGTTCAAGGGCATCATATGGCGACGGGACAAAGCACCTAGCTTTTGGCACCTCTCACAGAATGGCGTGTCATTGGTGTCCTTGAATAAAGTGGGCCAATAGAGACCACATCAGAAAAATTTTCCATGGGACTTCTTCATAGAAAAATGACCGCCACATGCATCGTTGTGGTAAAAGTTCCGGACACTAGACACTTCATCATCTGGGATGCATCGTCTTATGATTTGGTCGGGGCAGTACTTGAAAAGATAAGGTCATCCAAATAAAAGTTACGACCCTCGACCAGAAACTTCCTCTTGTCTTGTGCACCCCAGGTAGATGGAATCTCGCCCGTCACCAAGTAGTTAACAATGTTTGCATACCATGGCATCTTAGTGACGGCGAAGAGATGTTCATCGGGGAAGTCATCTCCAATAGCAGGAATAGTGGCGGAATCATTAAATTCAAGACGAGATAAGTGGTCCGCCACCACATTTTTGACTCCCTTCTTGTCCTTGATTGTCAAGTCAAATTCCTACGGGAGAAGGATCCACCTAATTAAACGCGCCTTAGCATCCTTTTTGGAGAGAAGGTACTTAAGGGAAGCATGATGATCTGTGAAGATGGTGATAGGTGAACCAATCAAATATGCACGGAACTTGTCGAGAGCAAATACTACAACAAGCAATTCTTTTTCAAAGAGTAGAGTAGTTCATTTGAGCACTATTCAAAGTACGGCTTGCGTAGTAGACAACGAAAGGCTTCCCTCCCTCCGTTGACCAAGAACGGCCCCACAAAGATAATTACTTGCGTCACACATGATCTCGAAAGGTAAGCTCCAATGTGGTGACCGCATAATATAGGCAGAAGTCGGTTTTTTATGATGAGTGTTCTGAATGCATCCTCACACTCTTGTGTCCATTGAACACAACATCTTTTACTAGGAGATTGCTTAGGGTCTCGCTATAGATGAAAAGTTCTGAATGAACCTCCTATAGAATCCGCATTCCCCGAAAAAGATCGGACATCTTTAACGGCCTTGGGGTGGGCAAAGAAATGAGTTCAATCTTAGAGCGGTCAACCTCGATTCCTCTTTTCGTAAATAATGTGCCCAAGAACTATGCCGGATGACACCATGAAATGACACTTCTCCCAATTGAGCACGAGACCCTTCTCTTCACATCTTTGTAGAACGGCTTCCAAGTTGAGAAGGCACGTGTCGAATGAATCTTCAAGACTATCAAATCATCCATGAACACTTCCATACATTTTTCGATCATATCACTTTGAAAATGCTCATCATACACCTCCGAAATGTGGCGGTGCATTACATAAATCCAAATGGCATTCGCCGAAAGGCATAAGTGCCAAAAGGACATGTGAATGTTGTCTTATCCTCGATCTTCTAATGCTATCTCTATCTCGATAATATCCCGAATAACCATCGAGAAAGCAATAGAAAGGATGACCGCCACTCGTTCTAGGATTTGATCGATGAATGAAAGTGGAAAATGGTCTTTGCAAGTGGCGGCGTTAAGCTTTACGATAGTCAATACACATGCGCCAACCAACCACGACCTTCGTGGGAACTAGAGCCCCTTTCTCATTTTCCACCACAAAGACCCCGATTTCTTTGGCACTACCTGGTCGGACTAACCCACTTGCTATCGCCAATGGGATAAATGATGTCCGACATCTAATAGCTTGAGAACCTCATTCTTCACCACTTCTTTCATTGTTGGATTCAATCTTCTTTTGAGGATCTCTTTGCGGGTTAGCTCCTTCTTCCAAATGAATATGATGGGAGCAAATCAAAGGACCGATCCCTTTAATGTCGACAATCGTCCAACCCAATGCGATCTATGCTTTTGCAAAGATGTTGATCAACCATTGTTCTTGTGATGCATCGAGTTTGGAAGAAATGATAACAGAAAGGTATCGCCGACTCCCAAAAATGCATGTTTCAATCCTTCGTAGTTGAGCAAGTTTCACCAGTAGGGGTCTCTTCGATGGAAGGCTTTGGTTTCTCTCTCCCTTGCGGAAGTTCCTCGAAACATAGTTGTTTAAACTTAATTCCTCCGTCTCCGAGTTGTTGGAAATGGCGTAAATGTTAGCCAACTCACAAGGACCGAATTTTCGACTCGAGAATTTTGGAGGAGGTTTTCAAGATCCGCAGAGTTGCTTTGTAGCAAAACCTCCTCCTCGACAAGTGTGTCGATCGAGAATGTTTGGTGACACTCGTCATCGCCTTGTGGTGTGTTTTACGATGTTGAAAACATTTACCTCGAGAGTCATATTCCCAAAAGAGATCTTCATTAGACCATTTCTCACGCTTAATTAGAGCATTTGTTTTTGAATGGTCTTCCAAGGATGATCGGGATTTTTGACTCCACATCAACCACTGACTGAGTGTCCAAAACAACGAAATCCACAGGATAGTAGAACTTATCAACTTGCAATAACACATCTTCCACTATTCCTCGTGGTCTCTTAATAGATCGATCGGCTAGTTGCAGAACCACAGATGTGGGCTTAATATCTCCAAGACCTAATTGCGAGTAGACTGAATAAGGCATGAGGTTAACACTCGATCCTAGGTCTAACAATGCTTGGCAATTCACGTGTCCCAATGGTGCGGAAATGGTGGGACAGCCAGGATCTTTGTACTTTAGCGGTGCCTTCTGCTCAATCACCGCGCTTACTTGTTCCGTCAAGAATGCAGTCTTCTTGACATGGTGCTTTCTCTTTATAGTGCACATATCCTTTATAACCTTGGCGTAGGCCGGCACTTGCTTGATCACATGTAGTAAAGGAAGATTGATCTTCAATTGTGTCAAGTGCTCCAGGATCTCACTTTGGTTTTCCGGCACTTTCCCAACATGTCGGAGAGCCTGGGGGAAGGGCACCTTTACTGAAATTTTTGTTGGCTCTTCTTTCTCCTTAGCCAATTCTTCATTACTCAAAGTGGTAGTACTTGTTGATGGCGTGTCTGCATTCTTACCACTTCGAGTATTGATGACATTAACTTCCTTGATATTTTGACCTTCAGGGTTGGAAGTTTGAGCCATGTTTTATCCTCTCAAATTGGACTGGGCTTGTGATGGAAATCTACCGCGCTCTTGAACGGTTAAAGCTTCTGTCAGCTTTGTGATCTGACTTTTTATTTCCTTGTTCTCTTCCACCAGTTGGGTGAGCATTGAATCAACCCTTTGATTCGTCTTATTTTGCGTGTCCATAAAAGCTTTTAAGGTATCCTCTAGAGAATTCCCTTTCGGCTGCATGTTATTCTGAGGCGCAAAATATGACCTTGGTGGTTGAGATTGTTGCTCTGATCTCCATTGCCCTCCAGATGATTGGCCATGTTGGTTCGGATCTCTCCAACTGAAGTTTGGGTGGTTTTTCCAACCAGGATTGTAAGTTTCTGAGAAGGGTCCGTAAAGGCTTCTTGTATATGCCCAATGCATTGCACCGCTCCTCGTATACCCCTCTCATTTCGCTTTTAAAGTGTGGCAATCCCGAGCTAGATGACCCTCTCCACCACAAATGAAACATGGCTCATGTGCCTCTATCCTTGCCACCATGTGGATTCCTTTACTATCTTTACCTTTAAGGACCTCGATTTGCTTCGTCAAAGCTTTAACCTGGCCTTGAGGTCGTCCTCTTCCCTTAATTGATAAACTCCAACTGGTCGGGACCTACTGGTGCTCTCAGTAGCACTCGGTCCAGTCCAAGTATGAGCCTTCTCAACTAACTCATTGAGGTACTTGATAGCTTCGTCAGGATCCTTCTGGAGAAAATCTCCATTGCACATCATCTCAACAAATCGGCGCTCTCGGATTGTGAGTCCATCCTAGAAATAGCTTACGAGGCGCCAACTTTCATATCCATGGTGGGGACACAAATTTAACAGATCTTTAAAACGCTCCCAAGCTTGATAGAGAGTTTCATTTTCCTTCTGAGCGAAATTTGAGATCTGTCGTTTCAAATTATTAGTCTTATGGTGTGGGAAATACTTGTTGAAGAATGTCGTCGTCATTTCTTCCCACGTACCAATAGACTTGGGCCTAAGAGAATACAGCCAGCTTTTGGCCTTGTCCTTCAGAGAGAAAGGGAAAAACTTCAATCTGACGGTGTTTACGGCCTTAGCACGGCTGTGAAAGGTGGCCACCACCTCTTCAAACTCCCGGATGTGTACATAGGGGTTCTCGTTCTCCAACCCGTGAAAAGTTGGGAGAAGCGCAATCATGCCCGGCTTGAAATCCGTAGGCGGCGCATTTGGCGGGAACATGATGCATGATGGGGTGGCCGTACGCGTTGAGTGCAGGTAATCTTGCAACGTCCTAGGCTAAACTTCCTCGTGTTGTGCCATTGCAAATAGATTTTGAAATGCGAAATCCAACGACGAGTGTGAAGACGGAGACGTAGAAGACGAGTCGGACAGAATTTCACTAGGGGTTTCTAAATTTGGACGTTGAGCAAATCTCCCTAGTTCGTCTCTATACCGATGCATTCACCCTAAGCGGCTCTTTTTTATTTTTTTTATTTTTGTTTTTTTTTTAATTTTTTTTTTTTTTTTTTTTTACTTTTAATCAAAAAGAAAATAATTATATAGTAATGTAAATTGTAATCACCGAGAGTGCTCCAAGGAAAGACTATAGCTCTTGGCTCAATGAATAGTCTCCTAGACAGAGCAACGTTCCCAAGAAAGATTGGTGGGGCGAGGCCCGCTTAAGTACCAACTTTCCTAGACAGAACTCCCTCAGATTCTACTTTCCACGTAACCACACAATTATTCTCAAAATCAATTATTAAATTTTATTGAGTAAATTATGAAATGTAACCTAATTAATGGAAACTATTCCTAAAGTCAAAAACCTAAATCTACCAAATTATGAAAATCTTATATTATGAATTTAAATTAGTCAATTAATTACCATCCTAGTCATAATCCTAAAAGTTAATAAAACTATAAAAGGAAAAATTAAATTAGGCAACAATTAAAATATACTAATGAGGAAACAAAATAAAATCCTAATTTACCAAAAATAAAACATTACAAAATCAAATCACAATTAATTCCAAAACTAAAAAGAGAAAATAAAATTAGCAATGAGTTTTTTTTTTTTTTCAGCAACCTAAACTACGGAAATAAAAAAAATGAAAAAGGTAACAAATGTTAAAAAAGGTGAACACAGAAACAAACTAGGGAAAACACATAGGAAGAACGTGAGGACGGTAAGAAAGAAAACAAAAGTTTTTTTTTTTTTCGAGAAACTAAAGATACGTACACTAAACAAGAGACTATATATATAATAGTAATAAAGTCAGCAAAACTTACGTAAACCAACGGAGGGATTTTTTTTTTTTGGAATAAACGATAAGAAAGAATAATAATAATAATAATAATAATAATAATAATAATAATAATAATAATAATAATAATAATAATAATAATAATAAATGTATACTTACCTCTTTGGCTCAAAAATCTACTGATCAGTCTTGCTAATAGTAGCTCCCCGGTAACGGCGCCAAAATTTGATTAACACCTAAAAGTGATGTTCACAAGCGGTCAATTGTAGCACAAAAGGGCAGTCATATCCACAGAGAGATAACAAAATAACAAGAATGACTAACATAATAAGAGCGTTAGAGAAAAGTGAATTAAAGAAAAAGAATAGTTTTTGAGATTTTTGTTGCAAATATAATAAAAGGAGAAAATCTGTATGAAGAAGATTCAATAATAAAAACGGTAAGGTGTCGAGAATCCCTAATGTTTCGTTCACCAATTCCAGTTTTGATTCACAAAATAAAAGAACTGAATAGATTAAATCTCTATATTGACTCCGGAAATATTATCGTTACAAGTTATTTAAAATCGACAATATATCAATCTGACAATATTGCAATAAAAGACAATTTGTAAAATAATTTGAATAACAAAACATGGCATGACAGAATTACATAAGAAAAGCGTGACTGAACTTATATAAAAATTGGCACACAATATTTTGAAAAGTAATAGAAAAATAGATGAGATTTAATTCATTCAGATGTTAAACTTTACAGCACAAGAAATCAAAACCCCGAATTGGGTCGCTCAACAAAAGTTCATCTCTAACCTCACCAAAAAAACTCTAGCCAATCTTGCAAAACATTCTCACAAGTTCTATAGAGAAAATATGAGACTGACAGCAAGACGACAGAAAACTGAATAAAATCAAAAGCTCTCCAAACCTTAGGTCAACCCTTCTATTTACAATGTTCAGAGGTTGCCTGTCAAATAAGGAAATAAATTGTAAAACTAGAAAATTACAAAAGAAAATGAAACAAAATAAAATTACACATAAATTAGGAGAAATCACATATTTAATTTTGGGGAAGAAATCTGATAATTTGCTCTGATTTTTGGAGAAGGAATTCAGATTCAACACCAATGGGGACACGTGTCAAATCTTGGTTGGAGGAAAGGAATGAGTCGCCACGTGTCGCGGTCGGATTGGGCGGACGGAGCTGGCGATGGTCGAGCAGAGGACACCTGTCACGCGCGGAGAAAGACTTGGGTCGGTATACCGCGTCACGGGACCCACGGAGGAAGGCCTTGACGCTACCGACGGATTCGTGGAAGGAACGCTGCGCTGATGAGCCGCGTGTGACGACGCGGGACGGAGAGACGAGCGAGGAAGGGCGCGGATTGCCACGACACACGGAGAAGTCAAACGCTACCGATGTTTACGCGGCGAAAACGCTAAGGGCCATGCGCAGGTGTGACGCGAGGAAGAGTGAGGAAATGTGGGAGAGCCGGACGGTGGGGCCCACGAGGATGATGCACTTGGCCGGCTCGGCCTAGCGACTTTTATCGGCTCGGCTCTCTCTCGATGGCTTGGCTCCGGATGGTTGAAAATATGGCTTTCATGGCTTATTTTTATGTGGCTTTTTACAATCGCTTTTTATCAGAAATAATTAAGCAAAAACGGACAAATTCCAATTAGAAATATTATGAATAAAAATAATGGAATTGCTTAATTAAAGCTTAAATATTTTAATATTATATAAATCAAAAGCAAGATTTAGGGTGCATTTTCATGCACTAATCAGTCTGCCTTGTGCTTCACGGTAAAAGACCCATTTACAACTCACCTTTTTCTTTCCCGGCGGGAGTTCAAGAATAGTCCGTGTTCCATTCTTTTTCAAGGCCATGATTTCTTCTTGACCGCCTTTTTTCAACTCGGGTGACTCAGGGCCTCTTGGATGTTTGTTTGGAATTTGAACATCATCCAAATTTCCACGAGGTAAAGGCTCGATAGGATGGAGAGAGACCTGCATATGATATAAAGTTCTTGATTGGATGTTGAGTACAGGTTCGAGTACCTTTCCTCACGGCAAAAGGTAGTCCTAAATCATCTATAATTTGAGTCTCAAGTGATCCTTCATGTTCCGGCTCATTTCCACCTCTTGTGTTGGTTTCTGTAGTCATTGGATCCGGTTCAAATTCATGAACAGGCATGAGGTGTGCCAAGTTCTCCATCTTCCCCTGAGGTTGCTTTTTCCTCCTGTGTATACATGGAGTTCTTTAGTTGGTGAGGGCTGACTCAAAGAAGGATTGTTGTGAGGATTAGCCGTAGTTTCAGGTACAAGGGCTGGACCGGATGGAGATGTTTCTGGCTGATTTAGTGGTATATGGACTGGACTGGCCGGCTGATTTAGTGGTATCTGGACTGGACTCGACACATCGGCATTTTGTGGTTGTATACTTGGACTCATTTCCGGGTGGTCTAACAGAGAATCCCAACTCCAAAACTGAAGTTCCCTTCGAGTATTCTCCCCCTGAATTTCAGTTTTGGAGAAATGAGGTGTATTTTTGAAGAAAGTCACATCCATTGTGTCCTAAACTTTGCCGGTGGCTGGACAAAAACACTTATAACCTTTCTTATTTGTGGAATAACCGATGAAGACACATTTTATGGACTTTAGATCAAGTTTACTCATGTTTTAGGGATAGATATGGACAAATGCGGAACACCCAAAAATTTTGAAGGGAAGGTCGGAGGCAATGATTCAAGCATGGGGAAAGATTTCAATGAGGGCTTGCCGAGGTGTTCTAAATTTCAGGACACGAGATGGCATCCTATTAATGAGATGTGTAGAAGTGAAAATGGCTTCCCCCCAAAGATATTTTGGAACACCAGTAGAAAACATAAGGGATCGGGCTACTTCTAACAAGTGTCAGTTTTTCCTCTTAGCCACCCCATTTTGCTGGGGTGTGTTGACACATGAACTTATTTGGACAATTCCTTGTTGGGACAAGTAGTTACCTAACACTGAATAGAAGTATTCCCTAGCATTGTTAGACTTAAGAATTTGGATTTTAGTACTGAATTGTGTTTGGATCATGGAGTTGAATGCTTGGAATATTCCATCAACTTCTGATTTTTCTTTCATAAGGAAAACCCAAGTGAGTCGGGTATGGTCATCCACAAATGTTACAAACCATCGTGCTCCATTAATATTTTTTATTCGAGCGGGTCCCCAAATGTCACTGTGAATCAATGCAAATGGTTTTGATGGACAGTAGGGAACACTTGGATAAATAGAACCGGTATGTTTTGCAAGTTGACAGATCTCACAGTTGAAAAATTTGGACTTTTTATTGATGAATAAATGAGGGAATAAACTTTCAAGATACAAAAAATTTGGATGACCTAATCGATAGTGCCATAACATGACTTCACTATCTTTATTGACACTGGATTTGAAGACAGATTTAGGACTGAAAAAATTAATTGACTGACTCATGGGAAGGTTTTTTGCTTCCAACTAGAGCTTCTCCAAGTTGAGGTATTTTGAAGAGATAGAGTCTCGAGCACATCTCAGCACTGCCAATCTTCTTCCTCAAAACCCAATTCCTGAAAAACACACATTTGGGAGAAATTTAGTAACACAATGATGATCACGAGTCAACTTACTAATGGACATTAAGTTGCAATCAAGTTTAGGGACGTGAAGCACGGATTTGAGAATGATTTCTGGTGATAGCCGAATGGATCCAATCCCTGCCACCTTTGTTAGAGAACCATCGGCAATGTGCACCGTGAGATTGGTGTGGCTCGGTTGATACTCATGGAAGAGAGACCCATCTCCCATCATATGGTCGGATGCCCCTGAATCAATAATCCAATATCTCGAATGTTTAGCACACACAAAGGATGCTGACTGTGAATTACGTGCTTGTGCATGCATGCTAGCGGATGGTGTAGGAGCACCGTGCTGCGAGAGAGTATTGCTTAGAATTCTTTGGAGTGCATCGAGTTGTTCTTTAGTGAAAGGACTTGACTCGGTTGTGGCTGATTTTTCCTCGGCTGTGGTGGCTGAATGTGCACGGTTGTCTCTGTCAAATCCTGGTTTTGATGGCTTCCAGTCGGCTGGTTTGCCATGTATCTTCCAACTCGTATCCATGGTGTGGCCAGGTTTAGCACAGTGATCACACCAGTCACCATGCCCTTCCCTTCCTTTGTTGCCGAGAGTCATGCTGATTTTGGGGACGTGGGTCACGAGTAGCAAGGGCAGATCCAGTAGATCCTTCCTGCGGTGGAGATGAATATTGACCACCCATCATGACCTTCTTCCTGCTTTCCTCACAGCGCACTTCAGAAAAGGCTTCTCGAAGGCTTAGAAGCGGCTTAGTTCCCATCACTCTAACTTCATCCAGGTTTTTGTTTAACCCCAGTAAAAACTTAAATGTCCTCTTTTGCTCTACTATTTTCCGGTACAAGATATTGTCTTCAGGGCACTTCCATCCATGGCTTTCAAACATGTCTAGCAGCTGCCAGTGACGGGTGAGTGTGTTGAAGTATTGTGTTACGGCAAGATCTCCTTGCCGTAGATCATGAAGGATGGACTCAATTGCGAATAGCTTCGATGTGTTTTCGGAACTAGAGTAGATTTCTTTTACTGATTCCCAAATTTCTTGTGCAGTTTTGTAGAGAAGAAAATTCTCACCAATATCAACATTCATTGAATTGATGAGCCAAGACATAATTTGATGATTTTCTGCCTTCCACTTTTTGAACTTGGATCATCCTTCTTCAGAATTGGAATCTCCCCTGTTAAGTAGTCCTCTTTGCCTCTGCCACAGATGAACATCTGGACTGATTGAGACCATTGGAGGAAGTTTTGCCCATTAAGTTTGTGGTTAGTGATCAGGAGAGAGAGGTTTTCAGAGTTTCTGAAATTTCCAGAATGTCTAGAGTTTTGAGAAGCAGGTGCTTAATCGGAATGAGAAGAAATTTCAGAGGGAGAGCTGGTTGTTTCGGATGCCATAGCTATGCTTGGCTATGATGGATGGCTGAGAATGGCGGCTAGGGTTTTTCCTTAGATTGGAATGGTGGCTAGGGTTTTTCTCAGAGAACCGGCTCTGGAAGAAATAATCTTCTATTTTCTCATTGAATAACTCAGTAACATGTACACACTTATATACAAGATTTACATAACCAGTAAGGTAACAAATCCCTACAAATAAGGGAAGGATAATCTTTTCCTAAACTAAAGGAATCCGGATTCTCTAATCCCATGATTTCCTCCTAGACGTAATCCTAGCTAACTTTGAGGGAAATTCCACAATAATTAATCATGTTTGTGATTGATAATATTTTTGATTGATCAGTCATTAGTCATGTGGTGCCCAAAACATCGAACTGACCTTTCCTCCATAATATGGGTCCCCATTTACAAATACAACTGCATGCACAAAAAAAAAAAAAAAAAAAAAAAAAAAAAAAAAAAAAAACCTTCAATAAGCATTAACATGGCTCTTGTTTTGATTCAAATATACTATAAAGAACTGTAGAACACCCATTTCCAAATATATGTGTTTTTGATAAACTTTTAAGGGTGGAATATTAATTGTATGAAAAAACCCGATGATTATAATCAGCCCTTGAAATTGATGTTTCTTGGATGTTTTTTCATATCTTTCCTTATACAACTAAAATGACAGTTGATTGGTTACCATGAAAGGAAAAATTGAAATTACCTGCCCCTTTTGAAGTTAGCTTTTCGGTGGATGGGTTCTAAGAACAATTCCACCACTCAAAGGAAAAACGTCAGCACCATAAACTCACATCTAATAAACAAAAGAATCCACACGAATTTTAATTTGAAAATCAAAGAATAAAAAAATATAGGAAAAAAGGGCAGGTCTTAACACAGCCCACGGAAAAAAAGGATAAGGTTGAAGAAAAAAACCTGTGCTTTGAAAGAAGAAAAGGCAGAATCAGAAACCCAAAAGGGGTCTTTGTTGTCATGTACTGAGTAGTCAAATAACGTGTGACACAGGAAGACTATCCTTATTGCTCGAGTGGTTTTAGAAGCAAACAATTCGATAAATCTTATAACAGATTATACTTAAAGCAGAGATCCTATTATTGAACTTGCACAAATTAAGTGTCAAATATCTGATTAGTATGAAACCGAGAATTGACAAAACCACATGTGAAAAGAGTTATGCACTTTTAATATTTCACCACATGCGTATCCAAGAAAGAGTAGCCATAATTATGACTCATTTAGTGAGAAATGATAGTAATCCATGTCCAAATCTAAATGTACCTGTTTTATGCTTTGATGGTGGAACATTCAATTTTTTGAGCATGCAGAGGTTCAAACTAGTAAAGTCTGGGATAGAATTCACTACTAGGTTGCCTTATGTATTTCTCAAGTTAAAGGCTTTAATGATTTTTCTTTCTCAAATTTGTTTATGGTTGGGATTTGGTTGTACAATCATTGGGAGCCAATGATTTTTCGTATCAGTAGATACTTGGGTTTTAGCTCTTCGCTAGTAGTTCTAGGTTTCGATTTTGGTGGATTCCTTGTCCCCTCTTGTACTCTTTGTTTTGCATAATTAATAAATTTTTTTCTATCTTAACAAAAAAAAAAAAAAAAAAGGAGAGAGCGAATAGGATGATTAGTATAAAACACGAATTAGACAAAACCTCGCATGGAGTTATGCACTTCTAATATTTCTTCACATGTGGGATTCACAAAGGAAAAGCCCCAATTATCAATTACTATGAGAAGTGATAGTAATCAATGTTAGTATCTGTTACGCCATGATCGATACCTCGACCACCTCTCCTCTTGACCGAAGTCGGGGAATCCCGAGCGGAGGATCGACCGTTGGCAATTAGGTAAAGCGCAGCGGACGTGCCCTCCGCGTCGAGGAAGGCCACAGGAGGAGGGGCACCGGGTAAGGTCTCTACGGGCGCATGAAGCGACGTCGAGTGATCAGTGTCGGCTACCAGAGGTCATGTCAACCAGAGGAGGGAAGTACTGATCCGACGGCAACTTTTGGAGTCAGGAAATCAAGTGTCAGCCAAGGGAGATCCGCCGAATTTCCAGGGATAAGTTATCATGAGCTCTCACCTACCCTCACGGAGACCGAGGACGGGAGATGGCTTCTCTCTTGGGAACCGGGAATGTGCAACCGTAGGAGAGCTTTTATAAATAGAACGAAAAGAATCCAAAAAAGGGGGGAAAAACTCATTTGTATTGCAGAAAGAACACTTGTACTCAACTCAAAGATATAGTGCATGCACAAGTGGATTAGGGCTCACAACCCTCCTCGAGGTCATATGACCGTGTATACCCGAGCGTTGACCTTCGGACTCACCTTGCCCTTCCATGCTTTCGTGAAGGCCCTCTGTGGCCTTCACAGAATTTCCCCCGCACAATTGTCACCTAATTGCTGGGTGACAATTAACTCCATGATTATACTCTGGAGGAAATTTTTGAGCCTCGACCTCAGCGTCGAGGAATTTTTGTATTGCTACTCCCTTCGGGCTTCTCCGAGACAGAAGGGATTTTTCTATGTCTCCTCCCACGCACAGTCCAAACCTCCAGTCCCACCCGTGGTCATCGGGAAGACTTCCAGCGCCCACGGGTGGAAACCGCAATTTTTCTTCGTTGGGGGACTTCAACTCGCACCCCCTCGACGCCGAGCGTCCGGTGGGGACGCAAACAGTATTCAATAAATACTGTCAGTTCTCCTTCCCCTCTTTTTCTTTTAAAATCTCCGCATGGCCGTCGATCTATCTATCTAACGGTTTTAGGCTTGCGGTGAAGTCACGATCATCCAACGCGTCTCGGCGTCGGCGATTGTTCGCGTCGAAAAGATTCTGTCTCTCACCGACCCAGGCGGTACCTCAGTTCTCAATACCAAGGCTAACCAGCCCTATCACGGTCTCCTGTCAAGCTTCCTCCCAGCAGTGTCATTGTCCCTCGAGATCTCCTTAGCGGTGAGTCGCATCTTTCCTTCTTTTTTTTATTGGGTGGCATGGTGGCGTGCACCGGGTTAACTTTGGTTTCTGAATAACCGGTGCCTCCGGGATGAAGTTCGACCTCCCCACAAAGCGGAAGGACAAGGCTCCGGCCCGGCGAGCCAGCTGCGTCGAAAAAAAGAGTGGAGTCGGGCAGCTCCACCCGCCGACGTCGGCGCAACCAGGGGTTCTCGGTGAGCCCTCCTCCAAGAGGCAAAAAGTGGGCGACAGCCCGGCCCCCCACCCGTGATCGAGGCTCCCTCCGGCCAAAGTCGGGAGTTAGGGAAAAGGAACAAAAGCCCGCCCGGCCGTCATGGCGGTGTCAAAGCCCCTTCTGCCATGGATTGGCCTTCCGAGCACCCGTCCACGTCGTCGCCGACCTTGACCTCTGCCCAGTGCTGCTTTGCCCCCACCTTGACCTTCGCTCCGGGCCATATGTTCCTTCTTCAAGGAGGAGCATTGGGAGGGCTTATGCCGAGAGAGTATCATGGATCGTGCGACTTAATCAGGAAGCGCCATCTCAATAAGGCTCGACCCCATGCCATCACTTTTGTTTGGTCCTCTGCATGCATTTCCCTCGACCGTGTTTTTTTTTTTTTTTTTTTGTTGAATTAAAGCCCTTGAGCTCGCTCGAAAACTATGTGGATCCGGAGATCCACTTCAAGGGGAGAGGGCATCCGCGTCCGAGCGGAAAATAAACCGCCCTTCGCCTATCCCGGATGAACTCTAATCGACCTCGAGGTCAAGAAGGCCCTCGAAACCCCTCGACAGTCAAGGATGCGAAGACACGCAGCCGGGCGGGCTTCACCGAGGGAGCTCCAAGGGGTCCAGCTTACCTCTCATCACGGAGTATCAAATAGCAGAGGGATGTGGGCCGCCAAAGTCACAGGACTTCTTGGCCTCCGGGGACTTCACCAGGCCCGCGCCGCCCTAGTGGAGGCCTTTAAGGCATCCGAGGAATTCAAGGGGTTGATCGCGACGAGGTCGAGAGGTACAAATCCTCGGCGGAGTTTGAAGAGATCCACCACCCCGATGCGCGATCATTGGGATCAAATCTTCGACCGCTCCGCAAGAAGCGCCCATACGTCGACTTGTCGTTCTTAGATGAGTCGGACAGCGAAGAGGTCGAGGTGGTCGAGCCGGTGCAAGGGGCCGAGGGCGCTGAGGAGGCAAACAAGGGCGCCAACCAGGCCGCAGGGGGCGACGGCGAGCTTTGAGCTGAAGATGCCATAGATCTGTTGTTTTCGTTCTTTGTTGTTTTGTTTGTTTTTTTTTTTTGGGCTGCAAGGCCCAGACAATATTTATTCTATATTTTGTAACGGCCACAAGGTCGAGACTGATGATTTTATATATATACATATTTTTTTTATGCTTTCCCGCAATATTCATGCTATGATGTTCATTGCTTGAGTACCTTTCTGGTTTTTGTTGAGAAACATTTATTTTTACAAGTGTATTGTGTGCGCCAAGCGTATGCTCGACTGCCTTAGTACCCCGTCGCTAGAGTTGAGTTCCTGAAGTCGACTCTGGCGTATGGTCGATGGCGATAGTAGATTAAGTAGAACGAAGTTAGAGTACGGTTGAGCCAGAGCCTTACCGTCTCTGCGAACTCGTGGGGGCTCGTATCGCCCTCGTGTTTTCGTTGCGTCGACGTATCGGCGCATTTCGGTCGACGTATCGACAATTTTTGGTAGATTATCAAACTCGGAGTGTAGAGAATCAATCGACCAGTCGACATACATTTATTTTGATATAGGTTACAAAAGTGGCTCTTCAGCCTCTCAATAAGAAAATTTAAAAAAATAATACAAGTATGGGGCTCTGATCTACCGTATTGACGTCCCTTGTAATCACTGGTAGTAGACCTTTAGCTGATCTGCGTTCCAAGTGTGCTTGATGTCTTGTCCGTCGAGCTCTACCAGCCGGTATGAACTGTTGGCCACAACCTCTCGTGTTCGGTAGGGCCCCTCCTAAGTGGGACCCAAAACTCCGGAGTTCTTGAGCTGTGTTGGGGGTTACGACACATAGAACTAGGTCCCCGACTACGAAGCGCTTCGGCCTGACCCTCTTGTTGTAGTACCTACGTCTGCCCTTGCAGTACGGCGATTTTAACTATGCGTCCGTGCGCCACTTCTTCAGAGGTCGAGCTCTAAGGTCATCACTTGGCGTTCCTATCCTCCTCACACCCAGGGTTACCGGCTCGGTCACTGACACCCCACTTGGCAAGACCTGCTTTGAACCCGTAGGCCATGTAGTAGGGGTTTCTGTGATAGATCTGGCGGTTGTCTGGTAGGCCCATAGTACCTTCGGCAACTCGTCGGCCCATTTCCTTTGTACGCGTCGAGGCGCCTTTTGAGGTGGGACCTTTGATGATCTTGTTGTGACCTCTCGACCTGCCTGTTAGATCGGGGGTAGGCGACTGACGAGAAATTCTTGTGGATCCCAAGAAGTTCGCCAAAAAGCGATTAGTGTTGTCGTTATTGAACTGCTTCGTTATCGGACACAAGAAGTCGCAGGACCAGACCGACACACGATGTTGTTCCATATGAAATTAGTTCGCCGCCTAGATGGTGGGTTAATGGTTCGGGCCTTGACCCACTTGCAAAGTAGTCGTGGCGGCGATTGCAAACTTGTACCCCCTAGGATTTTGTGCAACGGGCCAATGAGGTCGATTCCCACTTGGCAAAAGGCCGGGGGCTATTATGGATGTAAGGTCCTCCGAGTGCGGTCGAGGAGGGGGGTATACCTCGGCGGCTTTCACATCTTTTTCATATTCTGCGGTATCCTTCCCGAGGTTGAGCCGGTAGTATTCTTGCCGCAATATTTTATAGGCTAAGGGGCATCCTCCCAGCGTGGTTCCATGAGACCCCATCATGTACCTCCGAGGACCTTCTTCCTCCCTCTGTGCCAAGGCATCCGAGCAAAGGCGTCCCGATTACCCCACGGTAAAGGAGGTTGTCGTGCATCGTGTACCTCGTTGCTTGGTACTTAATCTTTTTGGCTTGCTGTTTTTTCTCTGGCAGCTCGCCGTCGACCAAGTACCTGATGATTGTATCCATCCAGCCAGGTTGGAGTTCCACCGGTGTGACCTCAGGTCGCTTCTCTATGGATGGGACCTTTAACACCTCTAGAGGTATCAGGTTCAAAAGATCAGCGTCTCTCGACGTCGCCAATCTGGCAAGCGCGTCAGCGTTGCTATTTTCCGCTCTTGGGACCTTTTGTATCTCAAATGCAGTGAATTTTTCTAGAGCTTCCTTAACCTTCCTCAGATACGCCGCCATCTTCTCATCCCTAGTCTGGTACTGACTTTTTACTTGATTCACAATGAGCTGGGAATCACTGAAGATGTCGACGCTTTCCGCCTTCAGGTGATCCGCCAATCGGAGTCCAACGAGTAAGGCCTCGTACTCTGATTCGTTGTTGGATGCCGGGAACTCGAACCTAATGGCCGCGGTGACCTTGTGTCCTTCCGGAGTCAGCAGCACCAGGGTCCCGCACCACTGCCATTATCGTTCGAGCTACCATCGACGTAGAGCTTCCACCGTGGGGGTTGGACCGCTTCCCCGGCGTCGATTGATAAACCTGTGAATTCTACCACGAAGTCGGCCAAGGCTTGACCCTTGATCGCGGTCCGCGGTTTGTAGTCGATGTCGAACTAGCTGAGCTCTATTGACCACTTGAGGAGCCGTCCAGATGCGTCAGGCTTCTGTAGCGCCTGCCTGAGGGGGTGATTGGTCAAGACCTGGATGCGGCGGACCTGGAGTAGTACGTAGCCTTCTTGTCACAACTGGCTGAAGCGAACTTTTCCATCACCGGGGATGCCTGGTCTCTACGCTAAGGAGGCGCTTGCTGGCGTGATACCGGCAATTGCGCCTTCTTCTCCTCGCGGATTAACCGAACTAACGGCGTGTTCGAGACCGCCGGTAGGCTCAACACTTTGATCCGGTTTTGGACAGCATTGGAGGCAAACAAGGTGTTCCTTCGGTGATGGAAGCCAGATTCGCACTCTTCCGTCATAGAAACGGCTTGCTTCCCTCGGGGTATTGAAGAATGGGACGCACTTGTCGTGGTTTGAGATAAACCTACTCGGTAGTGACCACGGTCAAGTCGACACGGACCTCCACGGGCTTCCTTGGCGATGCCATGTCAAAGAGTGCACGAATCTTACGCGGATTGGCCTCGATCCTCATTTGCTCACCATGAAGCCCAGAACTTCCCTAAAGCCCGGTGAAGGCACACTTCCACCAGGTTCGGCTTCATCACCCATAAATCCTGAGCACACGAACATTCTCCTCGGGTCTTCCTCATGGTCTTTAGTTCTCTTACTCTTCACCAACATGTCATCGAAGTAGACCTCCATTGACCTCCCAATTAATCTCGCAAACATTTTATTGACGAGGCGTTGGTATGTCGCTCCAGCATTCTTAAGGCCAAAGGGCATCACCCTGTAGCAGTAGAGCCCTCTGTCTGTGATGAACGACGTATGCTTTTCGTCGCGGTCGAGCATGGATATTTGGTTATACCCTGAGTAGGCATTCATGAAGCTCAGGAGCTCATGCCCTGCCGTGGCGTCGACTAGCTGGTCAATTCTGGGCAACGGAAAGCTGTCCTTGGGACATGGCTTATTCAGATCGCTGAAGTCAATGCACGTCCGCCACTCCCTATTTGACTTTTTCACCAGGATTGGGTTGGACACCCACTCAGGGTATAGGACTCCTCGGATAAAGTTACTGCGTGTAAGCTTGTCCACTTCCTTTCGCAGGGCCTCGGACATCTCGGCGTTCATCGGCCGGCGTTTTTGTCTCTTTGGTGGGAACTTGTCATTGATGTTCAGCCGGTGACACATGACGTCGGGGCTTATCCTTTCCATGTCCTCATGGGTCCAAGCGAACACGTCGAGGTTTCCCTTCAAAAATTCGACTAGCTTCCCCTGGTCCGGAGGTTCCAGCTCTGAGCCAACTCTCAACGTTCTGGTTGGGTCCCTTTTATCAACGGGGATCTCAACCAGCTCCTCGACTAGTCCCGCCTCAAACTCATCTCCGGGAATCTTGGATCTAAGTCGAGCCCTTTCCGTCTGGTTTCGACCACCCGTAGCTATCTGCGTACCTGCGTTGGCTCGGCGTAATGGCGGATCGTTTCTGAGTAAGTGAGCCTCGACTCATATTGGTTCCCTCTGGCTTTGCCGATCCCGCTCGGCGTGGGGAATTTCATCATCTGATGATAGATGGACATCACTGCCCGCAAGGCCCTCAAGGTCGGGCGTCCGATGACCGCATTATATTGGTCGCCTCCCTTCACCACCAGGAATTTCGACATCACGGTCGAGGTGTGCGGTCGGTCCCCAATGGTCATGGGTAGCTCAATGGCTCCTTCTGGGATGACGTTGTCCCCCGTCAATCCATACGATGGTTGAGCCCTAGAGCCTGAGCGGGAATGCCCATCTTATCGAGGCAATTCGCGTCTGAGAATGTCCACGAGCGCCATTATCGACCGGATGCGGCATACCGTGTGGTTGCCGATCATGGCCTCGACCACCAAGGCGTCACTCGGGGAAGTGCACACCTGCGTCGACCTCGGAGAAAGTGATCTCGGGGTCCTCGTGTCGACGAGCGACCTTAGATTCACGCCCGAGATGTGCATGAGCCTTGAATTTCTCCTTGGCCTCTCGGGCGTATTCTTCATGCGCCGAGGTGCCGCCGGTCCCCGAATATCGTCCTTATCACGCCAACCGGTTCGGGGGTTGTCGCGGTTATCCGCCTATTCTCGTCTGTCGGTTGTCATTGCGCCTATTATTGTTTCGCGGCCGATACTGCCGAGTCTCCTTCCGGATGGTAGATTCGAACTCGTCCCTTAGGTCGTGGCACTTTCGGTAGTGGTGTGACCAGCCTTGTTAAGCGGCGGTATCTGTTCAATTTTCTCGTCTTTGGTGCGGCCTCATGTGTGGAGGTCGGCGTAATGCACAGGTGGTGTTGATCTGGTGGTGGGCGTCCTCGATCCCCATTGTCGGGGGGTATAGGCGTCATCACGAATTCGGACTTCGGCCCGTTTGTTTCCCCACACCGTCGAGGGCATTATCGCCTCTATTATTTAGAGCCGGGTTGTGCTTGGCCTCGGCTTGCGACTACGAAGGGCCCCGGCGCCTCTTGCCGTTCTTCTGATTGCTGGCTTGGCCGGCCTCGTCCTTGATAGGGGTCACCACCTTGCTCTTGAGGGCCCTCTTGGCCTCCTCGGCGTTGATGAACCCCTGGGCCCTCGTCAAGAATTCTTGATAAGTATGAGGCGGCCTCCGGTCGAGGTCCGTGCTGTAGGGGATGTCCTTTTTCATCTTGGGCAGGCCCCCCATCGAAACCATTTCATCGAATTCCCCGGTGGCTCGACACGCTCTCCGGCGAGCTATCCAGTCCTTGAGGGGACTCGTTGGGCCCCTGGTATATTCTAGACAAGTCTACTTGATTGGGATGTACTTCTTGACACCTATGGCCCCGAGTCAAGAAAGCGTTCTTGGTCATCCTGACTTGTTATGGAGTTCGATTTAAGTGGCACGAACCATCTCTGGCCAAGATCGGAAAGGTGATTTACGAATGCAGCACATCACCTCTCGGGGTATCCATGCGGAGGACCATGTGCCTTACATGTACACCTCGAGATGGTCGTCCAGTCACTCCTTTGATCGCATGTGGAATGGGGGAGCAATTTGTACTTGTAAAAGTGGGACTCGGATGATATTTTCGTGAGCGGATAGTGGTGGGGCGTGTACATCTTTGCATCGACATTTCTTTGCCTCGGCCACTTCCCATGGCTTGCTCCCCACGTCTACTTTTCGGCTGGCATCTTGTACCGGATTAAATTTCTAGGCTTAAGGCCCTCTTTCTTCAGCCTTTATTTTTTTTTCCGACAACTCTGGATATCCTTCCAACCACTCAAGTTTACCTCTCTTGAAAATGAGCATGAAAGAATATGTTACGCCATCATCGATACCTCGAATTACCTTCCTTCTTGACCCCGCCTGGGGAATCCTGCTGGATGATCGATCGCAATACCAGGGTAAAGCGACGGACGTGCCTCCGCTACGAAAAAGCCGCAGGAGGAGGGGCACCGGCAAGGTCTCACGGGCGCATGAAGCAAACGCCGAGTGATCAATGGCCACGGCCCTTGCCTTACTAGACCAAGGGCTTGAACACTATGTCGCCGTCAAGACGCTGGGCCATGGTCCCAAAGGAACGCCTGGCCGATGGGGAACCATGGGATTGGTGAGACTGAACGCTGTGACACCGAAAACGCGATAGTCGAGCGTGACCCCGACCCGCCAAGTCGAATGTCTCCTGGGAAGAAGGCAGCCATGTTAAAGACGTAAGGAGAGCGGGAGAGGGTCGCAGCCGCTCCTCGTGGATAACATAGCGCCCCCCGACCACCACAAGAGGCCCATAGGAGGAACCCCCGCCCCAAGTGGGATTTCACGCCGGCGGCACGGCGTGAGACCTAAGGGCCAGGCTCGACGCCTGTCATGGAGAAGGCTGTGCGGTGGCAAGAGAGGACGAGCTTGCGGCGGAAAATAAGGCCTTGGCCGAGCGGATGGCCAGGCTGGAAAAGCGTATGGGAGCCGATCAATAACTTTTGAGCGTGTTGTGGGGAAGGTGGCCGAGGCGAAGAAATGTCGATGCAAAGATGTACACGCCCACGACCATATATTCAATTAAAAATATCATCCGAGTCCCACTCCCGCACAAGTACAAATCGCCCCCCATTCCGGCTATATGACGACTAAGAAGTGACCCTGACGACCACCTCGAGGTGTACATAGGCACATGGTCCTGCCTGGATACCCCCGAGAAGGTGATGTGCCGCATTCAAATCACCTTCCGATTCTTGGCCAGAGATGGTTCAGCTCACTCAAACCGAACTCCATAACCAGCTGGGATGACCAGAAGAACGCCTTCTTAACTCAGTTCATAGGTGTCAAGAAGTACGTCTCACCGAAGCAGAACTTGTCTATAGTATACCAGGGGCCCAACGAGTCCCTGAAGGACTGGATAGCTCGCTTTGGAGAGCAGATCGCAGCCACTAAGGGAATTTCCGATGAAGTGGCTCTGATGGGGGCGCTGTCCAGTATGAAAAAGGACATCCCCTACAGCACGGACCTCGACCGGAGGCCGCCTCATATTTATCAAGAATTCTTGACGAGGGCCCAGGGGTTCATCAACGCCGAGGAGGCCAAGAGGGCCCTCAAGAGCAAGGTGGTGACCCTTGTCAAGGAAGAGGTCAGCCAAGCCAACAATCAGAACAACGACAAGAGGCGCCGGGGCCCTCCCAAGCGCAAGCCGAGGCTAAGCACAACCCGGCTCCGAATAATAGAGGCGGCAATGCCTCGACGAGCCAGGGGGAAACAAAGCGGCCCAAGCCGCAACGGTATGACGCCTATACCCCCCTGACAATGGGGATCGAGGACGTCTACCACGAGATCAGCCACCTCCAGGTATTACGTCGACCTCCACCCATGAGGGGCGACCCAGCACGGAGAAATCCGAACAGATACTGCCGCTTTCACGGCAAGGCTGGTCACACCACGGCCGAGTGCCACGACCTAAGGGACGAGGTCGAACGGCTCATCCGGGAAGGGAGACTCAGCGAGTATCGAGCCAACCGCCGAAACAATAATACGCGCAATGACGACCGACAGGACGAGAATAGGCGGGATAACCGCGACAACCCCCGAACCGGCCATAAGCACGATATTCGGGGACCGGCGGCACCTCTCGGCGGGGAATACGCCCGAGAGGCCAAGCAGAAATTCAACCAGCGGCTCATGCACATCTCGGAGCGTGAATCCAAGGTCGCTCGATATGAGGACCCCGAGATCACTTTCTCCGAGGTCGACGCCAGAGGCGTGCACTTCCCCTAGAGTGACGCCTTGGTGGTCGAGGCCATGATCGGCAACCACACGGTATGCCGCATCCTGATCGATAATGGCAGCTCCGTGGACATTCTGTACGCGGATTGCCTCGATAAGATGAGCATTCCCCGCTCAAGGCTCTAGAACAGTGCTCAACCACTGTATGGATTCACAGGGGACAGCGTCATCCCAGAAGGAGCCATTGAGCTACCCATGACCATTGGGGACCGACCGCACACCTCAACCGTGATGTCAAAATTCCTGGTGGTGAAGGGAAGCGACCAATATAATGCGGTCATCGGACGCCCGACCTTGAGGGCCTTGCGGGCAGTGACGTCCATTTATCATCAGATTATGAAATTCCCCACGCCGAGCGGGATCGGCAAAGCCAGAGGGAACCAATATGAGTCGAGACTCACTTACTCAGAAACGATCCGCTACTACGCCGAGCCAACGCAGGTATGCAGAGAGCTGCGGGTGGTCGAAACCAGGACAGAAGGCCTCGACTTAGATCCAAGATTCCCCGGAGAAGAGTCTGAGGCGGGACCAGTCGAGGAGCTGGTTGAGATCCCCGTTGATGAAAGGGACCCGACCGAGAGTTGGCTCGTAGCCGAACCTCCGACTGGAAGCCGGTCGAATTTTGAAAGAAAACCGGACGTGTTCGCTGGACCCACGAGGACATGGAAGGGATAAGCCCCGACGTCATGTGTCGCCGGCTGAACATCAATGAGAAGTTCCCACCAAAGAGACAAAAACGCCGGCCGATGAACGCCGAGAGGTCCGAGGCCCTGCGAAAGGAAGTGGACAAGTTTACACGCAGTAACTTTATCTGAGAAGTCCTATACCCTGAGTGGGTGTCCAACCCAGTCCTGGTGAAAAAGCCAAATGAGAAGTGGCGGACGTGCATCGACTTCAGCGATCTGAACAAGGCATGTCCCAATGACAGCTTTCCGTTGCCCGAATTAACCAGCTGGTCGATGCCACTAGGCATGAGCTCCCCGAACTTCATGGATGCCTACTCAGGGTACAACCAAATACCCATGTTCGACCGCGACGAAGAGCATACGTCGCTCATCATGCATGTAGGGCTCTCATCGCTGTGGTGATGTCCTTTGGCCTCAAGAATCTTTGGAGCGACATACCAACGCCACACAATAAAATGTTCGCAGGATTAATTGGGAGGTCAATGGAGGTCTCGCCGATGACATGTCTTTGGTGAAGAGTAAGAGAACTAAAGACCATGAGGAAGACACGAGGGAGAATGTTCGATGTGCTCGGGGCGTCAGATGAAGTTGAACCCAAGGAAGTGCGCAGCCGCCGCTCATGGAAGTTCTTGGGCTTCATGGTGAGCGGCCGAGGGATCGAGGCCAATCCCTAGAAGATTCGGGCCCTCCTGAAACATAGCATCGCCAAGGAAGCCCAAGGAGGTCCGGTGACGCTAGCAATTTGGCCACGCCGAGTAGGTTTATCTCAAATCCACGGACAAGTGCGTCCCGTTCTTCAATACCCTGAGGGAAAGTGCCGTTTCTATAGACGGAAGAGCAGCGCGGCAGCATTCCATCGGTGAAGAACACCTTGGTAGGCCTCCAATCTTTGTCCAAACCAAAGGACCGGGGAAGTGCCGAGCCTTTACCTAGCGGTCTCGGAACACGCCCGTTAGTTCGGTGTTAATCCGCGAGGAGAAGAATGCAATTTGCCGGTATATTCGCGACAGGCGCGCCTCCTCGGCCTTGAGGCAAGGTATCCCCGGATAGAAAAAGCTACTTTTCGCTGATCGTGGCCGGCAAGGAAGTTACGACACTGCCCCAGGCCCACGATTGTATCCAGGTCTTGACCAATCACCCCTCGAGGCGGGTGCTACGAAGCCCGACGCATACGGGCCCAGTTCCTCCAAGTGGTCAATAGAGCTCGGCCTCGACGTCGACTACAAATCGCGGACCGCGATCAAGAGTCAAGCCTTGGCCGATTTCGTGGTAGAATTCACGGGCTTACCAATCGACACCGGAAGCGGTCCAACCCCACGGTGGAAGCTCTACGTCGATGGTAGCTCGAACGATAACGGCAGTGCGGGGTCCGACACCGGAAGGACACAAGGTCATGCGGCCATTAGGTTTGAATTCACATCCAACAACGAAAGCAGACGAGGCCTTGGACTCCGATTGGCGGATCACCGGCGGCGCCGACATCTTCAATGATTCGACTCATTGTGAATCAAGTAAAAGGACATTGCACTGTGGATGAGAAGAATGGTGGCGTATCGAGGAAGGTTAAGGAAGCTCTGGAAAAATTCTTTGCATTTGAGATACAACAGTCCCAAGAGCTGAAAATAGCAAATATGACGATACCTCGACCACCTCTCTTCTTGACCTATCGTCGGGAATCCCGGAGGATCGATCATGGCAATTAGGTAAAAGCGGGGCATGGACGTGCCCTCCGCCGAGGAAGGCCACAGGAGGAGGCACCGGGTAAGGTCTCTACCGGCGATGAAGCGACGTCGGTGATCAAGTATCAGCTACAGGGGAGGTCATGTCAACGGAGGAGAGGCACCGATCCGGCGGCTACTTTTGGAGTCAGGAAATCAGGTGTCAGCCTAGGGAGATCCGCCGAATTTCCAGGGATAAGCTATCATGAGCTCTCACCTACCCTCACAGAGACCGAGGACGGGAGATGGCTTCTCACTTGGAAACCGGAAATGTGCAACCGTAAGAGAGCTTCTATAAATAGATGGAAAAGAATCCAAAAAAGGGGGGAAAAAACCATTTGTATTGCAGAAAGAACACTTGTACTCAACTCAAAGATATAGTGCATGCACAAGTGTATTAGGCATAATATTATGGCCGAACCACTATAAAATCGTTGTTTCTTCTGTATTCTTTCATGTTCATTTCATAATCCGGTGATTAACGTAACCGTGAGTGGTTCTGGGAGGATATCACGAGTTGTCGGAAAAACACCGTCAACAGTATCTAAAAGAAAAAATGTCCAAGGGGGGTTTGACGCATTATCTCTGATTAAATCAAGATTCATGATTTTAAAAAAAAGCTTGCAAAACAAATAGGAAATAAATCATAATTCATGGTTTTAAAAGGAAAGAATTCTCATCACTGATTATACTTACTACTAAGATCCGATCAGTAAGCTCACACTGATTATGCAAACTCCTCTTAGAAGTAACAATCATGACCACAGCCTGAATAGGATAAGACAAAGAATCGACAAAACCACCTGTGAAGGAGTTATACAATTCTACAAAAATGAATAGCCAGAATTGCAACTTATTAAATAAGAAATGATAATAATCCATGTTAGTTACAGAATAAATGTACCAAACTAAAATGTACCTAAGACAAAGAAAAAAAAAAAAAAAAAGAAAGAGTAACCCCTCACCAAATTTTCAATTAAAACTTAAAGCTCTAATTCCTTTGCTACATTAAAATTATGAAGTCCTATTCATTGAGAACGATGTGTTTAAGAACATAAAATCAAGATTACATTTTATCCAATGTACTCAACTAAATAGTGAACAAAAAAATAATATTTATTAGATCACTTAATCATGTAACGATTAGCATAAAAATATAGATTAAATTGCATGTGCAGCATCAATAGAGCGACAATATATACATAAAAACATTGTATAGTAAGTGAGCAAGAGAATGTACCTGACTTTTTTTTTCTTGAAGCGTTTCAATTTGTTTACTTAATAAGAACTAAAAAAGCACTCTAAAAACACGTTTCAAGAAAATAACTGTATTATATTACTTTTTTTTTTCTTTTCTTTCTGTGGGGAATTCAGAAAGTGGAAGCAAAAGTAATAAGGTGGATATCAAAAGCGATGCTTTATTATAATTGGTTGCTGTGAAACTGGAAAGGTGCTCAAATTAGAAAGAAAAGAAACTGCAATGAATTCAGAAAAGTCTGTTCTTTCACTTTTGCTTTTGCTTTTTCTTTTAATTTTGAATCTTTTACAAATGTAAAGCCACAAAGTTGACTAAAAAAAATCAAAGAACAAAAGGGCTACAATTAAAGAAGGGAATTTGGAATAAGTCTTTTACTTGTTTTTAATTTGAGGTTGAAGAAAATTACAACAGATGATTTTTTTTCCCTCTTGCTCGAATAAAATGGTAGGTTGCTTGTAAAAAACTAGAAAATAACAAATCAATAATTTAAGATGCGGGTTGGGTTTCTTTTCATTGGAACTTGTCTTCTATGAAAGAGGAAAAGCACTGAATAAGGTTGTGCACCGATCAGTAAGCTCACACCAATTATGCAAAAACTCTTCTAACAAGTAACGATCATAACCAAAGTCTGAATAGGATTAGTATAAGACAAAGAATAGACATACCACCCATGGTGTTATGCAATTAAACACAAAAGAATAGCCAGAATTGCAACTTATTTAAAAAGAAATGATAGTAACGATGTCAGTTTTCAGTTAAAACTTAAAACTCTAATTCCTCTGCTTTACACATGAATGAGCAAAAGCAAGCATGAACAACACATAGCAATAAGAACCTTTTGATTTCTCAGCAAAAAATTATGAGATCATTTTGGTGAATAAATAAATATATAGAAATGTGAAAAAGAAAATTTACCAATGTGGCTAACTAGCACAAATTCTTCACTCGAGCACACTTTCTCATAGCCTGAACCAATCCATCCAAAACCCAATAACTTTTTTCTGATAGACTAAGTAATTAAGTGTCTAAATGCAGCAAAAATATATAAATTTTCCGTAAGGCAAATGAGCATGAAACAAAAATTTCTCAGAAACCAAACAAAAGAAAGAAAAAAAGAAAGAAAGGAAAGGAAAGGAAAGGAAAGGAAAGGAACACCTTGCAAAGCGTGTGCTCGGTGGTCTGGTGAGAAAGGCAAAATCATGCTAAAATGAATTCTCTTCTTTGTGCTATTTAGCCTTATGAAAAAAATTTGAAATAACTACAAAAATTAAAACGTAGTGTATGTTTTACAGCAACAGAAAAACCAAACCTAAAATACACTAGCGGAATAATGCATTAATTTGCGAAACAAACACATAATATTTCTGGAATTTCATCACTTAACTAAATATAAAGAAGCAGAATATCATGCCAAAATCAACAAACGAGAAAACGAAAAAGGGAGAAAGAACACAAAATGAAAATCTCCAAAAACATGAAGGTAGAACCCAAATTCGTCACTGATTAGGCAAATCGATTCGAGAGAGAGAAAAAAAACTTATCTTGCGAGCAATCACAGTTCTCAGCCTCCTTCCAAGCCACATCGAGGACCGAGTCGATCAAATCATCGCCTTCGGTGTAGTGACCCTAGGCGCAGTTGTTTCTGGGGCAGGACTGACCAAAGACGAAGTTGTCCGGCCTAAAGATCTTTGCCCTAGGGCCTAGATCGGACGCTGTCCATGGTTCTGGGCTCATATCCCTGAGGACGACGCGTGGGACGAACCGCCCGCAACTGGCCTCGTTGTAGAAGACATTGACTCGCTCAAGTTGTACGGACCCGTCGAGTCGATTCCGTGCTCGGCCCAAACCACTTCCCAGAACTTGGCTGCGATCTGGTTTCCGCATTGGCCTCCTTGGATGTGAAGGATCTCTCTCATTTTCGGTGTTCTGAGTACGAACGAGTTACTGAGTTCTAGAGAGAGAAAGAGAAGGGAATAATATTGGAGGAGGGAGTGAGAGAGAAGGGTTTGTGTTTTGATCCGCGAGTAAGAGAAGAGACCGAGGTCTGAGAGGGAAGAAATGGGTTTTTTCATAATTGGGGAAGGAGGACGTTTCAACGGCTTCAAAAACTAAAAACGGTAAAATGAAAGTGATGGTGCCGTTTGCTTTAGGGGGAATTCGAATTTTGATGAGAGAACAGAACATTTTTGAATCTGAATTAGGAGAGAATTTTTTTTTTTTTTTTTTTTTAAAAAAAAGAGAGAATTAGGAGCAAATTTGGAACGACCGCAACGAATCCGAAGCATCTCCGTTCATTTCGCTTATTCGAGTTTAGAATTTGAGTTTTGTTATAGTAAAAAGCTCTCACAAATAATCACATCTAATTTTTTTACTATAGTAAAAAGCTCTCACATAAAATCAAATCTCAACTCGAATTAAAAACTCGAATCAGCGAAGTGAACGGAATTGTGTTCACTTCACCGATTCGAGTTTAAAATTTGAGTTTTGTTACAGTAAAAAATTTTCAAAAATAGTCACATTTAACTTTTTTGCTACAGTAAAAAGCTCACATAAAATCACATCTCAACTTGAATTACAAACTCGAATCAACGAAATGAATGGGCCCTGATTTTGTTTAGATTTTACGTCTGTAATTCTATCTAATGTCATGTAACGAAATTAAAGGTGGTAATTCGTATCACGTGTCGTATTCGTATTGTATTTTAATCGTTATTTACTAAATTTGTAATCAATCTAAATACGGTCCGTGACACGAAATTTTTTAAAAATCGCAACACGAACATGACAAGACCACTTTACTGGTTGACATGACACGACACGAAAATGATATGCGACACAAAATTGACCCGTTAACTCAAAATTGACACGAAAATTATATATTTTTATTTAGATTTTTACATATTAGAAATAACTTAAAATTCATAACACACTAAAATACAATAACATCCCTTAAAATTAAACAAATAATATAATAGTATAAAATTTTGAGTATAACTATCATGATAACAAATGTTCATAATAAAATAAAAAATATGTAATGAAAAATATATGTATTTTTTAATTTTTTACGAGTTTCGTGTCGTGTTCGGGTTAGGCAAGTCCAACCCAAAATTGACCCGTGTTTTTTGTATCAATTTCAGATCGACCCAATTCTGACCCGATCTCTTTTTTCTCAACCCTAACCTGCGAAATTCGTGTCGTTTTCAGGTCGTGTTATTGTATCGTGACCCATATTGAGGGCCTTAGGCATAGCGACAGTTAACACTATGGATTAAGGGAAATTAATAAATTGTGGTGTTAATAAAATTTCTAAAAAAAAATATTTAGTTGGGCTTCTCTTGAAAATTAACTTACCGGAAGTAGTCTCATATATTATACAATTATAAAAATAAAATACAATGTTATATGTATTAAAAAAAGTGTAGAAAAAATATATAATATTTGTAGTTCAGATTGGTTGTTTATACAATTTGAGAGATCCTCAATCCGCAATCCAATTCGTAACCTTTTCATTGAGAATTTCTCAATCCTTTACTGATCCAAATTATTCTCAATCTAATCTAATATGGTTGATTAGATTGACTCACTCAAACTAAACATCTCAATGGATTCGATAAATTAAGACTTGGTCAACCCTATTCGGTCGAAAATCTAAGATCAATAATTACTTTAAAATTTAATTTGAAAAGATCTACAATCCTTATGTTTGGTATTCAATTCCAAAATATTACCTATCTCAAGAATTTGCACTAAAACCGTGTACCTTCCTCAGTCATGGGCCTAATTTCCAGTTTTGGCCACCCTCCTAGTAGGGGTGTAAATCAGCCGGGAAGGGTAGGATTTAGCCGAAAAATTGAGCCTACCCGACCAGTGCGGGTTGAGAAAATTTTAAGCCGCGACACTCTCTTAAGTTTACAAACCCGCAACCTTTTCGGGTGACCTGGGGTAGTGTCGGGTTACTCGGGTTGGTGATCTCAAGGACCACATGATCACTTTTTAATTAATTAATCTGTGCTTGTTATAGAAGAAATCATTATCAAACAGAACATGTATTTCCTTCAAGAGATGGTCTAAATGCAAGGTGAACAATTAAAACACTCACTTTGAAATCAAACACTTCCAATATAAATAAAGAATGTCCTAATTCAACAACTATGGCATACAAGCATTTTTTATACAAACTATGAATCCAAAACATAAATAAGTTAATAGTTTAAATGCATAAAGTTTATAAACTTATGAAAGTAAGAATTTGAAGTGTTGGACATTATTTTACCTACTTTGAATATGTTCGGCCGGGTAGGGTTACCTCGGGTTCATGTAACCCCACCCCGCGCCCCTACCCTCGTAGTGCGGGTTAGGCATAATTAAAACTGAAAATTAAATAAAAAATTAAAAACCCGTGATTTTCGGGTAGGGTCGGCTCGACTCGGCCAGGTTCATCGGGTTTGGGGTGATTTCTTATAGCCCTACCTCCTAGGGTTTATCTCTATGTGTGGCGCCTATTGTGACGACCCTCCTATGAGGCCGCCACTTGTAACTTACTTTTTAACTTGTACTTACTGAAATTTCTTAAAATTTGCGAAACATTTTTTTTAACATGAGAATGAATACTTTCATAATTTGTAACAATAATTTCAAATAAGTTAATCACTAAATTTCTTAAAGCTCTTCTTAATTTTAGTTAAGATAAAACCTTTTAGAAATATCCTTCAAACGGAATAGCATTTGAACTCTTGTTTCAAATACTCTTTAAAAGCTTTTCTAAAACTAGTCATTTCAATTGGCCATCTCATTTGACTTTAAAACCAATTTCGTGAGAAATCTTAAGTTCAAGTACATCTTAAAATCATTTTAAGATTAATCATTTAAATCCTCATGTTTAAAATTCATTTATTTGTTACATGTACTTTGTCGTTCTAAAACTTAAATACTCAAAACTAGGATTCTAAAACTTAAATACTCAAAACTAGGATTTTTTAGCTACAATCTTTCAAATTTCCCTAATCCCCCAACCAAACATGTTTCATATATGTACATATTTTTTAAACATACATGCTTGAAACTTTAAATCATATAAATATATACATGATTATACTTAAACTTCTTTGCGAAAAATTACTTTGCGTGAGCGATATCCATTCCCATCTTCACCATTAAATCCGCCGCCGCCATTGCCCTTCAAGAATTGCTGATAGGTTTCTTACCTACAGCATGAACATATCTGATTGAGCTTTCGCTCAGCAAGTAGGAACTATATCTCGCAAAATAATTGTAAGTACACATGAATAAATATGCATGAGTTGATTATGCTTGATTATCATGTTTTGTCATAGTCTTATTATCTTATCTTATCTTTCTTATCTTTTTTTTTTCTTATGGGCCCGAGTGCTCGCGTACCACTTACGCGCAATCATCGGGACGGGAGGGTTTGCAAGGTCCCCCGCGACACCGTGATTATAAATTGAATGCCTCCCTTAAGTCGGAGGATGATAAGTGCAAAAATTTGCACTTTTAATGTTCATAATTGTCAAATTATTTTATCAAATTTGTGATTTTAATTTTAAATATTCTTAAATTTAGAGGATTTAATTTTAATTGGATTTAGTTTATTTTTCAGGTTTTTGAAGAAAACAATTGAATTTGGGCTAGTTTACCAAGCAAAACCCAAAAAGTTGAGCCTAAAGAAAAGCCCATTCGCCCAAAGCCCATCAGCCCATCAACTCCCGAGCCGAGCCGACAAGCCCTTGAGCCAAGCCGAGAAGCCGCGAGGCGAGCACTGCAACGTGTCGAGCACCTTTGCAGCGCAGGCGTGGGGCCCACACGTCCCTCGCAGACGCGGCGCTTGGCCGCCAAGACCGGGCACTCCCGCGAGTTCTTCTCACGCGCGCGTCACCCGGCCTTCCTCTATCTTCCGCGTGGGTCCCGCATTCCAGCTCCCGCCAGTCAGCTCACGCCACGTGTTCCGCTTGTCCCCGCATATGCGCGCTTGGCGCACACGCTGCTTCCTCCACGTGAGTTCTCCTCACGCGCACGTCAGCCGGTCTTTCATCTCTCTCCGCGTGGGTCCCGCGTGCCAGCGATCCTCCAACCATAGCTCGCCACGTGTCCCACTCGTCGTCACGCGTCTTCCCCGCTGGATGACCTTCCATGTGTCCCAACTGCGTCACCACAACACTTTCTCACTCATGGCGAATCGACTGCGACACGTGTCCCACTGCAGAACGTGATGATTTTTCTCCACGATTAAGCATCCGGTTTTTACACTCTTAACACACCCAAAACTCTATAAATAGGATCATTACCAAAGTGATTAGAAGAGATTTTTTTAGAGCCTAAATTCTCACATATTTAGGTGAGGCTAGAGATGATCCTATATGTGTAGTGAACTTATTTGGATTTTTGATTCTCCGATGGTTTGTAAGTTTTATACATTTGAGTAAATAATTTTCTTTTATCATATTTCTTCTTCTTATCAATATATTTTATTGTCAACTCTCATATAAATCTAGTCATGCTCTTTTTATGTGATTGTTGCATTATATTATATATTGATCGTTATTATTTTTATGAGTAGTCTTTTCTTGCATTATTGTCAACGGGTATATTGTCGCTCTTAGATTTAGTAGTCTTTTACTGCATTATTGCCAACGGTATATTGTCGCTCTTGGATTTCTCATAAGATAATTTTTCCTGATTTTAAACGTTAGAATTTTATTTACTCGAATACATTTTTAATTCATATCTTCTTCAAAAATTTATTTTCCGATTGATTGTTTGGGATGTGAAACTTTCAATTGAGTCAATTCATGAATCAAAATCCAAATAGGTGAACAAAGCATATGGAGGATTCTCAAAGCCTTACCACTTTTTATTATTGAATTTTCTTTATTTTAAATTGTTCAAAAAATATCAAAAACACTCATTCATTTTTCTTTATTTGATTGCTTACTTTCCTAACGCTTTTTATTTGCTAATCATTTCATGTTCAATTTAACACTTCCTCGTGGGATCGACCATTCAAATTGTACTACAATTGACCGCTTGTTTTTGTACACGTTTGGGCGTAACCAGAGGACATTCTTTTTTTTCTGTTCTCCCGTGTGGAGCTGGAATTACCTCCCTTAGGTCGAAGGCTGGTACGACACTCAACTGATATTATTCTTATAAGTTTCTCTTGACTTATTAAGGTGTATGCAGCATGACATGGCATCGCCTACAATACTTAAAGCATAAACATGTATATATATAGCATGTGTAAATTTTTTTCTTTAAAATCTATTTATGCTGTAGGCGAGATTCTTACTTACCTGATTTACAGAGCTAGAATCCACTTTTCGCCAAACAGCCTATTCTCTTACCTGCTTACTTTTGAAAATAAACCCCCACTGAGAGTGTGAGATTATCTGTCATTTGCTATTCTATTTTAGCAACTTATAAAGGAAATCTAGCCCTTTACTTAAGGCATGTATTTCTTTCCTTTACTGAAGGATAATTCACTATAATGATCAATTTATTAAATCCTCAAAATTTTATTTTCCTTAATTGCCATTACAAATTTGTGCTAAATTGATAATTTATTAATCATCTCATCCTTATAATAAGTCTAATAATTTAGTTAACTAATTTTAGTAATTAATTAACCCTCTTATTCATATACTAAGTCTACATAAGTTAGTTAATTAATCTTAGTAATTAATTAACTTCCTTAACCATATTCTAAGTCTTAGATAATTTAATTAATTAGTTTTAATAATTAATTGAATTATCATCCATAATACACTTTTAATAAACTTTACTTTACCTCACTTGACGGGCTCATAATAGTGTTGAGGTCTATATTTACCGTTGTAAAATTAAGGGTCTAGCATATCGTTTCTTTACGATTTTCGCTTACATGCTTATTTGAAAACCGTTAAGTTTTATTAGAAAACTATATACGACATTTATCATAAACATAAACCTAATTCACGAATCTCATAATTAACGTATTTCGTGAAAATCGTATGCCTTATATGACTGTCTTAATTAAACCGTAAGCAAGGTTTGTACTTGCCTGGATTCCGAGCTAAGCAATTCTGATAGTATCTCGCTTGTTGTGTCCTCCTATGTATTCCTCAAAACTAATTCTGAGAAAAGCTGTAAGCACCATGAATGATCCTTGAGGAACATCGTAGCTTTACACACTCAATTCTGATCTTTACTTGTTTAGTCTGAACCACCTCGATCCGCGTGCAACTAGTACCAGACCATTCTTATCAGAATTGAATTTAGTTGAACGGACATCACCATTGCGTTCAGCACGTCGAAACGAGTCGAGATATGGTCTCGGATCATCAAACGGAGGTCGATAGCCTGAGAAACGACACCTCACCGGAATATGGCGGCGGCGTACGGCGGCGGAGGCCCCAGAGAGTTTTTCCGCGGCGGTCTTGGGTCCTACCCCCCCTAACTTGACCCTTCTGAGTCTATTGGTGCGGTCAATTTCACACCATTCGGCCTGTAATAGTACCTATTGGGACTGACAACGTAGGTAAAATCCAGCGATCCAAATCTCAATATTCCGGCCATTAATTATTAAAATTGGTTGAGGGGTTTTCTTACCCACTTCCTTCTGAATGTTGTGACACCAAAGTTACGACGATCCAACGGTTAGATCGTCAGAACCACCACTTCCCTCCACGGACGACGGCAATGGCTCCGTTTTTCGGCCAAACTGCGACGGTGGCAGTGGCTGCTGGTCGGGATCTACTGGGTGTCGGCTTCTGAGTCGATTGGTGGGGGCGATGGCATCCATGACGGCCTGGAGAGAGAGAAACAATGGCGGCGGCAGAGGTGATTCCGGCAACCACAGACGGCGGCGCTCCGGCCATCATTGAGCTATGAAAATGGATGGGTTTTCTTCGTCTCGCTACACTGAGTCCATAGGGACTGAAATCATCTCAATCGGAGATCGGATGACAGAGATATCACGACGGGAAGAAATGGATAATTTCAGAACTTCCGCCGGCGATTGCGGCTGATTCCGGCAGAGTTAGTGGTCGTGCCGCATGTCATTGAACTCAGCTCGTCGAGATCTTTCTATTGACACCGGCGGTGTCAAAAACGGAGGTCAAAATCTCAACTTGGGTATTTGGCCATTGATAACTTTGTGAGAGAACGTGAGAGAAGAGAAAGAGAGTGAGCGGGAATAAGGGAAAGAAATGGCAAAAACCCTAAAAGTTTCACTATATAAAGTATCTGATTAAGACAAGATTACGTGCTGATCTTATCATCAATTATTTCCTCTAAACAGATTAAATTTATACTTATTAGAGGTAATTAATTTAGCTCACGTAATTTAATCTACTACTTACAGTCCAACATTAATTTCTGAATAATTCAATATTGTTGTATTTTTTTTTACTCGCGTAATATTTCAAACTGTTTCAAGTCTTGAAATTAATTCTAGACTGAACAAATTCTAAATCTAACTTCTCAACATTCTATCTCGGGAATGACGTTGTTTCTGACGGTGTCAACTCCCGAGCTCACATTGTACCCTTCTGCTATGGGTATTTATCTTGTGACTTTAACCTAACTGTCTGGCAATTAAGGATCTTTTTCCTCTTTTAAAATGTCAGTGTGTTTTTTTATACGCTGCTAACATCATGTTGTGTTTGGAGATTCTTGAAATTAAGATTCTCAAGCTATACTTGTACTGAAAATTATTTCGCCTTAAAGTATGGCAAAAAATTTATCGATCGAATTTACTTGATCGAAAACATGAACTCAACATGAAATCTACTACAGAATTTAGGAATACAAATATTGATTCCATAAATCCTTCAGTCACTTAATATTTTCTAGGAAAATCATTGGCTTAAATAAATAAATTGTATTAATTAAAGTTTGGGATTTTCTCAGTCATTACACCTATATCAGATAGGGAAGGAAGATATTTTATCCTTTATCCAGTAGTCCAATTTTAATTCATATTCAAATTTGAATTTAAGTCAAACTTAAATTAATTTGAATTCTAAATTGAAAAACTTATCAAATAAGTTTAAATGGATAAATCTAGATATGTTCAAATTCAAATTTAAATAATCTCATTTTTTAAATAATAATTAATTCTCAATCAATTATTTTTTGAGTATTTAATTTTAGAATTCAGTAATTCTAAAATTCTCATTTTGCCCTTTGTGTCTGGTAGAATTACAAGAACGACGCGGGGACTAATGGACCTATAATTCTGAGCTCCAATAAAATTAATAATTAATTAATTCTATTAATTTCAATAGTTACTCCACTATAAACTTGGAATTCACTCTCGAAATTATAGACATTAATTACTTCTAAACTGTAAAGTGTCCATTTGATATAGTCATTACATATAAATCAATCCTGCATAAATAATTCATAATTAGAGTCAGGTAGAATCCGTTAACCTCTCTAATAACATCTTTATCCTTGAGTACCATTGATTCTCTAATGGATAGTGATTCATAAAACACATTCATGAACCAGAGTGCTCTTACTAATCCAAGTACCGAATCAACACTCAAGAGAATTATTTATTTGCTTCTTTCTCAAGAAGCAATGGATTCCATCTCATATAATAACATTCACAGCTACCTATTTCATTATGTTTCCAAAATACAAGGAATAGGATTTAGGGTTTCAGAATCTGTACCAAGTAAATCAAAAGACATAAATCCATAAATAGGAGTTTGTTAAGAACTCGGGATTAAGATCATCCTATATATGACCATCAATAGACTCAATTAGAATTTCTATGCTTAACGGAAATTATTAGAAATTCATATTGTGTCTGCGTCCATGTTCCACATAATCTCATTATGCGAAATACACTCATTTAATATCTCGCCATATTAACAGTGCGGATAACACCGTTCCATTCTAAATGGGAATGACATGTATTTATAATGTTTTAATTAAATATTTTAAACTTTAATTAAATTCATTATGAACAATTACTTTTCATTATTATCCTTAAACATTATCCTCTCTTATATAACACTTATATACCATGTTTAAGGTTACATAAATAATCAAGGAATTTTATTTGATATTCATAAAATATTCATAAATATATGCACATAAAATGATGAATAAACTATTTTATTAAATAAATAATAAATATTTTTTTACATCTCATGCTTTTAGGACACTATTCCCAACAAAAACCCCTACATAATTGTCAATGAGTAGAATGTCATCAACATATAATAGTAGAAAAACCACATTCTCATCTTGAATTTGCTTGTAAACACAAGGTTCATGTAGAATGTCATCAACATATAATAGTAGAAAAACCACTTTCCCATCCTGAATAAAGCTTATAAACACAAAGTTCATCCATATTCTGTTAAAATCCAAAAGTCTTAACCACTTAGTCAAATCTTTTGCTCTAAGAATGGGAAGCTTGCTTTAATCCATAAATGGATTTTAGCAACTTGCAGACTTTTCCCTCTTAACCCTTAGCCTTAAAACCTTCTAGTTATACCATATAAATACTTTCCTTAAGATGGTTGTTCAAGAACGTTGTCTTGACATCCATTTGTCAGATCTCATAGTTGATCCCATCTTTTTGCGTGTATCTCTTAGCTACTAGTCTAGCCTTGGTTTCGACCTTTCCTTCTGTATTTCTCTTTCTCTTGTAGACCCTTTTACACGCAACGGGCTTAATCCCATCAGGAAGATCTACAAGTTCCCAGACTGAATTAAAATCCATAGATTCAATCTCAGCTTTTATGGCTCCTATCCAGAGGTTTGCATCAACATCCTCTATAGTTTCTTTGTAAGTATAACAATCTCTGTCATGTTCTAAAGATTCTGCCAAAAAGGTTTCCCCATTAGCCATGAATCTCTCAGGTTCATGTTTGATCCTCCCACTACGCCGAAGCTCCTTAGGTTGTTGTTGGGTCTCATTTTCTACTATGTTAGGACCATAAAAAATGTACTAATAGTTATCTACTTTTCATCTGTTAGATATGTATAAAAAATTATCTATTCTACCTTTTTTTTTTGAATCTGCGACCCAACAGTTAGAAGTTGGCACTACTATTAGGAAGGCCTACCATTGAAAATCCTAAGAAAAAACATAAAACTTATCTTCATTTGTTTGAGAGGATCCGATATAGGAGATATTGAATAGATCATATCGTACTACTTGTGGTTTTGACTTGATTAGAAATGAATAAGGACATGTTTATTAAACCGTAAAGGAATATAATGAGAAAAATAAAGAGATTGGAAAGAAAAATAGAGTAATAAAAATAAGGATCATTGATTATCTTTCGAATGTTTACTTAACTATATATTAGATTGTGTAATGGGAAACAACTATGTTTCCTTTTTTATGCTTACTAAAATTAGGTATAATAATGTCCTTATATATAATTAAATAATCATTGACCATATAGTAATTAATTAAGGGTCGATAAGTAAATTTATCATCTATTTCTTTTAATAGGGAATCAATTACCAAAGGGGTGTAAAGATTAATATTCAATTTTCTCATTTTCTATTGTGTGGGGCCATTAAATTATCATTAGTAATTTTGTAAATAAATACATTTTTATATTATGAAGAGAAAGAGAAACACTCACTTTTTCTTTCCCTTTAATGCAAAATAAACATGCTCTAAATGTAATGAAAGAGAATGACGAAGATGCTATAAACAAAATTGACAACCTACGTGTGTTTAAAACCAAAAAAATAAACTACGTGTGTGTGACAACCTACAAAAATTGTAATATATAACAGATGTTCTAAACTCAAAATAATATATAGCATAATTATTTTAGCCAGTTAGTAAATAGCAAAATCTCAATTTTTTAATTTTACCTTTATTTTTAATGGGCTTTTTGATAGAGGTGAAAGTTCGAGCCGCCTGACCTATGCTTGACAACCCAGATGGAAATTTTAAGCTAGTCCTGCCCAACCCTATAGAGTGGCGGGTCCGTCTGTTGGGAAAGTGTCCTGAAAGCATGAGATGTAAAAGGATATTTATTATTTATTTAATAAAATAGTTTATTCATCATTTTATGTGCATATATTTATGAATATTTTATGAATATCAAAAAAAATTCCTTGATTATTTATGTAACCTTAAACATGGTATATAAGTGTTATATACGAGAGGATAATGTTTAAGGATAATAATCAAAAAAGTAATCGTTCATAATGAATTTAATTAAAGTTCAGAATCTTTAATTAAAACATTATAAATACAGTCATTCACATTTAGAATGGAACGGTGTTATCCACATTTTGTTAATATGGCGAGATATTGAATGAGTGTATTTCGCATAATGAGATTATGGAACATGGACCTTGAGACACAATATGAATTTCTAATCATTTCTGTTAAGCATAGAAATTCTAATTGAGTCTACCGATGGTCATATATAGAATGATCTTAATCCTGAGTTTTTAACAAACTCCAATTTATGAATTTATGTCTTTTGATTTACTCGATACGGATTTTGAAACCCTGAATCCTATTCCTTGTATTTTGGAGACATAATGAAATAGGTAGCTGAGAATGTTATTATACGAGATGGAATCCATTCCTTCTTGAGAGAGAAGCAGAGAAATAATTTTCTTGAGTGTTGATTCGGTACTTGGATTAGTAAGAGTGCTCTGGTTCATGAATGTGTTTTATGAATCACTACCTATTAGAGAATCAATGGTACTCAAGGATAAAGATGTAATTAGAGAGGTTAACGGATTCTACCTGACTCTAATTATGAATTATTTATGGAGGATTGATCTATTTATGGGCCCGAAGATTTTCGAAACCCTCGTAAACCGTGCCGATAGGCCCGGAAAAGTTTCGGATCCCAAGGAAGGTGAAATCCAACCCGGAGACAAAGAATGAAGCCGAAGAATAAAGAATTCAAGAATCGAAGACCCGTTGATGTAACGGAAGAACATAATTATTGTAATTATTTATTTATTCGATTCGATTGAGTTGTAATTTATTTTTCCATGGGACCCGGTCAAATCCATCTCAATAGTTGATTGCATATATTTATATTTTATGTTGATAATTATATATTATATGTCCATGCATATAACATGCCATATAGATAAAATGTGCCTACTCATATGTTTTGATAACATGCCATGCATACACGCGCATTCGTTATTGTTTATTTTATTTATTATGAAAGTGTTTTAGAAAAATAAAATAAAATAAGAACCATGCGCTGAAAATCGATTTAATATGATTAAATTGATTTAAGTTGCAAAATTGATTTGCAAAATAATGTTACATGTGAAATTGAATTTAAGAGTTAAATTTTAGAATTTCACATATCCGAAAAATAAATTGTTTATTTTTCAATTTGAAAATCATGAGATGTTTTTTCAAAAAAAAAATACATATTTGCAAAGTAATGAGTGGGAGAGGGTTGTATGACAATACGACCCACTAGTCTCCGCCGTTAGCGCAACACCGTGAGATCCGGAAAGGGGCTTTGCGGCGACATTGAATCGCCCTCCTAAAGGAGAGTGTCCTTGCCGGATCAATAACAAGGCTGGCTTCCTTGAGATAAGATTTCTGGATGTATTTCTGAATTGAATACCCAAAGGTAGCAATCTAGAGTTAAGTCTATGGGATCTAAAACGGTGGGTTACACTCATAAAATATAATCAAATTTTTTGGTTATATTTTGACTGAAAATAGCAGTAGTTAATAAATATGAAAATATGAGATATTTTGACTATATTTATTAACTGAGAAGAGTCTAGGTCTAAGTGGCATATAACTTGACTACCTAAAGGTACACTTTATATGTGGAAAATTAGATTATCGTTGGCACCTAAAATTAAAACATGATTTATGTATTTTTTATGTGCGTCATGCATCATATTTAATTGTGCCAAAATTAACATGCCTTGATATTCATGTACATAAATTGATTAGATGAATATTCTATTTATTTCCAGCCATATGTCGAATCCCATTATCACACTACTAGTGACTGAAAAATTAGACGGTGATAATTATGCTAAGTGGAAAAGTAACATGAACATATTATTGGTCTGCGAAGACTATAAGTTTGTCCTAGCAGAGGAATGTCCTCCTGAACCCGCGGCTAATGCATCCAAAATCGCAAGGGAGCCTTTTGATCGCTAGATCAAGGCCAACAATAAAGCAAAGTGCTTTATGCTGGCTAGTATGAGCGATGTGCTTTGCAAGAAGCATGAGGAGATGGAGACGGCTTATGAGATAATGGAGTCTCTAGAAGCCATGTTCGACACTCCTTCTGAAAAGGCTCATTTGGATGCCATAAGGGCTTTCATGAACGACAAGATGAAGAAAGGTTCTTCAATCAAGGCACATGTTTTGAACATGATTGATCACCTCCACAATGCGGAGCTCAATGGTGCCAGAATCAATGAAGCCACCCAAGCTGGCATCATCTTGGAAAGCCTGTCCCCTGACTTTCATGAGTTCGTGAACAACTTTGTCATGAACAAAAAGAAGTGCAATCTCACTGAACTCATGAATGACCTGCAAAACTTCGAATCCACCAACAAAAGAAGGGGAGGAGAAACAAATGTTGTAGTTGCAGGAAGTTCTGGTAAAAACAAAAGAAAGAATCAGAACCAGGGAAAAGCGAAGAATCGAAAGAACAAGAGACCCAAAAAAGCAAAGGGCCCCATCCAGAAACCCAAAGGAAAGTGTTTCCACTGCAATGGCGAAGGGCACTGGAAGAGAAACTGTAACAAGTATCTCGAGGAGCTGAAAAAGAAAAAGGAACAAGGTAAATCATATTTACTAGTCCTTGAAACATGTTTAGTAAAGGGTGATACCTCAGCCTAGATAATTGATTCAAGAGCGACTAATCATGTTTGTTTCTCTTTGCAGAGTCTTAGTTCTTACACCGAGCTAGCCGATGGGGACTACACGATGAAAGTAGGCAATGGGGCAAGAGTTTCGGCAAAAGCAGTGGGAGAAGTTAGACTTCGTTTTAGGGAAAATAAATTTTTTGTTTTAAACAATGTTTATTTTATTCCGCATATTCGCAAAATTTGATTTACGTGGCCAAATTATTTGAACAATTATTTAAAGTTTATTTTGACAATGAATTTGTTCATATTTCTCGAAATGGTTTAAATATTTGTTCTCGGACATCTGGATGATGGTTTATATTGTATAAAACCAAAACCTAATTCACTTTGCTAACACTAAAATGTTCAAAGTTGCCGAACCTAAGAATAAAAAAAGCAAAAGATTTCTCACGAAAACAATACATATCTGTGGCATCTTAGACTTGGTCACATTAACCTAAATAGGATTGAAAAAGCGGTAAAGGATGGTCCTTTGCGTGAGCTAAAAGTTGGGGAGCTTCCGATCTGTGAATCTTGTTTGGAGGGTAAAATGACCAAGAGACCTTTTACAACAAAAGGAGTAAGAGCTAAAAACCCCTACGGAATACATTCATATGTATGTGGACCGTTAAACGTCCACGCTAGAGGAGGTTACGAATATTACGTCACTTTTATTGACGACTATTCGAGATATGGTTATGTTTACACGATGCAACGGAAATCAAAACTTTTGGAAAGTTTAGAGAATTATGAGCGAAGTTGAAAAACAATTAGGTAAACCAATCAAGACACTTGATTAGATCGAGGGGAATACCGGACCAAGAGTTCGGGATTTCTTGATTGAAGAAGGTGTGGTATCCCAATTGATGCACCGGTACACCACAATGAATGGTGTGGGCGAAAGGAGAAATCGGACTTTGCTTGACAAGATGAGATCAATGTTGAGTTATTCTTCACTACCTACTTCTTTTTTGGGTTATTCCCTAAAACAACGCCTATGTATTTTCTGAATCTAGTTCCATCTAAATCTATACCTAAGACACCCCTTAGAGTTGTGGAATGGTCAAAAACCTAGTTTGAGACACATTGCATATATGGGGGAGTCCAAACACATGTCTTTGAGGCAAAAGACCGGGAAGTTGGAACCAAGGTCGGTATGCATGTTTGTAGGATATCTCGAAGGGACAAAGGGAGGTTTCTTTTATAGTCAAGCGGATCAAAAAGGTGTTTGTATCGACAAATGCCATATTTCTAGAGCATGACTATATGATAGATTTTAAGCCCGTAAGTAAGATAGTGTTAGAAGAGTTACTTTTCGATGAGATCGGACCACATTCGACAAGAGTTGTAGGACCACTCGGAGAAAAGACCACGATTCTAATCGGACTCCTACGGCACCTCATCGTAGTAGGAGGGTAAGTAGGTTACCTTATCGTTATACCGAGAAGCCCAAATCGTCACTTTGCGATTTGTGGGGAGGATCCATCGACCTTTAGGGATGCGATGGATGATTTTGATAAGGAAGAATGACAAGCAGCTATGAAACTCGAGATGTAGTCTATGCACTCTAACTCAGTCTGGCAACTTGTAGATCTACCCGAAGGGGTAAAACCCATTGGATGCAAGTGGATCTTCAAGAGAAAGAGATGAGCGGATGGAAAAGTAGAGACTTTTAATGCAAGGCTAGTGGCTAAGGGTTATACCCAAAAGGAGGGAGTTGACTATGAGGAAACTTTCTCGCCAATAGCCATGCTTAAATCCATCCGGATACTCCTAGCCATTGCAGCATATTTTGACTATGACATATGGCAAATGGACGTCAAGACAGCTTTTCTGAATGGCTATCTTGATGAAACCATCTATATGGATCAGCCAAAGGGTTACATAGTGGAAGGCCAACAGCAGAAAGTCTGCAAACCGCAAAGATCCATTTATGGATCAAGCAGCTTCTAGATCATGGAACATCGGGTTTGATGAGGTCAGAAAGTCTTATGGATTTGATCAAAACATTGATGAACCATGCGTCTACAAGTACAAGAAAGAAGAGAAAGTGGTCTTCTTAATTCTTTACGTCGATGACATCCTACTAATTGGGAATGATGTGGGAATGATGACGGATGTAAAGGAGTGGTTAGCCACCAATTCCAAATGAAAGATTTAGGAGAGGCAAGCTATGTTCTTGGGATCAAGATTATTTGAGATCGCAAGAAAAAGCTTTTATGTTATCACAAGCATCTTATATAGACAAAGTGTTGTCTAGGTATTCGATGCAAAACTCCAAGAAAGGGAATTTGCCTTCTAGGCATGGTATTCATCTTTCTAAGGAGCAATGTCCAAAGACCCCGCAGCAGGAAGAAGATATGAGAAGGTATCCCTACGCTTCGGCTGTGGGAAGCCTTATGTATGCCATGTTGTGTACAAGACCAGATATCTGCTATATAGTGGGAGTAGTCAGTCGCTATCAGTCCAACCCAATATTGGATCATTGGGTTGTAGTAAAGTGTATTCTTAAGTATCTTAGGAGAACGAGAAACTATATGTTGGTATATTCTGGAGAAGATTTGTCTCTCACCGGATACACAGATTCTGATTTCCAATCAGATAGAGATAGTCAACGGACGACATCTGGATCTGTGTTCACTCTTAATGGAGGAGCCGTGGTATGGAGAAGTACAAAGAAAAAGTGTGTTGTTGACTCTACCATGGAAGCTGAATATGTTGCAGCTTGTGAAGCCGCAAAAGAAGCTACATGGCTCGGGAAGTTCTTAACTGATCTGGAAGTTGTTCCAAATATGGATAAGCCAATTAAGCTCTACTGTAACAACAATGGAGCGATGGCTAATTCAAAGGAACCTAGAAGCCATAAGAGTGCGAAACATATAGAAAGGAAATATCACTTGATCAGAGACATTGTGGATAGAGGCGATGTAGCGGTTTTGAAGATCGTGTCAGAGGACAACCTTGCTGACCCGTTCACCAAGACATTGCCATTGAATGTATTTGATCGGCACTTAAATAGATTTAGGATTAGAGACATGACACACCTACTTAAGGACAAGTGGGAGATTGTTGGGAATAGTGTCCTGAAAGCATGTGATGTAAAAGGATATTTATTATTTATTTAATAAAATAGTTTATTCATCATTTTATGTGCATATATTTATGAATATTTTATGAATATCAAATAAAATTCCTTGATTATTTATGTAACCTTAAACATGGTATATAAGTGTTATATACGAGAGGATAATGTTTAAGGATAATAATCAAAAGTAATTGTTCATAATGAATTTAATTAAAGTTCGGAATCTTTAATTAAGACATTATAAATACATGTCATTCCCATTTAAAATGGAATGGTGTTATCCGTGACCGTTAATATGACAAGATATTGAATGAGTGTATTTCGCATAATGAGATTATGTGGAACATGGACGCAGAACACAATATGAATTTCTAATAATTTCCGTTAAGCATAGAAATTCTAATTAAGTCTACCGATGGTCATATATAGAATGATCTTAATCCCGAGTTCTTAACAAACTCCTATTTATGAATTTATGTCTTTTGATTTACTCGGCACGGATTACGAGACCCTAAATCCTATTCCTTGTATTTTGGAGACATAATGAAGTAGGTAGCTGGGAATGTTATTATACGAGATGGAATTCATTCCTTCTTGAGAGAGAAGCAGATAAATAATTCTCTTGAGTGTTGATTCGGTACTTGGATTAGTAAGAGCGCTCTAGTTCATGAATGTGTTTTATGAATCATTATTCATTAGAGAATCAATGGTACTCAAGTATAAAGATGTAATTAGAGAGGTTGACGGATTATACCTGACTCTAATTATGAATTATTTATGGAGGATCGATCTATATGCAATGACTATATCAAATGGACACTTCACAGTTTAGAAGTAATTAATGTCCATAATTCTGAGAGTGCAATTCCAAGTTTATAGTGGAGTAACTATTGGAATTAATAGAATTAATTAATTAATTAAAGTGTTTAATTAATTATTAATTTTATTGGAGCTCAGAATTATAGGTCCATTAGTCCCCGCGTCGTCCTTGTAATTCTACCAGACACAAAGGGCAAAATGGAAATTTTAGAATTACAGAATTCTAAAATTAAATACTTGAAGAATAATTAATTGAGAATTAATTATTATTTAAATAATGAGATTATTTAAATTTGAATTTGAACATATCTAGATTTATGTTGGATGCCGATCGTGTATAACAAAAATTTTCATAAAACTTTTGAGATACTCTATAGATTATATTAATTTATGCACCAAATTAATTTATAAGATTCAAGGATCAACCGAAAAATACCTTGTAGCCGACTCGGATGATATCTTGATTTTCTTTGACCACGAACAGTCCTAGCTCCAAGCTTTTGTGTTTAGAACACCAAAGTCTTCCACGTCAATTCCTTGATTCCACGTAGACGTGTGTGTGGGCACACATGAGACAAATCGGTTTCTAAAACACTCGAATTTCCACAAACACCAACGCATGCACGATGTGAAATTTTTTGGAGAGAAAAATTTTCACTCTCTTTTTTGCTATATGAGAATTCCGGCCACACACTTTCTCTAGGGCTGAAAAGTGTTTCAAAATTTTCTCACAATTTTTCATTTATCTCATATTTAAAGAGAAGAAGTCAAACTTCAAAATATGATCAAATCCCTATCTCTAATTTTGAATTTGGAACAAAAAATCCCTTCCCCTTATCCTCTTAATGGCCGGCCACCCTAGGGTTTTATCCCTTTATGTGTGGCACCTAAATAAGATAAGGAATGAAGATATTTTATCCATTATCCAGTAGTCCAATTTTAATTCAGATTCAAATTCGAATTTAAGTCAAGCTTAAATTAATTTGAATTCTAAATTGAACAACTTATCAAATAAGTTTAAATGGATAAATCTAGATATGTTCAAATTCAAATTTAAATAATCTCATTATTTAAATAATAATTAATTCTCAATTAATTATTCTTCGAGTATTTAATTTTAGAATTCGTAATTCTAAAATTCCCATTTTGCCCTTTGTGTCTCGGTAGAATTACAAGGACGACGCGGGGACTAATGGACCTATAATTCGAGCTCCAATAAAATTAATAATTAATTAAACACTTTAATTAATTAATTAATTCTATTAATTCCAATAGTTACTCCACTATAAACTTGGAATTGCACTCTCGAAATTATAGACATTAATTACTTCTAAAGTGTGAAGTGTCCATTTGATATAGTCATTGCATATAGATCGATCCTCCATAAATAATTAATAATTAGAGTCAGGTAGAATCCGTTAACCTCTCTAATTACATCTTTATACTTGAGTACCATTGATTCTCTAATGGATAGTGATTTATAAAACACATTCATGAACTAGAGCGCTCTTACTAATCCAAGTACCGAATCAACACTCAAGAGAATTATTTATCTGCTTCTTTCTCAAGAAGGAATGGATTCCATCTCGTATAATAACATTCCCAGCTACTTATTTCATTATGTCTCCAAAATATAAGGAAGAGGATTCAGGGTCTCGGAATCCGTGCATCGAGTAAATTAAAAGACATAAATCCATAAATAGGAGTTTGTTAAGAACTCGGGATTAAGATCATTCTATATATGACCATCGATAGACTCAATTAGAATTTCTATGCTTAACGGAAATTATTAGAAATTCATATTGTGTCTCAAGGCCCATGTTCCATATAATCTCATTATACGAAAATACACTCATTCAATATCTCGCCATATTAATAAAGTCATGGATAACACCGTCCCATTCTAAATGGGAATGACATGTATTAATAATGTTTTATTTAAAGATTCCGAACTTTAATTAAATTCATTATGAACAATTACTTTTGATTATTATCCTTAAACATTATCCTCTCGTATATAACACTTATATACCATGTTTAAGGTTACATAAATAATCAAAGAATTTTATTTGATATTCATAAAATATTCAGAAATATATACACATAAAATGATGAATAAACTATTTTATTAAATAAATAATAAATATCCTTTTACATGTCATACTTTCAGGACACTATTCCCAACAATCTCCCACTTGTCCTAAAACAGGTGTGTCATGTCTCTAATCCCAAATCCATCTAAGTGCCGATCAAAAACATTCAACGGCAATGTCTTGGTGAACGGGTCAGCAAGGTTGTCCTCTAATGCGATCTTCAGAACCGCTACATCGCCTCTATCCACAATATCTCTGATCAGTGATATTTCCTTTCTATATGTTTCGCAATGGCTTCTAGGTTCTTTTTTGATTATTTTCCAATCGTTGTCAAATAGAGCTTAATTGGCTTATCCATATTTGGAACAACTTCCGCATTGATTAAGAACTTCCCGAGCCATGTAGCTTCTTTTTTATGCTTCACAAGTTATTCCTTCCATGGTAGAGTCGCCAACACACTTTTGCTTTATACTTCCATACCATCCTCTATTAAGAGGAACACAGATCTAGATGTTAACCGTCGATTATCTCTATCTCGATTGAAAATCGTAATCAAAATATCTAGTGAGAGATTTATTTTTCCGAATATACTAACATATAGTTTCTCGCTCTCCTAAGATAAAATACACTTCACTACAACCCAATGATCTAATCCTTTAGACCGTTCCGACTAATCCCACTACATAGCGTATATCCGGGTCTTGTACACAACATGGCATACATAAGGCTTCCCACAATTAAATAGGATTCTCATATCTTCTTCCCCTGCAAGGGTCTTAGGACATTGCTCCTTAGAAAGATGAATACCATGCCTAGAAGGCAAATTCCCTTTCTTGGAGTTTTGCATCGAATACCTAGACAACACTTTGTCTATATAAGATGCTTGTGATAACGCCAAAAAGCTTTTCTTGTGATCTCGAATAATCTTGATCCCAAGAACATAGCTTGCCTCTCCCAAATGTTTCATTTGGAATTGGTCAATAACCACCCCTTTACATCCGTCATCATTCCCACATCATTCCCTATGAGTAGGATGTCATCGACGTAAAGAATTAAGAAGATCACTTTCTCTTTTTCTTGTACTTGTAGATGCATGGTTCATCAATGTTTTGATCAAATCCGAAGACTTTATAATCAAACCCGATGTTCCATGATCTAAAGCCGCTTCATCCATAAATGGACCTTTGCGCTTTCGCACTTTTCTGCTTTGGCCTTCCACTATGTAACCCTCCGGGTTGATCCATATAGATGGTTTCATCAAGATAGCCATTCGTAAAAGCCGCCTTGACGTCCATATGCCATATGTCATAAAAATATTTATCCGGAAATTAAGATTATCAAGAAAGTTTCCTCATAGTCAACTCCCTCCTTTTGGGTATAACCCTTAGCCACTAGCCTTGCATTAAAAGTTCTACTTTTCCATCCACTCATCTCTTTCTCTTGAAGATCCACTTGCATCCAATGGGTTTTTAAGATAATAGATCGAGATAGTCGCTGCCATTCTTCTTTATCAAAATCATCCATCGATCCCTAAAGGTTGGATCCTCCTTACCATCATCGCTAGGAATTTGGGCTTCCCCCGATATAATCTGGCTTGAATTTTCCTACTACGACGAGGTTTCATCAGAACTGGTCTTTTCTCCGAGTGGGTCCGGCCAACTCTTGTCGAATGTGGTCCGATCTCACCGGAAAGTAACCTTCTAACACTATCTTAAAATCTATCATATAGTCATGCTCCGTAAATATGGCATTTGTCGATACAAACACCTTTTGATCCGACTATAAACTTTTCTCCCTTGTGGGTATCCCACAAAGATGCATACTTGACCTTGGTTCCAACTTCCCTTCTTTTGCCTCAAAGATATCTTTGGACTCCCCAATATGCGAATGTGTCTCAAACTAGGTTTTTGACCATTCCACAACTCTAGGGGTGTCTTAGGTATAGATTTAGATGGAACTAGATTCGCAATATACATAGCGCTTTTAGGCATAACCCCAAAAAGAAGTAGGCAAAGAATAACTCAACATTGATCTTATCATGTCGAGCAAAGTCCGATTTCTCCTTTCGCCACACCATTCTAAAATCAAGAAATCCCGAACTCTTGGTCCAGTATTCACCCCCGATCCGATCAAGTGTCTTGATTGGTTTACCTAATTGTTTTTCAACTTCGCTCGAAATTCTCTAAACTTTCCAAAAGTTTGATTTTCCAAAAACATAACCATATCTCGAATAGTCGACGTAATATTCATAACCTCCTCTAGCTTAGACGTTTAACGGTCCACATACATCCGAATGTATCACCGTAGGGGTTCGTAGCTCTACTCCTTTTGTTGTAAAGGTCTCTTGGTCATCTTACCTTCCAAACAAGATTCACAGATCGAAGCTCGCCAACTTTTAGCTCACGCAAAGGACCATCATTTACCGCCTTTCAATCCTATTTAGGTTAATGTGACCAAGTCTAAGGTGCCGCAGATATGTGTTATTTTCGTGAGAAATCTTTTGCTTTTTATTCTTAGGTTCGGCAACTATGAACATTTCAGTATTAAGCAGTGAGTTAGTTATTGGTTTTATACAATATAAACCATCATCCAGACGTCCAGAACAAATATTTAAACCATTTCGAGAAATAATTTAAGTTTGACTATTCCCAACAATTTGTCCATTTAAACTTATTTGATAAGTTGTTCAATTTAGAATTCAAATTAATTTAAGTTTGACTTAAATTCGAATTTGAATCTGAATTAAAATTGGACTACTGGATAATGGATAAAATATCTTCCTTCCCTATCTTATTTAGGTGCCACACACAGGGATAAAACCCTAGTATGTGGCCGGCCACCTAAAGGATAAGGGGAAGGGATTTTTTGTTCTAAATTCAAAATTGGAGATAAGAATTTTATCCTATTTTGAAGTTTGACTTCTACTCTTTAAATATGAGATAGATAGAAAATTGTAGAACAATTTTTGACACTTTTAAGCCCTAAAGAAAGGTGTGGCCGAAATTCTCATATAGGAAAAACGAGTGAAAATATTTTTCTCCAAAAATTCCACATCGTGCATGCGTTGGTGTTTGTGGAAATTCGAGTGTTTCAGAAACCTATTTTGTCTCGCGTGTGCCCACACATACGTCTACGTAGAATCAAGGAATTGACGTGGAAGACTTTGGTGTTCTACGTAGAATCATCCGAGTCGGCTACAAGGTATTTTTTCGGTTGAACCTTGAATGATATAAATTAATGAGATTAATTTATTCATGCATAAATTAATATAATCTATAGAGTATCTCAAAAATTTTATGAAAATTTTTGTTATACACGATCCGCCTTTCCGCTGCGTTTCCGCCGCCGAATTCGATTCGGCATCCAACAGAAACAACAAGAAAACCATATAAAAAAGTGAGGAAACATAGGAAAAAAGGAAATCTAAACCAAATACAGTTTTTTCTTCCAATTTGAATACTTCTAATTTAACCAATTAAACCACTAAACCTGGCGCTGGAAGCCTCCGAATACAAATTCAAAAGCACAAAACCCACCTCAAGAAGAAAGGCAAGCAACATGAATTCCTTTAAAATAACACCAGAGAAAACTCAAAGCAGCATGACACACATCAACATAAATTTCTTTCATAATAAGATATTATCTGAGGGGTGTACAAGTGGTGAATGACTTGAACACAAGGGTATAAGTCGGATAAAAAAATTATATTGTTTAAAATGAGGTGTCTTAATAAATATGCGGCGGGTTGTGAATAAAATTTCCTATTGCTAAAGTAATGGATGTTTGAGCAGACCCGACCTAAATATAATAAGGGTCTGGGCTTGGAACATTGACCTAACTCGGTTCGGAGGTTCATATTAGGCCAACAGTGGCGGGCCTTAGGCCCAAATTACATATCTACATCTTGTAATTCCATGGTAGTGTAGCGTTGAATTACATTTAAGAAAAGTTGTTTGATACTGGTGCTTTTCACCGGCCACAACTGGTTTTGTGTAAAGTATGTAATAGTTGAATGCATTTCTAGAAAACTTTTTTTGTAATATACTATGGGCAGTGAGAATACAATTGTCATTCTATACCAATATAATATATTGGATTACTTTCATAAGCACCCGAAAGTATGTACTCCTTTTCAAATTGTTGCTCGATTTTTTAAAACGATTCAAAACACTTTCTGATGTATAGAAAACAGATCAAGCTATTTTATTCGTCCACTTCTATTTATAAATTTAACAGTTTTACTTATATAGTAGATCATTTGAGATAATAGAGACATTAATTTCTAATTAATTTGTAAAAATGATTAAATATTAAAAAATTATAACAAATAAATAAACAAACTTGACTTATAAAAATATTAATATTGTGTACTTTTTTTTTTAATATGCATGTTCTATTTCTTTCTGCTGTATTCTCATCTGCAGTTTAGCTGTTCATTTTCTTGCATTTGAATTACTTTGACATCGATATTATCAAAATTGAAGATTTTCTAGTTTTGTTTTTTCTATGATTAAAATTACCTCAATCATGTTCCTCTTTGTAGGTTCGAAATGCTGTAAAATTACCTCAATCATTAAGACTTTAGATGAAGATGAAAATCTAACAGTTTTAGGCCAAGAAATAGGTAATTACTTGGGGCTTCGTAGGACGCAAACCATCAATACTTCCAATTGAGGCTGAACTTGGGTAGATGCTCATGTTAGGGGTTATTTTCAACTATCTTGATCCAGTGTCAGAGATTCATTTTTGATGTCGGATCGCCATGAAGAGCACGGTGGTGTGACGACATTGGACGAATATGAGCTTGCGGCAGCTCACGAAGACGACAGGCTTGATGATCTAAGTGAGCTTGCAATGGAGGAGTGGGCTTCACAAGGCTTGCGCGGCATTGGAGTGGGCTCGATGAGGCTCAAGTGAATATATTTAAGTGTCCAGAATATATTTAGACTCCGTTCATTTTACTGATTCGAGTTTAGAATTCAAGTTTTGCTATAGTAAAAAGCTCTCACAAATAATCACATCTAACTTTTTTGCTACAGTAAAAAGCTCTCACATAAAATTACATTTCAACTCGAATTAAAAACTCGAATCAATGAATTAAACAGGCCCTTAACATATGTGAATAGATATTTAAATTATTCAAGTGCTAAATATGAAGAAGACCTAAATGTTCTAAAGATTTGCGAATTTCTTTCTAAGGTCCTTATTTTAATAATGGTGTTTAGATGTGTTTCGTGGTTAAATTGTCCTATAATTTAGGATATATAAGAATAAAGCATAAATTTGAGATCTGAAGCAATAAATTTTAAAAATTGAGTTGGATCTGTCTAACTCGAATACTACACGAAATTCGTAAAAACTAAAAAATACATATATTTTTCATTACATATTTTTAATTTTATTTTAAACATGTGATATCATGATAGTTATACTCAAAATTTTATACTATTATATTATTTGCTTAATTTTAATGGATGTTATTGTATTTTAGTGTTATGAATTTTAAGTTATTTCTAATATATAAAAAACTAAATAAAAATATATAATTTTTGTGTCAATTTTGAGTTCATGAGTCAATTTCGTGTCACGGATCATTTTTGTGTTGTGTCGTGTCATGTCAACCAGTAAAGTGGTTGTGTCATGTTCATTTGCGGTTTTTAAAAAATTTCATGTCACGGACTGTGTTCAGATTGATTACAAATTTAGTAAATAACGATTAAAATACAATACAAATACGACACGTAATACAAATTAACACCCTTAACTCCGCCACATAACATTAGATACAATTATAGACGTAAAATCTAAACAGTCCATTCACTACACTGATTCGAGTTTATAATTCGAGTTAAAATGTAATTTTATGTGAGTGCTTTTTACTGTAACAAAAAAATTAAATGTGACTATTTCTAAAAAAATTTTACTATAATAAAACTTAAATTTTAAACTCGGTTTGATAAAGTGAATTGGGCTCTAATCTCTTGTTCAGTCAACAAAATTAATGCTCCGGATTCGTTGCGGTCGTTCCAAATTCTCTCCTAATTCTCTCTTTTTTTTTAAAAGAAAAAAGAAAAAAAAAATTCTCTCCTAATTCAGATTCAAAAATGTTCTATTCTCTCATCAAAATTCGAATTTCCCCTAAAGCAAACGGCACCATCACTTTCATTTTACTGTTTTAGTGTTCGTTTAGTTTGTATATTCAGAATTATGATTCAAAATTATTTTTATTTTACTTGTATTTTTTGTGGGAAAAAATACTGTAAAAAATTATAAATTATATTTCAGTGGATAAAAAAAACAAAGGTGCAATTAGTTTTTGAAGCCGTTGAAACGTCCTCCTTCCCCAATTATGAAAAAACCCATTTCTTCCCTCTCAGATCTTGGTCTCTTCTCTTACTCGCGGATCAAAACACAAACCATTCTCTCTCACTCCCTCCTCCAATATTCCCTTCTCTTTCTCTCTCTAGAACTCAGAACACTGAAAATGAGAGAGATCCTTCACATCCAAGGAAGCCAATGCGGAAACCAGATCGGAGCCAAGTTCTGGGAAGTGGTTTGCGCCGAGCACGGGATCGACTCGACGGGTCCGTACAACTTGAGCGAGTCAATGTCTTCTACAACGAGGCCAGTTGTGGGCGGTTCGTCCCACGCGTCGTCCTCAGGGATATGAGCCCAGAACCATGGACAGCGTCCGATCTAGGCCCTAGGGCAAAGATCTTTAGGCCGGACAACTTCGTCTTTGGTCAGTCCTGCACCAGAAACAACTGCGCCTAGGGTCACTACACCGAAGGCGATGATTTGATCGACTCGGTCCTCGATGTGGCTAGGACGGAGGCTGAGAACTGTGATTGCTCGCAAGATAAGTTTTTTTTCTCTCTCTCGAATCGATTTGCCTAATCAGTGACGAATTTGGGTTCTACCTTCATGTTTTTGGAGATTTTCATTTTGTGTTCTTTCTCCCTTTTTCGTTTTCTCGTTTGTTGATTTTGGCATGATATTCTGCTTCTTTATATTTAGTTAAGTGATGAAATTCCAGAAATATTATGTGTTTGTTTCGCAAATTAATGCATTATTCCGCTAGTGTATTTTAGGTTTGGTTTTTCTGTTGCTGTAAAACATACACTACGTTTTAATTTTTGTAGTTATTTCAAAAATTTTTCATAAGGCTAAATAGCACAAAGAAGAGAATTCATTTTAGCATGATTTTGCCTTTCTCACCAGACCACCGAGCACACGCTTTGCAAGGTGTTCCTTTCCTTTCCTTTCCTTCCTTTCTTTCTTTTTTTTTTTCTTTTTGTTTGGTTTCTGAGAAATTTTTGTTTCATGCTCATTTGCCTTACGGAAAATGTACATATTTTTGCTGCATTTAGAAACTTAATTACTTAGTCTATCAGAAAAAAGTTATTGGGTTTTGGATGGATTGGTTCAGGCTATGAGAAAGTGTGCTCGAGTGAAGAATTTGTGCTAGTTAGCCACATTGGTAAATTTTCTTTTTCACATTTCTATATATTTATTTATTCACCAAAATGATCTCATAATTTTTTGCTGAGAAATCAAAAGGTTCTTATTGCTATGTGTTGTTCATGCTTGCTCTTGCTCATTCATGTGTAAAGCAGAGGAATTAGAGTTTTAAGTTTTAACTGAAAACTGACATCGTTACTATCATTTCTTTTTAAATAAGATGCAATTCTGGCTATTCTTTTGTGTTTAATTGCATAACACCATGGGTGGTATGTCTATTCTTTGTCTTATGCTAATCCTATTCAGGCTTTGGTTATGATCGTTACTTGTTAGAAGAGTTTTTGCATAATTGGTGTGAGCTTACTGATCGGTGCACAACCTTATTCAGTGCTTTTCCTCTTTCATAGAAGACAAGTTCCAATGAAAAGAAACCCAACCCGCATCTTAAATTATTGATTTGTTATTTTCTAGTTTTTCTACAAGCAACCTACCATTTTATTCGAGCAAGAGGGAAAAAAAATCATCTGTTATAATTTTCTTCAACCTCAAATTAAAAACAAGTAAAAGACTTATTCCAAATTCCCTTCTTTAATTGTAGCCCTTTTGTTCTTTGATTTTTTTTAGTCAACTTTGTGGCTTTACATTTGTAAAAGATTCAAAATTAAAAGAAAAAGCAAAAGCAAAAGTGAAAGAACAGACTTTGCTGAATTCATTGCAGTTTCTTTTCTTTCTAATTTGAGCACCTTTCCAGTTTCACAGCAACCAATTATAATAAAGCATCGCTTTTGATATTTTGTACTTTTCTTTTCTTTTATCTTTATCAACCTTATTACTTTTGCTTCCACTTTCTGAATTCTCCACAGAAAGAAAAGAAAAAAAAATTTAATATAATACAGTTATTTTCTTGAAACGTGTTTTTAGAGTGCTTTTTTAGTTCTCATTAAGTAAAAAAATTGAAACGCTTCAAGAAAAAAAAAGTCAGGTACATTCTCTTGCTCACTTACTATACAATGTTTTTATGTATATATTGTCGCTCTATTGATGCTGCACATGCAATTTAATCTATATTTTTATGCTAATCGCTACATGATTAAGTGATCTGTATAAGTATTATTTTTTTGTTCACTATTTAGTTGAGTACATTGGATAAAATGTAATCTTGATTTTATGTTCTTAAACACATCGTTCTCAATGAATAGGACTTCATAATTTTAATGTAGCAAAGGAATTAGAGCTTTAAGTTTTAACTGAAAATTTGGTGAGGGGTTACTCTTTTTTTTTTTTTTTTTTTTTTTTTTGTCTTAGGTACATTTTAGTTTGGTACATTTATTCTGTATTTAATAAGTTGCAATTCTGGCTATTCATTTTTGTAGAATTGTATAACTCCTTCACGGGTGGTTTTGTCGATTCTTTGTCTTATCCTATTCAGGCTGTGGTCATGATTGTTACTTCTAAGAGGAGTTTGCATAATCAGTGTGAGCTTACTGATAGGATCTTAGCAGTAAGTATAATCAGTGATGAGAATTCTTTCCTTTTAAAACAATGAATTATGATTTATTTCCTATTTGTTCTGCAAGCTTGTTTTAATGAATCTTGATTTAATCAGAGATAATGCGTAAAACCCCCCTTGGACATTTTTTCTTTTAGATACTAAACATTGATTACAATCACTTCTCATTAAGTAACTGATAATTGGGGCTTTTCCTTTGTGAATCCCACATGTGAAGAAATATTAGAAGTGCATAACTCCATGCGAGGTTTTGTCAAATTCGTGTTTTATGCTAATCACCCTATTCGCTCTCTCCTTTTTTTTTTTTTTGTTAAGATAGAAAAAAATTTATTAATTATGCAAAACAAAGAGTACAAGAGGGGACAAGGAATCCACCAAAATCGAAACCTAGAACTACTAGCGAAGAGCTAAAACCCAAGTATCTACTGATACGAAAAATCATTGGCTCCCACTTTCTGAATTCCCCATAGAAAGAAAAGAAAAAAAGTAATATAATACAGTTATTTTCTTGAAATTTATTTTTAGAGTGCTCTTTTAGTTCTCATTAAGCAAACAAATTGAAACGCTTCAAGTAAAAAAAAAAAAAAAAAAAGTTAGGTACATTCTCTTGCTCACTTTACAATGTTTTTCATTTTTCTGTACATATTGTTGCTCTATTGATACTGTACATGCAATTTAATCTATATTTTTATGCTAATAGCTACATGATTAAGTGATCTGTATAAGTATTATTTTTTTGTTCACTACTTAGTTGAGTACATTGGATAAAATGTAATCTTGATTTTATGTTCTTAAACACATTGTTGTCAATGAATAGGACTATAATTTCATGTAGTTTAAATATTATCAATTTAATGTATAGCTTAGATGTTGATGTTTCTTATATATAATGATTTCATGAGAGTGGGGCTCACTTAAATACAAAATTCTATAAAGCAGGATATTTTTAAAAGGGGGAAAGAGTTTAAATCCTCTAAAGAAAAAAAAAAAATAGTAGTTAATGGTTAGGGTTAACGAAAAAAGAGAAATTAGAAAAAAAAAAAAAAAAAAGTGTGGACGGTGTTGGGATTTGATACTGGTAATGGGAATGTAAATGACATTTTAAGAATAAGATAATTTGACAAGAGAATGTTACATGTAAATGTCTTTTACAGATAGGAACCTAAAGAAAGAACTAGTCATAAGTACCCTTAGACATTAGAATCAGTACACGGTCATAACAGAAAAATTATAGGTCTTCACAAAATTAACAAATTACATGAATGGAGTTTTCCCAGATATAGTACAGAAGACTCGTTAGGGTTTATTATTTACATGTATCATCTAGAGAGCCTTGCTTTATTATTTAGATGCTAGGATGACTTGCCTATTATGAATTACAACCATGGTGGCTCTGTTTTTCAAAGAATAGGGAGTAAGACTAGAATTAGGCAAGGAGAAGAATAATCTTTATTCTTTTTGTCTTATTTCATAGAAAGCATATAGGAATTATATAAGTTGAAGGAGGCCGAATCTCTTCCCTAAACTAAGAAACAAAATCTGTAACATAAAGAAACAGAAAAAGTCAACTATCCTCTAATATTTTTATTTCCTAATATCCGGTGTACTGCTAATCATACCTGGATTACACTCATTCTTTATTCTAATCCCTAATTTACCGACACACCCCCTCAAGTTGGTACATAGATATTGATCATGCCCAACTTGCTTATAAATGAGTCAAAAAACTCTCTGTAGCCCTTTGGTGAAGATGTCTGCTATTTGTTGAGTGGAAGGTAAGTAAGAAAGGCACATAGATGACTCCATCTTCAAGTTTCTCCTTTATGAAGTGCCTGTTAATTTCTATATGCTTCGTTCTATCATGTTGAACTGGGTTATTAACAATGCTGATAGCTGTCTTGTTATCACAGAATAGTTTCATGGGAAGTTCTACTAGTTTACAAAGTTCTTCTATTATCCTTTTTAGCCAAAGTATCTTGCAAATCCCTTGAGCCATTGCTCTATATTCTACTTCTGCACTATTCCTAGCCACCACACTTTGTTTTTTGCTTCTCCATGTTACCAAATTTCTCCACAAAAGGTACAATATCCAGAGGTCGATATGAAGTTTTCTTAGGGCTAGAATTAGGGTTTAGGAGGAATATATTTCTTATTCACCTTGGAAAAATACACTATACAACATAATGTATATACATGTTTTAGGGATAACCATAGTTCGGTTTAGCCCTTTATTTTCAGCACTCTAGATAACAAAATTGGTAACTACGTATCTAGTAATTAGAGAGAAATCAGGAAACTAATCAAATAAGGAAAAAATATAGCTGTACAAATCAGTCCTAATTACACTGGTTTTCCACACTCCCCCTCAAGTTGGAGAATGCATGTGTGACACCCCTTTACACCATCTCCTTCCAAGCTTTATTTTCTTACTATTAATTCTAATCTAAAGACGTGCCACAATCACTAACCTTCACTTGTGTCTTATGTAAAAACTATGGTGTTTTAAAATTTATGCTCACGCAAAATCCCATTACTACACCATTCCTATCAAGTTTCCTAGCTATGATTATAATTATACAGTCATTCAAGATTTATGAGTTTAACTCCAAAAATATATATATATATATATATATATATTTATTTACAAACTCAAAATAATACATGCAGCTTCCTCGGTCCAACCATATGTACAGCGATCAACAAAACTAGCTCCCCTGCTTATTGTTCTGCTTTGTTCTTACTTTTACCTACAGCACAGAGTAAACTTTAATGAGCTACAAGCTCAGTAAGTAGAGATGAAAATCACAGTCTTACTTTAACATACTCGTACATCGCAACATCATAAGTAACTTATGCCAATTAATTCTTACACTTTATGCACATGCACTATATTTCACTAGGGCCCTCCCAATACTGCAGCCGGCTTTTTCACAATCTGACGCGTTTCAATTTCTCAAATCACAATATCAAGTTCCCCGTCATCACCCACCTAGCTCGAGGGAACGACCAGCGCATTCAAAATCACAATTTTTCAATATCACAATAGTCTCTGTCATCACCCACTTGGCTCGAGAGACTTGCGCGGCTCAATCACAATTCATCAATCACCATTTCACAATAGAAGTCTTTTGAGGACTTAGCAGTACCGGCCTATCATACATGCTATTATGTGTTCAATCACAAGCAAGTTAGTAATCCACGTGAAGCTCTACTTTGTGAACAATATATTAATATAAGCATGTCTTCACAAAGCATACACATTGGCAATGTCATAAAATTTCACATAATAGCACACTAGACATTCTATAGAAAGTCTATCAAACAAAGTTTACAAGTGCTGCAGAGAAGTCATACTCTACTTACCTGAGTTGCCCAACAAAATCTGAGTTTAACCCTCTTCGTTTTCCTTGTTCGTTTTTCTTTCTACTGTTCAAAATAAACAAATTTGCCATCGTTATTTGAGCTATTGAGCTCAGCCATAAATCAATTTCTAATTTATAATCACATTCCCTTGAAACTGGAATTTCACAGATTCGTTCATCTTTAGAAGAAAATTCATAAGATATTCTCTTTATTTTTAAGAATTCTAAAATTAACTTCAAAATAAAGTAGACATGTATATCTTTCCAACGAGCTATCATATGTCTCAATCCGACATTACATAGTACCTTAAAAACTATTTCCACGAAATCACAATTCTATTTTTTTCGTTTTTGGTAGTTTATAGAAAGTTTCATATAGAAACTTTCTATGCACACAACTTATGCTATAAAACTCCAAATGAGGTAATTTTAACTTTCACATGTCACTAATAACCTGTTTTAAATGGTTGCAAAGGTGGTTTAAGTGTAACTTCTATTTCAAAAAGTAGGAATCTTAGTTCTTTGTTTTATTAGTTTTTAAAAATAACAGTTTTACGACTGCTACGAGAATATTTACAAAATATTTTATATAGCCTCAAAAATTACAAAATCAACGCCTATTTGAAGTAGACATCTAAGGCTTTTCTAAAATGTTATCATAAACTTAGTTTTAGGTCCATTAATGATTACAAAAACACGTTACACGGACCATGAATTGTTAATTTTTCTGCAAAATTGTAACAATTACATCCAACTTCAATATTTTATATCTTAGGTTACGGTTATCCGTTTAATGTGATTCTTGCCTCTAATCGAAGCTTATAATATCTTTTTTATGATTTTAAAATCAAATAGATCAAAAGCTAAGCAAGGAGATACAATTTCATTCTTTTCCTCTGATAGCCCTTAAATATCATGAACACCTAAGTTTGTGTTTTTAACTTCATAACCAACATAGAGAAGAGCAACATGCAAATTTTGAACCAAAGCATCAAACCACAATGAAAACCAAACAAGAAAACAAGAGCAAATTCGGATTATTCAGAAAATTGGTTAAAATCCCAAATTTCTATGAACCTTAGAAGACCAATCATTGTGGCTTTTCACTTGTGTATGGAATTAGAATCTCATTCAGCAACAATTAAGACAAAGAGATGAAAATTTAAACTAAAAACTAGATTTGGAGACAAAAGTTAAAAGAAATCAAAGTCTCATGCCTCTTTGACCATGGAAACCACCTTTCATCACTTCAAGATTCTACACAATCATTCTCAAAATCGGATTACCTATGGAAATTTGAAAAAAGCCCTTTGTTTTCTAACTAAACCAAAATTTTTTTTTTTTTCTAAGAAGGAGATGGAGAGGGTCGGCCAGAAGATGAGGAAGAGCGAGTGAAGAAGAAAAAAACGTGAAGGGTGTTGTGGTTGAGAGAGAGAATGAGATAGAGTGAAGTTTTTTTTTCCCTTCCTATATTACTCCACCACCCCTTAATATGGCTAGAGGAGGGGGAGATTAGTGGCTTGACTGAAACACTAACATGGTCACATAAAAGGGGTAGCTGACCCCCTTTTTTTTTTTCCTTTTTTCTTAATATTGCAATTTGGCTCCTAAATATGAATATTCTTGCAATCTTGCCCCTTAAAGCCTTGCAATTGAATCCTTAAACTCATTTATCGTTTCTCTTACAATTCCTTTATACAAAATTAACACAAAAATTTAAGTCCAAAAATTGGGATGTTACAATTCCCTATAACATACAAAAGTTTTGTCCTCGAAACTTAAAACAAAATCGGGAAGTTCTTTCTCATATCCTCTTCCAACTCCCAAGTCGCTTCTTCGACTGCATGATTCCTCCAAAGGACCTTCACAAGTGGGACGGTTTTGTTCCGCAATTCCTTCTCTTTTTCTGTCTAGAATTTTTATCGATTGTTCTTGATAAGATAGTTTTGGATCCACGTCTATCGTTTTGTAACACAGCACATGAGATGGTTCCCACAAATATTTGTGTAGCATAAATATTAAGAAAAGAAGGGGTAAAAAAAGGGCCAGGTGCCCATTTCACGTGGTCATGTTAGTGTTTCAGTCAAGCCACTAATCTCTCCCTCCTTTAGCACGTTGAGGAGGGGGCGGGGAGTAATGTAGGAAAAAAAATTCACTCTATCTCATTCTCTCTCTCAACCTCAACGCCGTTCATGTTTTTTTTTTTTTTCTTCACTTTCTCATCTTCTGGCCAACCCTCTTCATCTCCCTCCTAGAAAAAAAAAATTGGTTTAGTTAAAAAATAAAGGGTTTTTTTTTCAAATTTTCATAGGTAATCCGGTTTTGAGAATGATTATGTAGAATTTTGAAGTGTTGAAGGTGGTTTCCATAATCAAAGAGGTATGAGACTTTGATTTCTTTTATCCTTTGTCTCCAAATCCAGTTTTTAGTTTAAACTTTGATCTCTTTGTCTTAATTGTTGCTGAATGAGATTCTAATTCCATAAACAAGTGAAAAGTCACAAAGATTGATCTTTTAGGGTTCATACAAATTTGGGATTTTGATTAATTTTATGAGTAATCCAAATTTGCTCTTGTTTTCTTGTTTGGTTTTCGTTGTGGTTTGATGTTTTGGTTCACAATTTGCATGTTGCTCCTCTCTATGTTGGTTATGAAATTAAAAACACAAACTTATGTGTTCATGATATTTAGGGGCTGTCAGAGGAAAAGAATGAAACTATATTTTTTTGCTTAGGTTTTAATCTATCTGATTTTAAAGTCATAAAAAAGACGTTATAAGCTTCGATTAGAGGCGAGAATCACCTTAAAACGGATAACTGTAGCCTAAGTCATGAAATATTGAAGTTGGATGTAATTTTTGCAATTCTGTAGAAAAATCAGCAATTCATAGTCTGGTGTAACGTGTTTTTATAAGCATTAATGGACCTAAAACTAGGTTTATGATAACTTTTTGGAAAGCGCTAGATGTCTATTTTGATTAGGCACTGGTTTTATAATTTTTGAGGTTATATAGAATATTTTGTGAATATTTTTGTAGTAGTCGTAAAACTGCCATTTCTAAAAACAGGTAAAACAAAGAACTGGGGGTCTTATTTTTTGAAATGGGAGTGCTACACTTAAACCACCTTTGCAACCATTTAGAACATGTTATTAGTGACGTGTGAAAGTTGAAATCACCTCATTTGGAGTTTTGTACTACAAGTTCTGCGCATAAGAAGTTTCATATAGAAACTTTATAAAAACAATCAAAAATAAATACAGAATTGTGATATCGTGGAAATTATTTATAAGGTACTTAGAGATGTCGGATTGAGACATATGATAGCTCGTTGGAAAGATATACATGCCTACTTTGTTTTGAAGTTAATTTTGAAATTTTTAAAGATAAAGAGAATATCTTATGAATTTTTTTCTCAAGAATGACGAATCTGTAAAATTTCAATTTTCAAAGGAATGTGATTATAAGTTAGAAATTGATTTATGGCTGAGCTATTGAGCTCTAATAACGATGGCCAACATGTTTATTTTAGACAGTAGAAAGGAAAACGAATAAGGGGAACGAAGAGGGTTAAACTCAGATTTTGCTAAGTAACTCAGGTAAGTACATTATGATTTCTCTGCAACACTTGTAAACTTTGTTTGATAGACTTTCTATGGAATGTCTAGTATGCTATTATGTGAGTTTTTGTGACATTGTCAATATGTATGCTTTGTGAAGGCATACTTATGTTAATATATTGTGCACAAAATAGAGCATCACGTGGATTATTAGATTATTTGTGATTGAACACATAATAGCATGCATGATAGGTCAGTACTGCCAAGTCCTCAAAGGACTCTTATTGTGATATAGTGATTGATGAATTTTTATTGAGCCGCGCAAGTCTCTCGAGCTGAGTGGGTAATGACAGAGACTATTGTAATATTGTGAAATTGTGATTTGAAATGCGATGGGCGTTCTTTTGAGCTAGGTGGGTGATGATAGGGAACTTGAACTTGTGAGTTTAAAAATTGGCATGTGATCAAATTGTGAAAAGCCCGTGAATGGACAATAGCACTTGTAACCTTTTTGATGAGGGGAGTACCTTAGGAACACACACTTACGAGACTTGGGATCAAGTTTGCTACGTTGATGATGAGGAATATGGACATAGGCTGAACATCCTTGAGTGTCATTGATGAGGAGGAATATGGACATAGGCTTCGGGATTCTCTTTCTCGACTTGGCTTCCAATCAGCGGGCTTACCATAGATTTTCCAGCAAGTGTCTCGAGTATGACCTATTTTCCTATAGTGTCGTGGGCTGCATTGGCTCCTCTTGCTGCAAGGGCTAAGGCTTCGGTTTCTGTGGGCAATGAGCTTCCTAGCATAAGTTTCTTTCTACTCTCATCTCTTCTGACTTTCGAGAATGCTTCTCGAATGGATGGGAGTGGCTTGGTTCCAAGAATCCTCCCTTTACTTTCTTTCTTCAGATGTCTTGGGACAATCACTGTTCGAAAGAGTAATTCCAAACCTAGATGGTTGCCCACCTTTCTTGGAATTCTGCATTGCATACTTTTTGAGAATTTTATCTATGAATGAAGCCTGAGAGAGAGCTATCATTTTGTTCTTTCGATCTCTTAAGATTCAAATGCCCATAACATAATTAGCCTCTCCTAAGTCCTTCATGTCAAACTGTTTAGTAAGCCAAACTTTGACTGATGATAAAACCCCTACATCATTGCCAATAAGTAGAATATCATCAACATATAACAGTAGAAAAACCACTTTCCCATCTTGAATGTGCTTATACACACAAGGTTCATCCATATTCTGTTGGAATCCAAAAGTCTTGACCACTTGGTCAAATCTTTTGTTCCAAGAACGGGAAGCTTTGCTTTAACTCATAAATGGATTTCAACAACTTACAAACTTTTCCTTCTTGACCCTTAGCCCCAAAGCCTTCTGTTTGTATCATATAGATATTATCCTCAAGATGGTCGTTCAAGAACGCCGTCTTGACATCCATTTGCCAGATCTCATAGTCGAGAGCAGTCGCAATGGATAAGAGAATGCAGATGGACTTAAGCATGGCTACAGGCGAAAATGTTTTCTCGTAGTCGATTCCTTCCTTTTGCGTGTATCCCTTAGCTACCGATCTAGCCTTATAGGTTTCGACCTTTCCTTTTGCATTTCTCTTTCTCTTGTAGACCTATTTACACCCAATGGGCTTAATCCCATTGGGAAGATCTACAAGTTTCCAGACTAGATTAAAATCTATAGATTTCATCTCAGCTTTCATGGCTTCTGTCCATAGGTTTGCATCAACATCCTCCATAGCTTTTTTGTAAGTATAAGGATCTCTGTCATGTTCCAGAGATTCTGCTAAAAAGGTTTCCTCATTAGTCATGAATCTCTCAGGTTCATGTCTGATCCTCCCACTACGCCGAAGCCCTTTAGGTTGTTGTAGGGTTTCCTCTTCTACTCTGATTGGATCGGTTTCTAAAGGAATAGTTGGTATGACCAAGTCACTCGACATTTCCTCAAGCACCATTTTGCTACGAGGCTTAAAGTCGTTCATGTAACTTTCCTCAAAGAATGTTGCATTCCTTGAAACCACGACTTTATTTTCCTTGGGATTATAGAAATAACCCCTTTTTGTCCCTCTCGGATAACCTACAAAAATGCACACTTCTGAACGTGCTTCCAACTTGTTCGCTTCCTTGTCCAGGACATGTGCAAGACATCCCCATATGCGAATATGGTTCAAGGATGTCTTCCTACCCGTCCACAACTCGTGAGGAGTTTTAGGAACCGACTTTGTTGACACGTTGTTCAGAAGATAACATGCAGTTTGTAAAGCATATCCCCAGAAAGATATAGGCAATGTCGAATAACTCATCATGGAACGTACCATGTCCAACAAGGTTCTATTTCTTCTCTCGCCTACACCATTCTCATTGTGGAGTGTTAGGTGCGCTTAAATGGGATAGAATCTCATTCTCTAATAAGTATCCGGTGAACTCATCATAGAGGTATTCTCCACCTCGATCGGATCGAAGTGCTTTTATGGGTTTACCCAGTTACTTTTCCACTTCAGCCCGAAACTCCCTGAATTTATCAAAAGTTTCGCTTTTGTGACGCAATAAGTACACATAACCATATCTTGAGTAATCGTCGATAAAAGTGACATAATACTCATACCCTCATCTTGCCTTGATGTTCATGGGACCACAAACATCACTATGCACAAGTTCAAGAACATCTTCAGCCCTATTGCCTTTAGACCCAAATGGTTTTTTGGTCATTTTGCTCTCCAAACAAGATTCACATTAGAATAAGGACTCAACCTTTAAAGAACTTAAAGGTCCATCCTTTACCAACCTATGTATCCTGTTAAAGCTAATATGACCAAGTCGCAAATGCCAAAGATATGTCTCATTAAAGTGAGAAGTTTTAAGCCTTTTAGAGTTATTAACAACTTCAGTGTTTAGCAGTGAGTCCATCTTAGGTTTGATAAAATATAGATTATTTTGCATCCATCCATCACAGATAAAAGACTTGTTTTTACGAATCACAACTTTATTATTAAAAGAAACTGAATAAGAATCTTTAAATAAACAAGCAACATAAATAAGATTCATCTTAAATTGAGGAACATAAAAACAGTCTCGCAAAAATAAACTCCTATAACTATCAAAATAAAGATGGACGTCTCTCACTGCTTCAGCCAACACTAATGTTCCATCGCCTATCCTCAACGTGAAGCTTTCATTTAGAAGACTTCTCGTTTGCTTTAACTCCTGCAAAGAAACACATACATGATTACTTGCTCTAGAATCTATGACCCAGTTGTCACTGGATTCCTTAACTAGACATGCTTCCACAATCAAAAGATCACACTCACCTCCTTTGCCTTTAACGGCTAGGTAGTTTTTGCAATTCTTCTTCATGTGCCCCACCTTCCCGCAATGAAAGCACTTAAGCTTGTTCGGGTTCCTCTTCTTCTTGTTCTTGCCCTTGTTTGGCGGAACTAAAGAACTCTCCTTCTTAGCTACTTCCTTCTTCTTTCCATTCCCTGAAGAGGGTTTGGAAGAAGATGCCTCAGCAAAGTTGGCCTCCATAATAGTCGACCCCTTGATCATTCGCTCGAACTTTTGGAGTTCTTGCATCAACTCTGTCAGGGTTATATTCTGTCTAGCGCTCAAATTAAACGTTGCCCTAAACGGAATATATTCCTTTGACGAAGTCTCAAAGATCATGGTCAGTTGAGACTCAGTATCGATGTCGGCCCCATTGGTCTGAACTTCAGCCAAATAGCTCATCACCTTCAACATATGTTCCTTTATGGAAGACTCAGCCTTCTGTCTGCAGTTAATAAGGTTGCTAAGGGCTTCCCGACGTTTTTCAGTGGCTTGACCACCAAACATGTCTTCAAGATTATCCATAATCTGACGAGCAGTTATGTAATCTTCATGTTGTGCTTGTAGCACGTGGACATGCTCGCCATCATATAACAACAAGAAGCCATATCGTCGAGTCCTTCCGGCGTTGATATGCTAAAAACCTCATTAGGAGCATCAACGGGTGGCTCCGGAGGACAAGGTGTGTTCAGTACGAAATTCAGTTTCTCAAAGGTTAGGACGATCTTTAGGTTCATTTTTCAATCGGTAAAATTCTCGCCAGTTAAGTTGTGTTTATTAAGTATCGATAATAATCCGCTAGAAGACATTTTGATCTACAATAAACATTCATATATCTAGTATAAATAAACTCGCATAAACATTTAGTAATTAAACATATATACATGTTATAATGCAACAAATATGTTTGTGTGTCAAAACCTTGAAAAAATCACAACCTCACAACGATAATTCCCAACTCAAAATTTTGTAAGTCTCATAGGGGAGATCATGCAAAATTTAATTGGGAACACGGATCCCCTCCGATCAATATATACCATCCAGATCAATCTCTGTCCAGCATATATTAATAATCGTTTTCTTTGGCCATTAATTTAATTATCAGAGCTCCTAGGGGAGATTAATAATTAAATTAATCTTGAGTGTATAACTATCGTTTCAACTATTTGATCCATATTTTACAATTGTCACCTAGGGGTGTACAACCATAAAAATATGCTCAAATAAGTTTCCTTTCAGAGATCCACACCGGTACATAATGAATCCCTTCCTTGGGGTCGGTATCACCATGTGTTACCTGCGGACCAACGATGGAGGTCATGGGTCTTTTCTTCAAAAATCCTCACCCACTCAATCTTTTGGAAAATAAGGTTTTATGTTAAGAAATATGCATGAACAATTTTAATGAGCGACACTCCTTATTCTATATGACATGTTATCACATATATAGCAAATCATATTATATGCAATCATACAAAGCAATTAAGCTAGGCAACAAGCATAATAATAATAATAACCGTAATATTATGGTTCCATCCTAGAGAAAAGAAAGAAATTAAAGATTACAAAGAATAATCGAAACATATATCGATTCTTCATCTTGAATCTTCCCGGTTGTCCTTGAATTTTTCATCATAATCTAATTTTGGTTATCATAAAATTATTTTTCATGTTTTCTTGAAAAAATATCAAAAAACTGTAAAATCGTATACTGTCCCGTTAGGTCCAGTCGACCAATGACAAAGTAGTTATACTCTACCGGTCGACCGCCTTACACTAACCGGTTGACCGGTGCCTGTGCGATAGTAACCTAAATTTTTAAAAATCAAAGCAGTTTTTCAATTTATTCAAAAACACAAAACAATTTTATAAACCAAGGAAAAATTAGATACCTTCATATCCTTCATCTTCAAGATCCATTTTCAATCTCCTCCAAGAATTTTACATAAAAATTCCTATACCGTTTTTCGATTTACAAAATTTCTACTAAAGAAAATAAAATAAACCCTAACGGCGATGATAGACCGCATATCTAATTACATTGCAAAGAACAAATTCCTATACAACCATTCTAAACTCTAAGGAACCAATAACGGTAAAAATTAAATAATAAATAATCATTGATAATTTATAAATGACAACTAATAATAATTATTTAATCATTCATTCACCATATATTCATAATAACAACATAATATAGAAACCCTAGAGTGTCATCTCTTTAAAATATCAATTCAAGCATAAAAGAGATATTTTTTAGATCACAAATTTATGTACATAGTATAATCATGAACAAATAACCATGGTTCTAATACCAATTGTTGGAAAATAATTGCATCGAGTGCGTAGCGGAATTTAAAAAATTTTAATCAACGTCAAAGTCAAATAAGAACATGTTCATTATGCTATATAACATTATAAATATACTAAAGGATTTAAATCATACCAATTGAGATTTTCTTCTCACACGCCCCGACGATTTTGCCCTCCATTTACTGCTCTCTTCTTCTTTTGGTGCAAGGGCATTTATGTCTTTAGGGGGCTTCTTAGGTTTATTTTTCTCGATTCTCTCATCTTCTCTTGAACCTTCATTTGCTCTCTTTCTTAGTTTTGTGGCTTTTCCTCTTGGAATTCTTTCCTTCTTCCAAAAGTTCTTGATTTTTCCCTCTTCTTTCATTCCTTTAGGATCTTATTCTTCTCCCTTGCTTTGTTCTAATCGCGGGATCCCATGCATGTGCTCCTTTGCGGCTTTTATGTCTTCTTTTTGTGCTTTAGGCGTGGAATTGGGGTTTAATGCCTTCAATTCTTTTTCTCTCTTTCCAATCACAAGTTTTATGGCCTCTGTGATTTTCTTTTTTATTACTCTTTTGCATGCTATTTAGGTTTTTCTTTTGCTTAGCCCTTTTCTTGGGTTGTTTTTGGCCCCGCTTTTATTTTTTGGCTTTTCTTTATGTCTTCTTCCTTTTTTTTTTTTCTTCCGCTCTGGTTTTCTTGATTTGTTTCCCTTCTTGCGATTCATGGGCTTTTGTCCTTTCCAAAATGTTTTTCCACTCAAGTGAAAAAATTTGGGAACTTTATGTGTTTTTGTCTCGATTTGTTTGTTGGATCCGGTTTCATCTAAAAGTTGGGGCTTTTTTATCTCTTCTTTTCTGGGGTTTCTATTTCGTTTGCTCATTTGATTTCGATTACTTATGTTTCATTTTGCTTTGTTTTTCCTTAGGTCTCTCTCATTATTCTTTGTATGTCCGGATTTGTGTTTTTTTTTTAGCTTCGCCATTTTTTTTTTTTTTTTTTTTTTTTTAATTTTGAAAAGGGGCGCTTGGCCTCACATTGTTTCCTCTTGATTCGCCTCCCCGAATGTTGCATGTGCTACTTTTTCCCTCATTTTTCTCATTTGGGTTCGTGGATTTTAGGCATCTTATGGACTTTTTCTTTTTCTATTTTTCCTCTCTCGATTCCGCAAAACCATCTTTTGATTTGTAACTTATGTGTGACTTCCTTTCATTGTTGGTTTACATCTGTCTAATCTTCCTTCCTCGCTTATGATTTTTTTGTCCATTCCATGTTTTCCTTTAATTCTATTTGCTTTTTTTCTTATTTATTTTCTATTTCTCCTTTTTTTGTTTTTTCTTTGTTCATTTGCTTCTTTTAACACAAGAATCTTGGTTTTAGTATGTTTGTAATTTTTCCGATGCTTCATGCATTTTAGTTTTTTCCCCTCACAGGATGTTTCTTTGTATGGTCAAAAGATTAAATTTTGTGTCGCAGATGGGTAATCTCGATTTTTTTTTTATTTCATTTATTGATATCTTTAAGTTGTCCTCTCTATATTCTTTTTTCATCCGTCTTTCTACCTTCATCATTTGCTCTCATTTCATTGCAAAAAATATGATTTTCCGAAATCTTCAAAGTCTTGAATTTGTGGCCATTTTCCTCCGTTCCTTTCTCTGGCCTTTTTCCTTATTATTTTCCTTTATGAATTATCTTTGCGTCCCTTTTCTTTTGAAATAATTATGCTATTGGGTTTCAATTTAGTCCAGAAATTTTAATTTTTATTCTCTATAAACCGACCACCCTTTATTACGTGTTGTGTAATTAGAAGGGTGAGTTAATGCTCATATTTACTTTTTCCTTGCTTATTTACCAAGACCATTGCTTTCCATCGATTTATTCTTCATTACGCTTCTCTTATTCCTTTCTCTTGCTTTTACATTTCCTACTTTGTTTTATTCGTGATCATTTCATTTCTTTTATCCACGCCATTTAAATTAACTCTTCTATCTCTAACTGCCCTACCTTTATGTTTGTTTGATCTTTCATCATTTACTCCTCCATTTCATCCTCCATCATTTATTGCCATGTTTTCCTATTTGCTTACTTCTAACCACTTGACTCTTTTGTGGTTTGTTCATACCTCACTATTAAAAGCGTTGTTTGGACCGTTTTTGTGTACAATTAATATTCCTTGCCAATAATTCTTGAATGTCCTTTGCTAATATTGCATAAATTTCGCTCAATTGTACTATTGTTGATATGCATTGGTTTTTTTTTCCCCTATTGTATTTCTCCATGTAATATGATGTTCTTTACTTGCTTCTTCTTATTCACGTGCAATGTTGCTATTTCTTATTCATGTGCAATGTTGGTAATACTTTCTCTATAGTTAATCACCTTTGTTAATTTCCCTACATCTTTTTTTTTTTTTTTTCTTCGGGCTCTTTTCTTTTTGTTTTTCCTATTTTGTACTACCTAAACATACCTACGTATTTCTTTTCACTTTATCCATATCTTAACACCATGCATCATTTCATTATCCTTAAATACCATATTTACACACATGTGTTTATCCCATGTACCTTAGCTTCAGGTCTCTTTTCTGTTTTCCCCCCTTTTTTATCCCTTCTCCGCCCCATATGGCAATGATGACTATAATTGATTTGACATGTCAGGCTTGATACCATTTGTTCATAGATTGCTACGAATGCATTTTCTTTATGTTGATTTTGTTTTTATGTTCCCTTACCAATTCATGATTTGTTATTCTTTTTTTGTTCTAATTCTTGCCTACTCTTAGATTTTAGTCTTTCATTGGCGTACTCTTTCAATCAACTCCCCATCTTTTCACGACTTCTTATGATATGTTCTTCATAATATTAATTCATATTCAATCCCTCATATTTTTCCATTGACTACTTAAAATCATTATTTCTTCATCTATATCATATATTGCTTTTCATTCTTATTTCATTCTTTTTCTCTTTTATTCTCAATGGCTTACTTCAAATTATTTCATGTTTGTGCAACTTGATTCTATTATACATAATGATGTGTGATAATATTGGTGTCCTAAAATTTTTGGCCAATTTTGTTCCTTATTTTTCTCTACCACGTCGTTTTATTTTGATGAGTCCATTGTCGTCATACTCTTTAAGCTTTCACTTTTTATTCCTTTATCCCTGTTATGCTCCCAGATTTTCAATCATTTCATACAAATGCAAGTCTACTTTTCTGTTTATTTTTTTATTTATTAAACCTTTTGTCATTTGCCTGGTAGTCTATGGACAACATATTATTTTAGCTTGCTTCACCCATTTTCCCTAACATGCAACTCATAATTAGTATGGTAGGTATGACATCTAAAGGTATGACATCTAATTAATCTTCAATTTTGTGCAGTTGCCCATAGCGGGCAGCCATAAAATTACCGTTGATATATAAGTTTGTTTGCCCATCATACATTGTGGAAAACACTGAATGTCTGAGCCATCATTGCCAAATAAGGATATTATCATATCCCTGCCATATGACCTTTTTTGGCTCCTCTATTTCGTCATTTGATACACTTTCTATGATTTAATGCCCTACATTATCATATTCGACTTTTATTATTGTTCTTCAGTCATTTCTTTTGCCATCCTATTCCTTTATGGTCAGATTCGTTACTATGTAATCCTGTTTGTGTTTACTATTGTTCCCTTTGTTTTATTTACACTTGCTTCATTCGTATTCTGTCTTTCATCCCTAAAACACATATAAACATCTATTTTTTATATCTTTTCAAGATAGAAATAAAACATTGTAACATAATAAAGTCCCATATTTTTTCATCTCTATAGGCGTGACCATTTATATAGGATATGTTCAAATAACATAAAACATAATGTGTACACTAATGTTATCACATTTCTCCTCTTCAAACTTTATTATACTTGTCATTACTATGTAAAATAGCTAATCAAAAATATTCTAACATCCATGTTTTATTATTGCTCTTTTCTTCACCTGTCCTCTCTCCTTTTACTCTTATTATTATTTTTTTTTTGTCCCCTTCCCGCCACTCCCCTTTTTTCCTTTGTCTATTTATTGTCTCATTTTTTCACTTATCTATTTCTAATTTTCAAGCTAACCATCACCTGCCTCATAGTCTTATTGTTGTATTGTTTACTCCTATTTGCACGTGCTCCTTTGATATTGCGTAGGAAAAAAATATATTCACAGCCTTTAAAATATGATTAACAACTCCTATTCATAAATTTTTAATCATTGGGATTGAGACTAAATATTGCAAATTACTGTTTTTATTGCCTAAAAACTGTTTCTTGCTCTTAGAAAATACATAAGAAATTACATATATAAGTTTATCATGTCTTTTGCTTTGTAAATCACTGATTCCAACATATTGACTTTTTACACTATTCTTTCTTCACTCGCATGCACATACATGTAATTCACCTCAGTCTATTTCAGTTTCAAGAACATTTCTTTTGCTAATATATATATCTATATATATATATATATATGTATATATATTTATATGTATATATATACACACAAACTACTGTGGTAATGATGATAAACAGTTTTCACATGTGCAGTCCTCCATAATTTGTTCAAAAATCACCCTCACCATCTTTCTCCTCCCTTGCTTCTCACTGCACTTATTTTGTTCCATTAAAATTTTTGAATCATGTATCCATTCTCCTCTCCAGCTACTCGAACGTCGTCATTTCTTCTTTTCCTATTCTCATACAATGACTTTTCCCCTCTATTGCCATTATTTTATAAAAACGTAAGAAACCAAATCATTCAACACATTGTAAATTTACAGAAAGACAATTAATATTTCATACCCATTGTGATGCAATTTATCATTCACTATTCATTACTCATGCACATTTAGCAAATGACGGTAATGTCAGAAAATAATATACTTCCATCTTTTTTCCTTCTTACCTTCATGATTGAGCAACAAACTTTCTCACTTTCTTATCCACTTCTTTGTGCTCACGCTGTTCAATCTCTCTTTTTGTTCCCTATTTATTATTTTTCCATTCATTATAGCTACTCTGTTGCTATATACCCCCCTTCTTTTCTTCCTCCACTTATACCTAATATTCACTATGATGCAACTTAAAATTCACTATTCACTATTAATGCAGATTTACCATATGATAAATAATGTGACAAAATAGTAGCCCCGCATCTCTTTTCCTTCATCTCTTCACATTTAAGTTCTTCACCTTTTTACGCACCTGGCTGCACTCACACAGTTTTATCTCTCTTTTTCTTCTTTATTTGTTCTTTCACCATTTGTTATGCCTATTCTACTCCTAATATAGGTTTGTCATTTCCTTTTTCATTTCTTCTTCCATAAATAATGTGACAAAATAGTAGCCTTCTCATTGCATACAAAATTATTACCCGCGGCAATGCGCGCGGGTATATCGCTAGTAAATACTAAAGATCTAAATCATACATTTTGAGATTTCAAAAAAACGTCTGACAGATCTAAGCCTTCCAAACAGCAACCAGAAGAGCCTCAACCAACTGGTCTTCTTTGCTATTCTCGTTTCCACGATTGGTATGCGGATGGGCACACGTCGTTTAATCTCTTCTTGGTATTCTTGATCTCCTTCCAATCACAAGAGAGCCAAAAAAAAATTTGTTCTTGATAATTAAACAATTTTTCCTCTTGGAATCCCTTATCAATAGCCTCCAAAAAGTCTCTCAAGTGATCTAATGAGTAATGTGATTTAATAGGCTATTTATAGTGTTTAGGAAGTCATACTTCCGTAAAAATTAGGTTTCACAAAGTTCTAATCGCATCTAGAGTTGATTTTGCCAATATCAACATGCATTTTAAAACCGGGTTAACCGGTGACAAGTTATACTCACCGTCGAGCCTTCACAATGACTGGTCAATTTATAACGAAAATTGTTTTCTTAGTTTTTCAATTACGGAAACTTGCATAGAGCCTCATTCAAGCAACCCAATAGAGAAATTGCACGATCAAAAAAGGTAAAATTATATATAGTCGTTTTTATATTAAACAACTTTAAAACAATAATTCAACCAATTTATCAATTAATTCAAAAATGATAAATCACTCATGAATTAACTTTGCACCTTTTTTACGGAAATAACACAAGTTACCAAATATGTAGGAAATACACCTTGATAAAATTACAAACATATTTTTAAAAATTATGTGAGCTAGCAAAGGGACCCGATGGACATATATAAATCAAGCTCCTATAATCACAACGCTACTTGTAAACCAACAAGTTCATCTCATGATTATAAAACTCTAGCGTTATTCCACTAAAAGCCTTTTCTGCACTTTAGATTTATATAGCGTATTTACAAAGCTCGATTAGCTCTAGTCTATGACTCAATATATTAGTATATCATCCCCATAGGATATCCATAATCGACTTGAGGTCAAGTTCCGCTTTTACCTTCCCGATAAATTTATCTTATGTTCCATTATCATACCATTGGAAAAATACTATTCATACTATTATAAACAAATAAACCATTAGATAACACATTGAGTAGTATAATGGCAAACCCTTTTTCCAATCCACCGATAATGCATAAGAGGATATCATTGACTCTTTATAGGAGCTATGGATTCCACTATCTATGAATAATGAATCTACGATACACGAAGTCATACCCCAATGGATGCTTGTTTGTCTCCCTTTAGTACATCAAAGGATACAAGTCAAGTATACGGGTTTATCATCCATCTCGGGATTAAGATGACAACAAATAATTAAAAAAAATTATTTTATTCAAACAGTTATTAATTAAAACAATTCATTTTTTGTCCGATCCAATATAGATTTCACCATTAGAAACTATATCAATGTCTCTACCCATAGAGTCCCACCTCCGACGACCAAGACAAGCCATCATCCCGTTAGGAAGTAGACAACACAACAATCTTAACATGAATAAAGAACTTTATTCCCTCGATTGGGATCATAAGATTTAGACTATCATCTTTAGATTCTTGTCTTTCACATGTTCTTCACATTACATGCATGATCTAAAGATTTAGAATGACAGCTCTTATTAAGTTTACTTATCATACATTCAACTATTATGAACATAAAGATGACAATACATAGATATATGAAATAAACAAATCTTTATTAATAGTCAAAATGTCTCAAAGAAAATTGTTACATTTACTCCTAAGGGCATAAACGCTAACAAAATTATATTGTGTTTAAAAGATTATTAAACATTTTTGCTCAACATAGTTTTTGGCACGACCGGTGGGACTCATTCTCATTTTCATATGCTGTTATAATGGTGATATTTTACTATGATAATCATTTAAATTTAATCACTTGTCATTTTATTTTTCATAATGGCACCACAAGTTACTGTTTACTTCCATCAACTCCTATCCGTTAAGATTACTAGGGAGCAAAAGAAGGTGGGATTTAAGATGACCTTCACAATCACTGGTGCACCTGCTGTTGTCATGGTGCCAAAAGTTCCTGAGGTTTCGAAAACAAAGCAATCTTCAAAGGCCCTTTACAGCAATACTACCAAAGGATTGAAGAAGAGACAAGCAAGGTCCGCCAAGAGAAAGATTAAGCAAGTTGTGAAGGTCGTAGCTATTCTCCTTCCAAAGATCGCCAAGAATGCGAAGGTTAAGGTAGTCAAAACTGTCATGACTTGTCTTGTATAAGTTGTTAAGATTGTAGATCAATGTCTTGTTCAGATTACGATTGGTTCCCCATCAACATTAGCACTGTAGAATCTGTTATGATGACAAGTGTTAAGAAAATATTTAGTCATGCTTCTCCAATAACAAAAGGGGTGGACAGCTTTACTGCATCACCAAATGTTTCGAAGACTCCTAAAAAGAGTATAGAAAAAGGGAAAGTAGTTAGTGAAAGAAATAAAATGGGCTTGGTCACTCAACTTAAAGAAAATTCAATGAGGAAAGTTAGAAGTGGTGGACTGAGAATGCCATGAGTGAATCTTGGGACATTATTCGACAAACAAAACCAAGAGCAAGATGATGAATAATTGATCATTATGACCTTGAATTGTCTAACAACAGAGCTTATTTTTGACACTAAAGTGGAAAGTAGTACAATGGTACCTTATAAGGGACCAATCACACAATCAAAGGGACGTCATATGCATGATTCTTCTGGTCCTCAAAAAATGAAAGATACACCTCCGATAAGCCAAATGGAAGTGTCAACTGTTAATGACAATACATAGTCAATAAAGATGCCAGTTTTAGTTACTAAAATGATAAGCATGGAGGAGCAAGGTGAGTAAATTCAAGAATTGTGAAGGATGCTGAAGTCGTAAGACTCTCTGTACAATTACAAGAAAATATTGGTGTAGGTCAAGTCTGGAATAGGACAAACATCTGCATCCCCAATACCTCAACCAAGCTTGAGAACTAGGATAAGACTTGAGGACGGTGATTATGGATGGAATTCGAGAATATCAAGCTGCTATGTGTATGGCAGTATTAGGGTACCGAAAGCCTTACGCCCATTATGATCAAATCCCTTTCCTTCGACATCATGCAACGCTAAATTTTGAAAATTGCAATGGGATAAATGGGAGATCAAATTAAGATCACATCTCGTCAAATCAAAACCGGATAAGCCTCATCAAATATCCAAATTCAAATAAGAAGATCAGATATTGACCTGTAGAGATAATTCCTCTGATTTGAGCATTTAAATATAGAAATACAACTGTCAAATCCCGACAATTAAGGATAAGGGAATTATCCTCGGGAAACTAGAGATAATGATCTCAGATTTGAGGAAGGCCTATAAAAAAGGCTGAATTCTTCATTTAGTTTTTTACACACTATTTTACTACTCCAAAAGATATTGTAATTCTAATAAGACTAGTGCATTCACAAGTAAACATAGGCAAAGAATTTCTGTTAAATCACTATAAATTTGTGTTCTTTACTTTCTTTCAATTTACATTCTTGATTAATTCGTGGGAGACATCTGTGAGTGTTCCCAGAGATATTTTTGAGTTGACTAAATTTCACCGTCAATATGGACATATAGGGATGCTTGGGCCTAGCGGATGCTAATATCTCGCATGATGAATATTTGCTGTTTTGTTCGTAGAGCTGGAATTCAGTTGCAATGTACCTGCTAATTTTGCTTACCATTCTATTTTAGACTTCGCTGGGACTAATTCTATCCCAAGAGTTATCTTTCCCTCTGTAATAGCCAATTTGGCCGTTTAATTTTATGCAACCTCATTTTATTTCAAAAAAAAAAAAAAAAAAAAGGGGGCAAGTTGATGAAGTTCTAATTAAAGTACTTGGAATATGAATTTGATCATTTGCATGCATCACGTGTAATATCTTAGATAAGATTAGATAGGCACTTAATCACATGAGATATTCGAGCAACACATGTTATATCATGTATGAATTGCCTTATTTTACTTAAGATCATTGTCAGGCTCATGTCGAGGAAACGTAAACCAAATAAGAATAAATTTGTCAAATATGTTGATTCACTCAAAATTTCGAAAAAAAAAAAAAAAATCTCCATTGATTCAATTGAAACACCGGAAATAGAATTTCTATATGTTGATTTGCTTACGAATGTCAAGAGAATAGATAACAGTCATTGATTCGACAAAATATAAAGATAATTAGAAAAGGGAGAGAATAAACTCAAAATTTTATTAATAATAATTGAACATAACCATAGCAAAATTGACAAATCTACTACCTATCTAATTTTAGAAATAAAAATAAAGGAAACTAATTCTATTCTAAAATTAGAAATTAATGTTATTTAAGAGGGAAACAATAAAATAGAGAAATAAGTTTGAAATTGGAATCTTAAATGCAGCTTTTCAAAATAATCTTGGTATCTATGTCGTCTAGTTAACTGGACGGATACAACCGATTAATCAATCAGTGTGTAGCTGTCCACTTACGCGCTGTATCACATGTTACTTTTCTTTATGTTTGTTTATACTTACCGAAACACATCTAGTTGCACAATCTATAGAAGATTTTTCTTCACATAACCCAGAGAAAATTGTTAAACTTACCTTAGAGTTAGGGCTGACAATCTGGGTAGTGACACAACGATACGACTCGAAACTCTTACGAAATTAGTAGGTTTGGGTTTATCATAAATAGGTCCGGGTCAAAATCAGGTCGAACCTGTGAAACACGATTAAATAATGTGTCATTTTCATGTTGACTCGTCAATCCGCTATAACCTGTTTATTAAATGTGTCATATTTGAGTAACACGAATACACAACCCATTTATTACCCATTTTATAAACATATGCAAAAATAGGTTCAGAAATAAGTTAACACGACTCATTTATCACCTATTTTATAAACAGGTTCAGAAATAGTTTAACATGACTCATTTATCACCCATTTTATAAACAGGTTGACAGGTAATCAACGAGTTGACACGGCAATTTGACAATAAACGGGTTATTCATCGGGTTTATGTCAACCTACCAATATACATGTCGTGGGTTTTGTTTTTTGTTTTTACGATTAATAAATTATTTTTTTCGTGTTCGTGTCAGGCCTATTCGTGTCAACTGAGGGAATCAACATGACACGAACACGGCTCGTCAACACGAATTGCCACCCCTACTTAGTGTATATGAGTCTAAATTTTTACTCCTTACTTACTCTTTATTCTTAATTAATACAATTTTAACTAATATAATTATTTAATTAAAAATAATAGGTAAAAATCTAGACTATATACATTTCAAAGTGTATTTGTCTCATTTTCTTGTAACCCAAGTTTAAAATCTAACTTCCAAGGGAGAGGTGTGAAGGGATAAATATTTCATAGGGTGAATTCTACTAATTAATGGGTTATAGTTGGATTGTCCACGACATCTCAAATTCTAGACACAAATATATATTTATTGGTTGAATTAAGATGCATTTACGGGCTTTTTTGCCCCACGAATGGAGTACATTTAAGCCGCCAGATCAAAGTTCGATGGTCAAAAAGATGTTGCTACAAGAGTGTTGTTTTTTCAACTCTCCACATGAGGTTATAAAGAATATTATAAACTTTCTAATTAGATGGGTCCCATTAAATAAATGTAAAATATTAAGAATAATACTTCTTTAATTATGAAAATAATTCATATTTTGAACATTTTAATATTAAGAATAATACTTCTTTAATTATGAATACTAGTTAAACTCCTCATGCTATATATGCACATGAGGAGCAATCCGTATGTTTAGTTTAATTACCATGTCACAGCAAATAAAATCTCCATAAAAACTTCTTCCCTTTGCGCGTCAAGTCGATGAGCAGTAAGGCTATTTTAGAAAAATCTTCAACAAACTTTCGATAGTAGCCGGCCAAACTCAAGAAACTCCTTCCCTCACTTGCGTTCTTATGTTGCTTCCAATTTAGAATAGCCTCAACTTTAGTGGATTCTATCATTACTAACGTCATTTGACACCACATGAGCCAAGAAGGCTACTTCGTCAAGTGTTCGGTGTGTTTCTCTTGATTCTTTGAGTGTACGGGGATATCGTCGATAAATACAATGACGAATTTATCGCATAATCCTAGAACACCTGGTACCAACACTTGATTTAAGAACTTTATAAGGATGAAGATCTTAGGTTCAAGTATTGGGAGACGCGAAGAAATCTTGAGGGCCACTAGGTGCCTATAGAGGACAGTACGTATGAGTAATAAGAATAAGACCTTACTATACTATGAGTCCCGATAGGTGGACCCCATGAGGTGTTGAGGCGTCACAACATCCCTATCTCACTCCACGTGAAGGCCGAACCAAACCACAAGAGCTACCTCAAACTACAAAAGAAAGTGAGGTTTTTGAGTCATAGTTCATTACTTACATGCAGAAACGACATCCGATCCCTAACCTCTCCATCATCCTCAGACTAATATAGTTATTTGATCAAAATGATATTAATAAAAAATAAGAGATAAAAATCTAGACTCATGCACTCTAAGAGAGTATTTGTTTCCTTTTCCCTAAATGTTGAGATCATGTTTATACACCGAAGCTTCTTTCCTCATTTAGTTAATGTTATGTAGGGCTTACCAAATTTGAGTGCATCCTAACCATGGTGCTGGTGGCATAGTGACAAGGATGCTTTCTCTTGGCGCTCTCTCATTCACAGACCAGGATTCGAATACCTACGTCCTCGCATCAAGTCTTTGCTTTAAAAATAGAAACACATGCATGTGGTAGGTGTAAAGGAAAAGTGGTGAATAGGTGAAATTTAGGTCTCATTCGTTTCACAGATTTGAGTTTTTAATTTGAGCTGAGATGTAATATTTTTTGAGATTTTTAATTGTATCAAAAAAAATTAGATATAATATTTTCTAAAAACTTTTAAAATTTAAAACTCGAATCGAAAAAATAAACGAGCCTTTAATTTGTAAAAGAGAGGAGTCCAGGATTAAGATTTTGACTATTACACCTATGAGACCAGTTGATTCTTTAATAGGATGTTGAGTGGGGATGTGAGAATACTGACGATCCCTTTTCAATTGGAAAAAAAAAATATTTTGTTAGTGCATCCTAAAACGGAGGAGGAAAAAAAAAACATCATTATTAGTACATCGCTCCTTTGGAGATACAAAAACTATTTTTCTGCTTTCAGTACGTTACTATAAAACCAAAACAAAAAGGTACTGCGCGGTTATTCTTTTAGAGTGTAATTTAATTATAATTTTTAAATTAAATTTGAGTTATAATTTAAATTAAACTTAGAATTTAAATAAAATTAAGTAAAATTAAATAAAATTAAAATTTTAAAAAATATAAATTTAAATAAAGTTAAAATTTTAATTATTTTTTTTTTAATTTTTTAACAAAAGAACATACCCTACGTTCCTAAACTTTATTTGCATCGGCAACGATGCGCCAAAGTCATCATAGTTCTAGTCGTGTGCAATTTACTCTTCAAATTATAAAGACATATATTATTATTATTATTATTATTATTATTATTATTATTATTATTATTATTAGAGAAAAATTGACAAATATCTTGAAATATATAGGTTTTGATTTTTACTTTATTTTTAATTATTTTTTAGTTAAATAGTTATATTAATTACAAGTAAAAGGTAAAATTTAAGCAGTGTTTAGAATTAATCTCATTTTTATTTTTTACATTTTTTAAGAAAGAAAAAATGAAAACTTTTTTAAAATGATGTTTGGCGTAATAAAAATAAAAATATTTTTTATTTTTATTTTTTCTTTTTTTTAGCAGAGAAAAAAATATAGAGATATTAATAAATTTTTTATACTGAAAATAATTTCTTGATAAAATTACTAAACATATTTTTAAAAATAATTTTTATTTGAGATTAAAAATATTTTTATTTTTATTTTTATATAAAAAATAAAATTATTTTAAAATGAATTCTAAACGTGTACTTAAAGTTTTATTTATTATTATTATTATTATTATTGTGATTTTTTTTGCTTTTTTCTGTTTTCTTTAAATTTAAATTACAGACTAGTTTGAGGCTGACAAATAACAAATGGTGGTGATGGCGCAATGAAATTCAGCCACACTATTCCTATAGCGGCCGAAGGGACGAAATAGGACAAAGTCACAAAACCAAGGCATTTGACAAAAAAAATGTCTCGTATAAAAGCAGATTTAGGGGGCCTTTCTCTGATTCCCTTTTCTTCTTCTCTTGTCCGCTCAGAGGAAGCTTATCCTCCAGAACTTCAAGAGGAGTAGCTTCTGGTTTGGTTTGAGGTTCTTCTGAACTGGAATTTTCCTGCTCATCATGGCTTGCAGACTTGCAGATTCTGTCTTCCTTTTCACGGTTCTCTTTCCATAATTCAGACACTCCAAAGTTTTTTTTTTTTTTTTTTTTTTTTTCGGGTTGTTGAAAATTTGTTGTTTGGTTTGAGTTTTTTCAGGGACCCCATCAAAACCCAGTTCGAATTCAGAGGCTTGCAGCTCATTATTCGCCAGGTACCTCTCTCTCTCTCTCTCTCTCTGTTGTTGCCGTTTTTATTTCTTGAAAGTTTTGATTTTTGGTTGTATTTGGATTTTAATGGTGTTATGTTGCCAAATGGGTAATTTGTAGTTAACTTCTTTTGTTTGTCTAGAGTAGTTGAAGTTGCTCACAAATAGCTTGTAGCTGCATTCCTCTTTTAAAGCAGAATTCGGTTTAGTGATTTTAAAGATAAATAGTTATTTCAAATAAAGCATCAAACTTTTGATTTCAATTTTAAAGCAGATGGTGTTTGACAGAAAATCTAAGTTAGAGTACGTACAAGATTACGAAGTTGGTGTGGTCAACAATTATGTAAAGTCTTGCATTGGTAGTAATCAAACTGCCAAACGGATTAAATCGCCCAGAACAAACAAATTCGTGTGATTTGGTTTAGTTTGTTTTTAGAATTAGTCTAGTTTAGCACTTTAGTTTGCTATTTTGAATTTTGCTCAAACCACAATTTTGATTTCGTTTGCAGCTACTGCATTTGACAAACTACAGAAATCAAAACTAAACCAAAACTTTAATTTTCTTTATTTTGGTATGATTTTTGTTTTAATTTTTCTATGAGATTATATGAAAAAAAAAAAAAATGGAACTTTAAGCAGCACAAAGTTAGATGCTCAAATAGGGAAGCCCAAATTGAAACAAATCATGAAATGTGGTTTCGTTTGGTTTGGTTTGTAATTTTAGGCTATAAATTGCCCAAACCAATCCGCAACCACCCCTAATCGATAGTTTGGTTTGTGTAAACCTTGCCTCTGGCCTTATAGTCTCATTTTCTGAATATCATTGGCAATGTGTAACACATTCTTGTGATGGGCAGGCATCTCTTCTTTGAAATGGGACGACATTCTTCAAAAGAGAGTAAAATGCCGGCGATTTTTAAAGGCCAATAGAAGGACTAGATTTGTACAAGCTGTGGCTGTTCCAGTTTCACCATCTCCGCTAGATACTGCCGAGTACAGAGAACAATTAGCTGAAACTTATGGTTTCAAACAGATTGGAGAACCACTTCCCAACAATGTTACACTAAGGGATGTCATCGAAAGTCTTCCAAAAGAGGTACTTATTCTCGATTACAAAAGGCAGGCTATTGTTTCAACTGAACTCTATATAGCTTTTTGTAAAAATTATCTCTTTGAATTTAACAGTGTTAGAATTGGTCCTATCATTGGTCTGTTCATTAGCAATACTGTTTACTTCTATTCAAGTACACTATAATTTACCAGGAATTTCTTAACTCAGCAAGCAATAGTATCCTAAATGGTTTTGAACTTTAGAATAAAACATAGAGATATGTTTTTGATTCCTTTTGTTTTCTCTTCATTTTTTTCTACCTTCAGGTGTTTGAGATTGATGATGTAAAATCTTGGAAGTCGGTTCTAATATCCGTTACTTCTTATGCGTTGGGGCTCTACATGATATCAAAAGCCCCATGGTATCTACTTCCTCTGGCTTGGGTGTGGACAGGGACTGCGGTTACTGGGGTTCGTTCTTCACTTATTCCTTTGTATTTTATTGCTATTAAAGAGAAATCCATCTCTTTGTTTATTCCTTTTGTTTTGATACCTGATATGCATCCAAGCCAAATGCTTTATATTTTCCCCCACTTTTTAGTTCTTTGTTATAGGTCATGATTGCGCACACAAATCATTTTCAAGAAACAAATTAGTTGAAGACATTGTTGGAACGCTGGCCTTTTTGCCGCTGATATACCCATATGAACCATGGCGGTTCAAGCACGACCGGCATCATGCAAAAACAAACATGTCTGTGACTTTCCTTATTATTTTCTTTGTTATCTGACTAATTGTTATTGTTTGTTCTATTTTTCTCCTGCCTAGTATATCATCTTCGCAAGTCATTTTATGGTGGAATATTTTCTCTTCATAAGCATGTCTACAATTTTGACTAACTGTGAGTAAGATTTTGCAATATCTTCTACATATAAGTTGGTATAAGAATTACTTGTCAAAACTACATGTAAATTGTGTTTAAACTGTTTTCTTTCTTTATGCTCTATATTATATTAATTTTACAAGTCTTATCTTTTTTCTTTCTTTTTTTTTTTTTTTAATATCATGACAGAACCTTTTTCCTTTATTCTCTGTTTCCAGGCTAGTTTGTGCTAAATCTTATCTCAAACTTTTGACTCATGTCTCCATTCATGACTTAAGACTTTTTTTTTTCTTGCGTTTTTTGGTGTTAAACAACTTAATTTTGTAAATCTTCAGGCTTTTTGAGGATACTGCTTGGCATCCTGTTTTGGAAGAAGAGTTCAATTCGTCTCCTGCTTTGCGCAAGGCCATTATATTTGGATATGGCCCATTTCGGCCTTGGATGTCGATAGCTCATTGGTATACTACCTATATCTAATTTTGCTGGCCTATATGTCACTGGGGTAAACATTGGATTTACAATCAGTACATGTGTTTTTCAATATTTTGCTTCCTAATAGGTTGATCTGGCACTTTGACTTGAAGAAGTTCAGACCAAATGAAGTAAACAGGGTGAAGATAAGTTTGGCTTGTGTGTTTGCTTTCATGTTCATCGGATGGCCGTTGATTATCTACAAGACGGGGATTATTGGATGGATCAAGTTCTGGTTGATGCCGTGGCTGGGCTATCACTTTTGGGTAATGTTACTTCCTAGCAGCTTCTACTTATTTGATTCTTGCAGTGTTAAAACATGTTGTTTTGAAGAAAACCCATTGATGGGGGGCGGCTGGGGGGGAGTGGGTTTGGGAAATCTCTGTAGATATAATTCTGTTCTTCAGTAGCTTAATAAAAGGTTAACATATCACGACACCAACATTTGTTCTACGTCATTGCGTTGCCAATTAATTATTGGAAAATTGTGATGAATGTCCGTTTCGGATGCCAATTAACTGGCGTCTTACAATTGTTCATGCAAAATACTTTGACTCGACGATCTGTTGATTATTTCTTTGATTAGATAGTCTTTGTTCAAGTTAGAAATCTTCAATATCCCTGTCTAAAAATTCTTCTACTTGACTTTGAAGATGAGTACCTTCACAATGGTCCATCATACGGCTCCTCATATACCTTTTAAAAACTCGGATGAGTGGAATGCGGCTCAGGCACAACTTAACGGAACAGTTCACTGTGACTACCCTCGTTGGTACTGTTTGTTCGTGCCCCAATTTTTTTTTTCTTGTTTAACTCATGGTTTTCATTAATTGTATTTTGTTCATTTTGATGCAGCCTAATAGTGTCTATTTTTTCTTCTTTTCTTGTTTCCTTCTACAATCATCTGCTTGTAACATGTCAGTGTTTGTTGATCTATTTTCTTTTGGACAGGATTGAGATCCTATGCCATGACATCAATGTCCACATCCCCCACCATATATCTCCAAGGATTCCGAGTTATAACTTACGCGCAGCTCACAAATCCATCCAAGAAACATGGGGAAAGGTACATTTTTGTTCATCTCTTCCAAATATTATGCTACTCAAGGGAAATTGTGATGAATTTCTGTCTTGAACGCTTCTTTTCCCCTCCCAAAAAAATGACTGAATTTTTCTGTTTAAATTATGGCCGTATTTACATAATTAATTAAGATTTCTGTGAAGATTGCATTGGTGATTTTCCTTGGTAAATCAATTATTCACTGGTAAACTGACATGAATCAAAATGTTAAGAACATTTTAACAAATGCGTCCAAAATTTGTACCATTATGCAAATACGCTATAGAATGTGGCATTTGAGAAAGCCTATTTGTATGTGGTCCACAGCACATGGAAATGAACTACATTTTTTTTTTTTTGGTCTTTGCATTGGGAAAACATAAATATGTCTATAATGTAGTTATCGATATTAAAGCAGATTTAAGTTGAGTACATCATGAAACTAGATTCTTTTCTTAGCATTGGGAACTTAATAAATATGTCCATTAATTTTATGTGATTATTGCTATGAACATATAAAGATAAGGTGTGCGAAGGCCGTTTGAGGTGGTTCGGGCATGTCTAACGTAGACTGCTAGAAGCACCAGTTCGTGCTTGGGATGACATTCTTATACCTAATACTAGGAAAGGGAGAGGTAGACTAAGAATTACGTGGACCGAAGTCGTTAGGAAAGACATTCTAGATCTAGGCCTTCAGGAAAGTTTAATTTCGAACAAAGCCGTGTGGAAAAGTGAAATTCATATAGCTAACCTCAATTAAGTTGGGATTAAGGATTCTTGTTATTGTTGTTGTATTGCTATGAACATATAAAAAAATGATTAAAAAAGTTCCTGCCAATGGGTTTTTTCACAGAAGTTGAATTCAAAATCAAAATTACTGACTTAAATCCATGAACCAAAGGGCCCTTTTAGATGAGTACTCATGATTAATGACTCATTTGATTTAATTCTTGTCCTTTTTGCCCTTCTAATCACAGTATTTGAATGAGGCTATGTGGAATTGGCGTTTAATGAAGACAATAATGACAATGTGCCATGTGTATGACGAGGAAAACAATTACGTTGCTTTTGACCAACTTGCCCCTGAAGAGTCTCAGCCCATTGGCTTCCTCAAAAAGGTGATGCCTTGATTATGCTTGAGAATTTGGACTCTCTCTTCTCTTGTGTGCCTTGTGGTGGGGTTCACAAACCCTTTTTGGTTGTTTCTTATCTCTTTATCTTATTTATCCTCATCTTTCTTGGGTCAAGATAGGTATTCTAACGAAATCCCATTATTCTTTTACAAGTTCTTCATTGGATTGTACTCTTTCTTTCTAAAGATATTTGATTGGGTAGAGAAAATAATCAAATATTTCAAGGAAAGGAACCTTCTTGGAAGCTCACTAAATTGGGTTCATTACATAGATGCAAAGAGCAATTACGTTTTGGTGTTTTATTTGATTGAGTAGAGAAAATAATCAAATATTTCAAGGAAAGGAACCTTCTTGGAAGCTCACTAAATTGGGTTCATTACATAGATGCAAAGAGCAATGACGTTTTGGTGTTTTAGATTATATAGGAATGAAACCTTTTGTGAGTGTTTATTAGATGGATTTAGAAACATGATTCTAGATCCTGATTCAGAATCAGTGTTTATTTACAGTGATTCCGAATCATGATTTAGAATCAATGTTTGGTTTGGATGATTCTGAATCATGATTCGAAATCTGATGTGATGTTTTAAATCAGAATCACTGACCCCACTCTTAATCTAAGGTGATTTAAACTTCTAATTCTTAATCATGGTTTTAAAATCATGGTTTTAAAATCATGAATCAAAGTTTTAGTTCCAGAATCATGATTGTTATAAGGTAAAAAGATGATTTGTTTATTAATAAAAAAGTAATCCTGGCCTGGAGGATTCTCATTGGGCGATCAGAACCTCCTTGTTTTCAGTTTTTGCCATATTTTATTCATAAACCCTCTTTACATCTCAGATTTTGCCCAGATGGGTTTGGAACTAACTGACCTTATAAGTTAAACTAAACCAAGAAAAATGTGTCATTTGTCGGAACTACTGTCACTATTGTCAGGAGCTGACATGATTTCCCTTTATCATAGCATTTTCTCTTTTATATATATATACATATAATATACTCTTATATATATATATATATATATATATACACATATACTCATTTATATATATACATATACATACTCTTTTATATATTTACATGTACATATATTGGATTGTAGTATGCACTGACACGTAGAAGCAAGGTTAACATGACGGTTATTTTATGTATACTGAAGTTGGAAAAGTGTAACATTAAAAAATCTATTTATCACAAACTAGGGTTACAAGTTTTTAAAGTCTGTATTATAAAATAAATGTCATGTTATACTTCTACTTTCATATGTTACGTTGTAAATCGGTCCTTCGTGAATTATTTATGGCAAACTGTTTTTTTTTTTTTTTTTTTTTTTTGAAAAAGATAAATACATATTTATTTATATAGTTTGTTTTGACCCTTAAAGATCAGTTTCAGTAATTTTACGTGGGAGCAGGCATAGATCTTATGTTAGTTGCCTTGGGCCAATCTACGTGGCCTAAAGATAATCTTAAAGCATGGTTCTGTTCTTATTTGTCGTTTTCTCCATACAAATTGCTTTTTGGGGTTCTTGTTAAATTTGTTTGTTTCCTTCACTCGTCACAAATTTTCTTCATTTCCAGACCTGTTTCATCAAATTGGTACTTAAGAGACTTAAAAAAGGGCTATGAGATGAAATCTTGTTGGATACAATTTGCAGCTAGTCTTGGGCAAAAAGTTAAAGCAAACTTTAGCTCGTCTAAGGTTTCATGAAATTCAGTTTTGAGACCTTACATGGGTATGATTATGAGCATATTCGTTGCACGAGTAAAAAGGTCATAAATAGCATCACTGATATTTGAGGCGTGTAAAATCAGGTCATCTGAAGCGATAAGGCTGCAAAGAGCCAACGACTTACAACTTTATGTAAAGTAATTTGAATCGTAATATCTCTCAGCAAGTTAGTTGTTGCAACTGCTCACATGCAAAGAGAATCTCTCTCTTAACACAAACATATTAGAAGGAAATAGGGAGAGAGATTAGCTTTGGGAAAGCCGAGGTCAAAAGAAGTGAATAGGGTTTGTCTGAAAAAAATAAAAGAGACGTCCATTGGATCGCACGCTTTTTTAAACGTAGAATGATGGTCCATAAAATTCTAAACTGTTAAATTTAAACTAAAATTCTACCGGTTCAGATTGATGTGTCCATCATTTAACATTTGATAAGTAGCATGCATGGTGCAAGCAAATAGTTTGAAAAAAATGTCCTAAATGGTGAGAGAAAAAGGACGCTTGAGGAGGATACCGGAATTTCAAGCTATGATTGTTTGAAGTTAAAGCGATCAATTTCATTTCTCTTTTAACAATATCACATCTCGTTAAAAAATATAACTGAAATTGTAGATGCCTCACCAAAGCTATATTATAGTTAAGCCATCACTTTCATTTCTGTTTTTGTTATTGACCAAACCCTATATATCAAAGCTCATCAGAGCTCTGGAGTAAGTATACATCTCTAAGCTTTTCTAACCTACATATGGTATTACTCCCAACTTACATGACCAAAAAGAATATGGCACAACTATGTATGTCAAGACAAAAAAAAAAAAAAAAAAAAAAAAAAAAAAAAAAAAAAAAAGGCACAATCTCTCAAAAAAAAAAAAAAAAAAAAAAAAAAAGAAAAGAAGGCACAATCTCTCAAAAAAAAAAAAAAAAAAAAAAATTGAGATCCAATCATATGATGGGAGGAGGTGGAGTTTCCCAAATATCAAACACATTCTCCTCACTATGTAGAGCAAAAAGCCTATCCCCACCAATGGAGAAATCACAAATAGAACCTCCATAGCTTCTCCTAAGCCTAGAGGTCAAGACCCAATCAGGTGCACAAAAAACGGATATACAATCATTCATGGAAGAGAACAATTGCCCTTCATGCAAAGCTAACTTGGGATAACAAGGCTCATCAGGCATTTTCCCCTTCATGAGCCTACTTCTTGAGCTCCACCTCACACTCCCACCATTAACCCTCAAGTCAATGAACCCCAAATCCTCAAACTCATTCACCACACAAACTGAATTGCTCTCCTCCATTGCTATGGCATCCCTCACCCTCTTCTCATCCACAGTTATGGCGGCACTGATGTCGGACCAATTCCAAACCATCTTTCTCTCTCTAAAATCAACCAAACTAATGTAACAATTATCCTTTCTAGGAAACAAAGTGGCAACCAACAAACAATTGTTTCCATTCAGCCATTGAAGCTTGTCAGCATCACCAAGTGACCAACCTGGTGGTTCATAAAAGAAATCAACTTGCTTTCCACTGACTTGGTCCCAAACCCCAATTCCATATTCATTACTTCTCCCTCTACAGCTTGAGAAAATCTTGTAATCTTGGCTAAAACTCAAAGCCCCAGCAGTGAAACTTTTAATCTGATTATCATGATTGACTTGAAATCTATGTCTAAGTTCACCACTTGATGAACTAAACAACCCCATTCCACCATTTCCTCTCCCAAGCCTCTCACAAACACTGATCACAACATTCTCAGAGTCAACCCAACCAACATCGTTGACCCTTTGGAAATCAAGGCTAATTGGTGGGTGCTCCTCTAGCATCCAATCATAGACATGGACCATGCTGCCGTGTGCCACGCAGCAGCCGCCGTCGGGGCCCGCCCTTATGGCGGTGCCGTCGCCTGGGGCCTGCCCCGTTACCGAGCGGGATAACCGCAGCCTGTTGCCGTCGAATTGCCCCCATTTCGCGGACCGGACGTGGTCCAATAGCCCGTAGAATGAGGCCTCCCGGTAGAGGAGCTTCTCCGGGATGTTGGGGGGGAGATGGAGCTCCTGCGTTCGGAGGAGATCGAGGAGGACGGAGAAGCAATCCGGGTTCCGGTCGATGAAGTATTCGGTTCCGGTTCCGCCGGAGTTTTCGGTTTCGGATTGGAAGTTCCAGTCGCCGTCGAACATGGCGCCGAACATGGAGTTACGGCCTGCGTTGGCGAGGGTTGTGGATGTCGTCTCGAAGATTTTGCCTCCGACGTTGAATCTCACCCTGTCTCTCTGAATTCCCATGGAGGGAAATTGGAATTGTAACTTTCCAGGGAAAATTGTGTGAGAAAAAGGAAGGAAGAAAGAAAAACAAGGGAATGCTAGAAAGTTCGATTGGATAGAAATGGGAATATGTACTGGAGAGTTTGAATAAAGAAATGGGGTTGTTTGAAGATTTTTTTTGTTATTCCCTTGAGAAATGAACTTTCCAGGGAAAATTCTGGGAGAAAAGGGAAGAGTATTCGGATTGAAAAACGCGTTTCCTACCTTCAAAGTGTTTGATTAAAGAGAAACGAGAAGAAAATGGAATTGTTTGAAAATTGTTAAGAGTTTTAAATGGGAAATGGTGAATCCTAACTGGGAAAGGCTTTGTTTCAACGATTATAGAGAGAGAAAGAGAGAGAGAGAGAGAGATGGATTATTGAGAAGCCATGAGAATACCTGGTTTAAGTAATATACAGAAACAGAACGCCATGAAAAAGAATAAGAAGAAGAAACAGGGGAAGTTGAAGGATTTGATGAAAGAAAGGAGAGTTTTATGAAATTCTGAGGAAATGAAGATCTGGGTATTGGAGAGAGGAGAAAAACAGAGATGGGCTTTTAAATTCGTGGGATTTGGTGCAAAGGGATTGGAGAAATTGGAGCAGTTGAATTTCAAAATAAATAAATAAATAAATAAAGACTCTCTTCTCTCCTCTCTTTCTCTCTCCTCTTTCTTTCTTTACTTTTCTTCCTCCATGTTTTTCTCTCTCTTTTCACGTCTTTGTGTGTCTTATGGTCTTCCCATGGTCCGAATTTCTCCCTCACATATTAAAGTATTCTGTTCTGTGGTGGGGCCTACACTAGATCTTTCCTTCTCCTTAGATCACCACCGTCGATTGGTTTCATATTAATATCTTCAGGATCTAGAGATCATCATACGGTGGGGACACTGTGGACTACTTATTAAGGGCTCAAGTATTGCGTCCCACACAACATCTTTTGCTGTACAGTCATATACAAAAGCATGTCTTGTGGAGCGTCTTTAATGTTTTATCTTTCTTTTTGTACGATTTTGATGAAATTCTTTTGAAAGGGAAATATACTCACCAAAAAGGGGGGAAAAAACAAAAAGATTTGAAGTCTTCTGGGTGAAGGAAAATGGAGTGGCTTATTAATTTCTCTTCTTTCTTCCCCCAATCATGTCACTAATTAGGGTTTTTATCCATTTACGTCATCTTAGGGTTCTCATCACCTTGAGCTTGATTGGATGGATGACTTAATGCCTTTATTTATTTATTTAATTTTCCCAATTCTGTTAATAATAAAGTTTTTTATTTACTTCACTTATTTGAGTTAAAATATTATTTTATGTGAAAATTTTTTATTATAATAAAAAAATTAAATGTGATTGTTTTTAAAAAAATTTTACTGTAATAAAACTCAAATTTTAAATTTAAATTAGTAAAATGAACGGACCATGTGACAATAAATGTGAATGAAAGTGGGACCTTTGGGAAAATTTTGGTTGTTAATATTGACTTTGTTCAAAAACTTTTGGCTAAGAGAAGCCGTCTTTTGATCTCTTCCCTTTAATACTTAAAGCAAAAATAAATGATTTCAACACTAAAACAAGTGAGACTTGAGTCTCTTTGCAAAGTCAACCCTTCTTATAATTCTGCTCTCTCAAAAATTATTGAATACAAAAAAAAAAAAAAAAAAAAAAAAAAAAAAAATCATATTAATAGGTTCTCTCACAAATTTGAATTAATAATTAAAATTACTAAGAATTAAATAAGCTATAAGAGTTTGTAAAATAGAGATTATTCAAAACAATGATACTTGAGTCTCTATAATTTGGTTTGGCTCATGCCTAAAGTTTATTAGCCCTTTTGTCCATGCTGATTTAGCTTCTCTTGATTAATAAAGATAGGTTTTCCTTTAAAAAAAAAAAAAAAGGTTTTTTGGCCACAAGTCATTACCAAAATATTATTCAAAATTAATGGCATTTTTAAATAGTTTGTAACATAACCAAAGCAAAATGGTGGAGATATCAGTGAGATATGACAAATATAGCATTCAAAGTCTATTTGTTCATTATTGTCATCATTATACTAATACCCTAGTGATCACTAACAAAAAATTAGGATATAAATGGCACATATTTACCTTGCTTTCCCATTTCCCCTAATTAATTATTGTTTATGTTCAATTTTAGCAAATTTGGGGAAAACGTCCCGTTTGTATTGCCTCATTACACATGTATTCTTCAACAACCCATTTTCTTCTTTCGTGACTGCGGGTCGGCTACGGCACATTAACACGCTTTTGGTTTCTTCGCAAAGTACTAAACGTCTGTATCAATCTATGTTTTCAAGAATCTCCTACACAATTTATCATATATATATATATATATATATATGATCAATATTATATATATATATATATATATTATATTCATGTGTCAATTATCAAATAAGTTGAATGTGTATAACACATGCATATACTATATATTTCTCTATAATCCATGTGTCAATTCCCCTTGAGTTTTAAACTTTAAAAATCGAATCCATGCTTGGCATAAGAATAGCACATTAGTAATTTGGAACTGAATAATATTCTCTACACTTAAACATTTTAAGCTTAATTTGCCCTACGTTTTAAGGTATTTAGCATTTTTTTTTTCCCTTGACCTGTTTTTGATTTGACAACTTGTCTTGCAAATTCCCATTTTTGATAAAGTATCTGTGAATTTGATGAAATACAGTAGGGTATAGTTTAAATCGATGATAACAATCAAAATTTAAACGAAAATGGCCTCATATATGTTATGAGCTCATTTGATATGTTTTGAGCTTAAAATTTGAGTTTTGCTTCTGATATCAAAAACTAAATTTTTCGAACTCTAATAAAATCACATCTCAACTTAAATTACAAATTCGCAATAAAGCCATTTCAAACTGTTGCCATTTTTTTTTTTTTTTTTTTTTTTTAAATTCAACCATCTGTAGTAAATTTAGTTTTACTAGTCTCTCACAACAATTATTAAATTTTTGCTACAGATTTGACAAAAAATCAAAAAATTAAAAACTCAAATAGGAGGTTTGAAAATCAAAAATGTAGGAGGTAACGTGTCAATTCATTAACAGTTCAAGGGTAATTAAAGTGGCAAAGACCCTACATACTTGTGTATTGATTTCTTCAACATGCATGTTAGTTGTACATCAACCACAGATTTAGATTTAGAATACGTTTGATTGAAAAATTTAAATTATAATTTAAATTATGATTCATAATTTGTTATAGTATTTTTCTCATAAAAAATATACATAAATCGAAAATGATTCTAATCTCATGATTTTAATCCATGAATAAAAAAAATGTATACATATATTTCAATTTCCCTTAGGTGTTTATCTTTTTTTTTTTTTTTTTTTTCCCCACTAAAAAGCTTTTACTTGTAGTTTGCTTGTTACATATTTATATTAGTTAGCTTTCCTATATTTCTAATTCGTCCTTCAATTTTTAAGCCTTAAATTTTGTACTTTGTTGCAACATTTTTAAACATAAAAACTCATTGAGGACAATTATAGTTTGTTCAGCAGTACTAAATAAGAAGTTTTTTTTTAGTCTATAATAGAAATTTATTGTCACACAATGTTAAAATTTTCATTCTTTGTGTTTTTTTTTTTTTTTTCTTATATATGTATGGCCCGCTAAAATAATACATCCAACACTGTTGTATGTATGCTAAAGGAAAAAAAGACAATATTCTTGATAGTTCACCCTCTAGGAATTGCTTGCTATGAGGAGATAGATCCTCAACCAGAAAAAAAAAAAAAAAAAAAAAAAAAAAAAAGACCAATTAAAAGAAGGACTATATGGATGATCAAGATTAGTCATAACATACAGTCTGTAATTGATATTGGTGGCTTGTAGAAATTTACAAATCAAGAAGATCCTATATAATATTGATATTTAACCCTAATATTGGTGGCTTGTAATTGATATTAGTGTTGTACCTTTTTAATGTCAATGTCACGCTCAATGACTCTGTTGTTATGTTTCATAGCTACCTATATTACATTGAGAGAACGTAGAATATTATATATATATATATATATATATATATATATATTAACAATCTTGAATCATTGCAATGAAGACCATGAAGTACTACATAAGACAAAATAGAAAATGCCTTGAGGGAATATGATGATTTGTGATTAATAACTACTCAAGGTATCTTCCAAAACTAAAAAGAAAAATATTCATTTTTCAGTTAGCTTGATGATGACATTACTAATAGAAGTTTTCTTTAACTCAAAGAGAACAACCACTTTTATCATTGTTCTATTTGTCTTTGTCTTTTTTTAGTTGCTCAAGGACTTGTTACTAGTAGTCATCACGTTACTTTCTATCTGTAAAAGCTATGTGGCAATATATAATAGAGGATATGGATTAAGTGTAACTAATACCAATTCCAATTGATTTAATGAGCAACTAAAGTTTGTTTAAGCAAAAACCCTTTTCATTGGGTTTGATTGTTTATTATAATGCATTAGTTTAAGTAAATTTAAGGGCACCAAACTGTATGCTAAAAAAGAGGCTCACCAAAGACATAGGCAAATTCTAATCATTTAATTAGTAATTAGTATGTTATAAGTAATAGCCTCTTCTTGGTTTTAGGAGCCAGTCCCTATTATTTGACTATTGTTTTACTACTATTAAATTAAAAGGAGAAATGTTTAACTGATGAATCGCCTTAAACAAAAATATTTTAACACATTATAGGATCTAGATTTTCTATTTAATTTTTAATGTCTCAATTAATATCAAAATCATACTATACATTCTCATAATAAACACTAAAAAATTAATTAAAAATAATTTAAATTTTTATATGATATAAAATAATTTAATTAATTTGACACTAATTAAAATATTAAAATTTTAACCGATGATGATCTGAGTTCAAAAAATGTTGCGTTAAACATATCCCAAGGTCATAAAGAAAGAGATTGATGGAAAGAAAGACAATTGATTATTCACCAAATAAAAATAGCACTTTAAGACTTAGATTCAAGAGTTCAAACAATGAGTTTTTAATTTGAGTTAAGATGCCATTTTTCAAAATTTTTTTATTATTAAAATGGTTAACGGGTTCTTGTTTTTTCGAAGGTTTTTATTATAATAAAACTTCTTTAACTTCTATTTTATTGGAATTTTCTGTACTTCTTCATTCAAGATTGAAACAAATGAGCAAAACAAATCACAAGCTGCCAATTTTCAAAAGATTTTATTAAAATGGTCAACGGGTTCTTGTTTCGAAAGGTCATTATTGCCCCTTCTTTAACTTCTATTTTATTGGAATTTTCTGTACTTCTTCATCGATTGATCCATTAAAAGACTTTTCTTCATTGGAAATAGGCATATAATTTTGTTATTTTTTTTCGTATCAATATCTCATTATACAGTATTATTGAAAAAAAAAAAAAAAAAAAAAAAAAAACATACATATCATTTATAGTGATTAAATAATTTGCCGTATGCTTCAGGGTTGACATTTATATTAAAACTCTACCGAAGAAATATTTAAGGTGAATTTAACGTATTTGGATAATGATCTTAGTAGGATGTAGCAATAGAAGAAAAAAGTTTTCTTTCTAATTTTTTGTCCTTTTTTTAATACAGAACATAGGATGTAGCAAATAGAAGAAAGAATTTTCTTTCTAATTTAATGTTTTTTTTTTTTTTTATAAAGACAATATGGACTTTTAATTCATGAATTTAGAATTATGATTCAGAATCATAAATGAAAGTAAAAAACAAACATCCCATATTTTCAAAACAACAATCACTCAAGAGAGAGTGAGGGAGAGGTTTTTTTTTCCTTCTTTTTGTTATAGGAGAGTTTAATTTGTTGAAATGCATTAAAGGAGTAAATAATTAGATGGCTTTCTCAACAAAAAAAAAAAAAAAAAAAAAAAAAAAAAACAAAAAAACAAATAAATAGATGGAGACACACTTTATTATGAAAAGTAGAAGGCGACAAAACAAAAATAAAAATAAAATAACATTATATGTACGTTCATAAAATAAATAGTGCATTTAGAATTAGTTTTAAAATAATTTTATTTTTTGTATGAAAATAAAAATAAAAACGTTTTTAATCTCAGATAGAAATTATTTTTGAAAATACGCTTAGTAGTTTTTTCAAAAGATTATTTTTAATATAAAAAATTCATTAATGTATCTCTCTCTACTTGAGAGAGAAGAAAATAAAAACAAAAAATAAAAAATGATTAAAAGTTATTTTTCATTTATCTCTCATTTTATACTAAACTAAAAAATCATTTTTATTTCTGTTTTTTGTATTTAATTGTGCCAAATACTGTTTCTCTTCTGTTTTCATTTTTTTTCCAAAAAAAACGTGAAAAACAAAAACGAAAACAACTTCAAACACAACAAAGTTGCATTAATGAAATTATTAAAAAAATTGTGAACGCATTCTTGTTAGGAGATTGAGTATTATACTTTTATTTGTTTTCTTCTTGATCTTTTAGATTTATGGTATTATGTTAAGATATGAAAAATAAATTGTTATAGTTGTATTAAATTTTTATTTGAATTCCATATCTAACAGTTATGGAGAGGTATTTAATGAAAAGAAAATTAGATTCACCGCTTCCTAAAATAAAAAATGACAATAACGCAAAATTAAGTAGAGAGGATATTGATCTCGAAAATCTTCTATCAGATCCTGGGCTAAGACCTCCAATTTCAGATGTTTGGTTGGAAGATTTAAATCACGTGATTCAAACCATTTTCGATTTATGTGTATTTTTTGTGAGAAAAAATACTGTAACGAATCACAAATCATGATTCGAATCAGGAAACGAATCCCTCTACTAAACATCATGTGGGAGATGAAGTTTGACAAGCATACATATTGAAAGGGTAATCTTCACAGAAAGCATCAAATTCATTTGAGAAATATTCACCACCTCAAAAACCATTTTGATCTTTTGTCTTTTTTGGTTCTCAATTTCAGATTGGAATTTATCAAAGTTCATCTTTTGTTCTAATAAATACACAAAAGTGTATCTAGAACAATCATCAATTTGATAAAGTTATCTTTTCCTCCTCAAGTCACATTATATCACAAATATTGGTATGAATCATATCAATATTTGAGTATTACGCTCGTCTAGGAAAAGGTTTCTTAGTCATCTTTGATTTCAAATTTTTATCCTTTTTAATATCTTTTCCAATTAATCAAACCATGTTTAGACATATATTTCAAAGATCTAAAATTTAAGTGTGAAATTGATGCCAAACATCAAAAGAATCAACAATATAAAGAGAATTCACATCATCTTTATTAAAGTTTTTTTTGTACATGCCATCACAAGAATATCCCTTTCCACAAATATCCCATTCTTAGATACAATACAATTATTGCCCTCTCTTAAGCCCATTCTTACATTGACTAGAATACAAGATTTTTCCTAATGTCAGAACGTCATTGTTCAAAGTAAGCCTTCCGAATTTAATCTCCAAAGGTTATTGACAACCATTTCATTGTTCCCCATAAGAACTTTGAATTCCTTTTCCACTTTGTAAGATAAGAACATAGTCTTGTCATTACAAACGTGGATTGCATCATCAAGCCACCATTCGGAGGATTTAGATGAATTTCGTTTCATAATCATGCCAATTTGTATTTCCGAGACCATAGCACAAATGTCATTGTTTTCTTCAACATTTGTATTGGCTTTGTTGGTGTTAAAAATTCCTTTTTCTTTTGTTTGAAAGTCATTTTTTTTTTTTTTTGGCCTTTCTTTCCAAAAAGAAACAATTTCAGAAAATTTCTTTTGACCATTACCAGGCTTCTTGAACTTCTTGTCATTATTGACTTTGAAATTCTTTGAAAACTTACTAATTTGACATTAACCTTGGAGATTTATAATCTTTCCCTTGGAATCACATGACTTAGTCTCTTCTTCATCCTCAAGTGTTTTTGTAAAAAGTTAGGTCATAATCTTCTATGAAGAAGTTTCTTTCTATAACCATTCCAACTTTGAGGCAATTTAGCAATTTTGCCCCCACTTGGAATGATTAAATCTCTTATGTTTTCAATTCACGATTATTACAATGACTTGCAATTCATGTATTTGATCTAGAACGGACTTGGTATCAACCATGACAAATTCTAGAAATTTCAAGATGAGAAATTTGTCCGTATTCCTTTTTCTCGGTTTGTATTTGTATGTCCAAATTTTACCCTCCATCTCATCAAATTTTAAAGAGTGTTGAGAATATGACCCCGAAACATGACTTCATCATCTTCACGCTTCTTCCTTGCAAGTCCTCAAAAATCCTCCTCCTTGTTTCGAAAAATAATTTTTAAAACATTTAAAATTTTGAAAAGGAAGAACAATTTTCCTTCCAAATTTTGGTACCATCAAAATCAAGTTGAACATTGGGATTCGGGAAAGATGTCATTATTCTTTTCAACCTCCATTTAATTAAAACCTTAAAGATTGTAAGAAAATTGAATAGGGAGGATGAAAAGAATCCCAAAAAAAAAAGTTGAGGCATAGGAATACTTTCCTTTAAAATATTTGCCCTCACTTCTCAAAGTTTGCTAATATTATTAATGGCAAATTACCCCAAGATACAACAAATTTGAACACAATATCTAGCTAATGAAAATGACAATCTATATCTCAAAAAAAAATGCGGTCTTTTAAAAAAAGAGATGCATACATCCTCTTAAAAGTTACAACCTTTATTGTTTTCAAAAATTTGAAAGTTGTCTTTTATATGTCAGCATTTATAAACAATAGTTGTTTCTTTGTTATCTGTACTTAGATATGTGAAAAAATATCAAAATAGATGCAATATAAAAAGTTCAAGTTGCAACGTACTGTGACAAATATTGTTGGAGCTTCATCTATGATGTGATATTTGCTTCATTCTTCCCGGATGTGTTTTAGGCCAACTTTGTGATATCAAAATTGAGAGATATATTACAATCTCTTCAACAACTGATGCAATCATATGATTTTGCAACTTTGCACTTAATGAAAATTATATTAGGAATTATGAATGAATTACCAAAAACACTGCAAAGCAGCAAAGGAAGGATCAAGATATTGTGAATGCTATAACTTTTGTGAAAATATGTAAAGGAAAGACTATAGATGATAAGAAATGAGGGATGAGATTCTTCTTTTGATCAAGTTTCTTCTTTATGTGGAAAGCACAACATTGATGTTCCCAACTTGGGTAGTATGTTTATGTACTCCGGGAATATCACAACATAGAGCTCAAGAAATGACGTATCTGCATCACTTTCGTATTGAATTATTCTATTTTATCATTGATGATATACAACTTTAAGAGTTGATTGATCATTTAATTGAGACAAATACTGAGTTGCTTCATTGCGTAGCATGTGCCCTAATAATTCATTATCTGCTTTTGATAAGCAAAAATCAATTCATCTTGTTGAAATTTTATTTGAAAGATTTTTTTTTTTTTTTTCAGTTGATTTAGGTGCTCGATGATCAACTTGAAACTTATATTCATAGTATGCACTCTAACAAAAAACTTACATATCAATTGATATTATTATTTTAATCGTGTGATATTAATCTGAATGCAGTTAACAGAAATAAAAAAAACTTATGATAATTAATGAGATTAAATTTTTATCATAATACATTATTAAATTTTTATATTTAATGAATAATCACGATGAAAACACAATTATTAAAAACTCTTCAATATATATGTATATATATATATATAGGCCCCGTTCATTTCACTTATTCGAGTTTAGAATTCGAGTTTTGCTACAGTAAAAAACTCTCACAAACAATTACATCTAACTTTTTTGCTACAGTAAAAAGCTCTCACATAAAATCACATCTCAACTCGAATTAAAAACTCGAATCAGCGAACTAAACGGGCCATAGTATTTTCTGAAAATTGTATACTCCACTAATATGGTATGGTTATGAATCCTTATAATTTCTTTACCGGTAGGGAAAAAGCAATTGCTCTCGTAAAAAATTACGGTCTAATATGGTCAAAAAAAGATATTGAAGAACGCGTTAGGTAAGTTCTATAGCTCTTTATTACCTATGAACTTGAAAAGAAAAGATTGTTGTGAGTGTGACCCAACGGCTTTCGACTACTTTTCTAGTTGCCAGGTTATCTTAATCGACTATTCATTTTATTGATTTGAGTTTATAATTTAAATTAAAATATAATTTTATGTGAAAATTTTTTACTATAATAAAAAAGTTAAATATGACTATTTTTAAATTTTTTTTACTGTAATAAAACTCAAATTTTAAACTTAAATTGATAAAATAAACAAAGTTTAAATTTACTCGGAAGATATTCTTCTCAGCTTTTATCACTCTTCTCCTTTTCTTTTCAATGGACTCCCTTTGTAGATCTTTTTAGTGGGCCTGGGCCCAATTGAAATGGAATAACACCCCTTTTCACATGTCCAATCAGAGACATTTTTAGAGAAAATTACATATAAGGTGTGTTTGGAATTGATTCCAAAACATTTTTATTTTTTGTACGAAAATGAAAATGAAAATGTTTTTAGTTTTATTTTTGAATTATTTCTGAAAATGCGTTTGGTGGTTTCATTTTTGAAAACATGTAATAATATATTAAATAATAATATATTAAATAAATATATTATTAAATATATTAAATAAAATAATATTATTAAATATATTAAATAAAATAATATTATTAAATATATTAAATAAATAATATTATTAAATATATTAAATAATAATATATTAAATAAATAATATTATTAAATATATTAAATAATATATTAAATAAATAATATTATTAAATAAATAACATTATTAAATATATTAAATAATAATATATTAAATAAATAACATTATTAAATATATTAAATAATAATATATTAAATAAATGACATTATTAAATATATTAAATAATAATATTATTAAATAAATAACATTATTAAATATATTAAATAATAATATATTAAATAAATAACATTAGTAAATATATTAAATAAATAACATTATTAAATATATTTTTTAATATTATATTAAATAAATATATTAAATAAACATATATAATACAAAAACAATTAATCGGAAAAGAGGAAGAAAATGGAAAAAAAAAAAAGTGAAATCCGTTTTCAGAAAACAGAAAACGAAAATGAGAAAATGAAAACACCTTTTTTTTTTTCATTTTTTTTTAAAAAAAACAAAAAAAACGTTTTCGTTTTTGTTTTTTAAAATATTCTATGCCAAACACGTTTTCAGAGTGCGTTTTCATTTTTTAACTTCGAAAAACGTGAAAAACGAAAACGAAAACAATAACAAACAGGCCCATAATATAATAAGAGTGTATAAATTTAAATTTTTATCTTTTTATTTTTAATAAATATTATTTTATTAGTATAATAATTTAATTAAAAATATTATGAATTAAAAATAAAAATAAAAAATTATGATTCATACATTTTAGAGTATTTGTTAAGATTGTCAATTTTATGGTAGGACAGCACTTATGATTTGTTTTTCCTTCTTTTTTTTTTTTTTCAGCACTTATGATTGATTCACTGACATTTGTATATAAATGGCTCGTTGTAATTTGTATGACAATTCCGTCTAAAGAAAACACGGGAAAACAAAAGAAATAGTTTTTTAAAGAGAAAAGAAAAAGGTAAAACCAAGCTCACTTGTCCAGAGAAGATAATTAACAGCATTTGGGAGGTGAGGAAGACAGTCAGCGACGTTTAATTTATAAATTTATAATTATGATTCATAATTATTTTTATTTTATATATATTTTTTATAAAAATAAAAATTATAATAAGTTATGAATTATAATTTAAATTATGATATGAATTTTTTTTTTAAACGTTTTTTGAGTTTTAATTCCCTTTTAGGTCCAATAAAAAACAATATTTAGCAGATTTTAAGGTAGAGATATCTTACTAATAGGACATCTTAAAAAAAAAAAAAAAAAAAAAAAAACGGAAATTTCATTCTAAATAAGTGAAATACAAATAATAATTTAGACGCAAAAACTCAATGCGTTTGGCAACTCAATGCTTCAGTCTGATGGAAATATAAAAAGTAATAAAACTTTTCAAATTTACCTTATTTTTATTCTTTTTTTTTTCTTTTTATTTTTTTTATCAAATTTTCAATAAATACAAACATATATTTGTTTTTTTTTTTCTTTTGCAAATAAAAATAAAACATTTAAAAAAGCATTTAAATTTAGTTGTATTTGCAACACCACTTTCTTTTTACTTGCTATTAGAGGTGTAGGATTATTTCCTTTTGTTTTTCCAAAGACTTTTACATGGACGGGAATTTTATGAGTTTCGTAAATTAGTCTCTTAAATTTTCTTTTAAAAATTTACCTTTTAAACTTTAAAATTTATTATATTATTGGTCAAAGTGAAAATGAAGTTAAAAATTTAGATGGTATGTTACACGTAAATGTTTAATAATGATAATTCTAGTCTTTTTACATCGAATTGAACTCTTTATATACGTTATGAATGAAAATTTTTGAAATTGAGGGACCTCAAAAATTTTTCCCAAAACGATTAACTCCCAATTTCAAAAAAAAATTCACTCGTTATATGTATATGAGAATCAATTCGATGTAAAAAGATATTAATTACCTTTATTAATCACTCACTTAAAAGACACTGTCTAAATTTACTCCTAATTTCAAAAAAATTCACTTCTAATGTGTATATGAGGGTTAATTCGATACGAAAAGATATTAATTACCCTTATTAAATACTCACGTGAAAAATACTGTTTAAATTTTTAACTTCATTTTCAATTTAACTATTATTGCAATAAATTTTAAAATTTAAGGAAAAAAAATTAAGAAATCAATTTAGTAGGGCTTGTTCACTTCACTCATTCGAGTTTGTAATTCAAGTTGAGATGTGATTTTATGTGAGAGTTTTTTACTGTAGTAAAAAAGTTAGATGTGACTGTTTCTAAGAACTTTTATTATAGTAAAACTCAAATTCTAAATTCTAATTGGTAAAGTAAACGGAACCTCAATTGATGAAGATTTTTGCATTTATTATAACTTCCATTCAGACTCTATATTTTGGAAATTTATTAAGGCCCTGTTCATTTTACTAATTCAAATTTAGAATTTAAATTTTACTACAGTAAAAAATTCTCATAAATAGTCACATCTAATCTTTTTATTTCACATAAAATTACATCTCAACTCAAATTAAAAACTCAAATCAACGAACCGGCTTTCAACTCACAATCCCATAATTCAAGTGATTAAAATTGTGAAAAGCACGATGAAGGAAGAGCGTTAATTAAAGTCGCCTCTCGTTTGTGTCCCTAAACCCATCATTCTCATTCATTTTTACACCATCGAATATTGAGATTAGATTGAGGTTAGAAGCTCTCAAACCCGGTGGTCTTTTTTAGTTTTCGGAAAAACTTTAGCGTCGCCAATGGCCGGAGGTATTTCGATCTTTTGTTCTTCCGTCTTTGATTGTGTTAATGTTGTTTTATGCATATAAGATGCTATCAGTTGGTATTAGAGTAATGTTTAGCTTCTGTCTTGACGTTTTGAATCTAAAAATTACCCCGTGAATTTTCTTGATTTTGATTTCATTATTTTCTTGAGTTTTATAACGTTTTGATTTTAGAAATTAACGGATTTCTATCATTTCTGTGGTTTAAAACGATGTTTTTGGTGCCTAAAATTGAAAATTGAGAAAAACTGCCGGACTTCAGTCCGGGTTGAAAGCAGGTCAAAATTGGGTTGAATAACCCGATTGAAGGTTGAAGATGACATATGCCGTTTATGTCAGCTTTGAAAAACGCACATGACATGTTTTGTTTTATGGAGGAGTGCTGTCACTAAAGGAAAAATGGCATGTCGTTTTAAAGGATGAAAACGGCATTACATTTTGATGTATTAAAGAGCTGCTAGTGTATAAGGAAAAACGACGCCGCTTTGGAAGTCTTAAGTAAAACGATTTGTCGTTTATTAAAGCTAAAAGGCAGCCCTTATAAGGAAAATGACCTGTCATTTTTCGAAAAAAAAAAAAAAACAATTGTTTTTTTTCATAATTTATAAGATCAGGTATTTTTTTTACAAAAATTTATATATTTTAAATAATTAAGAATTTTCATAAATTTTGACACTTATATGAAAAATTCATAATTTTGGTATTTTGTATATTCATATTTTAGCTTCAAATCATGAATATTATATTGTATAATTATGTGCTAAAATTATGCTAATTTTGTATGTATAATTTCTTATTTTTGTTTATGCATACAATTTCTGTAAAATGTTTTAGTGCATAAATTTTTGAATTTTGTTCATATTGCTTATTGTTACATGCAAGTTATGTATGAACAAATTTTTTAGAATAAAATTTAAATGTCTAGTAATCCATATAATTTTATATAATTAGAGCTTAGGCTAAGCACCTTTAATTATGTAAAATTATATATTAAGTGGTTTAGGATCACATATAGGAAAATTAATCATATTTAATGTAATAAATTTTATTCTACATGAATTTTTATTTTATTTGTTTGATTAATTAGGATAGAATATCATATTCTATTTCTTATTTTACCCACACGAATTAAGAAAATGAATATAATTTGATAGTTTTATCAGTAGATGAATCTAATTAAATTAGAATTTTAACCCACAAGCAAGTTTTATGTCACTAGATTCATAATTTTGGAATATGATTTACATTGGTAAAACATGATATGTGTTTATTAGTCTCAAATTTATGTAATGTAAGCATGCATGTTGAATTTTGATGCAACCATGCAACTTGTGAATTTTCCTGATATCAAGTGTGATATTCCTGAACTGAAAGGGGATAACTATAAAGTATGGAATGAGAGAATTCTCTTTATTTGGGGTACATGGACATTGATTATGCTATTAGGAAAAACAAACCGACCATTATTAAAACCAACTCTTCAGAAGAAAAAGCTCTTTATGAACAATGGGAGTGATCTAATCGCCTTAGTGTGATGTTTATAAAGACTAAAATCTCTACTGGTATTCAAGGTTTTATGGATCAACATAACAATGTCAAAGCATTATTGAAGGCTATTGATGAGTAGTTTGTAACTTCAAATAAGGCACTTGCTAGCATCATAATAATGAAGTTTTGTCCCTAATGATCACTAGTGTGAGAGGTGTGCGGGAGCGCATTATGCAGATGAGAGACATTGCGCCTTAGTTGAAAACTCTTAAGTTGAAATGTATGAATCCTTCTTTGTGCACTACATGTGGAACAATCTTCCACAATAATATGGACCCTTTAAGATCTTTTATAACACACATAAGGATAAATGGTCAATTAATGAACTTCTGACTATGTGTGTTCAAGAGGAATGAAAGCTGGTGATGGAAATAGGTGAGAGTGCAATGTTAGCAACACAAGAAAAGGACCAGAACAAAGAAAAGAATCAGAACCAAGCCAAGCAAAAGGGGAGAGTAAAATACCACCACAAGATGGAATCAAAAAGAAAATCAAGTGTTTCTTCTGCAAAAAGAAGGGACACATGAAGAAAAATTGCACCAAATTTCAAAATTCACTTGAGAACAAAGGTAAACCAACCTCGTTTGTTTGTTATGAATATAATATGGTTAATGGTAATCATTATACACGGTGGATTAATTCTGGTGCTACAATCCATTTTTCGATTACTTTGCAGGGTATGCAAAATCTAAGGAAGCCAGTGGGAAGTGAGCAAAATATCTTATCAAGAAACAAGATCAGTTCACATGTGGAGGCTATTGGAACATGCAATTTAGAACTAAATAATGGTTGTTCTAGATTTGGAAAAGACATTTTATATTCTAAGTTTCTCTAGAAATTTGATTGCGATTTCAAAACTTGTAACTTTGGGTTAATTCCTTTAACTTTTAAGAGACATCTTTTAGTTTGTTATAAATTTGATCTTGTTGGGAATGGTACATTGTCTAATGGTCTTTTCTTTATTAATTTGAAAAGTGATGTTGTTAATAATGTTATACATGTTCACACTGGTATAAAAGGATGTGTTATGAATGAAGATTCCTTTATGTTGTAGCACCGGAGATTGTGTCTTATCTCCATAAATAGGATTAAGAGGTTAGTAAATGAAGTACTTAGTACTTTGGATTTTACTGATTTTGACACTTGTGTGGAAAGGAAAGTAGACTAACAAGTCAAAGAAAGGTGCCAATAGGAGCACATATATATTAGAAATCTTACATTCATACTTTTGATTGTCCAGACATGGACTAGTATGGTCCAAAATACTTCATTTCTTTCATAGATGATTACTCATGATACATGCATCTTTACTTGCTTCATAACAAGGACAAAGCATTAGATACCTTTAAGGTTTTCAAGGTTGAAGTAGAGAAACAATTGGGAAAGCAAATTAAGATCGTAAGAACAATCAGAGGTGGACAATATTATGGTAGATATACAGAGAATGGACAAGCACCTAGTCCATTTGTGAAGTTTCTTCGAAAGCATGAGATAGTTGCCCAAAGCACCATGCCTGACTCTCCAGATCAGAATGGTGTCACAAAAAGAGGAAACCGAACATTATTGGACATGGTGCGAAGTATGCAGAGTAGCACAAAGCTACCTAAATCCTTGTGGACTGAAGCTCTTAAGATAACAATGTATATATTGAACCGAGTTCTGACTAAGGCTGTATTAAGACACCATTTGAACTACAAAAAGGTTAGAAACTGAGTTTACGACATATACACATTTAGGGATACCCATTTGAATTCTTCGTTCATTGCTAAGCTCTTCATTTTCGGGTCTTATTTTACCTTCTTCGGGTTTCGCAACTTTTCTAGCTTTATCAGCATGCAAAATGAGGGTTTTAAAAACCCTTTGGGCTTGCACGAACATGAGTTCATTTACCATAAACATTTCTCGCTCCAAGCTTGTTTAGAATACCTAAATTTTCCTCGTCAATTCCTCAAATTTACGAAGACGTGTGTGTTGGCACGCCTGAAACAAAACAGGATTAGCATTCAAACACTCAAGTTTTCCACAAACACCAACACATGCATGGCATTGAATTTGAGAAAAAAATTTCCTTTCTTCACTCTATAAAACCAGGCACTAAGCTGGGGAGACTTCCAGAAGAAGTCTAAACTTTATCTTTAAAATAAAGCTTGATAGTTATTTTCTACTTCTATTTTATTTTTGAAACAAAATCCTTTCTCTCTCTTATCCTATAGGGCCGGCCACCACAGGAAAATACCTCCTATGGGTGGCGTAAATTACAGATATGAAATGAGAAAAAATTCTCCTTTTTCTTATACTCTAATTTTGACTCAAATTCAAATTCTAATTAAATAATTAATTCTATTAATTCTAAAAGTTACTCTACTATAAACTTGGAATTTCAGTCTCATAATAATAGATATAATTTCCTTTTAACTGTGAAGTGTCCATTTGTTATAGCCAATACATATAGATCAATCCTCCATAAATAATTCACAATTAGAGTTAGGTGAAATTCGTTAACCTCTCTGGTTATATCTTTATCCTTGAGTATCATTGATTTTCTAATGGACAGTGATTCATAAAATAAATTCATGAATTAGAGCTCCTACTAATCCAAGTACCAAATCAATCTCAAGAGAATTATTTATCTTCTTCTTTCTCAAAAGAAATGGATTTCATCTTATATAATAACATTCACAACTACTTACTTTATCATGTCTACAAAATACAAAGAATAAGATTCTACATCTCAAAATCCGTATCGAGTAAATCAAAAGACACAAATCCATAAATAAGAGTCCGCTAATAACTCAGGGTTAAAATCATTCTATATATGACAATCGATAAACTATTATAATTTCTATACTTAATGAAAATTATCAAAAATTAATATTGTGTCTATGTCTCGGTTCCACACAATCTCATTATGCGTAATACATTCATTCAATATCTCGCTATATTAACAATGAGGATAATATCATTCCATTCTAAATGAGAATGACATGCATTAGTAATGTTTTAATTAAAGATTTTAAACTTTAATTAAATTCATTGCGAACATCGTTTTGATTATTATCCTTAAATATTATCATCTCACGTATTTATATACAATATTTAAGGTCACAAAAATAATCATAGAATTTTCAATGATATTCATAAAATATCCAACAATATATGTACATAAAATAATGACTAAATTCTTTTATTAAATAAATAATAAATATCATATTATATCTTATGCTTCTAAGACACCATTCTCAATACCAGTTACGCGGTAAATAATTCATTTACCACGGAAACTATAATTTATTTTAAATAATTTTAAAATCAACTATTTACTTAATTTAATTTTAAGAATCTACTATTTACTACAATCTCCCAAAAATGTGTCATTAACATATGCAGTTAAGTCGCAAATAGTGAATTTAAGGGCCCAATGTCACAACACTTTTGTGCCAATTGAAAGAAACCTTTTAGAAGTAATTACATAAATTGTCCACTATGAAGAGCCCTGATCTAAAAATGTCCACTATTATAAAATAATACGAAAAATGTATTTTCGTTCTTATGCCAGATTTGCCCTCTCAATTTATTATAGGCATGTTCTATATATGGCGCGTGTTTTTGTTTGCCTAAATAATTGTCTTGATAATTATAAATTATATTTTCTGCTTATAATAATGAGTTGACTTTCCATTTTGGCGTCAACTGTTTTTGTGTATATGCGTTGATTTCAAATCATGATTTCCGTCTTCCTCTTTTTCTTTTTCTTTTTTTTTTTTTCTGACAAAGAAGCCTCCTTGCATTATGTTTTTTGTTTGTTAATGCTGTTAATATTCCTGCATTATGTATATTCTGTTTCATAATTATATATCACTACGATAATGATTGGTTAACGTTTTTAGTTTTAGGATTTGCTGGGTGTTTGTGGTTTTTATTGCAAACTATTATGCAGTTTTAGTTTTTATTGCAAACTGTTATGTCATTTTGGTTATAATATCATCATTACAATAATAAAACAACTTTTTATGAGTTCATGTATTCGCACACGTTTATATTCAGTCTGCTTTATAATAATATCACCAATAAAATAATAAAAATACTTATTGATGGGTGCATTTTCATGTTTCTTTATTGCAAATTTTATATTCATTCTTATAATAATGATATCATCATTAAACAAAACAATTTTTTTTTTTTTATGAGTTCATGTATAGGTTCATGTTGATTGTTTTAGATTTTTTGCAAATTTTATATTCAATTCGTGTTATAATGATATCACTATTGAAATAATGAAAATGCTTATTGATGAGTACATTATCGTCTTTCTCCTGTATTATAAATTTTGTTTCATAATAATATCATTATTTTTCTTTTTTAATATATATTTTTTTATTTTTATTGGCTTAGGCATACTACTAAGGGTAGATAATTCGGATAGCGACACGACTTAAAACCAACACAAAGTTAGCGAGTTTAGGTTTCCTATAAATGAGTTTTGGTCATAATCGGGTTGACATGATTAATAAATGGGTTGAGTTAGGGTTGACCTCTTAACACGAAGTGACATGAATTGACACGAGTAACTATATGTATCATCTATAATATAATGATATGTGATATAACATGAAAGTTTATATGACATATTAAATATAAATAATGTGAATTTTAATATTTGTAGGTAAACTTCATTTTTTTTTTTTCAAAAAAAAAAAAATTGACCAATAAACATGTTAAATTTGTCTTGATTATGTTAAATAAGTCATTATTATATTAGTTATTTATTTAATATATTAATTTAAATAGATTATACGGGTTGACACGATTAATACGATTAATAAATGAGTTATGTTTGGATTGAAATTTCTAACACATTTAATAAATATATTGTGTTTAAATTGATATTTTCGACACAATTAATAAATATGTTGATATGAACACGATCCATCAACACAAATTATCATCCTTACTCGTTAGTATTGCATCTTTTCAGTATTATAATCTCGATTTTCATTTTTATAGTGAAAATTATTTGACAGACTGTAACTTTCCTTTTGGTGTATTCATTCTTTCATATTACTCAGAATTGATATTTGTTATTTTTCATAATTAATGAAAGGTGCATGAGCTTTTTAAGGAGGTTTTTAGCTGTCTTTTGATTTTTAGGGTTTTTAAAATTTTTTTTTTTTTTTTTTTTTGTCCTGTTGTAGGATGCTTTTAAAACGTGTAGATGGTTGTTTAGTAGTTTTTTTTTTTTTTTTTTTTTATTTTTTTTATGGTATCTGTACTTATTTGTTTCTTAAAGAAACTTTCCCTTTCTTAAAAAATTATTTAAATGAAATAATAAAACCTATCTAAAATTTAAATATTTTATATTCCGATTTATTTTATTAAGTTTCCATTTCAGTACTTTCATTTTTTTTTTTTTTTTTTTTTTACGTTTTCATTTTATAAGGATATAAAAGTCTTTATATGTATGATATTAGATAGTTTTATAAATAAATAAAATAATAAATATTTTTAGATTTAAGGTGTTCAGAGAAGACGTTCTTGTAAATAGCCCAACTTTTTACCGTAAAAAAAAAAAAAAGAAGAAGAAGAAGGAAGGAAATAGTATATTTATTCACATGTTTAGTAAATTATAGCATTTTTTTTTTAAGATAATAGATTATAGCATAATTTGATATTTTAAGTTTTAAACAATATTAAAAATTCAAAAATACCCCTAAGCCTCCTTTCCGCCCATTTCTTCTTCTCCCTATAGGCAAGTGCACAATGACCGGCTCCAGCAACCGGCTGGCCACCACTGACTCCGCCAATTGATAAATACTGCATTTACCAGTAAATACTATATTTATTGATAAATATCATATTTACTATATTTATCTGAAAATTTAACGACAGGCTCTGACGACTAATAAATATCGTATTTACTTATAAATACCATATTTAACATATTATATTTACCATATTCAAATTTATTTAGTGAACTATTTATTGATAAATACGGTATTTATCAAATTCAAACTCAAATTTAGTAAAACATTTAATAGTTAATATAATATTTACCATATTAAAATTAGATTCAGTGACGTTTTATTGGTAAATACAATATTTATTAGATCGGGATTAGATTAAGTTGGAATGTTTTTGTTTGTTGTTGGCAACAATGAACGTCATCGTATGGTTGCTGAGCGATTTCAACCTTCAACTTCAACCACATCCGAGTATTTTAAAAGGTTTTAAAGGCAACATGTCGTTTGGGGATAGAAATAATCGTTCCTCCTTCATTTGATACAACTCCTTTGTAAATTCGGTTCAATCCAGAATTTTATCTTTTTTAAGGCATTGCATCATTTAAAAAAAAAAAAAAAAAACCTTATAATTTTTTTTATGTGAGCTCCTAATTTCTCTAAAAAATTATATTTGTAAATTGCAAAAATGGTTTATAAATCAATTCATGATTCAATCTCATTTTCCAAGAATCAAACAATTTTTTTATGCGCTCCTAGTGTTCATGTAAATTTTATATTTGTAGAATTGCATTGGAGTTATCAATAGAAGTCATGTTGCAGCACATTTTCCAACCGAAGATCAAATTTCATATCGTGGAAGAAAGTACAACCAACTCAAAATATGATGTGCGCATGCTCATTTGACATACGATTTATATATGTTTTGGCCCGATGGGAAGGAATGGCAAATGAGCCGCGGTTTTATTTTTATTTTTTGATTTTTTTTTTTTTTTTTTGCAAGGCTTTCAAAAGAAGAGAATAAATTCCAATGCCACCACATGGTAAGTGTACATATGTCTTTTGTTCATTAAAAAACGTTTAATTTATAAATTTAGAATTATTTTTAATTTTTATGTATTTTTTTATAAAAAAAAATATTATAACGAGTCACGAATTATGATATAAATCTTTACTTTAAATGCACTTTTAAGTGTAAATTACACATTAAACTCTAACATAAATTATTATTGAATTAGGAAAGTATTATCTTATTGATTCTGTATATACAAACGTGTCTGAATTTCTTTCACCGTATATCACGGGAAGAGATATCATTTGAATCAATTAAGAAAGAGTCAAAGTCAACTAGAAGCCCAAAATAACTTTTCAATTTTCGACATTCCTCATTGAGAAATGTCATTGAGTGTTGTTTCAGAGTGTTGGAGGCTCGTTTTCCATTTCTGAAGCAAATGCCTCCTTATGATTTTGAGCATACAACGGTATATTGTCATTGCTTATTGTGCAGTTCACAATTTTATACGAATGAGTGCAAGTGAAGACACTGTTTTTGATGCACATGAAGAAATAAATTTAGAAGAGGAGACCAAGTGACTGTGGTCTCATCCAATGAAGTTGTGGAATTCAATGTGACTCAGAGTCAGTTGCGTGAAATGAATCGAGTTCGTGATGAAATTGCTCAATATATATGGAGAGCTAATCGATAAATTAGGCCATCGTTCATTTTATCGATTTAAATTTTTAGTTTTAAATTTTTACAGTAAAAAGTTCTCAGAAAATGTCACATTTAATTTTTTTTTTCTATTATAATAAAAAGTTTTAAAAAAATATCATATCTCAACTCAAATTAAAAATTTAAATCCGTGAAATGAACAAGGCCTAGATCTTGCTAAAAACTACTTCATGGATAATTGTCAATTTTAAGACTAGTTTTATATTGGAAAATTTATTAGTTTCTAGTACTTTGTTTTGTAACGTTGAACAAGTTTATTATTTTGCACGTCCCCTTAAAAGTACACAGATACTTGATGATTTAAGTTTTTTTTCTTCTATTATTATTGTTAAACTTGATGTACAAGTTTTTTTTTTCTTTTTTCTTTTTTCTTCTACAATATTTTTGTTATACTTTATCATGAGGTATGCTTGTCCAGCATATCCTAGCACCTGGTCCAACATGTTGGTCTGATTCTGATACCGGGCCTGATACGTTGGTCTAATCTCGACACCGTGCTCGACAAATCGTTCGATTCTAATACTGGGCTCAACACGTTAGTCCGATCTCGACATTAACTTCATTTCGTTGTTCCGGTCTCGACATCAAATTTAAGTGGAATTTTTGTTTTGTTTAAAAAAATATATAATAAAATTATGGTTACCAAACACGTTTTTTGTTTTTGTTTTAAAAATAGAAAACAAATGGTGGTTACCAAACATGTTTTTGTTTAAAAAAAATTAAAAACAAAAAGAAGAAAAAATGTTGTTGCTTTCTTGTTTAAAAAAAAAAAAAAAAAAAAACGTTATCAAATAGAGCCTCAATCTCAACAATCTTTACCAAAATAGTCTCCTTAATTATGATCAATTATGATTTCAATTATGATTTCAATTATAGTTATTTGTGTATCAGATTATTTTGTCATTTCACAGTATCTTCTTTTTATGGGTATCGAATTGTTTGTGTGCGTGGGTATGTGTTTCTACGCTTTTAGATTTTTTTTTAAACTGAAAAACTAAATCAAAATTTTACTTAGTTAATGAAATATACAATTTTAACTCCTTAATTAATAAACTATCTATTTCAAAATGAATCTAATACAATAATGATATGTAAGTATTTCAAAATGAAAAAATAATAAAAAAAGTTTCAAGAAAAAAGAGAAAATGAGACAAATACTCTCTTAGTCAAAAGGTTATTAATCAAGAGTAATAGGCTAACATCCAGACTCGTGTTTTTTAAGAGTAAGTTCAATAATTTTTTAAAAAAAAAAAAAATGTATTTGAAATAAAAATTCAAAATGTGTCACCAGTCCAAATCGTTTTTTATGGATCTATTTGTTTATTTTACTATTTAATCCCTCATAAAACCCTTACTCATTATACTTTACTCATGCTACATGTGGTCTAAAAATAGTAATATTATTATAAAAAATTATTTGTGCAAATAATTCTTTTGCCAATTATAATTTAATACGCACAAATAGCTTTTAAGGAATACTATTCACCATTCGTCGTCTAATATGCACCGTTTGGTGCTTTGCCCTTCATTTGTTTTCTTATTTTCACTTTGCCCCTCTCATTTTTCTAATCTTTTTCATTTCTTTCAATTTTTTTAATACGTGCAAACAGCTTTTAAGGCATACTATTCACCATTCGTCATCCAATACGTACCGTTTGGAGCTTTACCCTTCATTTATTTTCTTATTTTCACTTTGCCCCTCTCATTTTTTTTTAATCTTTTTCATTTCTGACTCCATTTTAACTTTCCTTTTTTTTTTTTCTTTTCTTTTCTTATTGGCGCCATTTGTCTACTATAATTACTTACACTAATATTTTTCTAATCTTTTTTTTTGTTCCTCTTTTACTTTCCTTATTTCTCTTAGAATTCTTGAATCTCATACGTTTGGTTGGAAGATTTAAACTATGATTTGAATTATGATTCGTGATTCGTTACAATATTTTCTCTCACAAAAAATACAAGTAAATTGAAAATAATTCTAATCTCATAATTTTAATACATGAATCAAATGTCTAAGAGTCTCATCAGAATAATCTCCTTGTTTATGCTTAATTGTTTATTTTGTTATCTTATAATTTAGAATGCTTTCTCAAATTAATCATATATTACATTTATGTATTCATTTTCAATTTTTGAATAAAATTTTTTCTATATTTTATTTTTTGTATTCTATTATTAAAATTTTAATTACAACTCTATGTATAATTAAACTAGTAAATAATAAAAAGAATAATAACAAATAAATAACTTATTATAAGACAAAAGCAATTAATAGCTTTCGTAAAGAAGGCAATTAGTAACCACCAATAAAGGGTACGTTTTAGAAAATTTCATATTAGTTTAACATAATTGTTGTTTAATATTATATATTTTTAATAACTTTAAATTGGTGCATTAAAGTTTTAAAAAATTATTTTTTTAGTACATTCAAGTTATTTTTTAAGATGTAAAATGTTAAATTTATTATTCTCATTATTTTACTAACAATTCAAATCACAATTTAAATTTTTTTGTTAAAAAAATTTATGTAACAAAAAAATTAAATTTAAATTTTTATGAAAAAATACTATAAGTCTGTTTAATTCATATATGTAATGTAAATCATGAGTTTTAATTTTGAAATTTAAAATTTAAATTTTTTATACGGAATTAAAAATTATGATTGAACATTCTTCGAACATTTTCGTAACTTCACCTATCTTTTCCTACGTGGAAAATTTCCATTGGTCATTGTTACCAAACAAACCGCAGCGAACATCCACTTCCGCGTTGGTCGGTCTCAGCCAACTGGTGGGGGGATAATACAATACGGACAAGCCTACCGTAACCGTCCAGCAAAACACTTCGTTAGGGTTTAATAGTCGTCTCCGTTTCTTCGTCACTCTCTCTCTCTCGCAGAAGCCGCAAAACGAGCTCTGCTTCTTCTTCTTCTTCTCATACAAAAAACCCTAATTTCTATACACTCCCAAAACGGTAAAACTACAGAGATTCTTGGTAATCAATCGGAGAGCTAGAGAGGAGAAAAATCGCCATAGCCAGAGCTTTAGAAAATGGCGGAGAGTTTGGTACTCTTCGCGGAGCAAAAAGCCTCTTCGAAGGGGTTTTCCGTGGCCGACGCGATGACCGGATCTTCTTCTCTTTTCCAGAGGAAGATCGAGTTTCATCCGGCGAGGAAGCAGAAGGGCTTCAGTAATGGCGACGATTTTCATATCGAGACGCTAAACCCTGGTACTAGATCGGATTCGGGCCGGGCAGGGTTCGGTGCGGGTCAATCGGGATATGGTGGGAAGAAAGCTGCGGGTTCTGAGGGTTCGGAGAGCGGATTGGATCCGGAGCTCAGTTTCGGGATTACCTTTCGGAGGATTGTAAGTTGGCTTTATGAGGAGTTTCGTAAATTTACTTTTTTCTTTGTTTTCCTTTTGGTTTCGGTTTTGGTTTTCGGGTTTTGATTGTTTCTTAGAGTATTTAGCTTGGTTATCGTGCATCTAATAACAACCGGAAAATTTGCAGATTTTAAGAATGCTAACATGTTCTTTTAAAGCTGAATTGGTTTCCTAAATTATCAGCATTATTGGAAGCTTTTAGTGTGATTTTCCAAATTTTATGCTTTTGGGTTTGTTTGTTTCCAAGGCCTTATTTTGGCTTTCAACTAAAGTTTTTCAGTGTTTTTTTTTTCCCTTTGTCTGTGTTTGTTGCTTTTACTCGGTTTCTGACTGCTTTAATGGTAATTTTCTTGAGAAAACTATGCAAAACACATGCCATGCCATATTTGTTTTAGGCTTTTAAGTTCCAGAAGTACTTGGTTTGGGAGAATGAGAAAAATGGCACAATTTGGGAGGGGGAATAAATATTAGGAGCATAAGCTTTACACAAAATTCAGAAAATCCTTGAAATGCCGTGCCTTTTCCCCTCCTCAGAACTGTCCCGCGGTTGATGTTGCTATTTCCTCTCCTGCGTTTCTAATAAGTGTCATTTGCTGTAATTTTCAATTTTTTAAATCACCTCAATTTGTCGGAAACACCTCAATTTGGGATGTTGGAAACACCTCAATTTGGGAGAGAATAGTAATTAATTGCATGAAGGGGTACTTGCTGGAGCAGCTCAACAAGATGCGGGTTCAATACCCGTTATGCCTCATTCGGCTATGGAATTAATAGCATATTTTACACAAAAAATCAGAAACACCCTCAAAATGCCACCGTGCCTCTTCTCCTTGCCAGAATTGTTCTGCGGTTGCCGTTGCTATTTCCTCACATACATTTCTAATAAATGTCATTTGCAGCATTTGGAAATCTTTTTTCTTCAGTAGAGTACAAAACCTGCTTACCTGTTTATATTACGGTTAATTTCAAGCCCCATCACTGGTTACAACTACAATCATTTGCAGAAAGCTGCTAATTATTACAATTTCTGTTTTTTCCGCCTGGCTAGGGCTGGAATAAGTATTTATTGCAGTTTAAATATACAGATGGAATGAATATTTTCAGGGTGCTGGATTAGAAAATCTGGGGAACACTTGTTTTCTCAACTCGGTACTACAATGTCTCACATACACCGAGCCTTTAGCAGCATACCTGCAAAGTGGCAAGCATCAAAATTCTTGTGAGTGACATCTCCTCCATTGAATGCTCTTCTTCTTTCGAGCGGACACTAAATTAACACATTCACATTTGTATGTGCATACATTTTTTCCTGCTCAAAATATTTATGTGGTAGAACTCTTGAAGAATGTCAGGGAAGAGAGGGAAATCATGAGAAGTGGTTTCATTTCAAGTATTGGGAATTTATTTTGGCTTCTGAATTTTGGGATTTATGATTTAATTTCTCAGTTAAAGGTGAAAACGTTTGAAGCCATTTAAGTTGATAGATCATAGATCTTATGAAGGAAGCCGTAATCCACCCATAATGAGACAAATTAATGTTAGATCATAGATCTGAATTTTGTGAGTTAAAGTAATTCTTTTAATTTCACTTTAAAAATGTTATGGCAGTTGTCCTTTTGATTAGGTGTTTGGATGTATGTGCGTGTGAGAATTCTTAAATTTATTTTCATTGTCTAATTCCGTTTGTTTATTTGTGAAGGCCATGTTGCTGGATTTTGCGCTTTATGTGCCATCCAGAAACATGTTAGTCGTGCTCTGCAATCAACCGGAAGAAGTTTAGCTCCTAAGGATCTTGTGTCGAACTTGAGATGTATCCTTTTTATTTTATTTTGTTGTTGTAACTTACCATTTTGGTGTTTGGGTTTTATGAACCTCTCTTCTATTCTAAGTTGTAGATAGAATGGATGGATGGTTAGAGGGAGTAAATGGACACCATCTCCAGCAGGCAAGAAGATCACTGTTTATTACGTCTTGCATTCACAACCGGACTGTTTCATAGTTTATATTGTTCAGATTTTGTTCCCTTGACTGCCCAAACAGGCATATCTCGAAATTTCCGTAATGCTAGACAGGAGGATGCACACGAATACATGGTAAACTTGCTGGAATCCATGCATAAATGTTGCTTACCTTCTGGAGTCCCTAGTGAATCTCCTAGTGCCTACGAGAAGAGTTTGGTCCACAAGATCTTTGGTGGTAGCCTTAGAAGTCAGGTAGTCTTTTGTTACATGCTAGCAGGATTTCTTGTAGTTTGTATAGGCTTCGTTATGGAACTAGACTACTAGTTTAGTCTTTGGAAGTCTGGTTTTAAATCTTTAAAGCTTGAGAAGTTTTTGATCCACTTTTGTTTTAACTTATTTATTTATTTATTTTTTTCAATTGTGGATATGTAATGGTTGTATTTTTGTTCTTCAGGTCAAATGCTTGCAGTGCTCCTTTTGCTCCAATAAATTTGATCCATTCTTAGATTTAAGTCTTGAAATAATCAAGGCAGAGTCCCTGCATAAAGCACTTTTAAACTTCACTGCTGCGGAACTACTAGATGGAGGAGAAAGACAATATCAGTGCCAGCGATGCAAGCAGAAAGTCAAGGGCTCGCAAACAGCTCACAGTTCACAAGGCACCTTATGTTCTTACCATCCATTTGAAACGATTCCGTGCACACGATCCTGGTCAAAAGATCGACAAGAAAGTTAATTTTGGTCCAACTTTAGATTTAGGACCATTTGTCAGTGATTCCCATGTGAGTAAATTTATAGTTGATCTTATTTTTGGAAAACAAATTTTTTCCTTTTGTTTGTTTGTCTGGTATCTTCTTAAAGTTTAAAGGGCATTTGAAATTCTAATTATGAGATTCAAATATTTGGTGTTTGAAGTCTCTTACGAATTGTTGCTCGTTACTTTCTTCTATATTTTATGACCATGTCCAATTCTGGCAAGTTTCTTTATTTTGCTTGTGCTCAAGAATGAGTTTGAAGCGGAAATGTTAATAATTAGAGCACACAAGTAAGCAGAGTCTTTGCCATGATTTTGAAAAATAAAAGAAAGATGAATTGAGTGATTCAAAATGGGACGTTGGTTGAAAAATGAATGGGACGTTGGGGAAATATACATAGAAGAACAATGAGATCAATTTTGCTTTTCTGCCAGTTTCTCCTTTGGTTTTCTTAAACTCCTATAAATGTGTTCATTCTAGGAAAAACTTAATTTCGTTTTTCTTTCAAAATTATTATTCCCAGGAAACTGCCCTACAAGCTTGAACCTCGAAGTGGAATGGTTAGATGAAATATTGATGTGGTGATATGATCTGTAGAAATTCCATATCATTTCAAGGAATCACTCGGAAAAGGAAAAAAAAAAGAATCAGATAAGGGATTGTAGGGTGACCCTAGCGCAGGCATTTTAGATTCAATACTTTTTAGACTTGTATATGCATACTGTTATGATGTTCCACATTTTCACTTCCTTTTCAGTCTCTCTGTGTATGTAATATCTTTTCTTTGCTGTTCTTTTATTATTTTGTTAACAAAGGTGTAAGGTTTCTGTAGTATTCACATACTGTCAATTTCTTGTGCTTAGCAGGCAGGAGATTTGAAATATACTCTCTATGGGGTTTTAGTTCATTATGGTTGGAGCACCCATTCGGGCCACTATTACTGCTATGTTCGGACGTCAAGTGGCATGTGGTATTCCCTTGATGATAGCCGGGTATGTATAATTGCTTAAGATTTCCTAATCAATAATAACATGATTTTGTTCTTTTTAGAGGTGATAATTTCTAATGTAAATTTATTGATTTTGACATTTTGTATGATGGATTCTTAAGTTCTATATATGATTTCTTCCCCCTTTTTTTTATTAGTGTCGTACCTTTTGCTTTCTTCCCTATACTATTTGATATGTTTCATAGGTAGTGAGAACCAACCAGGTTTTAGGATGTGCAGTATTGTTTTAGTATATTAGTATGTTGTTTTGGAATATTAGTGTATTAATTTTGTTTAGTTTAGGACACAGTTTTAGTTTATAGATACACACACACACACATTTATATATATATATATATATATATATATATATATATTTTTATTATTTTTTACTGCTGAAAGCTCTGCAATGAAATTTGTTTATTTATTTGACTTCTCATAGCAGTAGGTAGGAGGCTTGCTAAAAACCATATAAAATCATGAAGGAAAAGTTTCTTTAGTTATGGTCATACAGCATGTGGCAAACTATCTTATGCATTTCTGATGTATCAGGTTGTCCAAGTTAGTGAGAAGACAGTCCTGGAACAAAAGGCTTACATGTTGTTTTATGTACGCGATAGAAGTAATATTGCTTCTAAGAAACCCTTGAATGTCTTCCAGAAAGAGAGTATCAAAGTAAATGAATGCGGAAAAACACTTCTCCTTATAACCAACCTTTAAAAAGACCAGTTCAAAATGGATCAACTGAAGTGAAACCAAATGGTGTAGCCTCTTCTGTTTCTGTGGCACAAAAAGATGCATCATATGTTATTCCACCAAGGGTACCCGTTTCAAATGGAAAGTTGGATCAGCCGAAGTCTGAGCCATCATTGACAGCATCACTCTCAAAGGATTCGTCAGAAAATCCTCCTTGTCCTGATAAAATCCAGCACAATGCTTCGCCCCACCAAGCAACAAGGATGATGCTCGTAAGCTTGAAACTGGCACGGAAACAACTGCTGCTGTCAGTATAAATGATCTCCAAGAGAAAGGAAGTTCAACTAAAAAGTTGTGTGCATCAGTTGTCACATCGCCCAACCTGAAGGAAATCCAAAACTCTGCTCCTGCTGAGAATATTACTGACAATACGTCCCAGGAGGTAAGTGAATTTTTTTCTCTTTTGAGCATCTTACTACATTTTTTTCCCTTTACAACTTTTCTTTTTCTTGATTTAACTCTGTCTCTCTTATTAGGACCTTGCTGAGCCCATTGCTTTACCACCTGAGAAGATTGATTCGAGTAAACAACCAGAACAACCAAACTGTGAAAAAATTGAGGTATGCTCTTTTTTTTTTTTTTTTCTGAGTCTCTTAATTCATGTCAACTATCATTCTGGTCAGCATCTAATCAATTGTGAAATGTTGACTCTTATTTCTTCTTATCAGGTTGGAAGCATGACAAATGGTAATGCCACTGAAAATTCAGTGGATAAGGCTAATTCCTGCAGTCAGAATTCAATAAAGTCACCCGAGCCATCAACTGTTGCAAATGAAGTTTTACGTGTGGAAGATTTTGATTGCAAATCCCACAAGAGATTGAAAAAGAAGATTTTAAGGCCTCAGGTTGTAAGCATGAATTTTCACTCAAGTTTCTTTTTAAGGGCATCCCTGGCTCTACAAAAGAAAAAGAAGCACAAAAGGAGTAAACACAAGACCTTGAATACCAAAACTCGTAGAAAGGAGCTTTTGATGGCCAGCAATTGCTTCCCGTCAGAGTTTGGGCCATCTACATCTGAGATGACACAAACACTTTCAACTAGTTCAACTATTTCTCAGAGAAAGGAAGCCAAATCAAGAGTACCAGCAACTGGTACTGCACAGAAAGATGGAGTTGGTTCTCATGGCGATTCACTGAAAAATGTTGTAGATTCAGAATTTAAAGAAAGAATTGTTCAAAATGGCTCTATTCGTGCAACGGATGTGCAATTGCACAGTCATTCTGGCTTCTCATCGTCAATGAACCATCTCAATGCTAGAGAAACTGGTAGTCCCCAGGATTGCAAAAGGAAAAATGGTTGGATGGGTGTGCCCACGCAAGGTGTGGAGGAGACAGTTGGTGAGTGGTTTATCTTGAAATTTTAATGTTCTCTTCTTTTGGGCTTATTTTCCATTGAATAGTCATTGCATAGAACACTTTCACATCATTCCCAAGTGCAGATGCAAATGCAGTACCTTTGAAAGCCATCTCTTATTGTATACACATGCACGTCACAACACACACCATTATATATATGTGCTAAACAATTTTGGGTGGTCTTCCTTGTAAAATGTGTGTTTGTCAAATTGGCTGATCCTAATTCCTAGCATATTATTTGACAGGGCCCTTTTTGGTAAATAGGTTCAAAATGTGGAAGTTTGAGGTTTTGAAACATGTGTTTGAACTTTTGAAGTTTTGATTCAAAATATTGAAAACAAGGTGGGATAAACTTAGTTCAAAACATCAAATCATTGATTTGAAAACCTCAAAAAGTTTTGTTGGTTCAAAACACTTGAACCTGCTTATCAAACGACCTCAGCGTCTCTTTATCTTCCTTTCCGATGGCTTGCTAGCCTCTTGCACAGTAAATCGTGTTTGTAGATGGTTGAGTGGTTCACAGTTGCCCCAGGGAAAGTTGATATCTGTAAACCAGATGTTACCTTATTAATTGGATATATACACTATTTTTCTTTCCTTCTGTTTTGGACCGTGGGCTGTTAGATTTTTTCTTTGCAAAAATTCGAAGTTTATGAACGAGAAATCCGGATGGGTTGGGCATGCGATGCATTAATGGGTTCATGGATTATGTTGGGCAGAGATTTTTTCTCCTTCACTTGATGGGACCCCTTTTTGCTAATTACCTTGAAGTAGTTACCTAATCCTGGGTTGCTTAATTATTAACTAATGTGTTTCTGTTGCAGTTGCCCGTTGGGATGGGATAGAACTGCCTTCTGCGACCGTGAAATCTCATGCTTTGAAGAGTGTCAGCATCGGTTATGTACCGGATGAGTGGTGAGTTAGAATTGTCTCATGTTCTTAATCCTTATTGCGCTAATTATATCCAAGGTTGAGACTTAGCATACGTACTTTAAGGACATGAAAAACCTCAGCGTAGCTTATTATGAAAATTGAGCTTTCATGTATGAAAAAGATCTTCTACTTGTATAATTCTGTGCGACATGGTTTCCTATTGGCCACAAGTAAGATTTGAAGCAATGAATACTACGTATTTCTCAGAAATCTTTTCCTCATAAAATACTATACCGGGGTTAAAGTAGTTGACATAAAGTCGGCTAATGTTATAGGAGGAACGGTGCTTGAAGATGTCGTTTTGATATGTAACTAGACTCTAGCCTCTGATTTAAACATTGCCTTAATTGGAAAAATAGTAAATATATAAAAAATCAAGATACTACCATTGTTTAAATTTATTTCTCACAAATGAGCTACTGATGGATTTGTTGAAAGTTAGAACTAATCAAGATATATGTTATGCGTCCTTTTGTTTTTTCAGGGATGAAGAATATGACCAGGGAAAAAGAAAGAAGGTAAGGCAGGCTAAGCATGAGTTTGGGGGCCAAAATCCTTTCCAAGCAATCGCGACCAAGAAAACAAAGTTGAAGGAGGCAAAGATGGAGAGATCCAGATCAGGAAACCAGCCATTCAGGATATGATTTTGAGGTAGAACCGTGAAAAGACAATTTTGACCTGCTGCGACATTTCTTTTTGTTGTTCTTGCCTCGTTGAGAATTGAGATGAAATATAGGTAATAGGAGGGCGAATTTTGGGATTCTCTGCCTTTTTGGGTTGTGTCGTGTCTTACTACAGAGGGTGTGAGTTGATGATTGTGTGTAACTCCATTCATGTGAGAAGTATTTCTCATGCAGAGAATTGTACTCGTTTAAGGATCCTTTACTTGAGAGATGAATTGAACTCGTTTAATCGGTTATGTTAGTGTATCTTCCTGTCCGAAACAGGGGGATTTTATTGTGGTGATTTAGTACAATTGTTTTATCTGAAGAACCGCGAATACGGCCAGGTTATTAGGGAAAAAAAAGGGATAATTTCTTGATTTGTCCGTGTCGTCCTTCTGCAGTGGCTACGTTAATCTTTCCTTGTAGTGTTCCAATTTTATCAGATGTCCATAAAGGGACGTCAATCTCTTAAATATAACCAAAATTGATAAAATAAGACACATTGTAACATTTGCAAGTTGGAGTAACAAATTGTCAAAATTAGAAGTTTAGGGTAAAGTTGTTAAACCCTACAAGTTCAAGGGGAAATTTACGGAGCAATTTTCAAATCAAGGTCCTCTATTTAAACATTCCTATAAGGCATAATACCCAAAATACCCCAGTGTTGTGTCAAAATACCATTGTTGTTCCTCTTATTATGTAAATACAGAATTACACCTTTCTGGATTTATAAAAACAGACCCAAAATACCTATGAAGCAATTAAATTTTTTAAAATACCATAATTACCCTTAATCTTTATTAGATAAATATAAAAAATTATTAAACTAAAATGTTAAATAAAATTCATCTTAAAAATTGAAAAACTCAAAATAATTTAAGCATTTTTAAAGCATTTATTTGATTGGAATATGTATTTGAGAATTTTAAAATTTCTCTTTAATTTTTTAGTTAAATCACATCTAAAATAACATTTAATATAGATTGTGAAGGGTAATTATGGCATTTTTAAAATTTAATTACTTTAAGGGATGTTTTGAGTTTGTTTTTATGAAGACATTTGTATAAGTGGTATTTTGACAAAGCACAATAGGTGTTTTTAGATATTTTTCCTTTCCATGTAAATTACCCGGTAATTAGTACCCAATGAAGAAAATTTAAAATAGGACATATCAATTAAAAAAATAAACAAATAAACCAAATATTTATTTCTAATCATAAATACCATCTTTTTATTAGTTGGTCTAAAAACCGAAAGTCAATGGTTTCATTATATGAAATAATGATATAAAACTCTTGATTGACACCGTATTTTTTAAGGGAAAATTTTATTACTAAATTAACAAATTACGTAAATAGTTGCAAATGACCACAAGTTAAAAGGGAATTTGAAACCCAATAAGAAAATACTACTCGGCACAAATAAAATCGAGTGCGATTAAAGCTCATTAATAAAAACCACTACAATTGATAGATAAAACTAGTCAATTGAGACTAAACCTCTAATACTGATGAGATGACCTAACACATACACCGTCGATAATCAACTCAGAACAAACGATTTAAAAGACACAATGATGGATTTGCTTGTTTCTATGAAAAAGTATAAACCTATGAAGCCAATAAAACATAACTGCTAGAGCTAAACTTTTGGAAGGATTCACAACTTTTCCACAGTATAAATAATTAACATTATTAAAAGACACACTATTTACATGGGATTGATGTTGGGAAGGAATAACGGGATCAATAAAACCTACTGTTGATGGTGGAATATTATTGTAAAAAATGTGGGACTTGAGGAGAATTATCATAGACTATTTGGCTTCTGTTGCTGTCAATTAAGATAAAAAGATTGGTATTGTCTGATTGAGTACTGTCATTTAAGTTCGAAACAAATGCTAGGGGATTAAGAGATTGAGATAATAAGATAAAATCTTGTAGAGTTGGTCCTAAGGTTAAATTAATGTTAATTTTAAGAATAACAAACACGTGATTGTGAGATTATTAACAGATTAATCTTGAGTTTGTTTGAGAGGATCGGCCGGATTTCTAGGAAAAGTCATCATGAAAACTCACCTACCCATTTACCGTTTATTCCTTGATTTTGTGGTTAGCACAACCGTGAGTGTTTCCTCGAGAGGCAATTACGAGTTGTCGGAAAAACACCGTCAACAATTGGCGCTAGAAGGAGGGCCCTAAGCCCAGAAATTTAACCCAGTCTTGAACCAAAAGGAACAGTAACCATGCCTCCCAGGAACACTCGCTTGCTGTCGACTAACTCGATAGCCCAGGCGACTTAGGATTCCACCGCTGCCGGGCCTTCCGCGAACCCGCTCCCGCCGGATGCTAAAGGCCCCCCAGACCGCATCGACCAGCTCCAAAAGCAGGTCAAAACACTGGCTGCAGCCGTAGAAAGAATGGCTACAGCCTTTGCCGGACGGGATCAAGGGCGAAACCCAATGCCACCGCTTGAAGACGCGCCGATGAACCCGGTGAATGCCGCTGATGGGGACCAAGGAATTGGTGACCAACGCGGTGACACCGAGGAAATCGGTAATAGTCGAGCGAATGACCCCCATCCGGCTAAGTCAAATAGGTCTGTGGGGAGCAGGCAACGCGCGACATGAAGGAGAGCGCGGGAGAGGGCTGCAGCGCCTCCTATGGATAACCCTGTCCCAGTGGAATCCACGTCGGTGCACGGTGGAGACCTATGGGCAAGACTCGATGCCCGACGCGGGAAGGCCATGCAGTTGATGAGGGAAGACGAGCTCGCAGCAGAAAATAAGGTCGTGGCCGAGAAGATGGACATGCTTGAGAAGCAGATGGGGAGTTGACTAAACAACTTTGAATAGGTTGTGGGAAAGGTGGCCGAGGCAGTTAATGTCGATGCCAAGATGTATACGTCTCACGACCACCCGTTCACTGAGAACATCATCCAAGTCCCGTTCTCGAACAAGTACAAGTCGCCTCCCATCTCGCTATACGACGGGAGGAGTGACCTGGACGACCACTTCGAGGTGTACACATGACACATGGTCCTGCATGGATACCCTGAGGAGGTGATGTGCCAGGCATTCAGGAATCACCTCTCCGATTCCGCGAGGAGATGGTTTAGTCCCTCAAACGAAACTCCATCACCAGTTGGGATGACCTGAAGAATGCCTTTCTGACTCAGTTCATTGGTGTTAAGAAGTACATCCCACCAAAGCAGAACCTGTCAAGGGTATACCAGGGACCTAATGAGTCCCTGAAGGACTGGATAGCTCGTTTCGAAGAACAGGTCACCACCACTGAGGGAATCTCCGATGAAGTGGCCCTGATGGAGGCGCTGTCCAGCATGAAGAATGACATCCCCTATAGTACAAACCTCGACTAGAGGCCGCCCCACACTTATCAAGAATTCCTGACAAGGGCGCAGGGGTTCATAAACGCAGAGGAGGCCAAGAAGGCCTTAAAGAGCAAGGCGGCAGCCCCTGCCAAGGAGGAGGTCGGAGAAGCTAGCAGTCAGAACAACGACAAGAGGCGCCGAGGTCCTCCTCAGGTGCAAGCCGAGCCAAGGCACTACCCGGCTTCGAGCAACAAAGGCGGCAACGCCTCGACGAACCAGGGGAAAACCAAGCGGCCCAAGCCGCAACGGTATGACGCCTACATACCCCTGACTATGGGGATCAAGGATGTCTACCACGAGATTAGCCATCTCTAGGTCCTGCGTCGACCTCCACCCCTCAAGTCTGACCCGGGACGAAGAAACCAGAACAAATACTGTCATTTCCACGGCGAGAGTGGTCATACCACGGCAGAGTGCTATGACCTAAGGGATGAGATCGAAAGGTTGATCCGGGAAGGGAGGCTCGGCGAATATCGGGTCGACCACCGGAACAACAACAGGCGTAATGACGACTGACGAGACGAGCATAGGCATGACAACCGCGATAACCCGCCTGAGCCAGTTGGCGTCATAAGGACGATCTTCAGGGGACCATACCTCGGCAGTACCTCTCGACGCGCACAAAAGGAGTACGCTCGAGAGGCAAAGGAGAAGTTTAATCAGAAATTTATGAACATTTCTGGACGCAAAGTCAAGGCCGCTCAGTACGAGGACGCCGAGATCACCTTTTCCGAGGCCGACGCTAGAGGTGTACATTTCCCCCAGAACGATGCCCTGGTGGTCGAAGCCATGATCGGCAACCATACGGTGTGCCGTATCTTGGTCGACAACGGCAGTTCCGTGGACATCTTGTACGCAGACTGCCTCGACAAGATTGGGATTCCCCGCTCGAGGCTCCAGAACAGCGCCTTACCCTTGTATGGTTTTACGAGGGACATCGTCACCCCAGAAGGAGCCATCGAGCGCCCAACTCTGCGTCGAGGAGGCGCTTGCTGGCGTAATACACAGCAGTTGCACCTTCTTCTCTTCGTGGATTAACACCGAACTAACGGCGTGCTCTGAGATTGCCAGATAAAGACTCAGCACTTCCCCTGTCACAGGTTTGGACTGTTGGTTGCCGAATCGAATTCGGCGGCGGACACGCATCGGAAAGGCGGATCGTGTATAACAAAAATTTTCATAAAACTTTTGAGATACTCTACAGATTATATTAATTTATGCATGAATAAATTAATCACATTAATTTATATCATTCAAGGTTTAATCGAAAAAATACCTGGTAACCGACTCGGATGATAACTTGAATTTCTTTGACCGCGAATAGTCCTAGCTCTAAGCTTTGTGTTTAGAACACCAAAGTCTTCCACGTCAATTCCTTGATTCCACGTAGACGTGTGTGTGGGCACACGTGAGACAAAATAGGTTTCTAAAACACTCGAATTTCCACAAACACCAACGCATGCACGATGTTGAAGTTTTGGAGAAAAATTTTTGCTCTCTACTTTTCCTCTATGAGAAAATTTGGCCACACTGTTTTTAGGGCAGAAAAAATGTTTCAAAATTGTAACAACAATTTTCTATCTTTCTCATATTTAAAAAGTAGAAGTCAAACTTTAAAATAGAATCAAATCCTTATCTCCAATTTTGAATTTGGAACAAAAAATCCCTTCCCCTTATCCTCAAGATGGCCGGCCACACTCTAAAGTTTTATCCCTGTGTGTGGCGCCAATCATAGATAGGGAAGGAAGAGATTTTATCCTTTATCCAGTAGTCCAATTTTAATTTAGATTCAAATTCGAGGCTTCCCCTCAGAAACTCAACCAGAGTTTTCCGGTTCTGGGCCCCTAGTTCCGAGCCTATCCTCAGCGTTCTCGTTGGGTCCCTTTTGCTGATGAGGACCTCAATCAGTTCTTAGACCGGTCCTGCTCCGGGCTCTTCCCCGAGGAACCTCAGATCCAAGTCGAGCCCTTCTGCCCTGGTTTCGACCATGCGCAGCTCTCTCCGTACCTGCGTCGGCTCGGTGTAGTGGCGGACAATTTCTGAGTACGTGAGCCTTGACTTGTACTGGTTCCCCCTGGCTTTGCCGATCCCACTTGGCATAGGGAACTTCATTACCTGGTGGTATTTGGACGTTACTATTGGGAATAGTGTCCTGAAAGCATGAGATATAAAAGGATATTTAATATTTATTTAATAAAATAGTTTATTCATCATTTTATGTGCATATATTTATGAATATTTTATGAATATCAAATAAAATTCCTTGATTATTTATGTAACTTTAAACATTGTATATAAGTGTTGTATACAAGAGGATAATGTTTAAGGATAATAATCAAAAGTAATTGTTCATAATGAATTTAATTAAAGTTCAGAATCTTTAATTAAAACATCATTAATACATGTCATTCCCATTTAGAATGGAACGGTGTTATCCGTGTTGGAAAAATAATGGCATCGAGTGCGCAGCGGAATTTAAAAATTTTAATCAACATCAAAGCCAAACAAGAACATGTTCATGATGCTATATAACATAAATACTAAAGATCTAAAACATACCTTTTAAGATCTCGGAAACAAAGACGTCGTCGACCGGATCAAAGCGTTCCAAACAAAGAAACCAAGAGCCTCAACCAACTGGTCTTCTTTGCTATTCTCGTTTCCACGATCGGTTGTGGGGTGGGCACACTTCGTTTAATCTCCTCTTGGTATTCTTAATCTCCTTCCAATCACAAGAGAGCGAAAGAAAAATTGTTCTTGATAATTAAACAATTTTTCCTCTTGGAATCTCTTATCAATAGCCTCCAAAAAGTCTCTCAAGTGATCTAATGAGTAATGAGACTTAATAGGCTATTTATACTATTTAGGAAGTCATACTTTCGTAACAATTAGGTTTCCCAAAGATTTAATCGCACTCAGAGTCAATTTTGCCACATCAGCACGCGTTACGCGTTACAACCGGTCGACCGGAGACAGAGACGTTATAACTCACCGGTCGACCGGTCCTTCACAAACCGGTCTACCCACCGGTCGACCTGACCGGTCGACCGGACCGGTCGACCTGTCTGTACTGACGAAAGTTGTTTTTCTAGTTTTTCAACATGGGAAACTTGCATAGAGCCTCAGTTTTGATTCAAGCAACCCAATAGAGAAATTGCCTGATCAAAACAGTCATATAATAGTCTTCCCATATTAAACAACTCTTAAAACAATAATTCAACCAATTTATCTAGAATTAATTTATCAATTAATTCACCCGATAAATCACTCATGAATTAACTTTGAACCTCTTTTACGGAAATAACACAAGTTACCAATATGTAGGAAATACACCGTATCGTTACAGGAAATTAAGTGAGCTAGCAAAGGGACCCGATGGACATATATAAATCAAGCTCCTATAATCACAACGCTACTTGTAAACCAACAAGTCCGTCTCATGATTATAAAACTCTAGCGCTATTCCACTAAAAGCCTAGAGCCGCACTCTCGATTCATATAGCGTATTTACAAAGCTCTAATTAGCTCTAGTCCATGACTCAAGTTCTGTTTTACCTTCCCGATTACATTTATCTTATGTTCCATTATCAAACCATTGGAAAAACACTATTCATACTATTACAAACAGTAAACCATTAGATAACACAGAGTAGTCTAATGGCCGAGCGCTCGTATTTTCCAATCCACTGATAATGCATAAGAGGATATCATTGACTCTTTATAGGAGCTATGGATTCCACTATCTATGAATAACGAATCTACGATACACGAGTCATACCCCAATGTACCGGCAAGCGTACCTTTACATAATGTCGGGATGTCTCCCTTTAGTACATCAAAGGATACAAGTCAAGTATCACGGGTTCATCATCCATCTCGGGATTAAGATGACAACATATAATTCGTCAAAAGTGAATTGTTTTATTCAAACAGAATTATTAATTAAAACAATTCATCTTTGGTCCGATCCAATATAGATTTCACCATTAGAAACTATATCAATGTCTCTACCCATGGAGTCCCACCTCCGACGACCAAGACAAGCCGTCTCCGTTAGGAAGTAGACAACATAACAATCTTAACATGAATAAAGCGCCCAACTTTATTCCCTCGATTGTGGATCATAAGATTTAGACTATCATCTTTAGATTCTTGTCTTCCGCATGTTCTTCACATTACATGCATGATCTAAAGATTTAGAATGACAGTCTCAGACTTTCTGTTTGCTTATCATACATTCAACTATTATGAACATAAAGAGGACAATACAAAGATATACGAAATAAACAAATCTTTATTAATAGTCAAAATGTCTCGAAGAAAATTGTTACATTTATTCCTAAGGGCATAAACGCTAACAATCCGCACTGTTAATATGGCGAGATATTGAATGAGTGTATTTCGCATAATGAGATTATGTGGAACATGGACGCAGACACAATATGAATTTCTAATAATTTCCGTTAAGCATAGAAATTCTAATTGAGTCTACCGATGGTCATATATAGGATGATCTTAATCCTGAGTTCTTAACAAACTCCTATTTATGGATTTATGTCTTTTGATTTATTTGGTACGGATTCCGAGACCTTGAATCCTATTCCTTGTATTTTGGAGACATAATGAAATAGGTAGCTAGGAATATTATTATACGAGATGGAATCCATTCCTTCTTGAGAGAGAAGCATATAAATAATTCTCTTGAGTGTTGATTCGGTACTTGGATTAGTAAGAGCGCTCTGGTTCATGAATGTGTTTTATGAATCACTATCCATTAGAGAATCAATGGTACTCAAGGATAAAGATGTAATTAGAGAGGTTAACGGATTCTACCTGACTCTAATTATGAATTATTTATGGAGGATTGATCTATATGTAATGACTATATCAAATGGACACTTCACAGTTTAGAAGTAATTAATGTCTATAATTTCGAGAGTGCAATTCCAAGTTTATAGTGGAGTAACTATTGGAATTAATAGAATTAATTAATTAATTAAAGTGTTTAATTAATTATTAATTTTATTGGAGCTCAGAATTATAGGTCCATTAGTCCCCGTGTTGTCCTTGTAATTCTACCCGGACACAAAAGGCAAAATGGGAATTTTAGAATTACGGAATTCTAAAATTAAATACTCAAGAATAATTAATTGAGAATTAATTATTATTTAAATAATGAGATTATTTAAATTTGAATTTGAACATATCTAGATTTATCCATTTAAACTTATTTGATAAGTTGTTCAATTTAGAATTCAAATTAATTTAAGTTTGACTTAAATTCGAATTTGAATATGAATTAAAATTGGACTACTGGATAAAGGATAAAATCTCTTCCTTCCCTATCTGATATAGCCGCCACACATAGGGATAAACTCTAGGAGGGTGGCCGGCCATCAAAGTGATAAGGGGAAGGGATTTTTTGTTCAAAAATTCAAAATTGGAGATAAGGATTTGATTCTATTTTGAAGTTTGACTTCTACTCTTTAAATATGAGATAGATAGAAAATTGTGGTAACAATTTGAAAACATATTTTCAGCCCTAAAAATAGAGGTGGCCGAAATTCTCATATAGGGAAAAAGAGTGAAAATATTTTTCTCTAAAAATTACACATCGTGCATGCGTTGGTGTTTGTGGAAATTCGAGTGTTTCAGAAACCTATTTTGTCTCACGTGTGCCCACACAAATGTCTACGTGGAATCAAGGAATTGACGTGGAAGACTTTGGTATTCTAAACACAAAGCTTGGAGCAAGGACTGTTCGTGGTCAAAGAAATTCAAGTTATCATCCGAGTCGGCTACCAGGTATTTTTTCGGTTGATCCTTGAATGATATAAATTAATGAGATTAATTTATTCGTGCATAAATTAATATAATCTATAGAGTATCTCAAAAGTTTTGTGAAAATTTTTGTTATACACGATCCGCCTTTCCGCTGCGTTTCCGCCGCCGAATTCGATTCGGCAACCAACAGTCCAAACCTGTGACAGGGGAAGTGCTGAGCCTTTATCTGGCGGTCTCGGAGCACGCCGACGTCGAAGACTCCCCGCGGAGGACCGGCTGTTGGCATTGAGGGAAAGGCGTAGCAAACGTGCCCTATACGTCGAGAGATCGCGCAAGAGGAGAGGCGCCGGGAGAGGGCTCTACGTGCCGAGACCGCTGCGCCGAGGCAACATTGTCGGTCGTTTTTGCCATAGTTCATGTCAACCCGAGGAGGGAAGTACTGATCCGACTGCTACTGCAGAAGTCAGGAAATCAGGCGGCAGGTTGAGAGGATCAGCCGGATTTCTAGGAAAAGTCATCATGAAAACTCACCTACCCTCGCGAGGATCGAGAACAGAAGATGGCTTCCTTCTTGGGAACCAGGAATATGTAATCACATGAGAGGGCCTATAAATAGAGCCAACAAAATCCAGTAAAGGGGTTAGACACCATTTATATTACAGAGAATAAGCTTGTATTCATAAAAAAAAGATAGTGCATACACAAGTGGATTAGGCACAATATTATTGCTGAACCACTATAAAACGTATGGTCTCTTTTACATTATTTTACCGTTTATTCCTTGATTTTGTGGTTAGCACAACCGTGAGCGTTTCCTCGAGAGGCAATTACGAGTTGTCGAAAAAACACCGTCAACACATATCAACTCAAGATTGTAAAGAGAAGTTTGAAAGCTCTCAGAACCAGAATTATGTGAAGATCAAATAGAGCTTGAAGTCATGAAGAAACTGTAAGACTAGTATCATATACGTTTCTCTTCTCAATTTAGTCTTGTATTGAATGTGTGAACAGTTTATCAATTTTATTACAATAGTTGCAACTTATGCACACACACTTTCAATATTTATACTTCATAAAATTGTAAAAAGATTTTGAAAATTTTGTTTTTCCGAAGTGATGAAGATAATTCTTTTTTACACATATTTGGTCTTAGATTGTATTAAAATCAACTTTTTGAAAATATACATTTGTAGTGTCAATTTTTGTTAAGGGTATGCCTATACCTTCTGATAATTTAAGAGGTTACTTTAGCTATTGTAAGGGTGACTAAAAGCTTGTAGTACTCGGATTAAGATAACATTAATTATCGATGACGTGTAAAGAATATTAATCCATGATTATTAATTATTATAATTAACTTGCATGTTGAGTTATGTTACAGATGACGACGACGGGTGCTCGCCGTATAATGTGAAAGTTCATGTCTATTATTCAGGTTATAAGATTTATGAATTTCAATTGATTTACATGTTTTGTATGAATGTTAGATAGCAAGTATGTGGATTTAATATGAATTTTTCGCGACTAAAATGTGTATTGAAGAAATGATGAAACTTGATATAAAATTATTGTATCTTGATGTTTTATTACATGTTATATTATAAAATTTTTCTGAATAGTAAGCATAAGATTTAAACACATCATGAAATCTCACGTTTTTAGTCCTTTCGAAGTCATTCATCCACTTACATGATATTACTTTTTACGCACTTTTGTCCTTCAAAACATTTGAATTAGGAAAATGCTGATTCACACAAAGTTGTAGATCTTTTCGCTATCTTTTCAATGCCATTTGAATCGCTCAATTTGAAATTGGAGTAAAAAGTTATGGTCAAAGTACTGACCAGACGGCTAGACAATAATTGTGTAAACAGTAACAACCAGTCGACTGGTTTCAACAACATTTAACATTCATCAGTCGACCTATCCTGAAAAATTAATCCAAAAAGTTTTGAAAAACGCACCACGTTGCATGTGTCTCAAGTAACCAATCAGCCCTAAACGACTCTAATAGCTGTGAGAGGCCTAGACACTCAATATAAAAAGCCTACACTTCAGAAAAATCAACCACCCAAAAGTCATTTTTCAAGAAATTCATCAAGAGCTTCTTCTCTCGCCTTCTCTTTTCTTTTCTTCCAAACACCCACCCTGTTACGATGCCGCTAGACGTAAGGCTTATCTCTAGAGTAGTTGTTATTTTATTCCTTATTTTTCTCTATTTAATATTTGAATTAGTCATAGTTATTTAATCATTAAATTAGTTGTAGACGTGCGAACGTGTCTATTTTCAGTTATTGTTTCCTACTTTTATGCATGTGAACGTTAAGCAAGTCATTATATAAGACTTGGCTGATTCTAAATAAAAGGGCATCGAACAATTATTTGACTCTTTGAGTTATTGGAAGGCATTGGTTCCTAATATAAGCCAATAAAGTTTCACTTTTTTGTTTCTTTAGTTGCTGAACGTATCACACCCCGTGATAGGTTTCCTAGCGGACTTTCAAATTAAAACGTGCAGTAGCAAGTAAGAGTTATTTTCACAGATGATTAGTCTTGATTAATAAGTTATTAATTTTGCAAAGTGAAAATATAAATAAAATGGATTAGAATTATTAAGTTAAATTAACAAAAATTAAAAAGAAATAAAGAAAACAAATATGGAAATTAACTAAAGAAGATAACAATGGTAAAACACCGGTCAAAGGATTATTCTCCACCACGTGACATTGAATTATGATGAACATGTAATATTATCTCCTTCCTATCAAAACTATCAACCGTTGATAATAACAAGTTCTATCACTCCAATCTTTTTTTAGTTTGTCATTAAGCAAAAAAAGCTCTTCACTTAATTCCTTTCCCTCAAACAACCTAGAATAAGCTTTTTAGATTTAATCTATTTGAAACATTAAGGTAATAAAGATAGGTTGATCTAGGTAATAATCACAAAAGCTCAGATTATGAACTTAGATTATGTTACACATGCAATCAAACAAATGCCTTCCGCAATTATTGACTACAATTTGCTACTAGTGATTAGTAAATCAAGACAATTACGGATCAAGATTCCTAATCTAGCAATAGAGAATTCTCGAGTCCTATTTAGTTAGCCACCCAAATAAAACAAGAAAACAATAATAAACAATGCAATTCAACGAACATAAGCAATCTCAATAGAAAGTTGGATACTTTTATCAAAATATTCAATCTCAAATCCATTTCAAAGATTTTGAATTCACCCTCAACTAAAAGGAAAATCTAGCCTAACATAATTGAAAAGAATATCAAAGCCAACGACATTGGAGTTCAAGAGAAAGAACTAGAGGAAGAACGAGAATGGTGTTTAAGAATCTCTAAGCAGACAATCCTCTTCTGAGCCACCACTTGACTTTTCTCTTTTTCTTCTTCTTCTTTTTCATCTCCTAAGACGGATGAGAAAGACTGAGCAAAAAGTGATTGTTTCAACCCTAAAAGGACCTATTTATAGGCTCTCAAAGTTGGGTCAAAAGTAAGGAAGTTCGAAGCCAATTAAAAGCAAAAATTGCGAATAACCGCACCAGGGCCGCACCTCTACTATTACAAGGCCGCAACCCTACAGGAAATGTCCGCCTAGCGCGTTGACGCGCAACCAAGGCAGCGTCGCCACTCTACCACCTAATTCGAAGTGGCACCGTGCTCTGGTGCTCTGATCTTAGATTTTTGCACATTTTTGACACACTAGAATGCCGTGGTGCCCATTTGCTCGATCCTCGGTTCCCAGAACTTCTCTAAAATACCCTTTTGAGCTTGCCAACTTCTTTTAGCCTCTAGAATACCTACAAAATACCAAATCACAAGTAAAACACAAAATACTCAAGAATAAAGCCAGCAAACATGAGAAAACTGATAGGAACAAATTTAGATTTAACCGCTTATCACATCTCTTTCCCTCTCTCTTCATAAATAAGATTTTTGATGGGAAAATTAGGGTTTTGGATTTGGAGAAAATTTCATAAGTTTATGTGATTGTTGACGATGGATTCACCGAGATTGATTTTTGAAGACTATGATTTTATAAAATGTGCATATATATATATATATATATGATTATAATTGATGATTATTATGGTGAATTCTTACAAATGGTTGTTCTAATTATTTGTTTATGTAAATGTCCAAAAATTTCATTAGCAAAAATTCAAGAAATTACCCAAATTAAGATAATGAATTTCCTGTTTGATTGTTTAACTATGTTTGTACACTTCGTAAAATAGAAAATCAAAGTATTCATTTGATTACATGAATGAATTGTTAATTGCAAAATTTTATTGCAAATAATTCTTTAACTGTATATGACGAAATTCCGGAATGAGACGATTCTGATAAATTTCGTAGATGAGTGGAAGAAATAAGGAAAAGCAACACGCTAATAGCCATAATTATTATACTCATTAAAATCGACAATTAGTTTTCAGATCAGTCAAACTGATATGAGAGATTCGTAATTATTTACGAGATAAATTAGAAACAATAGTAACGAACAACTCTATGCTGTAACAAAGACCAAATAAATTCTCTCTTGCAACAGTATTAGTAACCATAGACATGTTAGTGTTTATGCCATTAGGAATAAATATGACAATATTTTTAAGACATTTTGACTATCAAAAAAAAATTATTTATATCATATATCTATGTATTCTCATCTTTACGTTTATATTAGTTGAATGTATGATAAACAAACTGAAAGTCTGAGACTGTCGTTCTAAGTCTTGTTGGAAAAACAACATTAAGTGCACAACGGAATTCTAAAATTTTTGATTAATGCCAAAGCCAACCAAAAACATGTTCATGATGCTATATAACATAAATACCAAGGATCTAAATTATACCTTCAGAGATTATGGAAACAACATTTTTGACAAATCAAAGCGTTCTAAAAAGCAATCAAAAGCCTAACCAACTGGTCTTTTTTGTTATTATTGTTTCCACAATCGAAGTGTGAGTGGCCACATGTCGTTCAATCTCTCATTGGTATTCTTAAACTTCTTCCAACCACAAGAGAGCGGAAAAATCATTCTTGAGATTTAAACAAATTTTCCTCTTAGTTACCAATAGCCCCCAAAAAGTCTCTCAAGTGATCTAATGAATAATGAGACTTACTTGGCTATTTATAGAGTTTAGAAAGTCATATTCCTGCAAAAATTAGGTTTCTCAAAGTCTATCTCGTGTCAAAAATCGTACAAAGTCAGTTTTTGACACATTCGCAGTTATAACTGGTCAACCGGTCCCTATACAAAACCGCCCAAAAAGTTACATACTGGTCAATTGCCTCTGTCAACTAGTTGATATGTTATTGTTTTGAGAAACTTGTTTCTCAAGCTATTTATAGAGTTTAGGAAGTCATATTCCTACAACAATTAGGTTTTCCAAAGTCTATCTCATGTCAAAAATTGAACAAAGTCAGTTTTAAGGACATTAGTAGTTAAAACTGGTCGACCAGTCCCAGTAGTTATAAAAACCACTGGTCAACCAGTCTCTATATAGAACAACCTAAAAAGTTATGTACCGGTCAATCGCCTCCATCAACTAGTCGATCAGTTTCTATTCTAAGAGTCAATCTATATAATATGGGAAACTTGCATAGAGTCTCAATTTGATTTAAGTAAGCCAATATAGAAATTAGCTGATCAAAACAATCATATATTAGCTTTCTTATATTAAATAAAACTCAAAACAATAATTCAACCAATTTATCTAGAACTAATTTAACAATTAATTCATCCGATAAATTACTCATATATTGATCACTGAATTGACTTTAAACTTTTAGCGAAAATAACAAAAGTTACCAATATGTAAGAAATACACCGTATCATATTAGAAAAGTATATGAGCTAGTAAAGGGACTCGATGAACATATATAGATCAAGCTCCTATAATCACAACAGTACTCATTAACCTGCAAGTTTATCACATGATTATAAACTTTAGCGCTACTCCACTAAAAGCCTAGAGTTGCACTCTTGATCTATATAGTATATTTACAAAACTCCGTATAGCTCTCCTCCACAACTCATTATATTAGTGTGTCATCCCCATAGGATATCTGTAATTGACTTAACACTAAGTTCTGTTTACCTTCCCGATTATATTTATCTTATGTTACATTATCACTCAATCGGAAAGATAACTATTCGTACCAATAAAAATAGTAAACCATTAGATAACACAAAGCAGTCTAATGGCTAAGCGCTCATATTTTCCAATCCTTGGATAATGCCATAAGCAGATATCATTGACTATTTATTGGAGTTATGGATTCCATATATGTTAATAATAAACCTACGCACACAAGAGTCATACCCCTAACGTATTGATAAGCGTACCTTTACATAATGACAGGATGTCTTCTTTTGGTACATTAAAGGATACAAGTTAAGCATACATGCTCATTATTCATCTGAAGATTAAGAAAACCACATATCATTCATCAAAAGTGAGTTGTTTTATTCAAATGGAATTATTAATTAGAACAATTCAACTTTTGTCCGATCCAATATAGATTCCACCACTAGGAACTATATCAATGTCTCTACCTTGGAGTCCCACCTCTGACTGTTGGAAAATAATGGCATCGAGTGCGCAATAGAATTTAAAAATTTTAATCAATGTCCAAGCCAAACAAGAACATGTTCATGATGTTATATAACATAAATACTAAAGATCTAAATTATACCTTTTGAGATTTTAGGAAACTACAGGTCTGACAGAACTAAGCGTTCCAAACAGCAACCGAAAGAGCCTCAACTAACTGGTCTTCTTTGCTATTTTCATTTCCACGATCGGTGTGAGGGTGGGCACACTTCGTTTTAATCTCCTCTTGGTATTCTTGATCTCCTTCCAATCACAAGAGAGCCAAAGAAAAATTGTTCTTGACAATTAAACAATTTTTCCTCTTGGAATCTCTTATCAATAGCCTCCAAAAAGTCTCTCAAGTGATCTAATGAGTAATGTGAATTAATAGGCTATTTATACTGTTTAGGAAGTCATACTTCTGTAACAATTAGGTTTCTCAAAGATTTAATCGCACCTAGAGTCGATTTTGCCACATCAGCACGCGTTACGCGTTACAACCGGTCGACCGGACCTATACAAAATCGGTCTACCCACCGGTCGTCAATCGCTGCGATTGACAAAAGTTGTTTTCCTAGTTCTTCAACATGGGAAACTTGTTTCCTCGGTTTTGATTCAAGCAACCCAATAGAGAAATTGCCCCTATCAAAATAATCATATAATAGTCTTCCCATATTAAACAACTCTTAAAACAATAATTCAACCAATTTATCTAGAATCAATTTATCAATTAATTCACCCGATAAATCACTCATGAATTAAAAACCACTGAACCTCTTTTATAGAAATAACACAAGTTACCAATATGTAGGAAATACACCGTCCATCGTTAGTCGATGTGAGCTAGCATAGGGACCCGATGGACATATATAAATCAAGCTCCTATAATCACAATGCTACTTGTAAACCAACATGTTCGTCTCATGATTATAAAACTCTATATAGCTATTCCACTAAAAGCCTAGAGCTGCACTCTCGATTTATATATCGTATTTACAAAGCTTTCTTATATTAAAAAAACTCTTTGATTAGCTCTAGTCCATGACTCAATATATTAGTATATCATCCCCATAGGATATCCATAATCCACTTGAGGTCAAGTTCCGTTTTACCTTCCCGATTACATTTATCTTATGTTCCATTATCATACCATTGGAAAAATACTATTCATACTATTACAAACAATAAACCATTAGATAACATATATAGTCTAATGGCCGGCAACTTCGTATTTTCCAATCCAAGTTTATCACAATGCATAAACTTTATCATTGACTCTTTATAGGAGCTATGGATTCCACTATCTATGAATAATGAATCTACAAAACTCCGTCATACCCCTAATGTACCACAACTCATTTTACATAATGTCGTGGATGTCTCCCTTTAGTACATCAAAGGATACAAGTCATGTATATGGGTTCACCAACCATCTCACGATTAAGATGACAACATATAATTTGTCAAAAGTGAATTGTTTTATTCAAACAAAATTATTAATTAAAACAATTCATCTTTGGTCCGATCCAATATAGATTTCACCATTAGAAACTATATCAATGTCTCTACCCATGGAGTCCCACCTCCGACGACCAAGACAAGCCATCTCCATTAGGAAGTAGACAACATAACAATCTTAACATGAATAAAGAGCCTAACTTTATTCCCTCAATTGTGGACCATAAGATTTAGACTATCATCTTTAGATTCTTGTCTTTCGCATGTTCTTCACATACATGCATGATCTAAAGATTTAGAATGAAAGTCTCAGACTTTCAGTTTGCTTATGATACATTCAACTATTATGAACATAAAAAGGACAATACATAGATATATGAAATAAACAAATCTTTATTAATAGTCAAAATGTCTCAAAGAAAATTGTTACATTTATTCCTAAGGGCATAAACGCTAACACTGACGACCAAGACAAGCCATCTTTGTTAGGAAGTAGACAACATAACAATCTTAGCCCTTCTCAAGTACTTTTATATATGTTTAACCACTATGTAATGGTTAGGCCCTGGATTCAGCTGATATCTACTTACAATTTTGACCGCATGACAAATTTCTGGTCGTGTGCAAAGTATTGAATACATGAGGCTACGAACCACCGAGGCATAAGGTACTTTCACCATATATTCTCTCTCCTTAGATGTTTTGGGACAATCATTGTTTGAAAAGGTAATTCTAGACCTAGATGGTTGCCCACCTTTCTTAGAACATCTCACATTGTAAACTTCTTGAGAATTTTTTTTAAATATATAAAGCTTGGGAGAGAGCTATCATTTTGTTATTTCAGTCTCTAATGATCCAAATACCTAGAACATAATTAGTTTCTCCTAAGTCCTTCATATCAAACAGTTTGGTAAGCCAAATTTTGACTGATGACAATGCCTCTACACCATTGCCAATGAGTAGAATGTCATCAACATACAATAGTAGAAAAACCACTTTCCTATCTTGAATATGCTTATAAATGCAAGGTTCATCCATATTCTGTTGGAATCCATAAGTCTTGACTACTTGGTCAAATCTTTTATTCCAACAACGGGAAGCTTGCTTTAATCCATAAATGGATTTGCGCAACTTGCAAAATTATCCTTCCTGACCATTAGCTTTAAAGCCCTCTGGTTGTACCATATAGATACTTTCCTAAATCTATATGTAACTTTCCTTAAAGAATGTTACATTTATTGAAATCATGACTTTTATTTTCATAGGGTTGTAGAAATAACCCCCTTTCATCCTTCTTGGATATCCCACAAAAATGCACACTTTCAAACGTGCATCCAACTTATTCACTTCCTTGTCTAGGACATGTGTAGGACATTCCCATATGTGAATATAATTCAAGGATGTCTTCTTACCCGTCCACAACTCATGAGGAGTTTTAGGAACTGACTTTGTCGGTAGGTTATTTAGAAGATAACATGCAGTTTGTAATGCATATCCCCAGAAAGATATAAGCATTGTCGAATAACTCATCATGGTGATACAATATCCAACAAAGTCCTATTTCTCCTCTCAGCTACACCATTCTATTATGGAGTGCCTATTGCAATCAAATGAGATAGTATCCAATGAACTCATCAGAGATGTATTCTCTACCTCGATCGGATCAAAGTACCTTTATGGGTTTACCCAATTTCTTTTCTACTTCAGCCTAAAACTCCTTGAATTCTCAAAAGTTTTGCTTTTATAGTGCATTAGGTACACATAGCCATATCATAAGTAATCGTCAATAAAAGTGACATAATACTCATACCTTCCTCATGTCTTGATGCTTATGGACCACAAACATCAGTATGCACAAGTTCAAGAACCTCTTTGGTCCTATTGCCCTTTGTAACACCCATTTTTCTAAACTGATAAAATTCTTAGAAGTGGATGTCAGGAGTTAACTTGAATAATGTTATGGTGTTATGTTTAGTGAATTCTAAAATCATAATGAGTTTAATTCCGCAGGTGATCGCGATGAGGACTCGAGGTGCTAAGAACAAGTTCATGTCATTTTATGGAAATTCGTTATGATTTCAAATTTGTTTTAATGATTTTATGAATTTGTATGATGCTATGATTTGATGATATGTTCGTTATATGACATATGTACACACACGCATAATAGGATGAAAGATGGCATATTCATAGTTGGCTTATATAGCCGTATTAGATATGTTTTGGATTTTTCATGGTCAATAAAGGAGAGTAATCTGCATGTGGGAAGAGGAATGGAAAGGAGGGGAATAGTTGGTGTGGATTTTCTTGGATTAATTGCTTCAATGACAGACTATAATCACTGCAATTAAGCCAAATAGTATTTAAGTTAATCCCAAAATTTATTTGGAATCAATTGCTGGAAATTTTCCCTTATATGCATGTCGACCAATGAAAATTTCTCTTCCTTTTAAGCAGCCACCTCTCTTTTATTCCTCTAAATTAGTGTTGTGTGCTGTCACCAGGTATTATTAAATAAATAAAAAAATGCACGATTCCTTAAAACATTAGTCTTGCTTCCCTTTTCATTTTCCTTGCCACAACATTTCTAATTGTGACTAACCATCAGTTTTGTCAAATTGCCTTTCTCCTAATTCTTTCTCCATTCTCTCTTTCACGTCTCTCTCATCCTCTCTTTCATGACAAAAAAAAAAAAAAAAAAATCACAAGAGAACCTCCATAATCAGCCATCAAGCTCATCTCTTAATCTTTCTTTTAAATTCTCCTAGCAATCAAGATAAAGGAAATTGTTAAGGTATGATTCTAAAATATTGATTCTATGATTTTGAGTGTTGATTTCTATTAGACTCTATGTTAGTCATAGTTATTATTTGATTGTTTTGTTGTGTATCTCCATAGAAAGCATGCTATAGAGGTTGGCCATTTTGATAATTAAATTAATAATGGAATTATTGGTTCTTGTACAACCTAGAAACATGCAAAGGATTTATTTATGATCATTTATATGATTGGCTCATGTGATTCTTTTAATAATCATTTTATAGATATAAGATGTATATATATGCAGGTAATTATATTTCTTAAAGTATTAGAAACATGTTATAGGGCTGAAGAGTAAATGGAGTGTTGTTTATACATGTTGAAGATGATGGTTTTGTATTTTATAGAATTTTTAGTGAATTTTCGTCCTAGTTTGAGTGCTGGAGTTTCTCAAGGTTTCATGTAAGATTTTAAAACAGGGTTTGAGGGAGCAAACGAACTCCGTTTTTAACAATTTAGATACCATCAGAAAGCTCTAGATGTCTAATTTAATTTAAAATTGGTTTCAGGTCATTTGGAGTTCTATGTGAATTATTATGAGTTTTTAAATGAGTAAAGGTCAGGCTGTCAGTTTTTATTAGGTTTTGTAGTTTTGTGTAATCAGTGGGTTTTTATGTCTTGATGGTAATGAATAGTGAAATGGTATATTAAATGCTGTTTTAACGTGATTAATGTATCTGATGAGATGTTAAGGCTTTTTAGTAATCTTATTTATAATTTATGGCATGAATGGTTCTAGAGGCGAGCACCCGAGGACCTCATTCGTTGCGTCACCGTTGCGAAATTTAAAAAGGTTAAGTAAGTCGCTCAAGTAAGTACACTCTCACCTGCAACATGAATTGAAGAATTGAGAAGTATATTATTGATGTTTATGATGATGTTATGATGCTTTTAATAATCCTCTTATGATGACATTTTGAAGAAAAATGTATATATGTATTTTTATGTTTTTAAATGGCGTTGTACACCCTTGATGTGACCGGTGAGCGATCTTATTGCCACGGTTGGTTTGGGATTTGCTACCCCATGCTTTCTGTGGCTAGCACGCTATGATGGTACAACATCGGGCCTAATATATGATGGATTTTAAAGTCTAAATATGTTTAAAAATAATTATTCTCAAGATGATGTTTATTGTTGATAAATAAAAATGTTCATTTAAATTTGTGAGAATTAAGTGTCTTACTAAGCCCTTACTTATATAAGTTATTTCATATTGCAGACAATCTAAAGGGTAAGATGTAGTCATGGAGAATATTGGAGTGGATGCGAACTATGCATGATAGGAAAACGGGAGAAACGATCATGGGATGAAAGTGTTTAAGGTTAAACAAAGTTTTTGGTATTTACTTTTATTGTTTTGAAACTTCGGTTTATGGTGGTTTTGATTTGAAGAATATTTTAGACTTTATAGATTTTAATAACTAAGTTGAACCGAAGGTTGTTTTATTTTTCTTTGAGGAAGTTCAAAATTTAAAGATAGTATGTTTTAAAAAAAAAAATCTAGGCTTTTCTCTAAGTCGTTCAAAGCAAAGTATTTCAAGTTTAATGATTTTCCGCATTCTTTAAGAGGTAAATGTTTGAAAGTTAAGATAACTTTGACAGTCCGTGAGGGGTTGTTACACCCTTAGACCCAAATGGTCTTTTGGTCATTTTGCCTCCAAACAACACTCACACTATGGAAAGGACTCAACTTTTAAAGAACTTAAAGGTCCATCCTTTACCAAACTCTATATCCTGTTAAGGCTGATGTGATTAAGTCATAAATGCCAAAGTTATGTCTCATTAGAGTGAAAAGTTTTAAGCTTTTTAGAGTTATTAACAGCTTCAGTGTTCAATAGTGAGTCCATCTTAGGTTTGATAAAATATAGATTATTTTGGACCCATCCATCATTTATAAAAGACTTGTTTTTACGAATAATGATTTTATTATTAAAATAAAAAACTGAATAAGAATCCTTAAATAAACAAGCGACATAAATAGGATTTCTCTTAAACTGAGGAACATAAAAATCATCTTGTAAAAATAAATTCTTATAACTATCAAAATAAAAATAGACGTCTCCCACTGCTTCAGACAACATTAAAGTTCCATCACCCATCCTCAACGTGACACTTTCATTAAGAAGACTTCTCATTTGCTTGAACCCCTGCAGAGAAACACACACATGATTAGTTGCTCTGAATCTATGACCCTGGGGTCACTGGATTCTTCAACTAGACATGCCTCGACAATCAAAAGATGACACTTACCTCTTTTACCTTTAGAGGCTAGGTAGTGTTTACAATTCTTCTTCATGTGCCCTACCTTCCCGCAATAAAAGCAATTAAGCTTACGCAGGTTCTTTTTCTTACCTCTTATTCTTGTCCTTGGCTGGCGGAATAGAAGAACTCTCCTTCTGAGCTCCCTGCTGCTTCTTTCCATTCCTTGGAATGGGTTTGGAGGAAGATGCCTCAGCCAAGTTGGCTTCCATAGTAGTTGACCCGTTGATCATACGCTCGAACTTTTAGAGTTCTCACATCAACTCTGTCAGGGTTATATTTTGTTTAACTCTCAAATTGATCGTTGCCTTGAACATAGTATACTCTTTCTACAAAGTCTTGAAGATTATTGTCATCTGAGACTCAGCATCAATGTCGGCTCTATTGGTCTAAGCATCAGTAAATTAGTTCATCACCTTCAGCATGTGTTCCTTGATGGAAGACCCAGCCTTTTGTGTGCAGTTAATGAGGTTATGAAAGGGCTTCCTTACGTTTTTCAGTAGCTTAGCCACCGAACATGTCCTCAAGATTAGCCATGATCTGTCGAGCAATTTGGTAATCATCATGTTGTGCCTGAAGCATAATGGACATGCTCGGCATCATATAATAGTGAGCCATATCATCAGAGTCCTTTTGGTTTGGTACACTAGGAAAAGCTCATTAGGAGCATCAACAAGTGGCTCTGGAGGACAATGTGTAGTCAGTCTGAAATTCAATTTCTCATAGGTTAGGACGATTTTAAGGTTTCTTTTTCAATCGGTAAAATTCTCGCCATTTAAAATGTATGTATTAAGTATCGAAGATAAAGCATTGGTAGCCATTGCATAAAATTTAGTGTTCAAACATATATACATGTTATGATGCAACCAATATGTTTGTGTGTCAAAACCTTGAAAATATTACAACCTTACAATGAAAATTCCTAACTCAAAATTTTTAAAGTCTCCTAATGGAGATAATGTAAAATTTAATAAGAAATGTGGATCCCATACAATTAATATATATCATCTGGATCTATCTGTGTCTAGTATATATTAATAATCGCTTTCTTTGGCCATTAGTTTAATTAATAGAGCTCTTAGGAGAGGTTAATAATTAAATTAATCTTGAGTGTATAACTAGTTTATGATATATTGTCTAATTTTGACTTAAATTTAAATTCCAATTAAAGTCTAACTCCAATTTAATTTGAATTCTAATTGGATAACTTGTCTAACAAGTAAACTGAATAAATTGGAGAGTAAGCAATTGAATCCTAGAGGGGTTCTGTCTGCTATAGGTGTGTACCACATGTGGCCCGAACCACATGGGTATTCTAAAATTCATAATTAAATAATCACCTTATTTAATGAATAATTAATTCTTAATTAATTATTTTTGAGTAATTTAAAATAATATTTTCCTATTTTACCCCTAGTGTTTTGTATAATATAAGGACAATGCAGGGACTCATTGACCTATAATATCAAGTTCCAATAAAATTAATAATCAACCAAACTCTTTAATTAATTAATTAATCTTATTAATTCGAAAGTTATTCCACTAAAAAGTTGGAATTGCACTCTTGACATTATAGACATCTATTTACATTAGTGAAATGATCGTTCGATATAGTCACCTCATATAGATCAATCTTGCATAAATAATTCATAATTAGAGCTAAGTGAAATCTCTTAACCTCTCTAATTACATCCGTCTCCTAGAGTCCTATTGATTCTCTAATGAATTGTATATTCATAAAACAAATTCATACATATTCAAGTACCAAATCAACACTCAAGAGAATTATTTATCTACTTCTTTCTCAAGGAGTGAATTCCATCTTGTACATTAACATTCCCAACTACCAATGTCTTCATGTCTCCAAGATACAAGGGATAGGGTTTAGTAATCTCAAAATCCATATTGAGTAAGTCCAAAGACATAAATTCATAAATAGGAGTATGCTAATAGCTGATGATTAGGATCATTATATATATGACCATTGGTAGACTTAATTAGAATTTTTATATTTAACGAAAATTATCAAAAATTCATATTGTGTCTTGTCCTAGTCCTATATAATCTCATTATAAAAAATACATTCATTCAATATCTCTCCATATCAACGATGTTGATAAGCTCATTCCATTCTTAATGTGAATGTCATGTATTAATAATGTTTTAATTAAAGATTCTAAACTTTAATTCAATTTATTACAGACTTATTTTGATTATTATATATTATCTTCTAGTATACAACACTTATATACCATATTTAAGGTCACACAAATAATTGCGGAATTTGTAATGATATTCATAAAATATATAACAATACATGCACATAAATAATGAAAATTTTATATTATTCAATAAATAATAAAATTCAAAATTACATTTCATGCTTTAAAGACACCATTTTGAACACTTATAACATGCATGAATATATTCATAGAATTTTTTTTTTTTTTAAATCTAAAGCACTAAATCATAAAATCGTGAATATATCAATTGTATAACTTTACTCAATCATCATCTCTTGAATATTCCTCTCTTTCCTCTAAAAAAAAAAAGTATGAAGACAATCATCTTAACCCTTAAAGAATTCTAAACCAAAAGAATAAGTAACAAGAAGAATCATATTATAACAATCTTCTATTCTATCTTGAATGATTGAGGAATTCAAAAAGGATTAAAAGGTGAGTTTGGTGGCTGATTATTGAAGTACCACAAAGGTGTACTTGAACATGAAAGAGAAGAAGGGGGAGGGAGGGAGGGAGATATTAGGCATCAAAGAGAAGAATAGAGTGAGGGTTTAAAAAAAAAAATTTTTATTGGGCAATACCCATATAAAAATTGTGAGCAATTAATCCAAAACAACTTTGGAATTTCTTAAATATTAAAGGCGGTAATTAGTGATTATGGGCTGTCGTTGAAGTAGAAAGCAACAAAATTTAAGTAGAAAAGAGCGTTAGAGACAAACAAATTAATAAAATTAAGTAACAGAAAGAGTTTTGTTGTGATTTTATTACTAATAAAATAAAGAAAAGAAAAGAACTTTATATGAAGAAAATTTAGTAGTAAAGATGGTAAGGTGTCAAGAATTATTTATGTTTGTTCACCAATTTGAGTTTTGATTCACAAAATAAAATCATCGAATAAATTATATCTCTATGTTGACTCCGGAAATATTATTATTATTATAAGTTATCCAAAATCGACAATATATAAATTTGACAATATTACAAAAAAAGACAATTTATAAAATAATTTGAATAACAAAATAGTGCATGACATAATTATATAAGAAAAACGTGAATGAACTCATATAAAAATTGACACACAATATTTTAAAAAATAAATGAAAGATAGATGAGATTTAATTCATTCAAATATTGAATATTATAGCACAAGGAATCAATACTCGAATTGGGTCACTAACAAAAGTTCATCTCTAAGCTCACCAAGAGAAGTTTAGACTAGGTTACAAAGCATTCTCATAAGTTCTAGAGAGAAAATATGAGAGTAATAGCAAGACAATAGAAAACTGAATATGAAAAACTGAATAACAACAAACCTTAGGCTAACCCACTATTTTTAGTGTTCAAAGGTTGCATGTGAAATAAGAAACAAATAATCAAAATGAAAATTATAAAAGAAAAGGAAATAAAATAAAATTACACATAAATTATGAGAAATCAGATATGTGATTAAGGAGGAAATTAGGCAATTGCGGAGAAAAAATCTGGATTTAGCCCCATGTGGACACATGTCAAAACTTGGTTTGAGGAAAGGGATTAAATTGCCACATGTCATGCGTGGAGAGGAAAAAAGTGCGCTGGCCTTGGAGACAACTGGGAGATAGTTGGGGTCCGCTGGGGAACAAGTGTCGACGCAGAGAAGAAGAGCAGGTCGACACAATGACATGCGAGACCCATGCATCACGAGACTTAGATGCGCCGGTCATCGCGCGGAGTAGGCACGCGTGCCCTCGGATCCTCCATCTTGCGTGCTGGTGATGCGCGCAAGGAAGACCTGGGAAAATGGGAGAGCTGGGACTCACATAGAAATTATCTTGTGGCTTTGACTTGGCTCACACATTTCTCTCCCTCTCTATAGGGCTTGTAGGCTCGGCTTAGTGGCTTAAATATGATGAATATGGCTTCTTCTTGTGTAGCTCTTCACATTACTTTTCATTTGTAAATAATTAACAAAAACTAAACAAATTCTAATTGAAAATATCTTGAATAAAAATGATGGAATTGTTTAATTAAAGCTTAAATATTTTAATATCATATAAATCAAAAGCAGTATTCAGAGTGCATTTCCATACACTTATCACAAACCCCAACCAGGTTATTATTAGTCCCTAGTTATCCAAGCACAAGAGTAATCATGTCACAAAGAAAATCTGAGTCTCAACTAGCTTAGTCAATGAATATTTTGAACAAAGTGCCAGTAAGAAGTCAAAAGATACTATTAAGATTATTTTAGCCGTAACTTTAGAGTCGTGTGTGTGTGCTCCAAACCATAACCTTCTTACCATTGATCATAACACATGCAGCTTTGAAAAATTCACCAAGTAGAAATCTCAACTCTATTGATCTCACGTGTGTTAGAAATATTTGAGTGCAAAGGTTTTCTCTCATGGCGTTGGGAAAAGAACAATCAACGCAGTGTGAGGAAGGTAAAATTTAGGATAGACAATCATACGAACATTGATCAAAAGATAAGTTAATCAACTACTTAGAACATTCCACCACTCTTACCACAAACCAACTTTTGGGATTTTATTCATGTCAAACATAAATTTACAAAAACAAACAAAGAGCAAAAAAAAAAAAAAAAAAAAAAAAAAAAAAAAAAGCATAGGAAAATAAATTACCCTTTTTTTTTGTATTGTTTTGATTTTTGTTTTTGTTTTTGTTTTTTCTTGGCAAGAGACAACCTACAATAATGAAGTGAATGTAGAAAGGTGTTCTTTTGACAAACATCTATATAGCATCAAATGTCATTACAACCAAACATAAGATATGTGAATTGTTGCTCTTGCACATTTTTTTTAAAAAAGTAGATAACAAATAAGGCTCCATTGCAAATGATCATTCCGATCTAACCCAAAATTCATCCCTCAAGCATATGCACCACGCATACCACTATCCATGTAATGATATTCTAACCATGATTTTACCAGCTCAAAAGATCAATGAAAGTTCAAAAGTCGTTTTCTCTACTATCTTAACTCACCAAAAATGAAACACTTAAACTTGAGAATTTTCTCAGCTGATATGCATTAACATCCATCTTACCACAAGGTTTAGCATGTGCAAAAAGAAACACTAGAAGTGATTTCTTAGTAACCAAGATAGCAAAAATTGACTCAAACCAATCATTCTGAAATCATACTATGATAACCTTCAAAAAATTTTAACCCAAATATCAACATGACAAAAATCATTCTCACATATGAATATGCGCACCACCCCCAACCAAAATCAAACAATGTCATCGGTGTCAAAAATTATGAAAATATAAGGAAAGAAGGCACCTGGATGATGAGCATTCTACATATGAGCACAACCTAAGCTTATTGATATGATTCTCCAAAAACACACACAAAAATGTAAAAAAAGCAAAGATAACAAAACAATTAAAAGAAATAGAAAATGAAAATATAGTATAGGAGATGTGAGCAAATGACTCAGGGTTCGTAAACAGGGGTCGTCGAGAATAATCTCTTCAACTTGGTTCACTCGCTCTAAGTAATTATTCAGATGATGGCCATTTACTTTAAAGATTCTCCCATCGGTCGGGTCCTCAACCTCAATAGCACCATTGGAAAAAACATGTTTCACTACGAATGGGCCAGTCCACCGCGACCTCAACTTACTGGGGTGAAGATGCAAATAGAAATTATAAAGATGAACCCGCTGATTTGGCTCAAAGTTTTTCCTCATGATCTGCTTGTCATGAGCCGCTTTCATTTTTGCCTTGTAGATCCTGAAATTGTTAAAAACATCATTCCTTAACTCCTCAATTTTAGAAAGCTGGAGCTTCTAATTGATGCTTGCAGTCGCTAAGATCAATGTTGAGGGCTTTGGTAGCCCAATAAGCCTTATGTGCAATCTCTATAGGTAGTTACGCTAGCTTGACTTTTGGAGCCTCCTCGGTAGATGGTTTCAGTTTTTCTCTTTCTGTTGGGAGGTCCTTGAAACATGGTGGCCCAAACTTGGCTCCTTCATCTTGTAATTCTTTGAAAATGGAAGAAATGTTAGCTAGCTAACAAGGACAAGAACTCTCATATTCAGATTTTTGGAGAAGAATTTCTAGATCACCCGAGTTATATTCTAACTAAACCTCCTTCTTGATGAGTGTGTTTATCATGAAAGTTTTCTGACACTCGTCGTCATCACGTGGTTGCTTTTGAGTGTGAAAAATATTCACCTCAAGGGTAATATTCTCGAAAGATATCTTCATGAGACCATTCCTACACTTGATGAGGGCATTTTCTATGGCAAGGAAAGGTTTTCCAAGAATGATGGGAATAGACTACTTCATTCTCACCATAGATTGTGTATCTAAGACAAGAAATCCACGGGGATAATAAAACTTGTCGACTTGTAGCAGAACATCTTCCACTATTCCTTGTGGTATCTTAACGGATTGATTGACCAATTGCAAAATCACATATGTGGGCTTAATCTCTCTAAGACCCAATTGAGAATAGACCAAATAAGGCATGAGATTAACTCTCGATCCTAGGTCTAGTAACGCTTGGCTGAATTCATGTGTCCCAATTTGGCAGGAAATGGTGGGACAACCTAGATCCTTAGACTTTGGTGGTGTCTTTTGCTCCATCACCGCACTTACTTGTTCCATCAAGAATGCAGTCTTCTTGACGTGGTGCTTCCTTTTCATGGTGCATAGATCCTTTATAACTTTGGTGTAGGTCGACACTTGCTTAATTACATGCAGTAAGGGAAAATTGATCTTCAATTGTGTCAAGTGCTCTAGGATCTCACTTTGATTTTCTAGTACCTTCCTAGTAGGTCAGAGAGCTTGGGGAAAGACACTTTTACCATAATTTTTATTGGCTCTTCTTTCTACATAGCTAATTCTTCATTACTCGCATGACCTTGAGTTAGCCGCTGTGGTGTTTACCTTGAAAATATGGGGACACTATCCATATGGAGTACACTGCGATATTTACACATACCATAAGAGTCTGAACTATATCCTCACATAGAAGGAGTTAAACATGAGGCAACAAAAATGGTTAAAGTTTGTAAATGATTATGATTGTGATATCCATTACCATCAAGGTGAGGCGAATAAAGTCACTGATGCCTTAAGTAGGAACATAGTGTCCAGTTTGGTTACTTTACCTCGAATACCAGGTCCATTGAGAAATAATTTGAGTAAATTGGAGATAGATTTTATAGTGGGACAATTATGTACACTATCCCTGCAACTGATAATCATGGAAGAGATTAGACCCTCTAATTGAACAGTTGAAGCATGAAGTCATAAACGATAGGCATTTGAATTTTCAAATCTCAGAAGATGGCGTGTTGGGATTTAAAGGTCAATTGTGTGCTACCGACGATGAAGAAACTAAATGGAAAATTTTGTATAAAGCTCATAATACGCCGTATTTGATGCATCCTAGTACAACAAAAATTTATCAAGATCAGAGAGTTGTTTTTGGTGGCCTACAATGAAGAAGGATGTAGTGGAGTATGTTGCTAAATGTTTAACTTGCTAGCAAGTGAAAGCTAAGCATCAAAAACCTGGTGGATTCTGCAACCGCTAGAGATTGTAGAATGGAAGTGGGAACAAATTGCCATGGATTTTGTTTCAGTGTTGCCGAGAACCGAGAAGGGACATGATTCAATTTGGGTCATAGGGGATAGAATGACCAAATCAGTTCACTTCCTACTAGTGAGAACAAAATATACGGTTGATAAGCAAGCATAAACATACATACAAGAGATAGTGAGACTACCTAGAGTCCCAATTTCCATAGTTTATGACAGAGATAACAGATTTACATCGACATTATGGAAGAAGTTACAAGAAGGCATTGGGACAAGATTGAAGTTCAGTACCGTGATGCATCCTCAAACAGACGGTCAAATGGAGCGTACTATTCAGACCTTGGAAGATATGTTAAGAGCTTGCGTGTTACACTTTTAGGGATCATATATATGGAGTAGATATCTTCCTCCGATTGAGTTTTCTTATAATAACAGCTACCAGGAGTCCATCAAAGCTGCTCCGTATGAAATTTTGTATGGTCGTAAATGTCGTTTACTGATACACTGGCATGAAGCAGGAGAGCGTAGATATTTGGGTCTAGAACTTGTGGACCAAGCCAATGAAGCTATCAAGAAAATCATGGAAAGATTGAAAGCTTTCAAGATCGACAGAAGAAGTATACGGATAAGAGATGATGACCACTAGAATTTGAAATAGGCGACAAGGTATTTTTGAAAGTTGCACCAGTCCGGGGAGTAATGTGGTTTGGAAAGAATGGTAAATTAAGCCCTAGGTACATTGGGCCCTTTGAGATTATTGAGCGCATAGGAAAAGCTGCATATAGATTAGCCCTTCCACCGAGACTGTCTAGAGTGCATGATGTGTTCCATGTGTCCATGTTATAGAAATATTTGAGGGAGCCATCGCATGTGTTGGGTTATGAAACGATAGACGTGGATCCAGAACTATCTTACCAAGAACAACTTATAAAAATTCTGGACAGAAAAGAGAAGGAATTGCAGAATAAGACCATTCCACTTGTGAAGGTCCTTTGGAGGAATCATGCAGTCGAAGAAGCGACTTAGGAGTTAGAAGAGGACATGAGAAAGAACTTCCTAGTTTGTTTTAAGTTTTAGGGATGTAACTTTTGTATGTTATAGGGAATTGTAATGTCCCAATTTTTGGGCTCAAACTTTTGTATTAATTTTGTATAAAGGAATTGTAAGAGAAATGATAAAAGAGCTCAAGGATTAAATTGCAAGGCTTTGAGGGGCAAGATTGTAAGAATTTTCATATTTAGGGGCTAGATTGTAATATTAGAAACAACTGCGCTTTCACATGGCATGCTGGTTTTTCAGCCAAGCCATAAAGCTCATGCTCCCTTAAGCCACGTTGAGAGCCTAAGGGGGCAATGAGAAAAAAAAAATCACTTATTTAGAGGTCTCCACCGAGCACTCTCTTCCTCTCTCTCTTTGAGTTTATTTTCCCTTTTCTTTGATTCAGTCTTTTTCTTCCACAAAGGACTGCAATAACTTATTGAATCAAAGGATTGATTGGAGCTAGGGTTCAAGGTAAGAATTTTCTCCCTTGTTCCTTTAAATTTGAAAATTGGTTGTTTTGTGGCTTGGTTGCTTGGGTTTCATGTTAGATGTTGATTATTTTGCTAGAATTGTAAACCTTGAGTTTTTCTCTTCTTAAAGTTAAGTTAAAGTTTGCTTAGAGACATGTTAGTTCGAATTTTCCTTGAGAGATTTTTGTGTTATGTGGATTTTGGTTATGTTTGTAGAATTTTATAAGTTTAGTGAGTAAGGATGAATCTTGGTGCTAATTGTATGGTGTTAGGACCGATAATCATCACAATATTGATGTGTAATAATATGAGTTTGGGTTGGGCAGAAATGAGGAATTTTACATGCTGTGGTTATGTACAAAATCGTAAGATTAGAGGAGCACGTAAGTGGCTGTCAAAGAAGAACTGAAAAACTGTTATTTTTCATCTTAAGCTGGACAGAAATGAGGAATTTTACATGTTGATATTTGTAGATCCATAATGTAGACATCCTAAGCTATGCATAGCCACAAGAATCATCTCAAATGGACAACTATAGCTCAAGTCATGCATTTTTAAAGTTAGGCATGATTCTGTAAATTCTGTAGAAAAACCAGCACGTTTTGATCTAGTGTGATATGTTTTTAGAGGCATTAGTTAACTTAAAACTAAGCTTATGATATTTCTTTAGAAAAACCTAGATGTCTACTTCGATTAGGCACTAATTTTGTAATTTTTGAGGCTACAAAGAATATTTTGTGAATATCCTCGTAGTAGTCGTCAAAACTGCAATTTCTAAAAATTGATAAAAAAAAAAAAAGAGCTGAGACTCCTACCTTTTGAAATGGGAATACTACACTTAAAACTACCTTTTCTACCATTTAAAATAGGTTATTAGTGACATGTGAGAGTTGAAATCACGTCATTTGGAGTTTTGTAGCCATAGTAGTGCGTATAGGAAGTTTCATATAGAAACTTTCTAAAAGTTGTCAAAATAGAAAAAGTAGAATGTTGATTTCTTGAGAACTATTTTTAACGTACTTAGACAAGTCAGATTTAGGTGTATGATAGGTCGTTAGAAAGATATACATGTCTACATTGTTTTGGAGTTAAGTTTAGAATTTTTAAAGATAGAGAAAATATTTTATGAAATTTCTTGTCAAGATTGACGAATCTATCAAATTACAGTTTTCAAGGGAATATGATTATAAATTAGAAATTGGTTTATGGCTGAGCTATTGAGCTCTAATTATGATGACCAATTCATTTATTTTGGTCAGTAGAAAGGAAAACGAACAAGGGAAGCGAAGAGAGTTAAACTCGGATTTTGCTAAGCAACTCAGGAAAGTAGAGTATCACTTCTCTACAGCACTTGTAAACTTTGTTTGATAGACTTTCTATAGAATGTCTAGTATGCTATGATGTGAATTTTTGCGACATTGTCAATATGTATGTTTTGTGAAAGCATGCTTGTGCTAATATATTGTAAACAAAGTAGAGCAGCACGCTGATTATTAAATTGCTCGTGATTGAGCACATAATGCATGCATGATTGGCCGGTACTACCAAGTCCTCAAAGGACTCATATTATGATATGGTGATTGATGAATTGTGATTGAGCCGCACAAGTCTCTCGAGCTAAGTGGGTGATGACATAAACTATATTTTGATATTGAGAAATTGTGATTTTGAATGTGCTGACTGTTCCCCGAGCCAAGTGGGTGATGATGGCGAACCTGATATTGTGATTTGAGAAATTGACATGTGGTCAGACTTTGAAAAAGCTGGCGGCAGTACCGGGAGGGCCCTCGAGATATGTAGTGCACGTGCATAAAGTGTAAGAATTGATTGGCATAAGTTACTTAGGATGTTTTGATGCATGCATATGTTAAAATAAGATTGTGTAATTGTTGCTCTACTTACTAAGTTTGAAGCTCATTAAAGTTTGCTCTGTGCTATAGGTAAAGGTAAGAACAAAGCAGAATAGTAAGTAGGAGAGTTGGCTTCGTTGATCGCTATACATATGGTCAGACTGAAGAAATCTTGTTTAAGCAAAAATTTTGGAACACCATAGTTTCCGCATAAGTGAAAAGTGGAGGTTAGTTGTTGCGGCACATCCTTAGGATTAATAGTAGGAAATGCCTGAAAAGAGATGATATAAAAGGATGTCACAGCAGCGCTGCTTCTCATTCTTCTGGGAGGCATGGTTTATGGCTGGATCATTCTCACCGAAATTCTTCATGTCAACTGGAGATTTTGGGTTCACTTCTCAGTGGAGCCACCAATTGTTGATGGTGAAAATTTGTCAATAGAGTTAATTTGAGTTTAGAAGTGATTAATATGGCTTTCTCGGCTTAATCTTGCTTAGAGGAGGTTTTTTAAGAATAATCAAAGAGAGAACGACAAGATTTATAGTGGTTCACCCTTAGAATTCAAGAGCTACATCCACTATGATGAGGGAAAAATCTTCAATATGGAGTTTGAATAGGAGTTTTGCTTACAGAGTTGTGAGCCTCTCAACTCACCATTTTTTCACATGTATATCAGGTTTATTCTCCTCAACCTCTGTCATTTCCATCATTACATTCTATCACATCATCTAATATTTTTGGATGTAGCCGTTGGCGGGTGGAATGTCTGCAAGTTAATAGTGGTCTTTCTCTTGTTCTCGTACCAACTTCGATTGCTTACAACTCACGTAAGATATCCTGCAGGTTCAGTTTTTCCTTGGGTTACGTGCAATCGGCTCCTTAGGTGCCTATTATGATGTCTCCGCTTACATCTGCCTGAAGCGGCTGACCTCTTATATGCCTTGACGTGTCTGTACGGTTGATCTTTCACCTATCTTCACTCTTTTGTATGGTTGACCTCCCATGTTATCTTGTTGTCAGCCTCTACCAAGTTCCATTTTGCGAATACTTAAAGAACTGCACCCTAGCTACTTTGGCTTTGCGCTTCTCATGCGTACGCTTATTTCAGATTATCTTATATTCAATGCAGGGAACGTCAGAAATGTACTGCTTGTTTGAATTGTAGCTTTATGTAGAGACAAAAACAACCCCCCTTTTGGTGACACATGTAGCATAGACGGAACTGAATATATTTCATTTGGACAGTGGGTGAGTGAGTTTATAACATTTTGAACCAAAATAACTAGAACTCATTGACAATTATCCCAATTGACAATTATGTTGTGCTCCAACTATCTATGTTTTTGCAATAACCTCCTTTTAAATTTACTTCACCATGATACAATATATTAGTCTTACCTGTCACCAATCTTGCTATGCTTTTAGGTTGGTGCAATCGTTCTATATACATATGTATTTCAAATGTTGGAACCGCCTCCTGAAGGATCTTTTGACTTTTTTTACACTATTCTACATTTAACTTCCTTTGTAAACAGCACGGTTAAGAAATATTCGAGGACCAACTACATGTCAGGGAATTAACAAGTTAGTGTCCAACAAAGGAAAGCTTCAAGTACAATACATTGAATCAGATGATTGGGAGTGGATGTCCACCAATTGCTTTGGCAATGATCAATGGCATGTAAAATGAACAACTTAACTGTATTATGAGACATTTGTTTCAAAATGTGGTTTTGGATATGCAAATTGGGTGGCTCAAGATCTATAGTTCAACATTTAGAGGAAGTTCGTGTAATTAAACTTCACTCACTTAAGTATATTACCACTTGAAATCATAATTTTTTTTTTCTTTTTAACTAACTAACAAATAATAACTTCTATGTAGAACACACATTCGAGTTCTGGCTCAAATGCTTTGGGAGGGTACTTTGAGGTCTTCAAGAGTACTCATTGGAGCGAAGAAATTTACTCTCAAGTTTTGTAAGTGAGAGGTATGAAAAATATGGTTTCAAGTGTAGCATAGGTCCTATACCAAGAAAAGCACCACAAGCTTGCAAATCTAGAGGGTTAAGATATGAAAAGTTTGAAAATGAAGTTCAGGAAAACAAACGTTGTATGTCAGATATGGAATTCTAATGAAGCAACAACAGGAGCTTATTCAAAAGCAACTTCAACAGATAAATACGCCATCAGATCATCTTAGACCTTCCGTCCCAAGAAGAGAAAATCCTCTGCCACTACCACCACCGGCCTTAGTTTGCTAGAGTGTTTAATTTTGTAATATTAAGATTTTATTAGTACAATATTTGCATAAGTGTTTAGTTTGCTTAAGTATGACTATTTTAGTATTTTGTTTGGATTCTAATATGTATTGAAATATTTAGAGATTTAAAAATTAATATTTAGTATTTCATTTATATATATATTTTTTCAAAAAATACAGGTATACAAATTTGTCTCAGTTTTGGTGACCAAAAAAATTTGGTAGCAATAAATTAATTATTTACTACTAAATATTTGGTACCTGCTTTTGTTCTTTTCGTTACCAAATACATTTTGCTACTAAAAATTTGGTCCTTAAATCTCATATTTTTCGCTACCAAATACATTTTGCTACCGAATATTTGGTCACCAAATCTCATACATTTCGCTACCAAATACAATTTGATAAATATTTGGTCCCTAGATCTCATGACTTTTGCTACCAAATACCTTTTGTTACCAAATACCTTTTGTTACCAAATATTTGGTGGCTGAATCACGTACGTTTTGCTACCAAATATATTTTGCTACCAAAATTTTGAGGTCCTAAAGCTTATGTTTTTTGCTACCAAAACCCTTTTGCTACTGAAATTTTTGGTCCCCAAATATCATATATTTTGCTACCAAATACATTTTATTACCAAAAAAAATTTTAGTAGCAAAATTTATTTGCTACCAAAATTTTGGTAACTAATACTTTTTACTATGCACTTTTTGCTACTAAAATTTTTTAGTAACAAAAACATTTATCTACCAAAAATAGGGCTTTTAGTTACCAAATTTTTGGTAACAAAAATTCAAATTCTTGTTGTGTTTATGCTGAGCTGTCATGGCCACTAATTGATCAATTGTGCCACGTGGCACTCATCTAGTGCCTGACGGTGGAGTGTCAAATTTTTTCCTACAACAAATCCCTTACCTGCATAATGATACTATGGTTATCTCTGATCTCTTCTACGGTTTGGACAAAAAATAAGTATAAATATCCCTATTATTGAAGCAAAACGGAAAGAAAAGTAGAGGTGAAAAAAAAGTGTCGTTTTGTTTAGGAAGAGGAAAAAAAGAGACAAAAGTTATATATACAATTTTGCATGATTCCCTTGTGCAAGTGATCCCTTACGTCCATCCAGCATATCAGACCACTACGTGTTAGGAAAATAGCAATAAATTGCACAGGGAAAATTTTAAAAATTTATATTGCATGAAAAAGAAATCTAGATACAACGATTAGAATCCTCTAAGGAACCATAACTGTAAAAAATTAAATAATACCTATAACTAATAATTAACTAAAAATAATAATCAATAATAATAATTTAATATTTATTCACTATACATTCACGATAACAATAAATATAGAAACTCTTAGATTACCGGTTTTCTAAAATCTCATCATTTCAGAGAGGTAGAGTGCAAACTCTCTAAAACCCTAGACAGACAACCCAAGGGCTTGTCAATCGAGAAGACCTTATCTTCTTCCTTTACACCATCTAGCTTCTTTTTCCTGAAAGAGGTAGATACAATCTTTTCAGGTACAAATAATCTTCATCCAAGTATCATTGTAAGCATACCATTTCAAAGATCTCACGAAGGAGAACTCAAACCCACTCTGATCTTCGACAAAGACCAAGAGAAACTCACTCGAAATCCAACCTCAAAATGTCCACTGAACATGGTCTATAAACCATGCTTTTTTCAAAATCCCCTACATGAATGAAATTGACAGAAGATACGAATCGAAGTGAGGAAGAAAGAAGTTTTGACTAGTGATAGAGTTCAATGGTCAAAACTTGCATAGGAAAGGTAGGTGTTGATATTTGAACCTTCTCTTATTAGAATATGTTTACTTTATTGATCAAAACAATAGATGAGATGTCCTTGAACTATCCTGCCATTTATGTAAACGATAATATATTTGACACAAGAATCTTTCTTGGCATATTTGAGTTATTACTATTATGTTTATTTGGGCCATGAACATCTTCCTAGATTTGTAAGATTTTTTAAAGATTTGACCTTACACAATTTTTCTTCGAAGCAGCCCCATTTTTCTATCTCATATGTGATTTCTTAGTTAAGAAGTAACTCATATTACTCTGTTTGGCATTCTCGATGCATAAGAATCATTAAAAGCATAGCTTATCATTTTCCCTAGGAATAGACAAGGGGAAACCCCCACAATGATCCAGCTCGGTCTTTACAACTAGACTGTCCATTTGAACTTAGATCTTGAGATCTCTAGTCAACTAGGTTGGATTTCCTTTGTATCGACTTTCTATTTCATGGGCTCTAGACCCATTCCCCTTGATGATCTATTAACTAATTCTAGGTTTAATCCTTTGGTTAGCGAATTCATAATGTTATTCTTTGACTTCACGTAGTCAACAGAGATAACTTCAATTGAAGTTAGTTGTCTAATGGTATTATGTCTACAATATATGTGTTTAGACTTACCATTATACATGTTGCACTATGCCCCTTCCAATCGCAGATTGAATATCACAGTTTATACAAATTGCTGGCACATGCTTCGGCCACTTTGGAATATCGTCTAAGAATTGGTTAACTATTTAGTCTCTTCTCCACATTTATCCAAATCGATAAACTCAGATTCCATAGTGGCTCTAGTTATTACTACCTATTTTGAGGATTTTCATGATACAACTTGAATCTTTTATATTAGATGTTCATTTCGCGTCACTGTATCCAATTCACGTCAAAAGATAATAAAAAGAGAATTTTGAAAAGACGATTTGGCAAAGAAAACAAAGGAATGATATAATTTTTTTAAGAGGGTATACAAATATACATGGAGAAAACAAAGGAATTTTTAAAATATAGAAACAAGGAATGATATGTGAACATTTAAAAATATAATGCTCATATGATTATTTTTAAATTTTGTGGGAAAATAAGTGAGGAGACTTAAATGGAAAAATTATAAAATTTTCAAAATATATGTTAATTTTTTTCAATACTAAATAAAAGAAATAGTTTATAAGAATTGGCTTGCGGTTGGTTACAGTCTTTTTTATTCTATATGACAAAAACGTTTTACAAATCTTTAATTAATCTAGCACGTGGGACTCAAAAGTAAGAAATAGCTTTTCTATGTCAGTGGAGCTTTGCTTCACTGAGTGGCTGTCAACTTTTCACTTTAGGCACTTCAAATGCTCGTACAATAGAAGAAATTAATAGCTATTGGCCCCTTGGTTCAGCTGCAGCATTTTCTACCTCCAGGTTTTTCCCTTGTCCTAGAATTCAAGTTGTACATAATTTGTGTAAAAACTTTAGCAGTTGGATATTTAAAATTTTCGTGCATGTGTACGTCTAGAAGAAATTTTCAAACCCCACTTCGTACGTTTTCTTTTCTTTGTCCAGTAAAACAGCTTGTCCCAATTTTCCCAATTATAAAATTAAAAGGAAAAACAAACACTTTGTGTAGTGATCATCCATGTCTTACACTGAGGAATACACAAACCATATACGAACTTCATTGGTTGTCCTACTTTCCACTTTATTTAATAAAAAAAAAAAAAAAAAAATTGCACACTCAGGGTTTATCCATGAGCCACATTAAAAAAATGCACAAACTCTAAATATAACTTCATTGGTCCAAAAGTACAGATAGCAAAGACTACCACTTTACTTAACAGTGGCACAGGACCAAAGACACTCCATCATGAAATGTATCTAACTTCATGTATTTTTAACTATGAAATGAAAATGCTCAGTTGTTGTTAGCTTATTAATTTATTTTATCGCCACTGAGGAGGGGGGAAAAGAGAAACAGTTAAGATTTCCAAGTCCAGTTCTCAATCACTTTTGTTTTCAATCACTTTTTATAATTTTTTTTTTCTCCATTTCTCTCATTGCTGGTACATTTTTGGAAGCATAAATAGAGTCAACCAGTAAGTAATAAGAAGTTATGGACCACGGGGAACACTTGGGCCAGCCTTGTCTGGGCATGAATGGTGTCTTGGCCCACGATAGAAACACAAACTCGGGACGGTTACGTTGGGTCCTGTCCTGGGATTCCAGAAATTTATTAAAAAAAATGGCCGACTTACACATCATGTGTGTCCAAATAGTATAATTTTTCTTCCCGGCAAAAACAATACATTTTGACTCAAATAAGTCTAGGAAGTAAAATTCTATTAGCTAGCAAAATTGCCTTCTAGTGAATTCGAATGACGTTCGAAGGAAAAAAACTTATGTCTTACTGTGATAAAGGGCACATCAAATTTTGAGAACACATGACTCTTTAAAGAATATCTCTGGAGTTGTTCTTTTGAAGTATAACTTAAATGTAGTTTTTGAGTTGAATTTGAGAATAACTTTCGATGAATTAGAACTTGAATAAAGCCAGAAAATTGAAATTAAAAAGAACGTGAACTTGAATAAAGTTGAAACTTGAGTTGTCTTTTTTTGAGTTTTTTAGACAAAAAAGACATTATAATCGAGGAGAACTTTCGATGAATCGAGAGCCAGAAATCAATAGCACTAAGGCCAACCATAACCGTGCCAAGAAACAAATCTAGTGATAAACATACGCCGACACTACCGTTAAATAACTCAAACTGTCACACACAAACAAAATCGAAAGATCAGAAAACCACCTCTATTATTACAAAATAAATTGGAAACACACCGACAACAAAGCATGCATATATGTTTAACAACATTGGCTATAATAAAAATAAGGACAATTTACATTTATTTCCCTTAAACCATAAGCATTTGAACAAGATGTCCTATAAACTTTAAAAGTAATAAATTTTCCTCTTGAACAACTTGCATTAGCACGGGTCCCCTTTTCCACCCACTCAGTTAAATTTTGAATGCTAAGTGCCACGTGGAAGTCATTGAGGCATTTAATTTTTATTCTATTCTAAAATGACGATTTTGCCCATATAGATTGGTTAATCTCATCCAATCAGAAGCATCCCAACTCTCACTCTCTTTCCTCTCCCTTTCCCGTGCACGACCAATCAAAGTTCCGGCAAGTATTTTGATGTCCATTTTTGACACCTCCCAACTCATTGGAAAGCTCTCATCAAGCCGAGTTTGGATTGGTGTCTTGCGGCTGCCAACTATGCCGGATGAAGGCACACTTTTCGTCGAAGTTCTGAAAAACCCAAAACTTCTAATGGCCATGACTTTTCCGTTTGACCTCTGATTGGAGTGATTCCAGTCTCTATGAACTCAAAGTGATGAGAGGAACAAGACCCACCCAAAGTTTTTCATCAATTCCTGCCGAAAAAGCTTCACCTCAACCGCCTTCCACGGCCACCACACCTCCTCTCAAAAATCGCACTCCCGACGGTGGTGAAGTGCATGACCCCCATCATTTCACTCAGAATCCATAGTTGACTCAATCCCGACTTGTAGCCGCCGCCATGCTCACTGATTTTAGGAATTTGAAGTCACCGCCACCATTCGCCGTGGAGGAGTTTGGTTCCATTGATTTTGGCCTCCATTTGTCATGTTGTTGGGGTTAAAACACTCAAAAGTAAGTGGGTAACAAAAACCCCAACTTAATTTCTCCGATATGTGGCTCAAAAACTGAGAACTAAGTTGCCAAAAATGAAGAACCAAGTTGTCAGAAACTAAGAACCAAGTCGGGAAATTCAAACGGATTTTGCCCTATTTCTAACATGAAGAACCAAGTTGTCAGAAACTGAGAACCAAGTCGGGAAATTCAAATGGATTTTGCCCTATTTCTAACTCAACACAGCAAATTTATTTTTTTCCTTTAAAATGAGAGTCACATGTCATCCATGTGGCACTTTAACCGAGGGGGTGAAAAAATAGGGACTCGTGTTAACGATAAATTATTCATAAGGAAAATTTGTTACTTTTAAAGTTTAGGGGGCATTTTGTTTAAACGCTTATAGATCAAGGAGAATAAATGAAATTTATCCTAAAAATAAAGAACGCCTACTAAGGAGACACAACCCCAATAAGACAGTTAAACCATCAACACAAATTCAACCAACTTGACCAAAGGGACGTAAACAAGCAACACCTCATAAGGATAGATAGGGTCGCCATCAAGAAAACGCCACCACGTCAGTATAAGAGAACCACCTTTCGTCTTTGACAAACTTAATGAGTCTCACCCCTCCCACAATACCACGAGACCACCCATGAGGTTCAGATCAACAAGATCACGTGGTCTACCCCAAGTGACACATTCGTAAGATCCCATAATGAACAAGGCAAACCCACTGCATAGGGCTTCTGAATGCAGCCTAAGGCTCTTTATCTATGGCCAGAAGTTCGAAGGATAGCCTAGAGCAGTGTCGAACTCCAGCCCAAAAAGAGAATATAGAAAACAAAACTGCTGCGCACCCTCAAGGGAGGGGGAGGGAGATAGGTGGGGAGAGAGAGTATGTGTATGGAGAGAGAGGGAGAGGGAAGAGAGAGAGAGAGTATATGTGTGTGTAAGAGAGAGAGAGTGTGTGTGAGGGAGGGAAAGAGAGTGGGGGGAGAGATGAAGAGAAAGTGTTTGCGTGTGAGTGGAGAGAGAGAGAGAGATGGAGGAGAGGGATAGAAAGAGGAAGGGAGAAGGAGGGATGGAAGAGACAGATGGAGTGTGTGTGTAGTAGTAGTATCTTTCTTCATTTTTCTTTGGCCATATTTGATAGTTTGCATTGTATTTCATTGTATGAGTTATATTATATTGTGTTGTATTGTCATAATATAATACGGTGTTTGATGTCATGACGTAATGTATAAAGGGTCAAAATGTGATATCTTAAAAATTTTAGAGTCAAAAATGTAATTTTTCACAAATTTTGGGATCATTTTTAAAAGTTTTTTTGGTCAAAACATAATTTTGTAAAAAAAACTAGGATTAAAATGTAAGTTTACAAAAATTTGATGTCAAAATGTAATTTTGAAAAAAATTTGAAGGGTCAAAATATAATTTTATAACAATATAATTTGCATTGAGCTCCCTCAATTTTTAAACAATTATTCCAACATGACTCTATATCGCCCGACCTCAATTGCTAATCGTGCCCAACCTTGAAATGAATCATGGATCCGTTATAAAATAATACAGTATATTACGCCACAAATGAGTCATATTCAATATTATGACATAGGCCATAATAATTTACCATTCGTATTAGTTTTTACAATACGATGGTCACCCCAAACATTATACTAATATGTTATTATATAATACGATTGCTCTGATACGATCAAACAAAGATGCTCTTTATGTTCTTTTCCTTATCCAACATATAAAAACTATAAGAAAACGAGAACAATACTTGCGAGAAAAATTTTATAATGCACCCTACCTTTTACTTTTTAAAGTTAATAATAATAATGATGACATCACAAAATATCTATTAGGAATGGTGTCCTTAAAGCATGAGATATAATAAGGATACTTTATTATTTGATTAATAAAATAGTTTATTCATTATTTATGTGCATGTATTATTGAATACTTTATGAATATCATTAAAAATTCCTCGATTATTTATATAACCTTAAATATTGTATATAAATGTTATAATACAAGAGGATAATATTTAAGGATAATAATCGAAATGATGTTTGTAATGAGTTTAATTAAAGTTTCAAAAACTTTAATTAAAACATTACTAATACATGTCATTCCCATTAAGAAAGGAATGGTGTTATCCACATCATTAATATAGAGTGATATTGAATGAGTGTATTATGCATAATGAGATTATGCAGAACTGGGACACAGACACAATTTGATTTTCTGATAATTTATGTTAAATATAGAAAATAAAATTTGAGTCTACCGATGGTCATATATAGAATGATCTCAATCATGAGTTGTTAGTAGACTTCTATTTGTGGATTCATGTTCTTTGATTTACTCTGTACGGATTTCAAGATACTAAATCCTACTCCTTGTATCTTGGGAACATGATGAAATGAATAGCTGAGAATGTTAATATACAAGATGGAATCCATTCTTTCTTCTTTGAAGAAGCCGATAAATATTTCCCTTGAGGGTTGATTTGGTACTTGAATAAGTAACACGCTCGTATTCATGAATGTGTTTTATGAATATACTATTCATTAGAGAATCAATGGTAATCAAGGATAAAGATGTAATTAGAAAGGCCAGTAGATTTTACCTAGCTCTAGTTATGAATAATTTATGGAGGATCGATCTATATGTAGTGACTATATCAAATGGACACTTCAAGTTCTTAGAAGTAAAATATGTCTATAATTTTGAGAGTGGAATTCTAAGTTTTTAGTGGAGTAACTTTTGAAATTAATAGAATTAATTAATTAATTATTAATTTTATTGGAGCTCAGAATTATAGGTCCATAAGTCCCTAAGTTATCCTTATATTATTTGCAAGACAACATGAATTTTTGAGATTTTATATCACTCACGTGAATAATTAATTAAGAATCAATTATTTTGTTACACACTGTGGTGGGACCACATGAGGCGTGTGACACTAAGAAAATACACACTAGAATTTAGTTGTTTTTTTTCCAAGTAATCCAATTTACTTGTTTGACAAGTAAAAGGTTAACTTGCTTGACAAAGTTTCCTTGTTGGAGGAGGTTTACTTGTATGACAAGTAATTTCAAAGGAAAATTAAACCTTTACATGTTTGACAAGCTTTGGTTTAACTTGTTTGACAAGTTTTTCCAAAGGAAGAAGAAAAGGCTTCTCCTAAATTGTCTATAAATAGGAGACAATAGTAAATTGGAATAAAAAAAAAAAAAAAAAGTCATAGAAAAGTTTTCTCTCCCTAATTCACAAGAGTTGGCCTAATTTTAAGAGAGAAAAGAGAAAAAAAAAATATTTTAATTTTTCCAATTCTTTCAAATACATGCATTGACAGTGAAAGAATACAAATTATTGAGTGATCCGATAATTACCTTGAGCCCACACTTTACGTCTTGTAAGTTTCCAGGAGTAGACGAGGAAGACTTGGATTTTCTAAGAAAGCTTTAGAGCAAGGATCGTTAATTGGCCAAAGACTCCAAGTTATCATCCCAATCATCGGCAAGGTATCCATTGTTATAAATTAATGAGATTAATTTATTATTACATAAATTAATATAATCTATAACATCCGTAAAAATTTGGTGAAAATTTTTGTTGAAACCCGATCCGCATTACCACGCTTCTACACATGAATTTGATTCGGAAACCAACAATAACAACAAGAACAACAACATTATATTCTCCAATAATAATATATTCTTATCATTGACGGTGAAAATTCATTAATTGAACATCAAAACTTACCTTTTCTTGTTTTCACACATCTCTAAACTATTTTTCTAGCATTTTAACCAATTTTGAGAAATTTCTCATTCTAGGTCTGTAGTTAAGTTTTTGGGCTTTGCTTTGAATGCTTGTCATTGTATTTGAATTCTCAAAGAAATTTCATTGACTTATTGTTTTAGGCGGTGCATAACCTAGGGTTTTATCTTGTTCGGGTAATTTGTATTAATTTTCTTTTTCTCTTCCCCCTCTCGACTCTTAGGTTTTGACCGCCTTCTTCTTTTTTTCCTCATTTTCAGACTTCTTCAATATGCCTCCTAAGATATCTAGCTGTCGAGATCCGCTTCTGCTGCTGCACCTTCAAGGCGCTCTTCGGAGACTGAAGACGATGACCCCTTACTAAGGGAAGTTGACGAATACACAGTTGACCTAGAGAAGATATGGATAACATCAACCATCAAATTGAGGGGAGCGATGAGAGTTCTTGCAGTGAGGAAGGAGAAGATATGAGCTCGGACAAAGACTCTACCGACGACAAGATAATAGGCCTTTTGAAGAACAAGTTGTCATCGATGTGTCGGTGTCTGTTGTGGGAGCTCCTCTTGCATCCATGAGCGATGATCCCAACCGACCGTCATTCATTGCCGACACTAGGGCTTCAAGATCTGGTCCCGGGACATTATCAAGGCATTTAAGGATGGATGTATGGATAGTAGATTGTTCGACTACCTAATAGCTAACAAACATTTCAAGGCTAGCTTTCATCCATCTAGATGCCTTATCATTTATACTCGTGTGTTCACTGTAGGGATGTCCCTTCCAATTAATCCATTTGTGAAGGACTTATGTCGTCACCATGACATTTCTCCTACCTAGTTGGCCCCCAACTTCTGGTATTGCTTCGCCAGGATGTTGGTCCTTTGGCATCAGTATTTTGACATTGACCTTCCTCTTAACGAATTTCCTTATGTATATAAATTATGCTAGGTCACCAAGAGCAAAGGGAGTCACGGGCGATCTAAACTCGTATTAGGTCAGCTCATTAAGGGTAGTCCATCATCTTCCCATAAGGGGAAACCCTTGTTTTTATTGGTTAGTGATAGATTTGATCTTTACCTTGCCGACCATAGACCTCGATGCCAAAGGAGTTTGGTAGATTAAGTAAGGTTTATATATATATATATATATATATATATGTGTGTGTGTGTGTGTGTGTTACTTTATTCCTTTCCCTTTGCTTCCTTATTTCTAATTGTTATCTTTACTTGCACAAAACCTTTTAACCACCCTCGTTTTTTTGGGAACAAGATGGATAGGGTTGAGACCACTTTTGCTCTCCCAAACAAAGCTCGACACATCAAGGTCCTTCTCATGAGATTCTTGAAGGTCCTTCTCCTAAAGACCATTTATACCTCCTAACAGTACAGTTTAAGGACTCCAACTTTTTGATCCCTGATGTGACAAATGTCCAGATTAAGGTGATGCTTGATCTTCATCCCCAATTTTTCCTCATCTTCCAGGCTTTTATGAGTCATTTTTTTGACAAGCACTGGGTTGTAGCCACCCAATCTCCTATGATTGACAGTTGATGAAGACAATTTTTTTTTTCCTAAATCCACGTAAGCATTGGCCCCACTCCTTTAGATTATTTACCTTCATTTGCCAATCTTTCTTCTAACTTCCCTGTGTCACTTTTACAGGACCTCATTCTTTCCCTTCTCAATTTTATTGACCTTGTTAAGGTTGATGAACAAAATAAGGGCATGGACATGGATAGAGTCAAACTAATGGCTCTCCTTGACTCCGCAAAGCTCAAAGCCGAAACTGCTATAAAGGAGAAGGATCAAGCCATGGAGGCCTGTACGAAGAAAGTCGAAGAGCTCTAGAACAAAATCAATGAGCTTGAAATCAAAATGGGCGGGGACTAAGGAGGAGTACCTTGGCAAAGGTCGCGCCGAGGGTTTTGATGAGGGGAACAAGAATGGAGCTAAGGTTACTGTAAAAAAAATACCTAGCCTCAAAGGAATTCCAGAAAACCATCATAGAGATTAGGATTGAAGCTGTCAAGGGCTATAAAACATCAGATGAGTTCAAAAACATGCAAACCACTAATATCCAATCAGCGGGACCCAGATAATGGAACTTATCAAGAACCAGCACCCTGAATGGGATTTGAGCTTCCTGAACAAACTTGTTGAATAACTTTAAAACCACATTAGAGGATATTAAAAAATCAACTAAGACCTTTTTTTCACAAGGTCAATTAAAAGTTGAACTAAGTAAAATGATTATTGAAGATCATGTTCTTGAATACTACTATATATAATTTTCCATTCACCTATAATCCCTTATTTATACCCTAGGTCATTGTCCCTACTTGTTTCCTTATTCAAATTTGAGATATTTCCCTTATCTTTTGGGATAGTTTCTCAAAAGATAGAAATTAAAATTAATCATAGTAGTTTCCTTATTTAAATTTCATACATTCAGATTACAATTAGTAAATCTTGGAGGGAATCCTTTAGATCTTTATCCTTTTGTAGCCTCAATTTCATAAACGTTTCTTATAGGTTCTTCGCTTATGTCTATGAGAGTTGTCGCCTCATGTTCACTTCTCACAATGGTCATCCTCTTATTTATATATGACGCCTACTTGTAACGATTGACTCCTAAGAAAGTTGTTTGCTGATGTGGTTTTTAGGGCTGAGTTGTCCTTAATCATTTAATGTTCTTCTTTATGGTTAGAAACCCCACTCAATATCAATTTTAAGGTTCGGCGTTTTACCTTACAATACTTTTAAAATATAAAAACAATATCTAAAATTAATTGTTTAACTTGAAATTTTAAATATTCTATAATTTCTTTAACTAATATCACTATTATCGATTGATATTTTTTGTAAATTTGGACCCTTAACATTTTCATATACATCGATATTTTCATCTTTGTTGCTAACTTGGGGTGAAGATGAGGGGTGTTTTGTACTCTACTATTATTTTCCCTCTATATTTTTTTTGGATATTTGATTTGTTTTGTAAGAACATTTGACTAATTAATTTCAAAGTACTTTGAAGGTTTCCTCATTGGTAAATATCGTGACGTTTTAATTTTAATTGTTTTTATTGTTTAACGTTTTAATCGTTGTATTTTCCCTTAATATAATAACTTGGATTAAAAAATAATCTCAGTGAAACATTGGAATAAGTTTTTAATAGTTAGATATGTGTATATCTGTATTAAAAATTTACAACACGCTGCATAGATTTCTTCCTTATGCAAATCTCACCATTGAAAAAGTAATCCAACAGTCAAAACAAAATGTTCTACCGGTGAGTTTTTTTAAAGAGTCTCATCATAAAGAAAGCCCACTAATTAATAATAGATTAACGCTTTTTTTTTGTCTAAAGTATCACCCTCCCTTATTTTTTTTTCTTCTTTTCTTTTGAAAGAAAAGTCTCATTTATTGGTCTCAATATTTATAAACGCCGCTTCCAGGTGTATCACCGGGCTTCTAGCCCTAATGTTTGGTCCCCGAATTTGTCTCGATGTTGGCTTTCTCATGATGGTGGATGTGTGTGGAGTGACGCATCCTTTAGGGAAGATCTAAACCTATCTTGGGGGTGGGTTGGTTCAAGCTTAGACTGTTGTTTTCAGTGTGTTCGTCAGTGGATGGTCACACTCCCATGTTGTGTTGATCCGCATGGTAGCGAGATTCTCTGGGAGGCGATGGTTTCATTCTCCATTAGTGGTTGTAGTGTTCATTGCTAATGTCCCCTCAATTTTGTTGCGCTCCTTCCGCAGTCCTCCACCTCTCATGGGTGTCCTTTACTTCTGGAATGACTCCACTTAGATATGGTTTTCATTCCACAATCGATGGCTCATTACCGGTGGATCTTACTTTTGTTTCTACCCATTTGGTGTGTGTGTATGTGTGTGTGTGTGTGTGTGTTTTTTTTTTTTTTTTTTTACTTTACTTTGGTGGTTTTGTTTCGGTAATAACCGAAGCGACGTCTTCCGCTTTTATTTCTTATCGTTTGTAAACGGTGTAGTGTAGTTTTCTAGCTAGAGTTCCCTTTATGTCTAGTCCATCGAGTGTTTTCGTACTATTTAACGAGCAATGGTCAAGCTCGAAGTTTATGTGTTGAGCGGGTCTTTCCCTATTTGCTTCAGTCCCTGTATTCACCCATGTGTTATTTTAGTCTTTACTAGTCAATCCAGTCATTGATTCAGGGTCGAATTCCTTTATATTTTAGGTCATTTTTTTCGTGTGTAATTTGCTTCTTCTGAAATGAAATTTCTCATTTAAAAAAAAATTAAATAAAATATTTGAAATAAGACGCATTTAAAAGCATATAAAATCTCAAAAAGGAGATGAAAAAAGAAAAATAAAGTTTTGGGCAAGAAAGAAAAAAAAAGTAAAAAAAGGTTAAAATATTAAAAAAATAAATTTTAAAGCAAAAGAAACTAAAATATAAATTAAAAAAACTGTGGAAAAAAGTCAAAAAAAAGGACAAAAATGAATAAAAATAAATGTCTTAATGCAAAAAGTAAAACGAAAGGATTGAAAAAGAATGGAGAAGCAAGAATGAAAGAAGAAAAAAAAAAAGGAGGGACCCAAAAATAAAAAGAAAAACTAAAAGAGGAACAAAAATAAAAGAAAACAAGGGGAAAAAAAGAGAGAGAAAAAAAAAAAAAAAAACAAAAACAAAAACAAAAACAAAAAATTTAGGTGGGGCTTTTCGACCAAAACGAAGACATATCGGTCGAAATCCAAGATGTGCGTTGGCACTTTTATATATTGTTGTATAAATGTAGATATAAAATATTAAGAAAAGTTGTTGACTCACCATTTATGCACTTTTTTTTTTTTTTTACTGCGTTATTATTATCTTGGGAAATAGTGTTTCTAATAAGTCAATATGAAAATTAGGAGGAAATTAAAAAAAAAAAAAATAGGTCAATTTTTAGTTATAATAAATTAATATATTTATTTGTTTTGTTTAATTATGGTTCAAACTATTTTATAAGTTATGGACAAACTTTATTTTTAAAATAACAAAACGTTGTTAAAATGGACAAAATAAATAGCAAATCAACTCACAAATATGAATAATAAAAATTGTCAAATTATACACGTTCATAACAAGAGTATCAACGACCAAATTATGGTGAACAAAATAATAATTTAGCCTTTTATTTATTTTTTAATTTTAATTTATCTCAAATTTTAATCTATTTTTCTCTTTCCTCCTATTATCTTTTCCTATTTTGGGCCAAAAGATTGGTACAATAATATTAAATAATGGTCAAAACAATCATAAAAGCAAAATAACATACGGAAAAAAGAAAAGTTCAGTTTGGGTCACATCCACAAGTTGTGTAGGTATGGGTATAGATAAAATTACGCATAGGTCTATCGTTTTTTTTTTACTTTTTTCCTTTCTTTTTTTGTGGATGTAACATATTTCTCCTTTCACATATGATGTTCATGTAATCCTTCGAAATCTTATTGAAATAATTACAGAAAATTCTTACTCTAAAAGCCTTGAATTTGAAAATACTCACTTTATACAATACTAATTTAAACCGCGCGTGATATACGCTTGGACTACGTAGAAAAATAAGTTCTTTCTATATTTAATTCTGCTAATTTGTTTCACAATATTAGGAGGAAATAACAAAAAAAAAAAAAAAATAGTGAGGAGAAACAAAAATAAAGAGCAAAAGAGTAAATCAATAACATTATCTATATTTATTTGTTTTGTTTAATTTGATTCTTACTTAATTCGGTACGATTCTATTTTATTTTAGTGTATTTTGTTTAATTTTATTTTTATTAAAGTAGTATCAGAAATTTAGTACAAAACGTTGTTAAAATGGGCAAAATCAAATAGCAAATCAACTCAAAACAAATAAATAAATATAACAAAAATTAAATCAAATTTCATTTTACACGGTCAGATCAAGAGTCTCAACGACCAATATGCATGCGTGAACAACAAGTCCAGACCAAGGAGCATGCAACATCAAGCGAGGCTCTACTACGAGTCAAGTGGGCCACACTATGATCCTTCATTAGCCAATGAGAAAATGACACGTGGAAGCGTTGTCGACGACCTTCCATTAGCGTTGATTCTCTGCAAGGAATCCACGTGAGCTTGTTTTTCCACAAATGACAAATTAACACATGTCAAACTAGAAGAAAGAAGTAATCATATTGCCATGTGGATTCAACTAAAGAGTACGTCCCATTAAAACTTGACACATGGCGACTTGATAGTTTAAATTATATGATCCGCAAACAATGAAATAAATTTGGGCAATTTATTTATGTTAAGATTGTTATGTTTCCAACTTCCTAATGAAAACCACTTGTGTTGGTCGTTGGAGTGGAACTCCATGGATAGGGACATAAATATAGTTCCATTGTTGGAATATATATTGGATCAGATAAAAAATGAATTGTTTTAATTAATAATTTTGTTTGAATAAAACAGTTCACTTTCGACAATTTATATGTGATCTATCTTAATCTTGAAATGAATAATGAACCCGTATATGTGTGTATCTTTTGATGTACTAAAGGATGAAATCCTAACATTGTTGAAGGTACGCCTATCGGTACATTAGATATGACTCACGTATACATAGACTTATTATTCATAGATAGTGAATCCATAGCTCTTATAAAGAGTCCATGATATCCTCTTATGACATTATCCTAGAATTAGAAAACATGAGCATTAGACTATTAGATTACTATGTTATCTAGTGGTTTGTTATTTGTATTGGTACGAATATTGGTTACTCCAATGGAGTGGTAATGGAACATAAGGTATACATAATCGGGAAGGTAAAACTGGAACTTGACTTCAAGTCGATTATATCCTATAAGGATGGTACACAATATAAAGAAGTTATAGATGAGATCTAATTAGAGTTTTGTAAATATACTATATAAATTGAGAGTGTAGTAGCACTAGAACTTATAATTATGAGATAAATATGTTGGGGAACAAGCTCTATTGTGATTATAAGAAATTGATCTATATATGTTCTTCAGGTCCTTCTATCAGCTTGTATATTTTCTTGATACAATACAACATATTTTCTACTTATTGGTAACTTATATTATTTCCGCAACAAATTCAAAATTGGATTGTTTGTTTCAGTATTTAATTCATGAGCAATTTATTGATTGAATTAATTGTTTAATTAATTTAAAATAAATTGATTGAATTAATATTTATGGTTTTATTTAATATAGGAATACTATTACTATTTTAATGAGCTAGCTTCTATATTGAGTTATTTGAATTAAAAATAAGAATCTGTACAAGTTTCTCGTATTGAATAAATGAGATAAATATAAAAATTTAGTGCGAGGATCGATCTACCCACCAATCAAGTTGTATGTTAAGACCAGTCTACTCAACTGTCGACCAGTACGTAACTTTTGATGATGCTTTTATGCACTGATCGGTTGATCGGTGAGTTTATAACGTTATTTGAACTGGTCGACCGGTTACAATACTGATGTGGTAAAACTTGACTTAGTGCAATTTTAGACGCAAATCTAATTTTGTGAAACTTAATTGGTGCGGGAATATGACCTCCTAAACCTTATAAATAGCCTCCTAAGTTTCATATTCATTAGACAACTTGAGAGACTTTTGGGAGGCTATATTAAATTTCAAGACTAATTTTTCTTTTGACTCTATTGTGGTTGGAAGGAATTTGAGAAACTAAGAAGATATTGAACGATGTTTGCCCACTCACACTCCGATCATGAAAAAAGAATAACATAAAAGACCAATTGGTTGAGACTCGTTCGGTTGATGTTATTGCAGGTTATAGTTCTTTAAAAAGTGTAGTTGTTGTCCTAGAAGTATGATTTATATTTTTAATACTTATATTATATAGCATCATGAACAAGATCTTACATGGCAGGTTTTAGAAAGTAAAATTTTTTATTTACCCTTTTGGCGTCTATGTTAATATTTTTGGTCTTACCATCCTTACTAAAGTGATAAAGAAATACTAATTCTGATTAGATTTTGTTGGAAGAATAAGTTTGCTGACATGATGGAGGTTTATAAGATGACATCCGAATCAATTAATAAAATGTAAATGTCTTATTGAGGATGTTTTAATAAATATTGATAATATATGTCGGTTGAGTTCTCATTACTCCTCAGTCCAAACCCTCAATCAATGCAAATCAATAACCTCAAAACTTCCTTTGTTGTCTTGTCTGGCTCTGCTCCACGGGTTGGCGTGGTTCAATTCTCTTTCACAAAAAGTCATTCTTAGGAGCGACTTTGAAAAATATTATTCAAGTAGAATACAGTTTTAATCCCTAAATTATTATCTAATTTCGTTAAATTATTATACTGTTGTTTAAAAAATTAAGTGGAGTGGTCGGTTTTTGTCTAATTTTTCAATAAATAAATAATATATTTTTTTAAAAAATAGCCAATAACACTGGTCATTTAAATTCAATCAATCGGTAATTCACTATTAAGTCAATCGGTAATGTTATATAAAAGATTGTTTTTCTTCTACTGATGGTATAATTAACTTATTGGAATCGACTTTTGTATTCTTTTATTACCGTCCCCTTTCATGTTCCTCTAAATATGTCAATGATAATAAAAATTTACAACTTGACAAGTTATTCCTAAAAGTCCTAAAGAATTCCTAATTGGAAATAGAGATCTTTTTCAATTGATTAATTTATCTCATTGTAATGTTTTACGTAGTTGAATGGACTCGTTTAAAAACGATTTCACATCACATTAAATTATAAAGTCATATATTTTAATTGATGTGATATGATTTTATTAAGAGACACAAAAAAAGACGAAAAAAAAGGGACATGTGAACCAACTTCTTCTTGTTTGGATATAAATCATAAGGAAAACTCCCAGCCATGTCTCAAAGACACCTCAGTTGGAATGAATACGAGTGTGATGGGAAAAAAAAAATAAATAAATAACTTCACCTTTTCCGTTCTGGTTTATTCCATTATTCTTTTATCTTGTGTTTTGCACAAGCACAAATCGTCGGCACAGATTTATTCAGAAAATATACCTTTGATTTTTAAGTGTTGCAAATGTATATCTTATGATTACATTTAAGAAGCAAATTTGTACCTTTTGTGGTCAATACTTAATTTTGACCTTTGAAAATATCAAATTAACATTAATGGAGTGATCTAATAGTATACGTTTTGAACAATAAAAAACCAAAGCTCACTACCACTAAGGTTAATTTGGTGATTTTAAAGGTTAAAATAGAGTGTTAACTGACCAAAAGTATAATTTTTTTTTTTTTTTAAAGGACAAAAGGTATAAATTTAGTATTAAGTGTAATGTGATAGCATGCATTTGCAATAATAAAAAAATAAGGCTACACTTTTTTAATAAACCTAAAATACAAGGTATAAAAAGATAAATAACTTATAATCCTTTCTTTTTTAATCAATATAAGTCATCCATAATTTTAGATTTGGTCAGAAACTAATTACGGGAAAATATTTTTTCATGCTACATAAAAGGAAAACGTGTTTGATTTTAAGAATAACTTTGTCTAATGCCAGAAAAGATAAAATTTCCAAAAATAAGAATAAAAATTGATTATTCTCGAATGTAAAAAAATCAACGTTGTTGACTTTAGGATTACACTCAAGGAGAACCACCATTTATTTGTTTAAGAGTAGTCGTGTCTTTTTGAATAGTTAATTTTAGCCAAATATGACACTAATATTGAATTTTGTGTGATTAGACAAACATGTAAGTGGATTTTGTTAATCTCAATATTTTTGAAAACACTGAATATATTTTTGCATTTTGATTAAACACGAGACATTTTTTTTTTTTTTTTTTATTTTTTTTTATCAATCCCATTTAACCCTTCAACTTGTAAAGCCTTTTGTGATTGTACAAAATATATATATACGTATATATAGGTAAACTCTTCAATTCAATACTAGATTTGAGCGGTATATATATATATTTTTTAAAAAACATGTATATTTACTCTTAAAATATGTATATAGATATTTAGATAAATTATAAGTGTCTTCTTATATTATATATATTTTAAAAATATATATATATTTAAAAATTCGAAATTGAAGACTATAAAAAATATTCAATATTATTTTTAGAATTCGAAAAAAATCTCACAAACAATCACATCTAATTTTTTTGCTACAGTAAAAGCTCTCACTAATTTTTTTTTGCTACAATAAAAAGCTCTCACATAAAATTAAATCTCAACTCAAATTAAAAACTTCGAATCAATCGAAGAACGGACCCTATATATATATATATATATATATATATATATATAAATCTTATATTGTACGCTGCCTTCACTTTGAAATTATGAGATCCAATATCCTCGGTTGTGTAGCCCATGTCGTGTGCTATGCATTTGTTAAATTGCAGTGCCCATAGCACCTAAACAAGATTAATCATTCATATAATTATAATCATTAGGCATCCATAATGTTAAGAGAGAGATTAAAGGGAAGGATAAAAGGAAAGAAAATGCCAACTCAATGATTATGACCATAAGAGTAGCCCAAGTTCACATCATGGTATGAACTTGAACTCTATTATCTTGTGTACACACAATGATAATGATAAGACAAAGCATTAAACTTTCCAAGCAAGAAATAAAGGACAAACAATCACACTTATATTTATTATTTTTTTAATTTTTGATTTGGGGGTGGCCTACAAACTAAATGGTCCAGATAGTTGATTCTAGATGACAGTCAAGATCTCTTGAGTCTTTAGTTTGAGGATGGCCCCACCATATGCTTCATTGAGAGCATGGATTAAGGGCAAAATCAAACTTGCACTTTCAGACCAAAAAAATAATAAAATTTCCTGACAAAGTCTTCTTAATTCTTATTGGTTTTTTTTCCGTTAAATTTGATCAAAATTATTAATTAAAGAAATACGCAAAGTAATCACTTTTTGATCTAAATCTTACGATTAACAATAAATTTTTTTTTTAATTTATTGATTCAGAACCTATTTAAGACACTCTCAAAAAGAATAATAGGAAAATATCAATCCGGGGTAGGAAAAAACTCTTTCAAGTGTTAAAGTCAACAAAATCCAACATTCATGCCAGCACTCTTTGCCTAATCAATTGAAATTTCCATCATGTTGGTAGACTAGTTAAACAAATCCAAAAAAAAAAAAGACAGCCAGTAAGGAAAAAGAAAGCCTATGCTTAGGATTGAAGCTTGAAATCTATGGAAAATCCAAAACCTTGCAGATCAAAGTTGCATATTAAGGCACCGTTCGTTTCGTAGATTTGAGTTTTCAATTTGAGTTGAGATGTGATATTTTCTGAGAGCTTTTAACTATAGCAAAAAAAGTTAGATGTGACATTTTTTGAGAATTTTTAACTGTAAAAACCTAGAATTAAAAACTTCGAATCGGTGAAATAAACGAGACACAAGTCCCTTATCTCTTTGTCTTCCAATATATACAGGCGCGTCCTTTTTTTAGAAATAAAAACCTGGGATAATCACGAAACAATTATTAAAATATTAAAATTAAAATGATAGAAGAATTTATATTGACAAAATTAACTACAGTCATTTGCATGTCTTTTCAATATTCTGGTAAAAAATTTTAAAAAAATATATATAAGGAAAGGAGAATATTACTATTAAGGAAGGACATGGAAGAAAAAAATGTTAAAATAAAAATAGAGGGTAAAGTAATGTTAACTCTACTAATTGATATTAATATTTATTAGTCAATTAGGAGAATATTAATATATCAAACCATTAAAATTACGGGTTTAAGTTTAAAATTAATATTAAATTTACTTAATAGTAACATATTATTGCCAACGAATAAAAACAATTAACATATATATGTACTTCTAATATATCATCATGCTTAATATTTAATATATATTTATATGTGCTCATATATAAAATAATATTAATGTAAAGGATCAAATATATTAGCATAATTTTTTTTTAAGTTCATAAAATATTATTATTGTATGAATAACATCAGTATAAAAAGTTAAATAATAGTCAATAATAAAACTAAAATTCAAAAATCTAAATAGTAAACGAGGTTAAAAATATAAAAATGAAATGAAATGAAATAAAGGTGTCGTAATGGTAGGGAAAAGAGGTTAAAGTAACCATTTCACTCCTCTTGAATCTCACTTCTATATATATTGAAGTGTGAGGTGTGATAGAAATATATAATATAAACCATGTGGAGAAATCTTGACCATCGCATTCAAAATAAAAAGAGAATTGATTAACATGAACCATTAGATTTTTGGTTTCAACCTCATTCTCCCTTCTATATATACCTACAGATATAATATATATATATATATATATATATATATTGTAAAGACATTTTCTTTGTCCAGAGCCAAGGAAGTTTAGCGGGGGGTGATGAAACCAGCCGGCAGCATTATTTATTACCAACTATGAACATGGCAAAAGTAACTGAATATTCGCATGTTTTCAATAATAGGAGTTGCATATTATAACACATGATAAATCATTACTTAACCATTTAAAATGTGTGGCCTTTTCCAAAATCAAAAGGAACTTTAGGTTATGTAGGTTTAGGCTTTTTGAAAGTGTTAAATGCGATTTTTGATAAAATTGTTAACATTGGCCTATAAAGTCTCCTTAGAAGGATTATTTTTATTCCATATTATTATATGCAAAAAATACAAAGATGTGCCATTTAATTTGGCGCTGCAAAAATAGGAGCTTTCTATGTAAGGATATTTCTGCTACATGAATTTGAACGTTATATCTAATCAAAATCACACTAAATAATATATATATATATATATATATATAATTAACAAAATCTGTTAACTGTTCAAAATAGTATGAGTTTTTATATAAAGAATTGCCATATAAAGTTTTAGTGATTACTGATACAGTTGTCAACATTAGCCTATAAAGTCTTCTCAAAATATTATTTATCTTGTGATGCAAAAAACACTAAAGTGTTGGTGTTATCAGAATTTAAACATTAGATTCGATCAAAAACGCATTAAATATTTGAAAAAAAAAAATGCAAAATTAATAGAATCTAACAGCGATTCAAAATAGTATCACACCGATAAGTTATTTTTTTCATGCCCTACCAAAAAAAAGAATCGGGTAAAATATCATATTCTGAAAAATGAAAAATTTAGATATATCATAAGCTAGAACATGAATATAGTTGCACATAGCGGCGTTTGTCATAAAAATAAGGTGTGTTATTTATGTAGTACTCTCAACTGAGCGGTGTATTCTTATCACGCCCCCCAAACGGGGTGGGTGACGTGGAGCTCGATTAGGGATTAATAAAAATCAATAACCGGGTCCCAAAACTTCATTAAAATATAAATAATCTACATAGTCCAGAGCCTCTGACACCACGGGGCTCCACCCCACGAGATATCAATTCATACATACATGTTCATGTAAATAAACAATTACAACAAGACATCATCCACTCTAGTAAAAAATATTTATTTAAGTTTACTGAAATTTCTCAAATTTTAATTTGCTCAAAATAACATCCTAATTTCGTCCGTACCAATTATTATAATCTCACGGGAGGGGTTTAAAAATTTGAAACATGAGCGAAAGGCCCAATCGGATATTTTGTCTAATTTAAATAAACGATAAATAAATAAGTAAATAAAGTAAATTTTTTAAAAAACAGCCAACCTCACTCCTTTTTTCAAAGGAAATACAATCAAAACTAATTTTACACTATTAAGTAATTAGTACAAATTATCACCTCAAAGTGCCTTGTTTTTCTTCTGCACTCTCCGATCCTATCTGGTTCTAAATAACTCTATTACCCAGGAATCACAAGATCTCTTATCTTAAGAAATCATCCGTTTAACATTATGAAATCGTTCATATGACCCCACGAACTACTCAAGTCACTGGGCCCCATGAACAACAAGCCATGAGGTTCCATGATCGACAAGCTATGGATTCCAAGGACAGGACAAGCCAAGGAATTCCATAAACTAACAAGCCATGGTTTTTAAAACATTTTTCTTTTCGCAAATCAATCCCTTTCTTTAAAACATTTTCAAGGCCAAAATCTTCTTTGAAAACAGGCTCACAAGGAAAAGGGATAGAAATCCTACCTCGCACAATCAAACACAGGACTAGCGTTGCCCTTTTCCGCTTCCGCTTCCTCAAGCCCCTTCATCTCAATCCACAAAAGCAATACAAAGATAACACCTTAGGATCAATCCTCAATCCTAAAGTAATCCAATCTCAATCATATTCCAAGATTTTCCAATTAGTGTGCCCTAATCAATTTTTCATGTTTAAATTCCATTCCAAGGGTTTTAATTATCAAATCAGGGATTAAGGATACTAATCTTTTCTTCCCAAGTCCCCAAATGAAGCTAATTTGGGTTCTCCCCAAAAAAAAAAAACGACAATTTCGAACCAAACAGGTCAAACCCGTTGTTTCGATATAGAATCATCACCACCGGAAAACTCCCCGGCCATGTCTCAAAGACACCGATGCGTTGAAATGAATACGAAATGTGATGGGAAAAAAAAATAAATTCACAAAATCTCGAGGACAACCACTTCCGGGTTCTAGGTCCTAAAACAAGTCCAAAGAACCCAAGATCTCCAATTTCTTTTAGTTTCTCAAAATCCGTTTTGAACCAAAAACAGTTTTAAATCGTCTTGAAATCAAGAGAGGTTCTTTCAGAAAAATTACCTTGAATCCTTTTTGATGTTGAAAACTCTTTGAAATCACTCTTTGGCTCAAAACTTATTTGGGATGGAAATTTAGAGAGAGAGAGAGAGAGAAATTTGAAGGAGAGAGAGAGAAAAAGAAAACGCATTTTGAAAAAGAAAAGAAAAGGAAGGAAAAAAAAGAAAATTAAAAGGAAAAAGGGAAATAAAAATAAAGGAAAATGACATGTGCACAAAAACAATCCAAAATGCTCCCTACACACTAAAAATAAATTTGTGAATAATTTAAATACCTTGAATTTTTAAACTCAATTAATTAAATCAGATTAGGCACACTAATAATCTTAATTACCTTAATTAATCTCAATTTTCTTTTTTTTGTTAGGACAAAAGGCAATTTCGTCCTCGAAATTAAAGCTCACCTCAAAGTGCAAACAGATGTGGATAACGTGATCCCGCATCGCATTTCAAATCCCAAACACCATGGTGCTGCCACACTTTTTAATAACCTAAAATCACGATAAGGTATCTTTCCATCAAGAATCGAACCGGTGCCTCCTCGTAATAACTTATAATCCTTTTTTTTTTAATCAATATAACTCATCCATAATTTTAGATTTGGTCAGAAACTAATTGCGGGAAAAGATTTTTTCATGCTACATAAAAAGAAAACGTGTTTGATTTTATGAATAACTTTGTCTAATGCTAGAAAAAATAAAATTTCCAAAAATAAGAATAAAAATTGATTATTGTCGATTGTAAAAAAATCAACGTTGTTGACTTTAGGATTACACTCAAGGAGAACCACCATTTATTTGTTTAAGAGTAGTCGTGTCTTTTTGAATAATTAATTTTAGCCAAATATGACACTAATATTGAATTTTGTGTGGTTAGACAAAACATGTGAGTGGATTTTATTAATCTCAATATTTTTGAAAACACTGAATATATTTTTGCATTTATATTAAACACGAGACATTTTTTTTCTCGGTATCAATCCATTTGATTTAACCCATTTCCATTCAACATAAAGGTTTTGTGATTGTACAAAAATATATATACATATATATATCTCTCTTCATGCCTCTCCAAACTCTTTCAATTCAGATACATCTTGATTTACCCGGATGAATGGCGATACATATATATCATTTTTTTAAAAATATGTATATTTACTTTAAAATAAGGCTATCCTAGGTTCTCCATTTAAATAAATTATAAGTTCGTCTTCCTTATATTATATATATTTTAAAAAAAAAATCGATATACATATTTTAAAAAATATATATGTTTTTAAAAAGCTATGACGTCATGTGATGTTTTAATCGATATTAAATTGAAGACCATTTTATATTCATAGTATATCTCCTCCGTCTCGAGGTATATATATATATAATCTTATATTGTACGCTGCCTTCACTTTGAAATTATGAGATCCAATATCCTCGGTTGTGTAGCCCATGTCGTGTGCTATGCATTTGTTAAATTGCAGTGCCCATAGCACCTAAACAAGATTAATCATTCATATAATTATAATCATTAGGCATCCAAATGTTAAGAGAGAGATTAAAGGGAAGGATAAAAGGAAAGAAAATGCCAACTCAATGATCATGACCATAAGAGTAGCCCAAGTTCACATCATGGTATGAACTTGAACTCTATTATCTTTGTACACACAATGATAATGATAAGACAAAGCATTAAACTTTCCAAGCAAGAAATAAGGACAAACAATCACACTTAAATTTATTATTTTTTAATTTTTGATTTGGGGTGGCCCACAAACTGAATGGTCCAGATAGTTGATTCTAGATGACAGTCAAGATCTCTTGAGTCTTTAGAGTTTGAGGATGGCCCCACCATATGCTCGAACAATTCATTGAGAGCATGGATTAATTGGGCAAAATCAAACTTGCACTTTCAGTCCAAAAATATAATAAAATTTCCTGATAAAGTCTTCTTAATTCTTATTGGTTTTTTTTAACCAAATAAATTTGATCAAAATTATTAATTAAAGAAAATACATCAAAGAATCATCTTTTTTGATCTAAATCTTCACGATTAAAAATAAAAATTTTGTAATTTATTGATTCAGAACCTATTTAAGACACTCTCAAAAAGAATAATAAGAAAATATCAATGTAGCAAAACAATTTTCAGAAAAAACTCTTTCAATCCATTAAAGTCAACAAAATCCAACATTCATGCCAGCACCCTTTGCCTAATCAATTGAAATTTCCATCATGTTGGTAGACTAGTTAAACAAATCCAAAAAAAAAAAAAAAAATACAAACGAGAGCCAGTAAGGAAAAGAAAGAGCAAAAGAATGAGAGATTGAATCTTGCAATCTATGGAAAATCCAAAACCTTGCAGATCAAAGTTGTCATATTAAGGCATCGTCACCAACATTAGGCGTAGATTTGAGGCCTTTCAATTTGAGTTGAGATGTGATATTTTTACTCGGGCTAGCTTTTAATGCTTTAGGCAAAAAAAAGTTAGGGTATGGCATATTTTTTTTGGATGTACTGAGGCCCTTTCTGGCTATAGGAAACTTTGGGCTTGAACTAAAAATTCCTCAATATGGCCCACCTGCCCACAATGGTGACACTTGGGCCCCTAACATTCCCTCCCGAAAAGAACTTCCACCACTTGTCATTTCTTGATTGCGTTTCTTCTACCACTTTAGTCCAATAAAAACTTGGGATAATCACGAAACAATTTTATTAAAATATTAAAACCCTTAAAATGATAGAAGAATTTATCTTAAAAAAACCAAGGATTAACTTGAGGCCCCCCTCAAATTTGACATTTCATTTTTGAGACTCCATATTCTGGCGCAAACCGGGATTTTAAAAAAATTTTCCCTTCTGAAAATGTCAATATTACATAATTCCAAGGAAGGACATCCCCCTAACTCGGAAAAAATCATTAACATCAAAATTGTTCCCAGGTCAAGTACATCCATCCTCCTCTTGACTGTTTCCACCAAGTGTTTGCTAAACCTTCCATCTTACATAAATTCCACCCAATTCATTTGGAACTCCCATAGTGCTCAATGCTTAACTATGGAGTCAATCCAAAACTCCGCTTCCTTAATATCCTCACCATTAAAATAGGCGGGTTTATTCATGTTTAAAATTATTCCGATTAAATTTAAAGGCTTAAACAGGCATCAAAGATATTGATTGGTTGTTCCAACGAATAAAAAATTTCAATTAAATCAAATATACTATTCACTTCTAATATATCATCATGTATGTAAATATTTAATAATATATATTTATATGGGTGCTCATTATAAAAAATAATAACCTAATGCTCGATCAAATATATTAGCCCCCAAATTTTTTTAAGTTCATAAAATATTAATAAAGCGGAATAACATCAACCGGCCCCCAAAGTTAAATTAAAATAAATAAATAAAAATATAATCCAAAAATCTAAATAGTCCAACGAGGTCGTAAAAATGCTTCAAAAATAAATGATCATTACAATGTACATCATCCACAGTCTAGTAAATCCAAATATCATTTGTTACAAGTTCTTACATATTCCTTACACTTTAACTCTGATGAACTCGATCCTCACTTGCTATCCGTATATTGAAGCACCGTCCTCGAATCTCCTGAGGGTTTAAACATTTAAACATAATATAAAGGCCATGGGATATAATTTGAAATAATTTAAATAAACGAGTAAATAAATAAAATAAAGTAAATAGACATTGATTGATTAACATGAACCTCACATCCTTTTTCTCAAAGGTTTACATATCAAAACTTCTCCCTTTATATATATAATTAGTACAAATTACTCACCTCACCAAGTATATATATATATACCGGTATATATTGTAAGGATGCATTTTCCTATCTGTCCAGAGCCAATAGACTCTTTTACCGGGGGGTGATCTCTTATCTTAAGAAATCATCCGCTTAACATTATGAAATCGTTCATATGACCCCAACTATGAACATGGGCCCCATGGTAACAAGAATGAGGTTCCATGATGACAAGTTGGATTCAAGGACATAAGCCAAGGAATTCCATAAACTAACAAGCCATGGTTTTAAAACATTTTTCTTTTCGCAAATCAATCCCTTTCTTTAAAACATTTTCAAGGCCAAAATCTTCTTTGAAAATCACAAGGAAAAGGGATAGAAATCCTACCTGCACAATCAAACACAGGGACTAGCGTTTTTTTCCGAAAGTGTTAAATGCGAATCCACAAAGACCAACGATACAAGATAACACCTTAGGATCAATCCTCGGTCCTAAAAGTAATCCAATCTCAATCATATTCCAAGATTTTCCAATTAGTGTGCCCTAATCAATTTTTCATGTTTAAATTCCATTCCAAGGGTTTTAATTATCAAATTGGGGATTAAGGATACTAATCTTTTCTTCCCAAGTCCCCAAATGAAGCTAATTTGGGTTCTCCCGAAAACAGGTTTGAACGTTATATCTAATCAAAATCACACTAAATAATATATATATATATATATACCACCGGTATATAATTAACAAAATCTGTTAACTGTTCAAAATAGTATGAGTTTTTATATAAAGAATTTCCATATAAAGTTTTAATTCACAAAATCTCGACAACCACTAGATCCGGGTTCTAGGTCCTAAAACAAGTCCAAAGAACCCAAGAAATTTTATTTATTCTTGTCCATCAAAATGTTTTGAAAAAACACTTTAAATCCGAAAAACTTGAAATCAAGAGAGGTTCTTTCAAGAATTTAAACATGAATCCTTCTCTTGATGTTGAAAACTCTTTGAAATCATTTTGGCTCAAAAAAAAATTTGGGATGGAAATGAGAAGAGAATCTAGAGAGCGGGAGAGTGAAGGAGAGAGAGAGAAAAAAAACATACGGAAAAAGAAAAGAAAAGGAGGAAGGAAAAGAAAAGAAAAGAAAAAGAAAAGGAAAAGGGAAATAAAAATAAAGGAAAATGACAAATGCAAAAACAATCCGTAAATATATATACACTTCATAAGAAATAAATTACTGTGAATAATTTAAATACCTTGGAATTATTTAAACTCAATTAATTAAATCAGATTAGGCACACTAATAATCTTAATTACCTTAATTAATCTCAATTAATTCTTCAGGGTGTTACAATTCTACAAGCGAAGCGTTTTCTGATGGGTTTCTTTCAAGCCATGCGAAGTCGTGACTGTCAATTTAATTCAGAAACTTCAAGATGGCTTTTTTTTTTTAATTGAAAACAATAAATAAAGAAGAATAAGAAAGGGAAAAGGGAAGTCAAAATATGTGAGAATATATATACATACAATATCTTATAGTAAAAACAACCACAAATAAATATTAAAATAACCATTAAAACTACACTTATATATATATATATATATATATATATATATATATATACACACATTATATAAGATAGAGTAGAGAAGCTAATTTATTCGAGGAAATTATGATGCAAAAATCTGTGTCGTGGATGTCAGTATTGTAGCGAAAAAAAAAATCAAATTAAGTTCTACAAAACAAATCATATGCAAATCAAATTTAGTAATAAAGCCACAAAAACACTAGTTTTGTTTGAAAATTTAATATTGTATATATTGATTTATATAAAATATATGACATATGCATAGTAAAGTCGAAGTGGGGAGTGCTTCTCCAATTCTCACCCTGCCATAACTCCGGGCTGATCCCCATTTCTGTAGGGATTATCATCATCTCTGGATAGAGAACTCAAAAATAAAAATAAAACCATTTCTTAGATTTACAAATAAGTAAATAACTTAGTTTCTTAAAAATAAAAAAAAATATATAAACAAAACTCTCTTCAAAGGTGTTTTTGCCTTAAATAATTTCATAATAAAATAATAATTTAAGTTTGACAGCTATATGATATTCTAAGGGAAAAGACTAAATTCCTGCAAATCTGGCTTTGAATATTAAGCAAATTAGGAAAGCAGTCTAGCAAGCTTTATGTGAAGCAGTCTATCAAGCAGTCTAGCAATTTGATTGTAAATCTAAAACAATTTTTTAGATTTACAAATAAGTAAATAATTTCGTTTCTTAAAAAATAAAAATAAAAATCCAAAGCTCTCTTCAAATGTGTTTTTGCCTTAAATAATTTCATAATAAAATAATAATTTAAGTTTGACAGCTATATCATATTTTAAGGGAAAAGACTAAATTCCTACAAATCTGGCTTTAAATATGAAGCAAATTAGGAAAGTAGTCTAGCATGCTTTATGTGAGAAATTGCAATCTTATGCAACGGAGGAAAAAGTTAAAGATTGCTTTTTAGAAAAAGTGTAATTTATCGGACGAAAAAGGCAACATATAAAAGAAGCTACTGTTGGAAATTGTATCTTATAATTATAATTATGAGATGTAATAAAATATTTATTAATTATTTAATAAAAGAGTTTATTTATTATTTTAATTTTATGTGCATATATTATTAAATATTTTATAAATATTATTAAAAATTTTTGATTATTTATGTGATCTTAAATATTATATATAAGTGTTATATATGAGAGTATAATATTTAAAAATAATAATTAAAACGATGTTCGTAATGAATTTAATTAAAGTTCAGAATCTTTAATTAAAACATTAACAATACATGTTATTCTCATTCAGAATGGAATGATGTTATCCATACTGTTAATATGGTGAAATATTGAATAAATGTATTACGCATAATGAGATTGTGTGGAACCGGGACACAGACACAATATAAATTTCTAATAATTTTCGTTAAGCATAGAAATTTTAATTGAGCCTACTGATGGTCATATATAGAACGATCTTAATCCTGAGTTATTAACAGATTCTTATTTGTGGATTTATATCTTTTGACTTACTTGGTATGAATTTTGAGATTGCTAAATCTTATTTCTTGTATCTTAGAGACATGATGAAGTGAATAGATGAGAATGTTAATATATGAGATGAAATTCATTCCTTCTTGAGAAAAAAGTAGATAAATAATTCTCTTGAGGGTTGATTCGGTACTTAGACTAGTAGAAGCTCCTATTCATGAATTTGTTTTATAAATCATTGCCCATTAGAAAATCAATAATACCCAAGGATAAAGATATAATTAGAGAGATTAACGGATTTCACGTAGCTCTAATTATGAATTATTTATGAATGATTGATCTATATGTAATGGCTATATCAAATGGACACTTCACAGTTTAAAAGTAAATTATATCTATAATTACGAAATTGCAATTCCAAGTTTATAGTTGAGTAACTTTTAGAATTAATAAAAGTAATTAATTAATTAATTAAAGTGCTCTAATTAATTATTAAATAAAATCAATAAAATTAGTTAATTGATTAAAGTGTTCTAATTAATTATTATTTTTATTGGAGCTCAAAATTATAGGACCATGAGTCCCCCCATCGTCCTTGTAATGCTATAGATACTAAGGTCAAAATGGGAGTTTTAGAATTATGAAATTCTAAATAGAATGCTCAAGAATAATTAATTGAGAATTAATTATAAATTAAATATTGTGATTATTTAAATTTGACTTTGAAATTCACATGTGGAGGAGTCCACATGGTGTACACGCCCAGTATAGTGGGAATCCCTTTGGGATTCAGTTAATTGCTCTCTAAGTTATCCAATTGACTTATTTGATAAAGTTACCCAATTAGAATTTAAATTAAATTAAGTTTACTTAAATTGGAATTTAAATTTGAGTTAAAATTGGATTACAGGAGAAAGAAAATTTTTTTCTTCTTCCCTATCTACTATTTGTGCATACTACACGGAGGAATATTCCTATGGTGGCTAGCCATATAGGATAAAAGTGATAGGGAATTTTGTTTTCAAAATCAATTAGAAGTGATAGATTATTATTACGCTTTATTTTGTATATAAAGTTGAGACTTACTATGGGAATCTGACAGCTACTTTATAAATAGGAGATTGCAAAAAATTAGAGAACACAATTTTCGCTCTCCCTAGCATATAGTGGTCAGTTTTATAGAGTAAGAAAAAAGAAAATTTTCTCCCAAATTTCACGTCGTACATGTGTTGGCGTTCGTGAAAAACTTGAGTGTTTGAGTGCTAATCCCATTTTGTTTCAAGTGTGTCCACATACACGTCTTTGTAGATTCAAGAAATTAACGAGGAAGATTCGGGTATTCTAAAAAAGCTTGGAGTGAGGAATGTTCGTGGTCAAAGAACTTATGTTATCAACCTAATCGTTCGCTAGGTAAATTTACCTGTAAATTTATTCATAAATTAATTTGATTAATTTATTTGTGCATAAATTAATGTATTATATAGAGTATTCAAATATTTGTTAAAAATTTTGTCATACACGATTCACTAAATACACGCTTCCGCATAGAAAATTGTTTTCAAAACTAACAGCTTTTATCTTGTTGTACTTTCCTAAAAATAACGTGTAAACTTTGGATTTAAATCATTTGGGCAATTTTAGTGTTTAAAATAGTGTCTAATTAATTAAATTGTGTGAATTCATGTAAAAAATTAAAATATCTTTCTACCTAACTTTTTCTTATTTTGATATTTAGGTCTAATAGACGTGTCATTATTTATTTAGTTAGGCACTAAGAATTAAATTGGTGATTTGAGTCTATAAGTGTCCTATTTCATTAACAAATTTGAAATTGCCACTTTACATGGTAGAAAAAAAAAAAAAAAAGGAAAAGAAATAAATTAGGAAAAAGGCAAAAAGAAAAAGAAATAAATTAGGAAAAAAGTTACATCGTAGGAATATATATATATATATATATATATATTTTTATTTATTTATTGTGGAGCATCCTATTGATGGATTTTTTATTGTCATTTCACCATATTGTCAATAGACAGTATAATATTGTCAATGATAGACTAAAAAAATTCATTCATGGTATTTCTATAACACCCCTATTTTTCCCATAGAAAGCACAATGGATTTTCAGTTTTCCTTCAATCTTATATGTACCGAAGCGGCTTGAATTAAGCATAAGAGTATAGTCATCAACACTACATGATGCAATGGTCAATAGCACTATTATGGAATGTTCAGTATTTCTCTTAACACCAGTTTTAATAGAAAAATATTTTATAGTCCTGTGAGGTTATATCCTCACCTTCTCACAAAAGATGAGGTCCACAAATGAAATTCACCTTTTATGAGACGGTGAAGATTTTACCCCATATTAGAAAGATTGCTCATTTTAATAAGATTGAGGAGTTTTCTTCCATAACGATACTCTATTAATAATGCATTTATTTAAATGTTAAATCACATCTATTGAAAAAATACTCAATAAACTAAGAAGAATACTGTGAAAGGATATGAAAATGATACTCTATTACTAAGACAGTTTTTACGGAAATTTTCTAAATATAAAGGTGATTTTTTGATTCGCTTGTTTGATTTTTTTAATAATTTAATTTGTATATCTTTTTAATTTTTATGTGATTTTTTATAAATTTAATAGATAAAAAATTTGACCTGTTAATATATTAATACACCAAAAAATATATAAATATAATCCACTTTTTTTTCTTTCTTTCTTTTTGCCCAGAAATCTCCCCCAACATGTTCTAAATGAAAAGGGAAGGAGGAGGATGAATGATGAACGACGCTCGCTCAATGAAGAATCATTGAATTCCCACCAATAAAGTTCTGATAAATTCACCTACCAACCCAAACACAAACAGATATTTCTAATTAAAATCCTCACTCATTTATGAACACCACCTCTCTCTCTCTCTCTCTCTCTCTCTCTCTCTCTCTCTCTAAAAGTCTCAGTGACCACCACCAGTCCCTCTATTTACTATATACTTACTGCCCTTCTTCTTATCTTCCCAATATAAAACCCACCTTTCTAGTTTTTATGTGTTTTGTTTCTTTCTCCTCCTCCTTTCTCACAACCAAAAACACCCTCCTTGGTTTCATTAAAAAAATTCACATGCAGCTTTTTCTCTTCTTTTGAAAAAAAAAAAAAAAAAAAAAAAAAAACATGCAGTAAATATTAGACAAAAAAAAAAAAAGCGCTTCCCACCTTGGTTTTTTTGTTGTTGTGTTGTTTGTTTGTGTTGGTTTTTGTTTCAAAAGAACTGCAAACCAGACAAGTTGAGATCACATTCTTTCTCAAAGTCCCAGAGTCTCCATACTCCTCAAAAAACTCTTCTTTTTCATCCGGACAATATTGGTTGCGTGAATTTGTTATTGCCTTATTTTTTTAGAGCGAGTTTTTTTTGGGCAATAGAGGACCACTTCTTTGTGGACAGTTTTTTTTTTTTTAAGTTCTAAAAGCAAACATCTTTGTGAAACACTAAACCCAGTTTAATGGAGATTCAGAAGAAAAGGAAGTATTTTTCTGAGAGAGAACCAGAACCATTTATGGTAAAGTGTTGGTGTTATTTCTGTTGAGGAAATCTCTGAGAGGGGGTTGTGTTAACTATTCGTCTCACTCTTTTTCCCAAAATGGGTTCTGGTTTCTTTGGTTTCATACTTGTTCTGGGATTGTTATTGAAGCCTTTGTCTTGCCAACAACAGCAACAGGAGCAACTACAAAATCCCAATTCAGATGGGTATTTTGTCTCTGAGTTCTACAAGGGCATGGGATTAACTTCCTCATTGTCTCAAATCTATAACTCCTCTGTGCCTGTTTGTTCATGGCAAGGAGTTTTTTGTGATGCTAAAAAGGAATATGTTGTTGAGTTGTTAGCTTCTGGTTTGGGCCTTTCTGGTTCAATCCCAGAAACCACTATTGGGAAGCTAACCAGGCTTCAAACTTTGGACCTTAGCAACAACAAAATCACTGCCTTGCCTGCAGATTTGTGGAGCTTAGGCTCACTTAAGAGCCTTAATCTCTCTTCCAACCAGATTTCTGGTTCCTTGCCAAACAACATTGGCAATTTCGGGTCCTTGGAAAGCCTTGACATTTCCAGCAATGACTTATCTGGTGAAATTCCTGAAACTACAGGCTCTCTTGTCAGGTTAAAGTTCCTTAAACTCGGCAGGAACCGGTTCGAGCAGAGCATTCCATCCGGGATTCTGAATTGCCAATCACTGGTTTCGATCGATCTCTCATCGAATCGGCTAACCGGTTCTCTTCCAGATGGTTTTGGTTCTGCATTTCCCAAGCTCAAGACTTTGAATCTTGCAGGCAATGAGATTCGTGGCCGGGACTCGGACTTTCTGGAGCTGAAATCCATCACAACTCTCAACATTTCGGGGAACTTGTTTTACGGTTCGGTTATGGGAGTGTTTAAGGAGGTTTTGGAAGTGGTAGACTTGAGCAGAAACCAGTTCCAAGGTCACCTTTCTCAGGTACACTTCAACACTAGCTATAGCTGGCCTCATTTGGTTTATCTAGACTTGTCAGAGAATCAGCTTAGTGGAGAAATTTCACATGCATTGAACTTGGCCCAGAATCTCAAACACCTTAATCTAGCTTGCAACAGATTCGCTAGGCAGGAATTCCCAAAGATTGTAATGTTATTGGATTTAGAATACCTTAATTTGTCTAGAACTAGTCTCACTGGTCAAGTTCCTGCTGATATCTTACAATTAAGTAACTTGCATACACTTGATCTTTCTGAGAACCATCTTGTTGGCCGCATCCCATCACTGAGGGTGAAGAATCTCCAAGTCCTTGATGTCTCACTCAACAACTTGACCGGAGAAATCCCAGTTATGATTTTAGACAAAATTCCCTACATGGAAAGGTTCAACTTTTCTTACAATAACTTGACCTTTTGTGCAACTTCTAAAATTGCCCCTGAAACCCTCAGAACGGCTTTTGTTGGGTCATTAAACAGCTGTCCCATTGCTGCGAATCCGGTTCTTTTCAAAAGACAAGCTCCCGGGCACAAGGGTCTCAAGCTTGCTCTAGCTTTGGCACTCTCAATGGTGTGCGTGCTTGCTGGATTGCTTTTCCTGGCATTTGGTTGCAGAAGGAAAAACAGGTTGTGGGCTGTAAAGCAGAATTCGTATAAAGAAGAACAAAATATTTCCGGCCCCTTTTCGTTCCAGACCGATTCTACCACATGGGTTGCTGATGTTAAGCAAGCAAACTCAGTCCCAGTAGTGATTTTTGAGAAGCCATTGTTGAATATCACATTTGCAGACCTCTTGTCTGCAACCTCAAACTTTGACCGAGGCACCCTTTTGGCGGAAGGTAAATTTGGGCCTGTTTACAGGGGATTCCTACCTGGTGGAATTCATGTAGCAGTGAAAGTTCTTGTCCACGGCTCTACATTGACAGACCAAGAAGCTGCAAGGGAGCTCGAGTATCTTGGTCGAATCAAACACCCAAATCTTGTGCCGCTGACTGGATACTGCTTAGCTGGGGACCAAAGACTTGCTATTTATGACTACATGGAGAATGGGAACTTGCAGAATTTACTCCATGACTTACCACTTGGAGTTCAGACAACCGAAGATTGGAGCACAGATACATGGGAGGAAGATGACGATAATGGGATTCAAAATGTTGGTTCTGAAGGGCTGCTAACGTCGTGGAGATTCCGTCACAAGATTGCACTTGGCACCGCAAGAGCGCTGGCGTTTCTTCACCATGGTTGCTTCCCATCAATAATTCACAGAGATGTAAAAGCTAGTAGTGTTTATCTGGATTACAACTTGGAGCCCAGATTGTCTGATTTTGGATTGGCTAAGATTTTCGGACATGGTTTGGATGAGGAGATTGTTCGTGGATCCCCAGGGTACATGCCTCCAGAGTTAACAAAGCCAGAAGTCGATTCACCAACTGCAAAATCCGATGTGTATTGCTTCGGAATTGTTCTTTTCGAGTTGATTACTGGGAAAAAGCCGATTGAAGATGATTATCCTGAAGAGAAAGAAGCAACTCTGGTTGGTTGGGTTAGAGAGTTGGTCAGAAAGAACAAAGCTTCAAGAGCCATTGATCCGAAAATTCGTGACTCTGGACCAGAAGACCAAATGGTGGAGGCCCTCAAGATTGGCTATCTGTGCACAGCTGACCTTCCTTCGAAGAGACCTAGCATGCAGCAAATTGTTGGACTTCTTAAAGATATTGACCCAACTGCTAGTCAGTGAGGAACAAAATCGTTCAAGGAAAAAGGAAAAAAAAAAAAAAAGATTTGGAGTTTATTTCTTCTTTTCTTTGTTTGTTCTTTCTCTTTGTTAAATTTCGCTCTCTGATGCCATGGGGAAAATGTATAGTATCCTGGAAACTCTGTTTTGAGCATTATGCCTTTCTTCTAGGCCAACGTTTTCGGTGCATAAAAGTTCTAAATTTATATACACAGATTTTTGTTCCTTGAAAGAGTATTTTCCTTGCAATATCTTCTTCCATTCCTAGTATTTATTTTGTTCTAACATTTATATGTTTCGATGCAACAACAAGATATTATTAGGAATAAGTAGTTTTGTTGGTTGGTTGATTGGTTTCATTTTATTCATGAAATGAGTTGGATTGGTATTAATAAGTATCTTATGTTAAAATTGAGAAATTTTTATGGTTTGAATATTTAGATTTCTATTATTTGTTACTTGTGTCTATCTTAAATACATGAAGAAATCTCAAAATTTAAACAGTTCAAGTGTTTAGCATAAAATGTTGTGTTTCACTATATTATTGCACAAACATAGCTTACTTCAACTAACTTTTGAAATGTCTATAATGCATTCATGTACCAATTTAGGGTTAATTTGACCTTTTCACCTGAACTATGTGCCTAGAATTTGGTCTTCGACCTTCAAAACGTTACGAATTACACTCCTAAACTATGCTCTTCGTCTTATGTTTGGTTATTTAGTCACAGAAGCTGTTAAGAACTCAACATATTAACTGTGCGACAGTTACCCAAAAGTTTAAGAATCAAGAAACCAAGAAAAAATAAAGAAAAAAGTATGTACTCTCAAACGAGCTTATTTATTGGTTAACGAAGCAAGTAAAATTTATTTAAATTCATATTCAATGCAATATTTATTTTTATATACACTTCATTAATAAATAATATGAGGTTTACACGGTTGATTGCATTGAGCTTTTGAGATTTTAGTGATTTAAGGCATAAACATAAGACAATGAATATAGTATGAGGTGCAATTTATAACGTATTTGAAGTTCAAGAGTAAAATGGGACAGAGAACATGGTTGGGAGGCCAAAGGTAAAATAACCCTTATTCTATAAAAGTCTTCGGATAAAAAGCGCTACTTTATTTACTATGAGAGCCTTTTTTTATTTGAGAGATTTTCTCGTAGCTTGGTATATCAGTAGATTGTAATTTTTTAACTGTTAAATTTATGTATTTTTTTAATTTTTATATATTTTTATACAGATTTAATAAATAAAAAATTTTAACATATTATTATATTGCAATACCTGAGAAGGTTTTTTTATTTTTTTTATTTTTTATTTTTGCTGAATTACTTTGAGAGCCGATGAATGTATATCTTTCGATATTATATAAAATTAAGACTCCGTTCACTTCACCAATTCGAATTTAAAATTTGAGTTTTATTACAATAAAATTTTTTAAAAATAATTATATTTAATTTTTTTATTACAGTAAAATTTTTTTATATAAAATTACATATGAACTCAAATCAATAAAATAAACAGTACATGTTATTCTTTTAGAAAAGTTACCAAGTTGCTATCTCTCTCTTTTCAGGCAGAAAAAGTTACAAGCCTTTACACTGATTAGATATGATTTTGGCATTTTGGTACGTCTCATGTATGAAGCCTTTATAGGGCTTCACGTTATGCTGTCTTTGTACGTTCGTAGTATTTTTAAACTTTTTGGGACTTTTTTTGCGGTGAATGTGTTAAAACTCCTAGGCGTGCCTTGACCTTTTAATTGATATCTTGGACCACTTTCTTTAACTTTTCTCAGCAAATTGCGTGGTCATGATGCATGTAAGAAAGAAAACAAGGCATGTAGTTTACACTTTAGAGACCTTGATTCTCAAGTTAAGAAGCATTGTTCTGCTTCTTAAAGAATTTCTTATTTTGCTTTTACTAAATAAGAAAGTAAGGCTTAGAGGTAAATAGAAAATAAGAAGAAAAATAATACACGTAATTTAGGTGAGAAATTGAAGAGTACCAACCTAAAGGAATATAATGGCAAAGACAATAGAGCTAGAAAAGAAAGGAAAGTAATAAAATTAAGAGTTATTCATTTTTTTAAATGTTTATTTAATTATTAGATGGTGTAATGTGAAATAATTTAATTATCTTTTTTATTTTAACTAAAATTAAGAATAATAATGTTATAAATATAACTACTAATTTTTTTTTTTTTTTTATTTTTACATAATTAGAAAATCATTGACTGTATAATAATTTATAAAGAGTAAATAAGTATATTTAACATTTATTTCTTTTGATAGAGAATCAATAATCAATACTAAAGGGTATAAAGATTGATATTCACTTTCCTCATTTTATATTGGGTGGAGCCTACTAAATCTTAATTATAATTTTGTAAGTAGACAATGAAAAAAAAATCACTCATCACTTTCTTTTTCCCTTCAATGCAAAGTAAACATGTCCTTATTGTGGTTGGTACGAGAGACTAAAATTAAGGGTTTTTTTTTTTTTTTTTTTTTTTTTTTTTTCCTTAAATGCTTGAAATCTCTGTCCAATTCATTCCATCCTTTTTTTTTTTTTTTTCCTCCTATCAAATTAGCACAAGTCATAAAATCCCTCCACTAATCCCTTCACTTCTCTCACTCCTTTTACCTTTTCCTCTCAACAACAAGCACTAAAAGTTATAATTTTATATATTTTTTCGATTGAATGTAATAATCACTTTCAAAATCTTAACAAATTACTTTTAGTTGCAGCTTTTAAAGATGAGATATCTCAAAATAATATGGCCAAAAATAGACTGTCGTTGCAATTCTCTGATAATTTAAGAATTGCGCTTTACAATACCAAACTAACCCTTATATGCTTGCATAATAACTATTTGTCCTCTCCACTTGGTTTAAAAACTTCTAGAGTTGTGTTTTGAAGAGTCGCAAAATTCAAACACGAAAGTTAACTCAAAGCTATTCCTTAATTGACAATCCCGAAATCGTTATTTAAGATCTTTTTCTACTACATATCTTGCTTATAAAATAAATAATAAAAAAAAAGATGATTCTACTAGTCTTAATAGAGTTATTCACTATTCAATTTGAATTGTCACAACTGTTTAATAGAGCTATTTTTTTGCAGTATGCTTATAAGATGCATGTGATATTTCCTAATGTCAACTTTTAACCACTATACTACAACATGGTATATATTTAGAAAAAGGACCACCACATATGTGACATAAATTCAAGTTTGGAAATCTGTGCCCGGATTGCCTTGTTGTTACGTTTTGTTTAAGAAAATACTAATAATAATTGATGGGAAGAAGGGACAGATTCTTTGCATAATCAAAGAAATCTATGCTTTCATCATTAGTGTTGAGTGCATGGTCATCATATTCTCTCAACTTGGTCTTTGAGAGTTTTAGTCTAAATATAGATTATAACTTGTAACACATGGAAGTTAGCATGCCATCATGTGTGTGTATATATAAATATAAATATATATGTAAGTATTGCAGGAGACAGACATAAATCATAACCATGAATGGCTTATTTCTTTATTGTTTCCAGGTGTATGATATACTGGCGCCATATTTTTATAATGTATATCATGGTCATGCAAGTAATGATAAAATATTATACGCATATGCATGTTCCATGGTCCAAATATAATTATGGGGTATTCTGTATATATATGTGTGTGTGTGTGTGTGTGTGTGTATATATATATATATATATATATATATATATATATATATTATGCATGTTCAGTGAGATTCCTAGCACATTACTCTACATATTGATACATGCTAATGGATATAAGAATGGTAAGCTCGGTTGTGTAAAGATGACTGTTTAATCTCAACCATTAATGGATATGAGATCAACGGGAGTATCATTATAAGCCTATGAATTTGATGATTGAGATTGAATAGTAGCAACAAACCTTCACTACCTATAAACAGAAGATAGTTTTCTCTGTTGAATCTACACTAAATTTGTTTCAAGCTTTGAATTCAATGGTAGGGTTAAAAAAAATTACTCTACCAACAGGGCATATTTCTAAACTATTAGATCCTAATCAAGTTTCTTTAAATTATTTATATATATATATATATATATATTTTTTTATTCTAAATCTAATACGAGCCTGATGTAATATTCTGTTTAAAACTATAATTTTGTCATATAATAATTTTTAATACCTATCACAAAGCTCTATTTTTTTTACGACTAGAATCTTTTTACGGTAGGCATTTCTATCGATATTACGAGTTAAAAATATTCAATCTAACAAAAATTACATTAGAAATATACAAAATTGATAAAATTAGATAACAATATAACGGTTCAAAATAATGTCTTACTCATAAGTTTTCTTTATATATTTATTTTAATATATTTTTGTAGAATTCACATTATAACTATAATCCAGTATGCTCTAAGCCAACACGTTTTTGCATCATGAGAAGCTTCACAGCCCAAAGGGAGAAAGAAAGGGAACAAAACGCATAATCTTATTCAGTTCATATGTCAAACATTGAATGATAAAAATAACGGGTGCGTTTGAAATTGGTTCCAAAATGTTTTTATTTTTTATATAAAAATGAAAACGAAAACGTTTTTATTTTTATTTTTAAATCATTTATGAAAATGCGTTTGGTAGTTTTATTCTGAGATTGTTTTCAGTTTAAAAAAATTGAAATTGTGTTTGGTAGTTTAATTTTTAAAAACATGTAATAATATTTAAATTAATAATATATTAAATAAATACTAATATTAAATATATTAAATAAATACATTAATATAAAATATATATAAATAAATTATAAATATTAAATATATTAAATAAATACAATAAATAACAACATGGATGGTCACAGAGCTGAAGAGAGAAAACGAAAACAGAATAATGAAAACGGAAATAAATCGTTTTTAAATTTTCAAAAAAAAGCAAGATCGTTTTTGTATTTAAGTTTTAGAAAATTTTACGCCAAAAGCGTTTTTATTACGCGTTTTTGTTTTTCGTTATTGAAAACTGTGAAAAATGGAGACGGAAACAAACAGGCCCAATGATGCTAATATGAAAAATTTTCCACAACCACTTTGAATCTTTTGCTGGCTGGCACTAATAAAATAGTAAGTAGATTTACATCTTTTTTATATAAAAACTTAAGGGAATCAAATCAATTCTACTGAAGACTAATGTCAACCACACAACACTTTCAAGAAAGACCTTTACTCATGTTTTAGTATTAAAAGCTTATGCCCATTACTTTCCACCACCATTTTTCTTTCCTAAAATGGACCATCAGCTCAAAGTTAATACCTTATCTTGAAATAAATAAAGTGGGGATTTTTTTTCCCTCATTAGTTGGTCTAATTCAAAATCCAATGATGGTATATTATGGTATATTCAAACTCAAGTTTGTGATGCCTAAAGTATATTATGGGAAGAAAAGAAGTTTTGACTCTCTAAAAAGTGTATTTAGCACGTTCTCATCCATCTCTTAGCATCTAGAATCTGATATTCATATAGCTTTATTTCTGTTATTTTAGTACCTTTTAATATGTACCTGCTATTACAAGGACCTTTCTACCCAGAAAGCTATGTGATATAAGGGTGCGTTTAGTTATAGTGGGAGAATAATAATAGAAATAAAAATGAGTATAGTAATGGAAATGAAATGAAAAAAAAAAAAAAATTGATTCATTTGTTTGGTTGTAATTTTAAGAATTCTCTAGAATGAAACATGAATATTTTCATGTTGACAAACTTACCCTTATGCTATATATAACACTAATATTTATCTATCAATATAATATATAAAATAAAATAAAATATAATAATTATTATATAATATATTATATAATTATGATATATAATATAACAATATTATTAAAATTGTTAATATAATTATAATATTATAATATATATAAAATGGAATATAATATAATATAATTATTATTATATAATTATGATATATAATATAATAATATTATTAAAATTATTAATATAATTATAATATTAAAAAATATATTATAAGTTTATATAATAAACAATAATAATTCAATTATAATATAATTAAAAATTACAACTATATTATATTATATCATATTATATATATTATATTGTAATATTATTATAAGATATAATTACGTTATAATATATTATATATTATTATAGAATATTAAATAAATATATTATAATTTATAATTATATTATAAATTAATTATTATATTATTATAACTATATTATATTATAATACTTTTGTTTTACATTATATTATGTTATATTATAAGATATAACTACTCTATAATGTATTTTAATTATATTATAATATTAAAGGGTAATTATGAAAAAAAAATAAAAAAAAATTTAAAATAGCCATTCTTCCTGTATGAAAAAGAAATGATGATTCACCTAAAATAAGTGAATGACTATTCTTTTTTTTTTTAAATGATCATTCATTTCTTATAAATTCAACCAAACATCAAATTAATACACAAATATATTATATATTGATCAAATATAATGCAATAGAGCTTAGAGTAAAAAAATAAATAAATAAATAAATAAAGTGCATTTAGCAGTTGTTTATCTAAAAAAGTTTTTTAAGTATACATCATTCTAAAAAACTGTATCCACAAATGTGGATAATAATTAGAGTTGAAGAGGAAAGCATGAAACTTCTTTGGAATCGCTCAAGAATCTGAATCGGAATCAGAACCGGAATCTGACTCGGCACATAATTCATATGGTCTGATTCTGTTTGTATTGGCTTCGAGCGGAGGAAGTCCATCGTTGTCACTTGATTCACCTTCTTGTTGAGATGTCTCTCTCTCCATGCTTCCATTAGAATCGTCCAGAACTGTCGATTTGAAGACTTCTGGCCTGCATGGAGAGGTAGAAGCACGACATAAGGAACAATACATTAAGACAAACGCGCATCAAGACAACAAAAAGAAGAACATGAGAACGATGTATAATCAGCAGCAAAATTAGAGAGAAAATTTAGCAGTAGTAAAAGGGAAAAAATTAAAAAAAAATAGAAAAAAGAAAGAAAGAAAGAAAAAACACCTATTTTAGAACATGAAGAAAGCGTTAACTAGGAAAAGAAAAAGGCCATTTTACAACCCAGAAGCCAAATATAGCAGAAGCCGCTAAGGTAGAGAAAGTCCACTACGGTAGAGAAGGTGCACTACCATTATCTCAAGAAAAAAGATGATATGAACCCATTTGAAAACCTACAATCCAAATGCTGAAGAAAGTACCACAATCTTCAAGTTGATATCAGCCTTAATACAAATACTGAAGATGATATCAGCCTTATGGATGTCATCCCAAATAGTACACCAAGTTGATAATTTGCATTCGAGACCTAACAATGTCAAGTTCTAATATAGCTAGCGGGGCTTCAAATAACTAGAACCTATATGCTGTAGTTCTTTTAAAGACGAAGATGCTGAGGTGAGGTAGGCTTGGCTTGGTCTCTGATCTGATACATTATGACCATTTGCATCACACAGACAGAGAAAACATACCATTCTGGTGATTTCTGAAGCGTGCGGAGTTGTTCGTAGAATAAAACTTTCGAAACAATACAAGTCACCTTGCTTCCAGATTCAATAGCCTTCTCCTTCCCACTATCGTCAACAACAACAAAACTACCTGCAGTTTTAAAATTTCATTTAATTTTGTTCTTTATCATTTTAGAGGATTCAATTGAAAAACGAATCAAGTTCGGAAAACCAAAATTAATTTGAAGATTAGACCCTTCCCTGCCCGAATCAGAATTCATTCACTTACAAAGGTATTGAAATAGCAAAGTTATACTGCCCCGAAAGCTATAATCAGACTATGAAACAGAAGAACGCACCTCGCTTTATCCACATGCTTTTTTGAAATTTCGCTGGAAACAATGCCAATGATTTCTTGCCTTGCGCATCCATTACCTTCAACTCCCACAGAGACAACAAGGCCAAGTTTTTAGGGGGGAAAAGCCCCTTCAAGTTTTAGTAAAACGTAGACTATTTAGAAGCTTAAAAAGGAGAATATTAGGAGCTAGGAAAGTACCTCAATGAGATTGGAACCTCTAAGGGACAAAACTTGCATGATGTTGTGACCTTCTTCAAGAGTTAAACTCTCTTCCCCAGTTGCCCTTTTCAAATTCTTCCTTCCTCCTTTCATGGCACTGTCCTCCTTTGCTTAAATAAACCCAAGAATCAAGAATTCTGGAATTTGTTTTCAGAAAATTCAGAACTTAATTTAGCACACCTCCAGTTATGGCTAATAGCAAATTTAACGGCAGCCAAGAGTGCAGTCCCTTCTGTACTTGGAGATCAATTCCAGCAACCTGAGAAAACAAAGACAAAATTCTCCCTTCTGAAGCACGAGCTATATTCATAATAATTGCCAAAATTATTTTTTCCCTTTTCTAAATGCTATTATGCTTCCATGGAATTAGTGATACACCCATACAAATCAGAGTATACAATCCTTGAGGTGGTTTGCATTAACAGTGCAAGTAATTTCACCGAAACATATCTGATCAAATAATTTTCAAGCATCAAAGCCTAAAAGAAAGAAAAGCAGACTAGGAACAATTACAATCCAAAGCAATTGAAGTCAAAGAAATACAATTATTAATTCTTAAAAAAAAAAAAAAAAAAAAAAAAAAAAAAAAAAAAAAAAAAAAAAAACAAAAACAAAAACAAAAAGAATCCACTCAAAACTCAATCTCCTTAGCCTCCAGAGATGATTTTGGGGACCCATTGTAGTCCAATTTCACACCCATGGAAGCACAAACGGCTTTGAACTTGAGCCTCAAACCATCCATGATTTCTTACACGTTGACTTGCTAAAAGCTTGGTACGTGTTCTGAGCGTGACGTGAACGGTACCTATGAAGTGGAATCCGTCTGTCTTGTCTTCCACCTCATAAGGGAGAATATTCAGACTATAACAGTTCCGATGAAGAGTCACTCACTTTTGACAGTTATATGATTCCAGAAGATGATCTAGAATTGGGTCAATTACGTTTATTAGAAGTGACATTCTCATTCTCAGGCTCTATAACTGGGTACTTCTCAATCAGCTCCTCCATCTGTTTGATCCACTTCTGGATACGATAAGAGAACCGGGTCGAGTTGATTCTGACAACCGAGTTCCATACCTCAACACAACCCTTGTAGAAGCCCAACTCCTCGCCGACCTCGAAGCCCAATTTCAGGCCCACTCTCTTGATTTCTTCTCTACCCAAGATTAGACCATCTTTGTAGCCCTCATCAAAGCTTTCCTTCAAGTGGGTTTCCTCTAAATTCAACGATGAAAGAAAGATGTCCTCCATGAAAAGTATTATGAAGAAATATAGGAAATTCAGATTATTTATCTATGTTTATTGTTTCTTTCTTGTTCACAATAACTGATCCATTCAGAAAGTAGCAGCTTTTATAGTTTTGAGTTGCTATTGTGAATTTTGGATATCAAATGTGGGTTTTTGTTCACTTGAACACCTTCCAAGCCTTGAATCGAGCAATAGCACACCTCAAATTCAAATAAAAACCAATATCACTTGGAGAAAAAAGATTGCATAAGTGACGAATATAAGTTTTCCCAACGAGTTTGAGGTGGAAACAAACGGATTGGAATTGCATATAAATATATCTAAAAAGGGAAAACTAAAAAAAAAAAAAAAAAAGAGAATTCTTCCACCAACGAAGTATCATGTTCTTAACCCTCTAATTGTGCAATAGAATACAACCAATATTTCTCTTCGCTTCTCACACAAAACTTAAAAGAATTCAAATAAATGATAAAATCATTTGAGCCAATAAGTCAAATTTATTTTACAACGAGATTTCTAAAATTAGTACTTTTGAGATTACATATGCATTCCTTTCTCTTAATATACCCACCAACACAAATTACAAAATTTGCACCATTCAATGCTTTAAATCAAAAAGACACAGATTAAAAGAGTATAATTCGCCACCTTTGCAACTACCAGTCCACAATAAAGCAAAGATAATATCAGCACAAAAACCAAAAGAAAAAAAAAAAATGAGATTATCAAACAAATTACAATACAAATACGACGATAAGAACACAATAACGAACACCAGAATTGAAAACTTGGCTGTAAAAACTGTACCAAATTAAGTAAAAAGTAGCTCAATCCGTCGTCCTAAACACAACCACTCAAAATCCATCAGAGTGATAAAATATAAAAAATAAAAAAACTCATTCTCATATCAAAACTGAAGTTTATTCATCAATAAAGCCATGGGAGTCGAGCAAAATATATTACCTGTTATTGAGCAATTCTTGACAAGCAATAAGAGTGTTATCCTCCAGAACACCACGGACGGGTGACCGGCTGGTGAACAAGAAGATGGGAGAGCTGCAACCACCGGCGACGAGGCTACGGCGGACGGAGAAAGACCGGCGATGGACTGACTGAAGAAGGTGACGAGAGAGAGAGATTTAGGGTTTCCGATTGCCTGAAAGAGAGGGTAAAATAATGGGCATAATTCAAGGAACGACAAATCAAATAGCAATTTCTCGACGAGTCGTTGTCGTTTTTGCCCTTTTGTTTTGAAAATGGCACGTCATTTTTCATTTTGGGTTTAGAGTCCGTTTGGCATCCCTGCTTTTAGCTTTTTTTTTTTTTTTTTTTTTTTTTTTTTTTTTTTTTTTTTAAAAAAAAAAAATAGGTTAAGATTTGAGATAAATTAAAATTAATAGGTTAATAGTTTATATAAATTAATAAATAAGCTAAATTATTATTTTTATCTATAATTTATCTGATTATGAACCATAACTTGACAAGTTATTGTCCATAACTTGTCTGGTTATGAACTATAACTTGACAAATTTATCTATAATTTATCTAATTATGAATCATAACTTAACAAATTATAACCTATTAATTGCTATAATTAAAAATTAACCAATATACTTTCTTAAGCTTTTCATATTAACTTATCTTCTATTATTTTCGTTTTTTTTTTTTTGAAGTTAGGCCCAGTTGAGAATATTTGATAAAAGAGACCGGAGAAAATCAGAATTTGAGGAAATAGGCGGTTTTTTTTTTTATAACAAAAAAATGATGACGTGTATCTCACGTGGCAAAATATGGGTCCTATTAGTGTCAAAAAATAGGTCATTTTTTTCAAAAAATCTCAAAAAAACCTCAAACACTCTCGACCGACCCTCTCTCGACCAACCCTCTCTCTTCCTCCCACCCAACCAAATACTCTCACGACCGACCACCGGCAGTTCTCTCCGATCACCTCTCACCGACCGACCACCTCTCGTCTCGGCCGACCGACCACCTCACCAAACATCGACGGTTACCTAAAACTGACCAAAAATCGACCTCCATTCCCACTAAAACCGACCAAAAACCGATCCCGACACTAAAACTGACCCCGACCACGAAAACCGACTAAAAACCGGCAGCTTTTAGAAGTAATGGCATCACAAAACGACTCTTCCTCAACTAAAACGGCCATTTCCCGAACACACGAGGCAACGGAATCGACTGAGGTAATATTCTTATTTGACATTTTTTTATATATTTTATTTTGCAAAAACAAAAACTTAATATAAGCAACATTGGTCTGTTCAAAGTCGGTTTAGGTTCTGGTCTGTTTACAGTCGGTTCTAGGTCCGTTTAAAGTCATTTCTGGTGGTCGGTTCTTAGTCGGTTCTGGTCGATCATGGTCGGTTCTGGTCGATTTTGGTCGGTTTTGTATGCGGTCGGTTCTTGGTCAGTTTTGGTCGTTTTTGGTCGGTTCTGTTCAGTTTTTGGTCGGTTCTGTTCAGTTTTTGGTCGGTTCTTTCTGCTTGGTCTGTTCCTGCCGGGATTTTAGGTCGGTTTGGTCATGTCATGGTCGGTTCTGTCATTTTAGTCGGTTCTGACCTATGTGTTCTGTCTTCTTTTACAGTATGACCTCTCAAAGTACAACACTGGTGAAATTCCTGGGATCGGACATCTAAAGACGTTAATGGATCCTGTACGGGAGTATTTCCCAGTGAAAGTGACGATGAAGTCAAAGATTGAGGCGTTGGAGGTAATTAGGCAGAGTCTAGACCCCGAGACAAAATGCCAATCTTCAAGGAGTCTCGCCTTGGACATTTTATTTCAATGTCCGAAAATATGACATATTGGGGTGTTGACACACTATCTGCTTTTAAGGCAGATAGAAACAAGAAAAAGACATGAGTTGTGGTTCAAGGTTAATGGAACCGCAACTCGGTTTGGAATGAGGGAATTTGCTTTAATAACTGGATTGAACTGTGGGGAATCTCCTGAGCCAGACGTGATCTTGAAAGCTTCAAAGAGAAGAAGATTATTGGAGCATTTCAACTCCCCCGTAGTACTTGTTGCAGATTTAAGAAAATTGCTCACAGGGGATAAGATAAAAGGTAGCGATAAAGCAAAGATCGCTATCATTTATTTTTTAGCACAAGTACTATTATCGGGGGACGAGAAGAAGACCGTCTCACTGGATTGGCTGTCTTACATTGACGACTTAGAATTCTTCAACAGCTATCCATGGGGCAGGGTGTCTTTTGAATGCACTCTGCGGGCTCTGAAGAAGAACTTGAGAGACAAATACCAGAAATGGGTTCGGAAAGGACGCAATAAGAGCGTCAAGGAAACCTACTCAATATGCGGGTTTCCTTGGGCCTTCCAGGTATATTGTACAGTTATGTTAATAACTTTTCATGCATTATAGTAAATTGGTTTACTAGACTTTAAAAAATTGGTTTAACGCAGGTTTGGGCATTCGAAACGTTTCCAAGCATCGGCGCCACGTTTGCAAAGATGGTTGAGGGACGTCTTCCCAGAATGCTCAAATGGGAGCAACGCCGGGTTTCCTTGGTCGAGGTTAGACAAATAGACGACCTCATGCACAGTGGCGAGGTAAGGGTTTGAATACAAAGTTTTTGTAGGTGTAAATTTTACAAAATAGGTTTTTTTCTACAATATGTTTCTACCTAAATAATCATTGAATGTATGTTTTTTTAATGTACAGGGAATGACCGTACCAGATCTTTATCCCACTGAGGAGGAAATGAATAGTATGTGCATGAGGTTGTATATGCCTTATGCCGACCAAGAAGATGCTGAGATTGACCAGCTTGCATCAATTTTGGACTCTGGTGCACAAATGGTCCATGTCCATAAGCCGAAGCCCCCGAAATAGTTGGCTCGTCTCCAACTACTTCCCCAACAACAACAGCAACTTCCCCAACAACAACAAGAACAAGAACAACAACAACAACATCAACAACAACAACAACAACAACAAAGAATAACAACAACAACAAAGAATAACAACAACAAAGAATAAAGACGATGGTATGTCTATTGACCACATAGTTGACATACTCTATCACAAGATGATAGAGTACAATGGTAGACATTTTGAAGCCATCAATAGGAGGCTAGACTCGCTAGACTAATCTGTTAGGGAAATTAGGGTCAATCTAGCGGGTCTAGCAAAACAACAGCTACAGCCAAAGCATGAGGTAGAACTTGACCCTCAGGTTCAGCCAGAGCCAGAGGCAGAGGATGACCTCCCTCAGGTTCAGCCAGAGCCAGAGGCAGAAGTTGACCTACCTCAGGTTCAGCCAGAGCCAGTGGCAGAAGTTGACCTCCCTCAGGTTCAGCCAGAGCCAGAGGCAGAACTGGACCTCCCTCAGGTTCAGCCAGAGCCAGAGGCAGAGGATGACCTCCCTCAGGTTCAGCCAGGCCGAGAGGTAGACCTCCCTCCTCGTGTTCAGCCCGAGCCAGAGGCGTAACCGGACCTCCTCGGGTTCAGCCCAGGCCAGGCGCGAGGATGACCTCCCTCGTGGTTGACCACATCCAGAGGCTCGGCGATGAGCAACAGTTCACGTCGGGCCGGAGTCTGCATTGAAGGTTGAAAAGCGACTTAAGAGGCCCAAATAGGTATGGACTCACCTTACACGGATCCCTTGCGTAACGTGAGGAAGAAGGTGTGGTCCTTTAACGAAGCTGTTGAGGCATTCAACAAATGGGTTGCTGATCCTACTACGGACACCGAGCTGATTGTATGCGGCCTTGGAGATTGGAAGAAGGACTTCTTCCAGGTCCTCTTGAAGCCAGGTGAATGGCTGTTTAATGATGTAAGTAATCACAACATATTTTCTAAATTTAGTCTTATTTTTTATACCATTATCATTCTACTGAATTAATTTTTTATGACTTATAGCAAATTGACGAGGCATCGGCTCTTCTATCAATTCGGAGGTCAAGGGCACCTGAAGGGCAGTTCATTAAGGATATTGTCATCCTAGATGATATATTTTGTCAAAAGATGAAAGGGAGATACTTCACCAACAAAAAGAAATTGGCAACTTATACATTTGATGACGACCTGGATGAATATGTCCATGGAGAGAAGCGCGTAATTGGCCAGAAATGGGATGACGCGAAGGGCTTCACTTTGTCTCTGAACATTCAGATGAAGCATTGGGTCGCGCTTTGTGTTGATTTATCTGAATGCAACATAAAGGTGTATGACTCAGCTATTCCAATGTACAGAGATTCACAGATGCGAAGAGAAGTGGAGCCAATCGCTGTGATGATGCCCATGTTCTTGAAGCACACAGGTTTATTCAACCATCTAGGCGATAAACTTGAGTGTGCATGGCCAATGATACATGTCAAGGGGTTGGTGCACAACGAAAGATCAGGCGACTGCGGACTTTTCACTTACAAATTTATTGAATACCTTCTCCGTAGAATCCCATTAGAAGACCTCAAAGAAGAAAAAGTAGAAGCTTACCAGCTTGAACTCGCCGTCGGAATTTGGAGCGAGTACAAGATGAAGAAGCCCCTGAGCCCAACTATATGAAATGTTGTCTGTTTTGGTTGTTGTAAAATAGAAACATAACATTGTTTAACATTGTTTTGGTTGTTTTGGTTGTTGGTGTTACAATATGTTTATTATTGGCCATTGAGTTGCATTTATAATTTATCATATTCAACAGGTTATTTTGGCTACGGAGAACCTTATATTTTGTCAACATGTTTTTTTGAACACTTTGAATCAAAATAGACCGGAGAGGTCTGTTCTGCGCAAAACAGACCTCTCTGGTCTGTTCTTCTAGGTCTGCGTGCAGGGGCCACGGCCGGGTGCGGCCGGGAGCCCCGGCCGGGCGCACGCAAGGGGCCACGCCCGGCCGCTCCCAGGAGCCACACCCGGCCACTCGCAAAGGCCACGGCCGGGCGCGCGCAGGGGCCACACCCGACCAGAACCGACTAACATAAAGGAACAGACCAACAACCGATAAAAATAGAAATAACAGACCAGAACCGACTAAGAACAGACTAAGAACCGACCCAAATGGCAAGAACAGACCCGAACCGACCAAGAACAGACAAAGAACCGACCACGAACAAAATTTGTAAAAAAATATAAAAGATATATTTTTTCGTATTCTTTGGACTTCTTGGGTAATACTAAACTTTTTAGTTTGTACAAGAAAAAAAATTTGGTTAGAAATGGAAAAAACCTAGAACAGACCAAGAACAGACCAAGAACAGACTACGAACAAAATGAATAAAAAAATATAAAACATATATTTTTTCATATTCTTTGGACTTCTTGGGTAATACTAAACTTTTTAGTTTGTACAAGAAAAAAAATTTGGTTAGAAATGGAAAAAACCTAGAACAGACCAAGAACAGACCACGAACAAAATGAATAAAAAAAATATAAAACATATATTTTTTCATATTCTTTGGACTTCTTGGGTAATACTGAACTTTTTAGTTTGTACAAGAAAAAAAATTTGGTTAGAAATGGAAAAAACCTAGAACATACCAAGAACAGACCAAGAACAGACCACGAACAAAATGAATAAAAAAATATAAAACATATATTTTTTCAAATTCCTTAGACTTCTTGGGTAATTCTAAACTTTTTAGTTTGTACAATAAAAAAAATTTGGTTAGAAATGGAAAAACCCTAGAACAGACCTAGATCGGTTCTTGGTCTGTTCTAGGTCTGTTCTAAGTTTTTTCCATTTCTAACCAAATTTTTTTTCCTGGACAAACTAAAAAGTTTAGTATTACCCAAGAAGTCTAAAGAATATGAAAAAATATATCTTTTATATTTTTTTACAAATTTTGTTCGTGGTCTGTTCTTGGTCTGTTCTTTGTCTGTTCTAGGTCTGTTTTTTTCCTGTACAAACTAAAAAGTTTAGTATTACCCAAGAAGTCCAAAGAATATGAAAAAATATATCTTTTATATTTTTTTACAAATTTTGTTCTTGGTCGGTTCTTGGTCTGTTCTTGGTCGGTTCGGTCTGTTCTTGCCATTTGGGTCGGTTCTTGGTCTGTTCTTAGTCGGTTCTGGTCTGTTCTTTCTATTTTTGTCGGTTGTTGGTCTGTTGCTTTATGTTAGTCGGTTCTGGTCGGGCGTGGCCCCTGCGCGCGCCCGGCCGTGGCCTTTGCGAGTGGCCGGGCGTGGCTCTGCGTGTGCCGGGCGTGGCCCTGCGTGCGCCCGGCCGGGGCCTCTGGCGCGGCCGAGCGTGGCCCTTTGCGCGCGCCCGGCCGGGGCTCCTAGCCACGCCCGGCTGCACCCGGTCGTGGCCCCTGCGCGCGGACCTAGAAGAACAGACCAAAGAGGTCTGTTTTGCGCAGAACAGACCTCTCCGGTCTATTTTGATTCAAAGTGTTAAAAAAAACATGTTGACATATGTTATTACACACAAATTTGGGCAGCATTTCCCCATAAAAATATAAGGCTCTCCATACCCAAAATAACCTGTTGAATATGATAAATTCTAAATGCAACTTCTGATTTGTTTGAAGTTTTCCTACTTAAAAAAAAAAACAATTATTGTGAAAAAATTTGGGCAGCATTTCCCCATAAATGTAAGCTTCCTCAAAGCCATAATAAGCTGCTAAATATAATTAGTAATTTGTAACCCGTTGAATATAATGAGTGTGAACAAGAAATTTCTCATGATAGTGTCCATATTACATTGTAAACAAGAAATTTATAAGTCATGATTACATCAGTGCGTTCTTACATTTCTTCTGATAGTGTCCATATTGCCCACACCTAGCACATCGATTCTTTCTTTGTGTGAACTCACCTATGCTGGGAATGCGTTTTTACTTTGGCCTACCCCTCTTTGGTTGAACTCGCGGTGGAAGAAGGTGAATTTCCTTTACGTGATTCGGAATATCCCATTGCGAAGTATCCGGCACAGATAGATTGTCTCAAAGATACGCAAGAGCCCAAACTTCACATCTGTAGTATTTTGAGCATAAATCATAGAGTGACATTCCCCTTCTCTACAACATGATATTGCATGCTCGCATGGTATCTGTTCAAGGTCAAACACACGACAAGTGCAACTTCTCGCGCCAATGTTGACAATTACAGTTGCCTCTCCACCTGTCACTTGGAACTCAACAGTATTAAGTCTTGTGGCCGTTAGAAATCCCGCTTTGTTGTGCCTCTCACGAAGAGTTTTTTCCACACTTGGCGTTAATAATGTTTTAGTTTTAGAAGCTTCGACCCGCCTGTTATTAAACCACTCTGACATCTTCGCTTGTATAAAATTAAAGAGGGCAATGACAGGGTAATCTCGAACATCCTTAAGCATTGCGTTCATTGATTCAGACATGTTTGTGGTCATAATATTATATCGATTTCCGTTAAAATGAGCACGAGACCACATTTCAAAACGAACTTACTCATGTAGGTATCTAGCAATACTGGGATATCTTGCAGACAACTCATCAAACAAGACAGAAAACTCGTCAATGCGGTAGGCCTCAAAGGTTCTAAAGAATAGTGGCGAAACACCGCTTTTCATGGTTTGAAATTACTCTTGATGTTTTGAGACACATGCCATGTGCAACAACCGTGATGTGCTAATGAATAAACTGTAGACAATGCATTACTTATACTTTGATTCCTATCGAAAATAAAAACTAATTCCTCGAATCGGTGACAATCACCTTCAAGTTCGAGAAGAACCATGTCCAGGATGCATCATTCTCTGAGTCTACAATGGCCCATGCGATGGGATAACAATGACGTTCATTATCCTGTGCAGTGGTAACTAACAACGTACCTCTAAATTTTCCCTTCAACCACGTTCCATCAACACTGATAACTTTCCTCATGCAACCGAAACCTCGTATACAAGGTCCATATGCTAGGAAAAGATACATAAAATGGTTCTGTTCATCAAAATGAATATTGGTGATGCTGCTGTGATTAGTAAGAGACACCATATGAAAGTATGATGGGAGCTTAGTGAAGCTTTCTTCGGCCGTACCTCTTACGAGTTGAAGTGCATGCTCACGAGCCTTCCATCCTTTGTAATAATCGAAGGCCGTCCCGAATTAAATCACGGGCATATTTACGAATTGATTTCGAACCGGACCCTGTTTGACGCCTACAAATTAGTTTTCATGCAACTTCCAATAACGGAGTACGTTGCTTGCACGTGCTTGTTGAACAACGCTTTTCTAACGAGCAAGAGTGAACACCATTATGCTTATGGATTACAAACATGTTCGACAGGTCTCAATTTGCAGGCTCGGATCGCCACACACATTTCGGATCTACACACTCTACTACAAGCACGTCTTTATTTGATTTTGTTGTCCGAAACTCAAACTTCCCTTTCAAAGCTATTAAATGCGACTTTTCCTTCAAATCATTCTTACTTGTAAAATCTTGACCAACTTCTAAACTAGATCCGTCAACGAAGGTAGATCCATGAGATGATCCAAACTCGGTCTTGTCCATACAAACTAAAGGACCAACAACTTCTACTTCATTTAAAATGGCAAGCGGTTGTGGCTCTAGCTGTGGGTTGTGACTCGGTTGTGGTTGTGGACGTGGTGGAATATCATTACAGTCGAAAACTCATATGTAGCTACATTACCCATAAAATCACGATCAAAAAAAAAAGCATCATGCGGAGGATTTCTCTTAATTTTTACTCCATCAATATGTTCTTGGGATTGATAAACTTCCCATCCACTATCACGTGTAGCGGTACCTCGTGGGCTATATCCCCTCAAGAATAACAAATCATCATTGTCTTTTATTACAACGGGAACGATTTACATTTCAAATTCGGTACCCATGATAGTCGCAAAGAATGTTTTTGTCCATCAATTCTGCATTTTCTACAAATCTTATCAACAAAGGTTTCGAGAGTATCCTTCTCATCCATATATATGTCAATTAAATTACAATCTGTATGCCACACCCAACAACTTTCAGTCTCATCACATTTTCCTCCAATGTAAAAAAAAATCCTCCACTGAGCCATTATTTAGATTTTAAAATTGCAGAAATTTAATCAAGAAAATAATACGTCATTAAACCATACCATAGAATGAGAACAAACCAAGAACATACCATATAATAAGAACAACCCAAGAAGAGATCAAGAACAGACTAAGAACCAATTGTGCAATAAGAACAGACTAAAAGCTGACGTGCAATAAGAACAGACTAAAAATAGACCATGAACAGACTAGAACCGATCATGCAATAAGAACCAAACAAGAATGTAAAAGAATGACCACGAACCGACCACGAACCAACCATGTTATAAGAATGACCAAGAATGGACCACGAACCGACCATGTTATAAGAATGTACCAAGAATGTACCACGAACCGACCACGAAACCCGACCATGTTATAAGAATGGACCACGAACCGACCATGTTATAAGAACATACCACGAACCACGAACCGACCATCCTTTTTTTTTTTCTAAACCCAATGATCTTCATCATATCGAGATTTATGTAAACTAGTCTTTTAACATGTAAAATTACTATTTTAATGGATTTTTAACATTTTTAACCACATTATCATCTTAAAAACATATGAACAACAACGAAAAACACCACAAAAGATATAGAAAATGAAAGACTTACTTACTAGCTCTTCTTCAAACTTCGTTTTGGACGAGAAAAAAATGTTGAATGGGCAAGATAATAATGTTAATGAGGTTATGCGATGACGATGACTTGAAAAGAAGAGAGGAGAAATTGAAGGCGGCTGGGAGAACAAAATGGCGTGAAATGGTAGGGGAGGAAGACAAAGAAAACCTAAAAGCATAATTGATGACGTGGAATGCTGATGTGGAAGCATACTTAATGACGTGGAATGCTGATGTGTAAGTTAGGTTATTTACTCAATTTATTTTTTTTGTGGTTTATTTACTTAAAAACACATTTTACTTAGACTATTTATACAAAGGGCCTGGCCCAGTTTGGGACACCAAATTGGACAGGATAATAGACTCCGGACTGGATTGTGCATGACCCGATAGGATTATCTTGAATCATATCATGTGTTTGGTAAACTGTTGATATGGAAATTGGAAAAGTAATCCAGTGTTTGGTGCGTCACTGGACTGAATTAAATTAAATATGATACTCATTTTTCAATAACACCCATTGTTCCATCTCGTCCATGTCTACCCAAACAACAATAAACGTACAAATACTCATAATAGAGCGGTAAATTTAGACGGAGCTAAACGGGTCAACCCGAGGCCTGCTACTGTTGGCTCGGGCGCGGGCGCGGGCCGACCTTAAATTTTTAAAGCTTAAGATAGAGTTGGGATGACCCTTTATTATTTAGGACCAGCTCAGCCCATCCCAAATATTATATTTTTAAAGACTTTTTCGAAAATACCTTATAAATTTTAAGTCGGGTAGGTCGAACCTAAACTTTTTAGGCTTAAAGACGGGCTGGATTGAACCTCTCTCTTTTAAGTAGGACCGGCCCGACCTTAAATTTTTCATGGACCGTCGGGCCCGGCGGGGCTAAACGGCTCAAACTTAACAAGAAAAAACTCTAAATTAGAGTACATACTAAGCATGTTTCTTTAATCAAATAGTTCCATATTATTATTATTATTATTATTATTATTATTATTATTATTATTTAAAAGAGACAGTACACTACTTGTTATCTATGTTCTCCCAAGATTGGATCTTTAACGTTGATACATATGGTCATTACAAGTCATAACTATCTCACAAGATTCAAACCAAATTTGTTCTATGAACAAACCAAGCAAAGGAGAAACTGTGGCGACCATCCTAGGTGGTCGTTATTGTAATTGAAAATTAACTTATACTTACTGAAATTTCTCAAAATTTACAGAATATTTTTTTAAAAAAGTCTTATAGTAGACATAAGTTATGAATTGCTTTATTGTTTAAAATATTCAAACCTTGACATATCTGTTTCTCAAAGCATATAGATGTATCTATATGTATATTACCTAATCCTTAAGTCTTGTTTACTTACAACCATAATCTACAAAACCAATTAACATATAGTTTCAAAATCATAATTAGCAAAACTATTTATAACGTAAAACTGATTGCGAAAATAATTGCGAGCGGTATCCATTTCCCGATGTCCACATCGTCCGTCCATTTGCCATCAATCTATCAAGTATTATGTGCAGATTGCTTACCTACAGTATAAATATTCTATGGTGAGCTTTTGCTCAGCAAGTAGAAACTATCTCTCGCAAAATAATTCTAAGTTCACATGAATAAATATGTATGAGCCAATTACGCTTAATTATGATAATGTCTTATCAAATTCTTATTACCTGATCTTATCTTACTTACTTATGGGCCCGAGTGCTCGTACCATGTGCGCGCAATCATTGGGACGTGGGGGTTTGCAAGGTCCCCAACGATATCGTGATTTAACTTACTATATACTTCTTTTTTTTCTATCTCCTTGCGAAGTCTGAGTTACCTCCCTTTTAGAGGCTGATACAACATTCAACTAAGTTTGTCTTTATAAGTTCCACTTGACTTATTAAGACGTATGCAATATGGCATGGCATCGCATAAAGCATAAACATGCATATATAACATGTGTAACTTTTTCCTATAAAATCTATTCATACTGTAGGCGAGATTCCTACTTACCTGATTTACAGAGCTGGAATCCACGATTCACCAAACAACTTATTCTTTTACTTGCTTACTTCTGAAAATAAACACCCACTGAGAGTGTGAGATTTATCGTCGTTTGCTATTGTATTTTAGCAACTTATGAAGGGAATCAAATCTTTTACTTAAGGCATGTATTCTTTTCCTTTATCAATGGATAAAAATTTACTATAAGGATTAATTTATTAAATCCCAAAAATCTTATTTTTCTTAATTGCCCTTAACATCCACTTGCTGAGATTGAAAATCAATTATGGAGAAAAATTTTATCTCTAACTCAAAATAAGCAAAGTTAAACCAAGCATAAACATGTGTAGAGATCAATCCCTTATATCCTAAGAAGAAAAGAAGTGAAGCAAATAGTTTTGATAGGGTTACAAGAAAAAAGATGTTTAAGTAGAATCACAATTGAATTATTTCAATAAGAAAATTAGGAAAAAAAAAATATGAGTTATCAATAATACGTGGAAAAAAACACAAGAAAAAATATGTAAGTAGGAGCACATTTGGGAAAATATAGGGCAAATTAGAAGAGAAATTAAATAAGGTGTAGACAAAGGGAATGCACGTCAAAATAATTTTTTTTTTTTTTAAATAAAATTTTAGAAATGTGGCACATTTAAAAACATATAAAATTTGAATATAAAATCTAAAAAGTAACCCAAAGTAAAAAATAAAATAAAATAACACTTTAGGATAGAAAGCAAAAAAAAAAAAAAAAAAAAAACGTAAAAAAAAAAAAATCTAAACAAAAAAACATAAATAAGTTTTAAGGGAAAAGAAAAAAACAAAATAAAAATAAAGAAATTAAAAAAAAAGGAAGAGATGTATGGATTCCACCAAAGCGGTCTCGTTTGGTTGAAACCTTACATTTTTAAGCTTTCTATTATTAGACTAGTTGAACTATACGTGCTACGCATGTTGATAAAAATTTATGTGTTAAGTTTTAATTATTGAGTTATTATTAAAACCATATAAAATCTGAAAATAAAATTAAAAAAGGAACCAGAAAGAATCAAATAAATTTTTAGTGCAACAAGCCAAAAAAAAATAAAGGTTAAAAAAGGACTAAATGAAGAAATAAATAAGCTTTAGGAAAAAAGGACCAAAATGAAAAAAATAAAATAAAATTTCAAGTAAAAAATAACAAAGGTATATCAAAAAGGGACCAAAATGAAGAAACAAATAAGTTTTAGGATAAATTGAACCAAAACAAAAAAGATAAAATTTCAGGGCAAAAACAAAAAAGGAGTCAAAAAAGGACCAAAACAAAGAAATAAAGTAGTTTTAAGAAAAAAGGAACCAAAAATTAAAAAGAAAAATAAAATAAAATTTCAAGGCTAATTGAAAAAGGGTAAAAAAGACTAAAATGAAGACATGAATAAGTTTTAGGGCAAAAGTATCTAAAATGAAAAAAAAATAAATAAAGCTTCAGTGAAAAATAAAAAAAAAAAACTGTCAACAAAAGATGAAATTGAAGAAATAAATAAGTTTTAGGACAAAAAGAATCAAAATAAAAAAAAAATTTAGGATAAAAATAAAAAAGCATAAAAAACTAAAATAAATAAATAAATAAATACATTTTAAAGCGTCATCGAAAAAATATTTAAGTGGGATTACATGTGTTAAAAAAATAATTTGGGTAAAAGAAAGAAAAAAGTTAAAAAAAAGGGCAATAACGAAAAATATAAAATTTTGGTGAAAAATAGAAGAAAAAAAGAAAAGATGAGATGAAAAAAAAAAAACCCCATAAAAAAACGTAAAAGCAAAAAAAAAAAAAAAAAAAAAAAAAGTAAGGAACCAAAATGCACGTATCAACCAAAACATGAGTTTTGGTTAAAGTTACTATTCATTGAATAGTTTTTAAAATTTATATGGGAAACTTTGGCCTCGTTTATTTTGCGAATTTGAGTTTTCAATTCGAGCTGAAATGTGACATTTTTTTGAAAGCTTTTTGCTGTAGTAGAAAAAGTTAGATGTGATATTTTCTTAGAACTTTTTACTGTAGAAACTTAAAACTGAAAACTCAAATCGGTGAAATGAATGAGGCCTTTATGGTGCATCCCTATTCGCAACAACGCACCGGTAGAATAAATATTTTTAACTGTTAAGATTAGGCTTTTAACGATCAAATCTGTGTAAATATGTATTAAAAATTTACATCGCACCGCATAAAATTGCTTTTGCTGTAGATCTTATCGTTTAAAAATTAATCTAACGATAAAAAAAAACTTGCTTCGTTGTAGGTCACAATTTTGAGATGCACCATAAAAGAAGCCAATTTATATATTTGTATAGATTAAGCAAGTTGTTTGTTTCATCAATTCTAATCTAACAATTCAATTTAGATTATTGTTCACGGTTTAAATTGATGTTTGATAAAGAATTAAATGAGGACAATTCAAAGCATTAATAATAGTTCAAACCCTTGATTTCAAAATTCACTTTCGCCATTCTCCCCTAAATTCTAACAATTCGAATTGTTTTCTACAATTAAAACAATTTGAAACTTACTCTTCTTTATTCTTAATTTCAAACTTAAAAATGTCATAATTTATTCATTTCAATTTCGATTGAGATGAATTTTTTTTAATGTGTTCATAACGAATAAATGAATAAATTCCCACTCATATTGTATTTTTTTAATGTCATTTATAATGAGAATTTATAAAATTTATTACAAAATTTTAAACATAGTTTTTAAAACTTTATCCAAACACAGTTTAAATTTTATTATCAATTTAAATTATAATTTATTTACGTATCTAAACACTGATTCTAATTACAATTAAAATCACCACAATTCTAACCAAAACAACAATTTAAATCGTTGAATCAAATAAGGCCTTTGTCATTTTATATCTCGTTTATAACATTTTGACTTTTTGGTTATCAAATAATTGACTATTTATTATATATATTAAAGGAGAGGAGGGAAATCATTGTTTATTGTAAAGTAAATAAATAGTGAATTTCTGGATGTGTCCTTTGACCCTTGCTCTTTCTTCTCCTTCTGCTCAGGAGTATTATGTTGGAAATGTGTCCATAAAGTGGGATGTAATTTGTTATTTATGAAATGACAAATGTAAGACATTATTATTTTGCTGATTTTATAAAATAAGATAAAGTTATGTTTTGACACATACTCAAGAGTGTTAGTAATATTGCTTAGTCCATAAACTGTTACCAACGAAAGAAGAGTCAGGGGAACCCTGCCGGACAAACTCTTCGATACGATTTAAAATAGATATTCGCAGCCTTAGGATTGACCGGGCAATCGAATCCGATTATGACTGTTAGATCGAACCATGTGATGCTTTGGTCTCGGGGCATGGGAGTTGGACTCGTGGTTGATCTAGGCATGCTCGCAACATGTTGAATAGACCATGTGACCGATTAGGTTAGAGTAAAAACCGTTTACACAACTCTAAACCTAATCATCACAACTTAAGTATATTTGTATAATTATCTTAATCCTCGAAGTGAATGCATAGCTCAACTTAGTATCTCATGATCTTTGATTCGCCAATGAGATTAGTTCACGATTATTGAACGACATCTCGGTCATTGGGATCATGACAATATTAAGTTGGAGTTATGTGATTCACGATATGGAATTCGTAAAAAAATAATATCACCTCATGCTTTATTGACGGGTGTGTGAATAAATAAACCAGGCCTGGTATTCAATGATGATATTCATTGATTAAGACATCGTAACATGTGCGAGACATCTTACGAACGTTTGTCTTTCTTATTCACAGTCATATAAAGGAGTTGAGGAAATAATAGTTAGAATGGTAAAACGGTAATATTATATACCATTCTGATCACTGATATTTACGAAGGATAATAATGCATTTACACTGTGGACCGTGTGATAAATTGTATCAACACCAAAAGAAAATTAGCGCACATGAATCGAGAGATTATTCGGCATCGAACTTTTAGTGGAGTTGTACGATGTCGGAATTAAATATGTCGATAACTTATAGAGATGAGTTAGTCGAATATTGTAATTCCATAGCTTTGTTCATGTGGGTCCATTCGGTCTTAAGGCTAGCTCTAATAAATGGGAAAGACAGAAACTGATAATTATGTTTAAATTCCTTGTGTTATTTTTCATTTATTTGATAATTGAAAAATAAAAGGAATGAGTTTTGAATTTCAAAATTAATAGAGATTAATTTAAATTCAAAATAAAATTTAAACATGATTTTATTTGGCAACTAAAGGAAAGAGAAAAGTGATAATTTATTTTGGGAAAATTCGAAATCCCTTGCCATAAGGGGATTTGAATTTTGCTCCAAAAAGGGAAGGAAATTGAAATCCTAATCCATGTAGGGATTTTTCGGTTCAATCAAGGGTTAAGGAGAAATTGAAAATCCCATCTAGGGTTTGAGTTTTTGAATTTCCTCCTATATAAGGATATTATTGAAAACCCTAGAAGAGAGTTCTTTTGAGAAAAGAAAAAGAGATCACACTTTTCCTTAGGGTGGCCGGATTTTGTAGAGACAAAATAGAAGGAAATAGTTTCCTTAGGTTTTTGAAAAAGAGCCCACTCTCTCATCCTAAATATCGTAGAGTCATAGCCTTGAATCAATGAGTGGTTTTTGGTGTGATCGTGGCAATAAACAACGATTTTGTTTCACGGCAATTCTCCATCTTGGAACGTGAGATAGTGAGACAAGATCCTTGCGGTCAATTAATTCAATCGTCACAAAGGTATGTGAGATATTCTAATCCTTTGATTATAAACATATATCATGCATGCATCTCTCGTTGTGGTTTACGTTTAATTTTGAATTAAATGGATATGATAAATTTTTTTTTTTGAAATTCCGCCTACAATGTTGTTGTTGTTCAAATGATTTTTCATATATAAATCACAATAAGATCCTACATATTATAGTTAGGGGTGTTCATGGGTTGGGTTGGTGCAGGGTAGGATTTTTTTTCCCCGCCCCAAAAGGTGCGGGTTACACATATTTGGTCCCAACGATGTTGGAAAAATTTCACAACCCAACGATGTTCGGGTTGGGTTGGGGCGGTGCGGGGTGGGTTGGGTGGTTAGTTTCAACATTCAAAAAATTAAAGACTTAAAGTTCAATATAATATTCAAACTTCATCATTAAATAGAAATAGTAATCATCTTTATCAGTTCATCTAACATCAAACATGAAGCAAAATAGTCAATCCAACATCAAATACAAAGCAAACATAAATTAGTCTTAACATAAAATAAATAGCTTAAGCAAAGCAAACATAGAGGCTTAAATCTTAATTCAAATCCATCCAAAGCAAGCATTACAACATTAACCATCTTTATTAATCCACACTCTTAGGCTCCTCAATGGTTGTAGTAGGACATGAAGTTGAATTATCTATAAGAGAAATGAAAATAGCTTGTAATCATTTGGATAGTTTAGAGTTTATATAATAAAATAGATTAAAATACATACAAATTATTGTCTTACTTAGATTTTCATATGTCTCCAAGTCATCTAAATAATCTCTTACTTGCATAGAATAATGTGTAGACTTCAACTAATTTTGAGTACAAACAAGAGTCTCCACCATCTTAGGATTCAAAGAACTCCTAAATGGAGGGGTATGTGCTGTGGGTTGGGTTAAGGATTGCGGGTTGTTATTGAGTCAACTCACAACCCGCCCCAAACACTTCGGGCCAGAGATATAATAGATTGAAAATTTAAAAATAATGCTGCGGGTTTTTTTTTGGGCTTGGGTTGGGGCGGGGTGGGTTGAGTTTGCGGGTTGTGCGGGTTTATGAACAGCCCTATTATAGTATTTTTGTTGTTTAATGTTTTGAATTTACACTATTTTATACGTTTGGTTTATGGATTCAGAATCATTTTTAATTTATGTGTGTTTCTTGTGAGAGAAAATACTATAGCGAGTCATGAATTATAATTTGAATTATGTCACGAATTCTTAAACCATGTCTTTGCCTGTTTACTTTGCGGTTTGCCTTGGCTTGGGTCTTTTTCTTTGTTTTGGTGTGGCTGAGGCTTTAGCCTTTGTTGTTTACTCAGTGGTTTTGTTCTTGTATGTACATGTATATAACGAAAATCAAACAATAAGTGGACCTTTAAAGAAATATATGTGTATATATATATTAAAAACTCTTATATTTTCTGTGATATAACCATTTTCTCCGCAGCAACGCGTAGACCACTGTCGTGCCGACGCTAATAAGACCAGTTGTAGTGAAGTTTGGATGACCGTTTTGGCAGCTGACTAGTTGTCTTCTGGTGATAATTAGTGGTGATTCGATGGCTCCAAATAAATAAGAATGAATTACTATTAACATTAGCGAAAATATCAGTACTTTAAATTTTAAAAAGTTTTAAAGAAAATATTAATATCTGTAAAAATATCAAAAAAAATTATAAAAACTATGAATATTTATTTTAACACTTTTATTTCTTTTTTATATATATATTAGAATATGATAAACATTAAAAATATACATAAATAAATAAGTTTGTGCAAAAGTATTACACCACAATCTCTAGACATTTTACTGATATAATCTGATATTTACTGAAACTTTTTTAGAAGTTTTTATTTGTTATTTCTGAAATTTTCACCTAAATTTTAGAATTTTTAAAGTCCTAAAATATCTTGTGGGTGAAAAAAAAAAAAAAAAAAAAAAAAAAACTCTTCCAAAATTTTTAGTAAATCTCAGTAAATGTTGGAGAAATTCTTTTACACTCAAAAAGTATTTCGGACCTTAGAATTACAGAATTTTGGTGGAAATTTCGAGAATATGGGATAAAGTTTTATCCACACATCAACAATCGACTCCAGTGGATGACCAGTGGTCATCTAGTGGATGACTCAACGAGGCACGGTGATTTCAAGTACTGATGACATGACAACTTAAATCGGGTATATAAGTAACTACAGAAATATGATAAAGATAAAAGGAAAGGCATGAATCTGAAAGTGTCCAAGGACAAAGGAACATTCCTCTAGTTCTCCGACCAGCAAGCGAAGTTCATATGCAAGTATGGGCATGGTTCTGGGCCATGTGGTCTAGCTTCCACGAGATAAAAGTGATAACGCGTCCAAGAATTTGCCTTAGCTTATGGTTTCAAGATGCTTAACGAAGTTAACGGAGTCACCATTTTACTGATTTAAGTTTTTAACTTTAAATTTTTACAGTAAAAATTTTTAAAAAAATATCACATTTAATTTTTTCTATTACAGTAAAAAACTCTTAAAAAATATCACATCTCAATTCGAATTGAAAATTCAAATCCACAAAGTGAATGAGGTAAAATATTCTTCACTTTAAATCCTCATAAGCATCTCACGATTGTGTTGAAAGAGAAATTTATGGACCGTTTGGTAGTATTTTTAAAATTGTTTTTTCTTATTAAATTTTTAAAATAATTTTTTTGAGTATAAAAGTGAAAAAGAAATTGTTTTAATAAGCATATGAGAATCAATTCTGAAACACATTTGGTTGGTTTTTTAAAGAAATATTTTGAGTATAATAAAAAAAATCATATCTCATTGTATTTATAAACATTTGTTTTGAGTATATTAGTAATTAAATTATATACATATAATAAATTAATATGCTAAATAATAGAAAAATATTAATTAATATTCAATATATAAGTAAATACTATATTAGTAATGTACTAATAATTATTAGTTTATGATTAATTAACTAGTGCACTGATAAAAAATTAGTATATTAATAATTCATTAGTATACTATTATACTAATTAAATAAATTTTTAATTACGTAGGTAAGTAATTACTAATTTTTATTGTAACCTTTTATTTGATATATTACAAGATCAATTTTGGTAATCATTCTTTAAAAAATAATTAATTACTCATTCTCAATTATTAATTATTATTGATTATAATTAATTACTCATTCTCAATTATTAATGATTATAAATTAATATTAATCATTAATTGAGTAATCACTATACATTTACTTATTAACTATTAACTACTTTATATATTATATAATTGATATGTTAATTATTTATTATTTATTTAATGACCTGTTATTAATTATTTCATTATTAATATATTTTATAATCAATTTTTAGTAATTAATATTTAACTAATAATTTTTTTTTTTTTAATAAATTAGAAATTTAATAATAACAAATCAATTTTTAATTAATAATTAAGTAATTATTTTTTATTCATTAACAATTAATTACTATATTACATAATTGGTAATAAATAAAAGATTATTTAATATAACACTGTTTATAAGTATTAGAAATGAAAACGGAAAGACAACTTTTAATCATTTTTTAGTTCTTTAACAAAATCAATTCTAACTTGTTTTTCTTTTATTCTCATTTTCAAACGATTTGCTAAACAAATACAATTTACAGATCGTTTTTATTTTTGTGTAAAAACGTTCTAAAAAAGTTAAAAATCAATTCCAAACGCATCATATACTTCTCTTCAAGAATTTAAGAAGTTTAAGATAAATTTTGGCTGCTCCTACACCTATAGTATTAGTGATGAAGTCAGGAAATTTTATGAGAGAGGGCTAATTACTTAAATATAAAGTTAAAAGATAAATTATTGTATTTTTAAATTTTTAGAGGGGCCTTTATATAATTTTCTAAAAATATTCTTACTTATATATATGAAAGGAAACAAAAAACAAAACGTTTAAGAACTTAAGGATGCGTTTGGAATTGGTTTCAAAATATTTTTATTTTTTTTGTATGAAAACAAAAACGAAAACGAAAATGTTTTATTTTTATTTTAGAATCATTTCTAAAAATGCATTTGGTAGTTTTATTCTGAGATTGTTTTCAGTTTAAAAAAACTGAAATTAGTTTAGTGGTTTAATTTTTAAAAACATGTAATAATATTTAAATTAAAAATTAATTTTAGTTTTAAAAATTGTGTTTGTTCTATTTTGTTCTAATACACTTGCATCTTTGTCCCAGTGTCTATCATCTGCAAAAGTTCCTCCTCATCTTTTTTCCATTTCAAAAAAAAAAAAAAAAAAAAAAAAGAAAAGGCAATTCCTTGTCGTCCGTTGTCTAGTACTCTGTTAATTCCTACTATCATTCATCAAACAAACAAACAAAAAATCACGAAGCAACAACAATCAGAGCTTATGCATATAAGCAACATACATAGAAATTGACAAAACATCCATAGCCACTTACAAAGCAAAATCAACCTAGTCCCAATCAACAATTTAAAAGCAAAGCGAAGCGATAATAATTAAAAAGAAAAAGAAGTCAGAAATTAGCTGACGGCGGGAGGTGATTCCACGGGAGAAGAAGAAGAAGAAGGGATAGAATCGGAAGAAGAGTCGTCGGAACCGACGAGAACTGGTTCACCGCTGGCGGCAGGAGAGGAGCGTAGACGGTGGGCTTTCACCAGATGTCCCAGGCTTGCGTCTTCTTCGGCCGAGTCTTCATGCGGTGGGCCGTCGCCTTCTTGTTGGGCCGAGATGAGCACTCTATCACCGCCGGCCTCGTGCTCACCATCGCCGTTGAAGGTGGAGGAACCCACCCACGACGAACCCAGCATCACTCGTCTTCGTTTATCAAGTTTCCCCCTTTTTTTTTTTTTTTTTTGTGATTTGAACCATTTTTAGTCGGAGAATTTTTGAGAGAAAAATCAAGAAAATGAAAAACGGATTTAATCTATTTTCAAAAATTCACAAAACTATAAAAATGGTTTTGTTTTTATTTTTTAAAAAAGCTAGCGCCAAATGCGTTTTATAAACGTGTTTTCAATCAAGAAAATGAAAAGGAAAAAAATGGAAAAAAAATCAAAACAAACTATTTTCAAAATTTTCAAAACTATAAAAATGGTTTTGTTTTTTTTTTTAAAAAAACTATTTCCTTAATTGAGTTTAAAAATTGTGTTTTCAATTTTTTATTTCAAAAGGCGTGAAAAATGGAATCACATCTAAAAATTTTTTAACAAACAAAAAGCCTCACATAAAATCACATTTCCTTTAATTAAAAACTTGGGACCTAAGCCTTCATTTACTATGTCTCTATATGGTATTTTGAGCCCCCTATTTATTTATTTATTTATTTTTGGATTTGTGAACCCTGGGATTTTGCTGTCCTTTTTCTATTTGAGAAAGCCTACAAAATTTGTTTCAGTCGAATGAGAACTATAAATGTTAACTTGGGTGTTTGTCTTAATCTAGTCTATTTGATAATGTGAATCCTTGAACGTGTTTATCTATTGGAACTTAAAAGTTAAAAAGGATAACTTTTTTAGTATCTTGATATCTTACTTTGTTTGCAGTATAAAATTCAGGAATTCCCTTGGACGTTGCTATTAGGAAGATCCAACTAGAAAGTTTTACTTTGCTTTTCCACTTTGTCTATAATTGGAATCACACACTTTATACCTAAAAATTATTTATCCAAATCAGTAAGTAGCATCTGTTTGTGTCAAGAGAAAAATTCTTGACACCATACCGAGGATACAAAACTTGTACATTTTATATTGGAACTTGTGAATTTTGATTGTTGGAGTCATATAAGGCCTGTTTAGTACAATTCGAGACTTTTGAACTTTTTACTGTAATAAATGGATAATTTTTGGATTTTTTTAAACTCGAATCAAGAAAATGAACGGACTTTAACCATAGACTTGTAGACTTTTGAATTCAATGGAATAGGATAATTTCTTTTTTTATTCAAATTTTGACAGTTTAACTTTGAACCATAAAATTGTAGACCGGCAATTTATTTTTATTTTTATTATTCAAATTTGATAGTTTATTTTTATTTTTAAAAATTATTATATAATTTATTTTTTTGCAAATTAAAAATACCAAATTTTACTTAAAAGATACATAAGTAATTTTCCATTAGTTTATTTTGATTCTACTGTAAGTAAAGACATGAATGAAATTTAAAGTGACATTGATTTCAAATCATGTACTAATAAACAACTTGTGAATTTACCAGACCAAATGCATAGAAAAAAAATCGAGACACAAAAAATTTACTTGGTTCGGATTTTCTTGAGAAAATCCTACATCCAAAGTGCGGGGAAAATTCCCCCAGCAGATCCACTATCAGAAACAAGAACGATTACGCCCTCTAAAATCTCACAACGCAATTATAGAGATGAGGCTCTCTCTCATAATACAAGCTCTCAAAACCCAGAGCAAAAACCCAAGAACTCACAATCTCTCTCTTGTTCTCTCACCAAGAATTCACTCTCTAGAGAGTTACACAATATCTTCTTGTGACTTTTTTTAGAATAAATAAAACTTAATGACTCAGCCTATTTATAATACAAATACAATACACTAACAAAAGGACTTAATCAGAGTTAGATTTCTAACCACTCATAGTTAGTTAAATATAAGTCAGTTATAACAGATTAGGCTGCAGTCCTAATCCGTTACTAACTTATTTGAGAATTATCAAGATAGAATTATCTTATTAAAAAACTCCACTTTAACTCAGATTTGATAATGGATTCAACTAGGGGGCTCTACAATCACTGAAGCAATAAGTTGGCAGTATGTTGAGCAAGTTCAAGGCCTTCTTAAACTTACTCACAGGTACTGCCTTGGTCAACATATCGGCTGGGTTAGGCAGAGTTGATATTTTTTTTCAACTTTGACAATCTATTGTGCAATTATATTTCTCACAAAATGCAAAGTAACATCAATTTGTTTCGTTCTTTTATGAAACACATGATTTTTAGACAAATGAATTGCACTTTGTTTGTCACAATTAACCACAGTTGTATGTTCCTTGATTCCAAGTTCTTTACTAATTCCTTGTAGCCATATAGCTTCTGTAAGCGCCACGTATTCGGCCTCTGTCGTAGATAAAGTCACAATATGTTGCAAATTTGACTTCTAGCTCACAACATTCCCTACAAGAGTGAGCACATAACCAGTCATTGATCTTCTTTTGTCCATATCCGCTGCATAGTCAGAGTCACAATAGCCCATCACAGCAGCTCCACCTTCTTTCCTATATCGGTACACCAAACCAATATCAGAAGAACAATTTATATATCTGAGAAGGCCTTTGACTGCATTCCAGTGCTCCTTTGAAGGCTTTCTCATGAATTTGCTTATAAGACTCACTCCATAAGCTATATCAGGATGTGTGCCAATCATGGCATACATCAAACTTCATACCACATTTGAGTAAGGAACGTACTTCATATAAGTAGCTTCATCTTCCTGTAATTCTCCTCTGACATACTTGAGCTTGAGATGCACTGGAATTGGAATGGGGACCGGCTTTGCTTCACTCATGCCAACAAATCCCCAACCTTCTTTATGTAACTTGATTGTGACAAAGAAAGTGAACCCTTTTCCCGGTCTCTCTTGATATCCATTTCCAGTATTCTTGCTTCCCCTAAATCCTTCATCTCAAATTTTATCTTGAGAATCTCATTAACCATGCAGATTTCTCCTTTATTTTGGCAGCCAATTAACATGTCATCTACATATATTAATAAGTAGATGAACACACCATCTTGTAACTCTTTGAGATAGACACAATGATCAAATCTTCACCTCTTGTATCCATTTTCAAGCATAAATGTATCAAACATCTTATACCACTACCTTAGAGACTGTTTAAGTCCGTACAAGGACTTCTTTAGGAGACACACCATATCTTCAGTCCTTTTCTTAATAAAACCTTTTGGTTGTTCCATGAAAATCTGTTCTTTAAGATTTTCCACATAGAAAGGCAGTCTTAACATCAAGTTGCTGCAACTCTAGATTCTTCATAGCAACTAGGGACATCAATAACTTAATTGAGGAATGCTTGAAAACAGGAGAGAACACTTCATGATAGTCCACACCTTCAACTGGAGAGTACCTTTCGCTACAACCTGAGCTTTAAATCTTGCTAGTTCAACAACTAGAATTTCATGTTTTCTTCTAAAAATCCATCTACAACCAACTATTCTTTTGTTCTTTGGCTTTTTAACTAGTATCCAAGTCTTATTCTTCATGAGGGACTCCATTTCCTCCTTCATTGCTTGCATCCAATTTTCTTTAAATTTAGTATTGCATGCTTCTTCAAAACTGGTGGGCTCATTCAGTTCTATGGTGTCACCAATGTTCAGGGCCTATGAAACTATATCAGCATGAGCAAATGTAATGGTGGCCTAATTTCTCTTTGTGGCCTGTCTCTAGAAGGCATGTAGTTTGAGAGATTATCAATATCCACAATATTAACTGGATCCAAGTTTGTAGCCTCCTCATCTAGTTGGTCATTTTGATCACCATTGACAATAACTTCAGGAGCTTCAGTTTATCACCAATCACAGCTTTATTTTCTTGTAGACGCTGATCGCCATTCACTATATACTCTCCCCCTTGAGATGTTGTGGTTTGAAGATTTGGATATCCTAACTCAAAAGTGAACATATCAAGTTGCTTATCTGATTGCTCAAAGAACTGATTATCATGGTTAGTTTTATAAAAAAAACAGTTTCATTGAAAATTACATCCCTAGATATAACACATTTCTTATCATCTATAATTCATAATTTGAACCCTTTAACCTCACATGGATATCCTATAAACACAACCTTTTTTGCTCTAGGGTTAAGTTTCCCTTGGTTCTTATGCATATAAGCAATGCACCCAAAAGGTTTAAGGTAACCAATCTTAGGTGGTCCACCTTTCCATACATGCTCAGTGGTTTTAAATCCTATAGATGTTGCTGTTGATCTATTTACTAAGTAACATGTAGTAGATGTAGCCTCATCCAAAATTTCTTACCTAAGCCTGATTCATGCAACATGAATCTGACTTTGTTTAACAGAGTCCTATTCATCCTCTCAGCAATACCATTTTGCTGAGGGGTTTCATTGCAAGTCTAATGTCTTTCTATCCTATTTTGAATCTAAAAGCCAGGAAAAAGCTCATTACAATATTCAAGACCACTATTTGTTCTCAATTTCTTAATTCTCTTACCAATTTGGAGTTCAACCAATTGTTTCCATTCATTAAATTTCTCAATGGCTTGATCTTTGGTTTTTAAAATATATGTGTAGACTTTCCTAGAGAAATCATCAATGAATGAGATAAAATATTGAGAATTTGAAAATGAGAAAGGTACCCGAGGAGATCCCCACAAAACAGAGTGTGCATACTCTAGGATCTCATTGGTCTTGTATGTGGCAGGAGTAAATCATAATTTGTGTGACTTTCCATAGATGCGAGCCTCACAGATATCAAGTGAATTGATTTTCTTAGGGCCAATTCATCCTTGCTTGCCTAACTCATTGAGCCCTTTTATTCTAATATGTCCTAGCCTTTAATGCCAGATCAAGGTTTCATCTGGTTTGGTAGACACAACTGTAATATTGTTAGACAATATAATGGATAATACAAAGAAGAACAAGAATAATTAATGGAAAAATAAAATACCGAAATTGTTACAAACTAATTCAACCTTCCTACCAAACTCGGAAAACGGAATTGGAATGTCGAGGCACATGAACCACGTTTTCTTAAAACAGATTCCCCCTCCGGCGTGTGCTTGAGGTTACGTTGGACGTCCGTCTCCCAGGATACAACGACAATGACGGAAGCTCGATGCACTTTCGGAACCGTCCGGCAAAATAGAACTTGATCTTTCCTCTATCACAAAAATCGAACTACAAGAACACAAAGCATAAGAACACGGGGACAGAAACAGAAGCGAGAGAATGAGAAGAAGAATTCTGAAAAATGAGTGCTTTGTTCATGTGGAGGATGACCCTTATATAGCCTGCCTATGAGGGATGTTACAAGGCTGTAATGAAGGTGAATAAAACTAATTAATTCATGGTTTAATGGTGCTTGAATTCTGTGGTTACAACCCTTGGAATTCCCGGATGAATTTGGTCCAAAAACAAGTCTACAACCGGAGGTTTAATGTCCATAAACCAATGGTTATTGCTGCAGTTTCTAAATTCTTCACTAATGCAGACTTTAAACAGCCACTAATGCATCAGTTTCGAATTTAGTTGGCAAAATAAAAGAAAAAATTGCAAAAGGTAGCTCGCATGGAGCGAGTTTTCCGGTCCGGCATTCGTATCCGCAGGTCACGGGTGCACACATTAGGCCCCTAATCCGCCGGTACTGTGATTCGCACCCCCCCGCACGTGAGAGAGCCTTCTTTGGTATACATGCTTACCTAGGCTTCAAAGTGCAATCACTTATAAACACCACATTTGCTTCACTCCTAGCCAATGTGGGACTTTTGCAATTTCCTTCTACAAATACCATTCCAAGTACCATACTTAGACCATCAATTTCTCATTCACCCAAAATCCATTTTGAGTGTATGAATACTTGATTTCAATCTCCTCGCGACGGATAACACAAATCCATCGAGACCCGTCTCAAAAACCTGTTGGGCCCCATTCGAATATGGGCCTCAAAATGGGCCTTTAAAATGGCTTTATAAGCCATTTTTTCCAACAAATATCTCTACAAATTACCTTGCCCTGTAGGATATACAAACCCTGCTGCAATTTTCCCTTTAGAACAACCAAGAGCCCTTCATGACTCTTAGGTTCCCATTCACAGACTTAGAAGTTTAGTCATTTGAGTCCAACAATCCAAGTGATACTAGATTCCTTCTTAAATCAGGTCCAAACTTGACATGATCAAGTCTTTTAAGAGAACCATCCCACATCTTTAATATTATTGACCCCATACCTAAAACTTCGCAGGAATTGTTGTTGCCCATGAAGACTGGTCCTCCATCCAAGATTTGAAGTCAATTAGCCAATCCTTTCTTGGAGTCATGTGAAAAGTGCATCCTAAGTCTAGGATCCACTCGTTTCTTAAATCACTTTCAGAAATAATGAGTACATTTGCCAAATGATGACCCTCAAAAACATTTGCATAGTCTAATTTATTGGATTGGTCTTCTTGGGATTTCTATCTTGCTGGACATAATCTTAGAATATGTCCCTCCTTTTGACAGAACCAATCAGTTTTGGGCGTCTTAGAGTGCATTTGGTTCAAGGATTCATGATATGGTTCGAATCATGGTTCATGGCTCGCTATAGTATTTTCTCTCACAAAAAATACACGTAAATCGAAAATGATTCTGAATCCATCAACCAAATGTCACTTTAGACTTTGGCTTTGATTTGGATTTGTTTATTCTCTTGGACTAGTCTTTCTTTTTTGGTTTTCATCTGACTTGAAGCCCTTCTCCACCAAAACTTGATTTCTTGTTTGTCTTCATTCCAAGATCTTTTGATCGCAATGCTCCCAAGACATCCACCAGAGATAATGAATCTCTACCATATTTCATGGCAGTTTTCATATTACTAAAGGACTCGGGCATAGAATTTAGGAGAATGATCACTTGATTTTCATCATCAATCTTTTCACCAGTATTTAACAATCTCACAGTGATGATTTTCAAACCATCTAGATTATCTTCTAGGAATTTTGTTGGATCCGTTTTAAATCTGAACAATTGACCTTTAAGAAGGAGTTTATTGGACAAAGTCTTTTTGATATACAAGAATTCTAATTTTGCCCATACCTTCAAAGTAGTATCTTCCTTATCTACTTATCTCATAATATTGTCTGACAAGTTAAGAATCAAAAGATTGTAGGCTAGTTCGTTTACCTCTGCTTTGTCAGAGTCCTTTCATGTTAGCAAATAACTTTTCTTTTCTAAACACATCTAAAACCGAATTTAAATGCACAACATGATCATCCAAGTTTTTGCTATAAATGAGGATATCATCAAAATAGACAACCACAAATTTTCCAAGAAAAGCACGCAAAACATGGTTCATCAATCTCATGAAAGTGCTAGGTGCATTAGTTATCCCAAAGGGCATGACTAACCACTCATATAAATCATACTTTATTTTAAACACAAAACATGGTTCATCAATCTCATGAAAGTGCTAGGTGCATTAGTTAGCCCAAAGGGCATGACTAACCACTCATATAAATCATACTTTGTTTTAAAAGTAGTTTTCCATTCATCTCCTTCTTTCATTCTAATTTGGTGATATCCACTTTTCAAATCAATTTTAGAGAATATACAAGCTCTATGTAGTTCATCTAGCGTATCATCTAAGCGAGGAATAGGATGACGATACTTTACCGTTATATTGTTAATACCTCGACAATCAACGCACATTCTCCATGTCCCATCCTTCTTAAGAACCAAAATCGTTGGAATGGCAAATGGGCTTATGCTTTCTCTCACATATCCCTTTTATATCAATTCACTAACCTGTCTTTGTAGTTATTTTGTCTCCTCGGGTTTGCTTCGGTAGGCTGGTCGGTTTGGAATTAAAGCACGGGTACGAAGTCAATTTGATATTCAATCCCTCAAATAGGTGGTAAACCATGTGGAATCTCTTCGGGAAAGACAACATCAAATTCCTGCAATAGAGAAACAATAGAACTAGGCAAGGATGCGTTAAATTGGTTAGTGTTTAAATAAACCTCTTTGTACAAAAGTACAAGCATTGGCTTCTTTGAAAACAAAGCTCTTTTAAACTCACTTGCCTTGTATCGAAATTCTTTTGTTTTCTCTCTCTCTTTTTTTTTCTCTCAATGGCTGATTCTTCATTTTCTTTTTCTCTCTCAATTGTTTCGGCCCCTCCCTCTTTTTCTCTTTGTTTTTCACTTTTTTTCTTCTTTTCACTCTATTTCTTTTCATCACTCTCTTTTTCAACCTCACTTAGTCTTCATAGACTTGCTTTGGAGTCAAAAGAACTAAAGTGATTTTCCTTTGTTTATGCTCAAATGAGTACTTGTTAGCGAATCCATCATGCTAGACTCACCGGTTGAATTGCCATGGTCGGCCTAGTAACAAGTGTCCCACTTGCATTTGTACCACATCACATAACACTTCATCCTCATACTTCCCAATGCGGGAAGAAATCAACACTTGTTTAGTCACCCTTACCTCTCCACTATCATTGAGCAATTGCAACTTGTAGGGCCGTGGGTGTTTTGTTGTTGGAAGCCCTAATTTCTCCACCATAGTAGTGCTAGCAACATTAGTACAACTACCTCCATCAATAATCACACTACATACCTTGTTTTGAACATGACACCTAGTATGAAAGATGTTATCCCATTGCACGCCATCCTTTTCCTTCACTTGCACACTCAAAGCACTCCTTGCCACCAACATCTCTCCTTGGGCAGCTTACTCTTCTTATTCCACGTCCTTCAATGGTGGCATGGACTCGAAGTCATCCTCATCATCGGCCTCCATCTCCCCATCATCTCGCATCACCATCACCCTCTTGTTTGGGCACTAGCTTGCTATATGATCCCTGCCTTGACATTTAAAGCATTTAATATCATGATTCTGAGTAGTAGAAGAATCGGGTTTGCCTTGATTTCCTTGGCTGGTCACTTATTGTTTGTGTTCCATCTTAGGTTTGGTCGTAACTTGCTTCTCCTCCTTCCTCACAAAATTCGGCCTCCATGGGACATTTGAGCTAGGGCTTGGGCGTGTGGTGCTAACCCTCCTCATGAGTTGGTTCTCAATCTTGATGGTCAGGTGCACCATATCCTCCAACTCCACATAATGTTGCAACTCCACCAAATTAGCAATATCCCGGTTCAGACCAACCAAGAACCTAGCCATAGTAGACTCTTAGTCCTTCTCTATATTAGCGGAGATCATAGCGATTTCCATCTCCTTATAATAATCCTCCACACTCTAATTTCCTTTTGTAAGGCGTTACAATTTTTGGTGCAACTCCCGATAGTAATGGCTTGGTACAAATCACCTTCTCATCACTGTTTTCATGTCCTCCCATGTCTCAATTGGCGACTCTCTATTCCTTCTTCTATTCAACAACAATTGATCCCACCATACAATTGCATACTCAGAAAATTCAATGATGGCAAGCTTTACCTTTTTAAGCTCGGAGTAGTTGTGGCACTCAAACAATCACTCCATTTTATTCTCCTACTCTAGGTAAGCTTCAGGATTGTTCTTGCATTGGAATGATGGAATCTTCATCTTAATACTTCCTATATTATTATCTTCCTGGTTCCTAGCTTCTCTATGCCTCCCACCATATCTCCTATAATTAGCAATTGAACCCCAATCATCTTCTTCATCAAAACCGACCCCATAATATTCTTCATCTTTAACCCTCACTTCCCTCGGTTGAACTCTTTCCCTCCTACGCACATTAGGGGTCTTTTGTGGTTGCTCCACACGTGCATTCTCCATCCGATCTATTCATTCATGAACTGGCTCCAACTCTTCCCTCATCAATCTCCTCATCTCCCTCATCATAGCCTCCATGAAAGTTTTAGGATCAAACTCCCCCGATGCTTCCTCAGAAGTGTTCTTCTCGTTCATGTTGGACATATTGACTACAAAACAAGGTTAGAAAAAAAAAAAAAAAAAAAAAAAAAACAAGAAGAAACAATGGAACCTCACAACACTCCCTCACGTGTTTCACTCAAGAATGCAAATCACTCAACCCTCCTTTTATTTTATTTTTTTGCTCAATTTAGTTCTCTATAGGTTCTTTGCAAACTAATCAAACAATAATCAAAATTCCCGAAACAATTCACCAAGAACTTATCAAAAATCTTTATTTTCACAGTTCTTGCTCTCAAGATAGCCTAAAAAACTTAAAAGCCTCCGAAACTCAAGAAAAAGCGCGAATTTAGGCCTGAAAAATACGGTCAATAGGTTTCACCCAGTTGATATATTATGATCTTCGTAACGATTCCCGATTCAAAAGTTATAGTTGTTTTTTTTCTTTGAATGAAAATAATCAATGGATAGGCAAACCTGAGACTAGATCCTATGCTCTAATACCAACTAATATGAACCCTGCCAACAAAATTGGTGAAACCCGAATAAGAAAGTCTCCTAGATCGATCTAAAATCAGGCTAAAGTGGAAACCTCGACCCGGTGCTTATATGGAAGCAAGAACCTTGGTATAGTGAAGACGCCACAATCAATGATGGAAGAATTGATTGATAAGTCAAGAACGAACGCCACAGAGAATCCGATAAGTTCAAGAAGTTCTTAAAGAACCAAAGAGAATGCTCAAACTTTTTACTGAAAAAAATATTCATCTGACTATTAACTCTTGAACACGCCTATTTAATAAGCTGAATTACATAAATTCAAATTTTGGTCAAACTCTATCCTAAAGAAAAGAAATTTATCCTTTTGGATAAACATGCATTATTTAACTTTTAAACAAACTTTGAATCTAAAAAGAAACTAAGGATAACCATTAAATAGTGACTAAAGATAACTATCAAATTATTGATCTTGATCCTCATGACTTGGTGAATAGATGACGCATGAATAGTAACACGTGAACAGTGCACACGCCAACTCCTAATGGTACTTATCCCAAATTTCCTTGATGACTTAGACCAATCTTGGCTCACCATTAGTAGTGACCACAAATGCTTCTCTTTTTTAGACCCCTTGGATTCATACATTAAGTGCCTCATTGAAATGTTTAGCCCGAGCTCTTGTAACTAGTCCTACCTTGAAGTGGATCTTGATTCCACGTGTTAGCCCTAGCCGTGCTCCCATCACTTGAAGTAGTCGTGCCATGATTTGCATCACAATCTCTCTCTTGTTCTCTCACCAAGAATTCAATCTCTAGATAATTACACAATATCTTGCTATGACCTTTTTTTAGAACAAATAAAACTTAATGACTCAGCCTATTTATAATACAAATACAATAGACTAACTAAAGGACTTAATCAGAGTTAGACTTCTAATTACTCATGGTTAGTTAAATATAAGTCAGTTATAATAGATTTGGCTGCAGTCCTAATATGTTACTAACTTATTTAAGAATCAATCTTATCAAGATAGAATTATTTTATTAACACAACTTATTTATTTAACTGTGATTTCTCAATCCGAATCTTACTGTCTTTAAATCTTGCCTAGTTCGATTTTATGTAAGTAAATATGCCAAGAATGTGAAACTCTACAAGTCATGTACAAATTTGGGATATTATTAGCATATTGTCATGCATGTGGTATGCGGTGATCTAAGCAATAATAGAGATTAAAACTTAAAACATTTTTTTTTTAAAGAGCAGTGAATACAATTATTCGGGCAAATTTATTAATTTTTTAGCGTTCTTATTTTATTCCCAAAAAAATTCTACAAATTAAAAAAAAAAAAGAGGAGAGGTTGAAACGTCAATAGAGAATTTCCATAGAAGAATAAGTTTTTTGTTCCTTGGGCATCAGATGCTTAACCCAACACACCATTTTTTCAAAAGAGAAGAATTTGCATCGTCTAAAGTGAGTATCTAACATCTTTTATCGTGATTAACTAGTTTAGAATCACACGTTTTAGATTTAGATATATATATCAACCAAAAAGAGAGAACAATTTTAAAAAATAAAATAAAAAGTTTATTTTTCTGGTTTTTATTAAACGAAAACAACATTTAAAATGTTAGATAAGATCAAACAACTTTGTTTCCAACCCTTTAGCCGAAAAAAAAAAAAAAAAAAAAAAAAAAAAAAAAGATTCCATCGGCATCCTTATGAATTAATTCAACTTCTAAAAAAACTGACGATACATACATCCACTTTTATTGATTATTAATATTGCGGAAAATTTTGAGGGAAAAACTGTGAAGAAAAAGTTATAAATATAAAACAAAAACTTCATTTTAGAGAAATCATATTATAAAGTTTTAAAAAGAAATAATTGACACTCTTTAGAGAAAATATTGACACTTAATATATAAGATCATCTCATTGATTTTTACCCGAGTAGTCAATTTTTTCATTAGTGTATATAATTAATAATACTAATTAACGTGATAATTCAATAATCATATATTAATAGAAAACTAACAACTTAGATATCATATAAGTTGGAATTTAACAAAATATATGAAATTAGAGCTGGACGTTCATGAACGATTGGATTTTGGGTACAGAAAATCCTTATTATCTGATAAGTTATATACGATAAGATTTGAAGTGGAGAGAGAGTGAATATATGGGACAATTACGATTTGATCACTAATAAATTAAAGACTATCAACCTCAGAAAACAAAGTAGAAAAAGAACAAGAAGAAGAAAGAAAATGAATAAAGAGACAGCGAAGTCTTATTCGTCCACGTTCCTTTTTTTTTTAGGAGAGAGAGAGGAGAGAGAGAGAGAAATGTCGGACGAGGAGCACCATTTCGACGCGAAGGGGGACGCGGGAGCGTCGAAGACGTACCCTCAGCAAGCTGGCACCATTCGCAAGAATGGCTACATCGTCATCAAGTCCAGGCCTTCTCTCTCTCTTTCTCTCTCTCTCTTCACGTTTCCGAGTTTGTATTCTGAGATTTCAACTGGGCTGTCGATGTTTATGTCATATTTTAATTGAGTGTATATATATATATATATATATATATATATATATATATATACACACACACACACACACACACACGGACAGACATATATATACACTCACCCAAGCATGTGTTTATTGTTTTGCATGTGGGGTTTTGCTTTTGAAGCCTGTGCAGGAAGCTTAGTTTCTTGGTCAGAATTTTCTTAATTGATTAATCGTATTTTTCTTTTTCGGTGCAAAATTTAACACTAAAAACTAAAATAATTGTCTACTAACTCCATTATTGTTGTTAATTTGCCATGCTTAAATTTCCAAGTGGTAGCAATTAGGATTCTTCATAGCTAATTGTGCGTTGTTTTCCTTCGCCTTGTTTTTAAACTTGCCATTTTAGTTTATGAACATGATTCTTTGTTCAAGTTTAATTCTACGTAGTAGCTGTGAATGTTTTCCATGAATCTGAAGATTATAAACCCTTTTTTTATTAAAAAGAAATTTTATGATTCTATCTTTCAGAACTTTTACTCCTTTTATAGTTAATTTTTAAGTGTTTGTTTCTAGCAAGAATATATAAAATTCTCAAATCAAAGAGCTTGATTATCCAAAATGATTATGAAAACGGTTTATCGTGGCATTATTTGAACAGGTTGTTGAAGTTTCCACCTCAAAAACTGGAAAGCATGGTCATGCGAAGTGCCACTTTGTGGGAATTGATATATTCAATGGGAAAAAACTTGAAGATATTGTTCCTTCATCCCACAACTGTGATGTAAGGCCATTTTCTTCTTTTCGTGTTTCACCTTTATGCGGACTTTTTCTTTCAGATTTTTTTTTTTTTTTTTTGGTTTTCAATTTTGTTCCTCATTGTTAATTGCAGGTTCCTCATGTCAATCGTACCGACTATCAGCTGATTGATATCTCCGAAGATGGTTTTGTAAGTTATCGAATCGAATTCGATTGACATGAAAAAGTGGCTGCAGGGAATTCTGTTACTTGTTGACTCCATAAGAAAGAATGAATAATGTCATGTTCTTGTTAAAGTTAGAAATTCTTAAGTTTGTATGAGTCCAAATTGTTAAACAAACTAAACCCAAATACTTTTGGTATGTATCATACAATCCAAATCTCAGCCAGATGATGGGAAACTAAAAAAAAAAATTCAGCTTTTAGCTGAAAAAATTACGACAGCTGGGATCGTTTTGTTCTTCTCTCATTAATGGTAAAATTTTGATGCTTAGTACATCCGGAAAAAAATTGGATGTAGCGTGGCTTCTTCCAATACTTTTACTTGAAGCCATCTCAGTGAAACATAAAACCTTGAAGTTTCACATATCAGAGAACAGAATCACACTGAATGCATTGGCCTAATTTCTTGTTTTCTATTTATAAACCAACTACGGTTTTGTGTCTTGTAGGTGAGTCTTCTAACTGAGAATGGAAACACCAAGGATGATCTGAGGCTTCCCACCGATGACAGTCTGCTTAGCCAGGTACTTCACTTGGGGAAGTTTTCATGTAAAACTAAACTTGTTCATGTTTTCTTGACCTGTAGTTTAGGCAAAGGCTACAATCCTTCACGAAAGACCCTCCGACACCATAACATAAAACTGTGATGTGTGACATGATATTTGTTATGCCTTTACAACGTCATTGTTAAATAAAATAAATGTCATGTTGCACCTCTTATTTCTACGTATTACGGTGTTACACCCCTGTATTGCATTTGATTATAGTATATTTGGTTCTTGACTATTGGTTGAAATTCTTTTATTTGTGTTTTTGTGTATAGATTAAAGACGGGTTTGCTGAAGGGAAGGAACTTGTGGTGTCAGTCATGTCTGCAATGGGAGAGGAGCAGATCTGTTCCGTCAAGGAAATTGGTCCTAAGAATTAAATATGATGCTTTAGCACTAGCTATTGCTGATGAGGAAACAAACCTTTTATTTTTAAACCTCTCTCTTTAATGTTGCTAACAGAAAGGTTTGTCAACCATATATGATAAGAAGTGTTTTTGTGCAATAAACCTTGGTCTAGCTGTGTAATTCCCAGGCTTGTTATAATAGTACGCCTGGGAAGGAATTTGTTGGGGCTTCTTGTGATCCCTTACCAAGGGAACTTTATATTTACCAGGATGAATACATAAACTTTCCCCTTGGACTCTTGTCCAAGGTTTACATTTTAAACCTTGTAATCTCCTTTTTTTTTCCTTCTTCTTCTTGGTGCATACAGTTTACAGCCTGTAATGATTAATGACTAGTGTGCATCAAAGGGTTATGAGACAAACATGCAAAATCTTCCCCCCAAAATAAAAATAATAATAATAATAATAAGAAGTTTCTGTCGTTTGTGCAGAAAACGACACCTAGTTATCTACTCTAACCCAAAAAATAATTTGTCGTCTCCTGTGAAAGCTTTTGTGTTTTTTTTTTTTTTCATTTTTTCTAAATTTTACCATTTATTATAAAACGACATGTCGTTCATTTAAGTAAACGTACTAATATTCAAGGACGACACAATGGGAAGGAAAATGATTTCACATGTCTACTCGAGTTTAACAAAGCAAAAGATAAAATTAAAGGATGGATTAGAAAAAATAAACTACCATTAGTTTTTTTATTTTAAGCCGTTATTATATTTATATCATGAATTTCTATTTTATATACTTTTTAAATTTGATGTGATTTTAACTGAATTTAATGGTCAAAAATTAACCCTACTAATAGGGAGATCTTTTAAGAGAAAATCCTTAGGGCGTTTAGTATGGGATAATCTTAAGAGTGAGAATATAAATCTTTCAGATTCTCATGTTTAGTATAATTATTAGACTTTTTAAAAATTCAAAAAAGTGAAGTCCATGGATTTCCCATTACCACATTTTAGGGTAATTATAAACCTACCTAATAGGGTGTTATTTGCTTTCCTAAATGGTGTTTGGTATGCAGTAATCTTAAGTATGATAATGGGAATATGTAAGATTATTGTTGACGGTGAAATTTTGTCAACAAAAATATGCTGGATCACCTTTGGGTATCCCGTTGGGTTACTGGCCTAATAGTTACTATGTATTTAAAATTATGCTAGGAAGTGTTTGTAGTCTTTTTGGAAGCATAAAAATATGAGGATAGTGTTTAGAAGTAGAAGAACACATAGAATTTTTATAGTGGTTCACTCTGATAACCAAGAGCTACTTCACTGTAATTTTGTATTTCTTTTGGGACTTTTACAATTTACATGAATTGTTGTTCCTTCTTCCGTTTAATCGCCAAAAGACCATCCTTCTCCTGTATGGGGCTTTGCCCTTTTTATAGCAAAGTTTGCTTCGTGGGCGGTTCTCCTTTGTAGGTAGAAGCACTTGAGTGGCCTACCTTTCTAGGCCCAGACCGTAGCCCACTAATCACCTTTTAAACTGTTCACTCAATCAATTAGTCTCCCATTACGGCTTTATAGATTCCTGTAATCCTTCATTGTCCACTGCATGGCAGTTTAGGGGTTTGCAATTAATGCCTGTAGTACAGACATCCCCATCCCTAGACGCAACCTATGATGTTAGGCTCCCTTCTGAAGAGTACTCCTCTCGTCATCTGCGTTGTGTAGACCGTACGTCCTTCCTAGCCGTCGACCCTTTTTAGACAGGAGTTTATTGCCATAAGTTCGATAGTACGATTGGTCGACGGTATGACTGGTCGACATCCTAAGTCAGACTTTCTTTTCAGTGTAGAGGGGAAGCGAGCTTCAAGCGTCGAGGGTTGTCAGCTTCTGAGAAAAGGTAGGGTCACGTGTCTTGCTGTCGCCCTTCCACGTGTCACCTATATTTTCCCACATAACAAGGTTGAAAGTACATATCAGCAATGAGATTCTATCTCTATTACTTCATGTTCATGTATCCATTATATTTGCATAAAATTCTTGACGTTCGTAATATACGTTTGTATCATGTGAATTAATTTCCCTCTTCAATCTAAATGCTTATTATTTGCCTTACTTTTTGGCTACTGACACATTTTTTTTCATTTATTTGTCATTTAACTTATTATAATTTTGAGATATAATTTTTTGCATTTAATTTATTTTTTTTTTTTAATATCTCAATTTTTAAAATTATATTCTTTTAAATTACACCTAACATAATTTATACGGCCAAACGTTGGTTCTTATTTTGAGCATGGTTCAAAATCAGAAAATAAGACAATCAAACACTAGTTTTAATCACATTTCAAGTTAGAATCAAAATCATGTCTATACACATCCAAACAAAAATTTCAATTACCATGAATCATCATGAGTCTGAATCTAAAAATTTAAATTACCCTGATTTTAATCCTTATACCAAACACCACCTGTCTTGAGTTGTCTCTCTCTCTTCTTCTTCTTCTTCTTTTTTTTTTTTTTTTTTTTTTTTTTTTTTTTTTCGAGGAAAAAAACTACACAAACACACACAATCGGTAGTACTTCTTGACAGCTATTATATGTGCATATATAGATATAGATATCATTTTTCAATATGCTTTTTCAGTCCTTTGGTTTCCAAATTACTACTTTGAAAAACCATCGGCAGTACTATACAATCAATAGTTCTTGTGATATTCCATTTTTAAAGCTTTAGAGAGAAAAATTATAATATTCTAAGTTTAATCAAAATTGCTCTCAATCTTGTTATCATTGCGCATTCAACAATCCAGAGCAAGTCTGAGAGAAGCTGAAAGCAGATTGTGTTTGGAGTACGTCAATTAGACTAGAGCCTGTAATTTCATACGATGAAACAATATGAAAACGATATGAGAGAAATGGATTTAGACTGCACGATTATTAATTAGGTAATAGGCTGTTACGAATAACACGAAAATAAATGAGCTGAATTTGTGTTTACATGTTTAACACGCTTAACCCGTTTAGTTATACGGGTTGACACGGCCCGGCCCGGCCCATTTATTAAGCATATATATATATATATATATATATATATGACAAAATCTGACTCAGTCTTTGAAAACTAATTTTAATTTTTAGAGCGTAGTTGGGCATTCAACCTCAAGGCTCAAAAAAGACATTTTCCTATATTTATTTTATGTTTTATGCACTTAAACATTCAAATGTTTGGTTATGTTTTTAAACTTATTTAAATGTACTTGGTTATGTTTTCAAACTTCTTTAGATGTTTGGTAATTTGTATATTTTGAAACATATATACTTGATAATCTAGTAGTATCAAATATATATGTGTTTGATATTTGTATATTTTAATGTGTGCTGGCTATTATATATGATTTTACTATAAGTGATATTAAGTAGTCAATTAATATAGTTTTGAATACAATATAAAATTTTACTATTTTTGCTAGTTGGGTCATAAACGGGTCATAAAGGTGTTTTTTTCGTGTCGGTCCATCACGGTACGTTTAGTAATCGTGTTCGCGTGTCGTGTTGTGTTAACTGTATTATTAGCATTTCGTATTCGTGTTTGAGTTTCTGACACGTTTATTAATCGTGTCGTGTTCGTGTTCACTATAATTGTGTCGCGCTGTAATCGTGTCGGCCTAAACATGACACGCAAACACGAATTGTCAACTCTAAATTAGACCGGGAGCGAGCTGACTTGGCCATGCCCATGCAAGCTTGAGCTTGTCCACCGCGTTTAAGAGGCTATTTTGTCTCATACAATTAAGGGTACAATTTAAATACGTCTAGATGGGTAATGGTAAAATAACATTTTTCACATGAGTTGTAAACTAGGTAGCATCCACTGTGAACTTTAATCACCTAACGATTTCCTAATTTTGATTAGTTGCAAATAAACATCTTAGAGATGCGACTATAAAGCAACTTTCTAGCCAACAAATGTCAAGCATAGTTTTCGCCAGTGTTTCTGTGGAATCATTTAGTGCCACAAGCATAATTTGGGCCAAAATGTTCAAACCCAATTGGTACAACTTTCACTTTCTTTTTGGCAGGTAAGACTTTCTCTCAATTTACATAGTAGACAAACAAGAGAGATGCGTACTAAAAGATATAATTCTTTTTCTTTTTTTTTTGAAAAAAAAAAATTAAGGTTATAAATGCAAATTACATGTGAAACTAGGAGACTTTTCTCCAAATATAAAAAATAAAACAAAAGACTAACAAAACAGGAATAATCTTGATAAATACCCTTTAAAAGTATATGAGTCATGATTTTTACATTTTATTCTTGATTTATAATTTTTTTAGTCAAATAATTACACTAACAAAAATATATTTATCAAGAATAAATAATAAATGTCTAAATTTATATGTAAAATTCTTTATTTTATATATTTTTTTAAAGAGAGGTACTTGATTCTTTCTTTCTTAAGGTATTAGTTTCGTTTGGAAAAGCATAAATTCAACAAGTTCAGTGGAGCACATTTGACATTGTCATCTCTTTCGCTAAGGCCATGAAAGTCTCTTATTGTTGTCAGCCTAAAAAGAGAAGTTTTTAGAGAGCTTTTTGACCAAAACATTTGCGAAAGTGTAAAGAATATGGTTTACACATAAAGGAGGTTGAAGAATAACCCAAAAAATTGTTCCACCCCAACTTCACTTAGCAGCTGAAGCTGCATTTTCCCTCCACAAATCACTTGTTAAATTTAGGTTTTTTTTTTTTTTTTTTCAAAATTATACTCTGCATTTTGAAATTATGAAATGATCACATTTATACTTTTAGATTTCAAATTTGTACTCAATTCATACTTTTTCTCGTTCAAAAATCAATTTCAACCATTAAAAAAAAAAAAATAAACACCTTTAAAGAAAAAAAAAATTAAGAAAAATTAAAAATATATAAAGGTAACATGAATTTAAAATTGAAGTTATATATGTGACACAGTTCAAATTACAAGGTATATTATTTTTTGATAACTTTAAAATCCGTTTGGTTTCTAGATTTGATAATAATTTTTCGCTCTGATTTTTTCTCATAAAAAATACACGTAAATTAAAAATAATTCAAATCACATTATTTGAATCCATGAACCAAACGAATCCTTAAAATGTAGGATATAATTTTTAAAAAAAACCTTTAAATTTATTACGAACATTTTTTTTTCTCGATTTGTGTAAATGAGAGAGAATCAATGATGTCGTTAGTCACTTAAAAGTATTTATTTGAACCACAAATAAAACAAAAAGAGGACCAGTTCACAATGAATGGGAAAAGTGTAGTTACCTTGCGTAATTTCTTACATATATTATATTTGATAATAAGCTTTCATTCCTTAGATTATATAATGGGACATAACTACTTTCTAATTCTTTCTGTTCATCTGTGATTTGTTGGTAATCCCAAAAGCAAAAGCACTTTATTTGCATTAAAAAAATGAGCACTTAGTAATTAATTAAGGACACTCCTATCATAAAACATGCAAATTTTTCAAAAGTAAAATTCAAGACACTCGACTAACTAAAAAAATGCACGCATCCAAAGGCGTTTAGATAATTGAACATTTCTATTACCAATATACTATTTCCAAAAATAGAAATCTCCATTGCTTGTGAGACTCATTTTAAGAAATATGACAAAAAAGAATCTTAAAAATTTTCCTTTATAAAATTATATCTTGGATTAAATAATTGGTGTCTAATTTGGCCTTCATAGTAGGACATGTGCCACAACATACTAGCCATTATTAAAAAAAAAAAAAAAAATCCTTTGGCTCTTCTAGAAGTTAGAACTATAATACATTAATAATTTTTGGTGGTGCCACAATTTTTTAAAATTGAACCATGAGTAAATTATTTTTAACCGTTATGATTTAAGGACTTGTTTATTTTATCGATTCAAATTTTCAGTTTTATGTTTTTATAGTAAAAAGTTTTCAAAAAATATCATCATTTAATTTTTTTTTTTACTATAGTAAAAAGTTCTTAAAAAATATCACATTTCAACTCGAATTGAAAACTCGAATCTGTAAAGCGAATGAGGCCTTAGTTTTTAATAGATGAGACTCAACAACAAAATAATTCAACGGTCTAATTATAATCATCATCTAATGCCTTAAAATACATTGTTGTATGGTGCAATCAGAATTGATTAATTAATTCTACACACAAATTCTTTTTTCTTTTATAAGGGTAATAAGCCGTTAATAGAACAACATTAGAGGTCTTTAATTTTAAGAGGCAAGTTTTTTTAAATTGAAAAAAAAAAAAAAAAATCAGTGAAAAACACACTTCCCCAGGCCAAATAAAATAGTATCAAAATGGGTCCTTTGTGTCCGAGTCCAAGAGACCAGAAACAGACGGCAGCAAAAGGAACCGTCATCTCAGGAAGATCAACGGTGATCCAAGCACCTGATTTAACGGATGAATCGACGGCTTCCGTTACACCCTCACGAAAACCACCTGAGAGTCAACCTCAGTCAAAGACATATATACCCCCACTCCCCAAATCTCCATTCTTCAAAAGCAACTCTCTCTCTACCAAAAAACTCTCCCTCTCTAGCCCCTTCGTAAACACATAGAGAATCCGAGAAAGAAACGCATAGAATTACGTTTCGGTTTCGGGTTTTTTCTTCCCGTTTCGACGGTTTAAATAAAACCCACTGCGAACAATTTCGGCACTTTACTCTCTCTCTCTCTCTCTCTCAATCGGCCATGGCTGAGCACGAGAGCTCCGAAGCTCTCGAAGTGGAAAACGTAAAGCGAGACGAAGAAGAGGATGAGGAGGAAGAAGAAGAAGAGGAGGAGGAGGTAGTAGGCGATGAAGGTGACGAGGAGAGAGACAGCGAATTGCGAGACGGCGAATTGCAGAGCTCAGAACCGAACTCCAAAGACTCGAGATTGGAAACCCTAGCTTTGCCTTCTTCACTGGAGTCGTTAGAGAAGGATCAGTGTACTGGTAGTTTTTAGCTTTTTGGTTTTTCGGTTTTGTATTGTGGAATTGTTATGGTAAGGAAAATAATTTTTTTTCCTTTTTTTTTTTTTTTCTGTCAGATGTTCAGATGAATTGTACGTCCAAGAGGAACACTGGAGCTCAATCCAAAGTGAGTCATTGATTTTTGGATTTTTTTTTTTTTATAAAAAATTTTGGCATTTTATTTTTTCTTTTCTGAATTTCTGTTTGGCTTTGTTTCTGGGATCTATTATCATGAAATTGAAAACCCGTGTGATGATTTTTCTGGTTTGTACTCTGTTTACCTACATATAAAATTGGGAAATGCATCTCATGTATGAAATTTGGGGAATTCATTTTTAGTCGTTTTTGGCTTTTTCCGCCGTTTATTGATTATTGATTAGTGTTCTGGGTTATAATACCAAGAGATAGTTGAAAGCAATATTGATTACATGTTTTACTTGTTAATTGAGCAGAAATGAGGTTTTCTTTGATCATTTCTACCTTTCGGCAGATGTGTTTGGTGAAATAAGTTACATTTTCTGGTAGTTTGTCGGCACCTTTGACCCTTTTGTATTTGTTATGTGGATTTAGATGAAAAATAAACCTAGAATCTAGAATAAATGTGAGACCAGCTGTGACACGCTAAAGAATTTGCTGTAAATCTCTGGAAATTTCTTATTCACGTATCTTAGTAAAATCAGGAAAGTTTTGAGGTCTTGAGGATGTAACTAAACCAAGTAAACTCAATTCTTTTTGGATGGAAGTGTTGTTTGTAGTGGATTAAAGAAGATCCATGGTAAGGAGAAATATTTTTGTTATGATATACCCGATATAATTTATCTAAGCATGATGTATAAAAGCGGAACAAATCAACATCTTGGTACAATGAAAATTTGTCTTTGGAAATTCCATACTCCTTTCTTTTTCATGTTCTAAGAGATTAAATATGAAGAAAATATATGGAGTGCACCTCTTTATCTAACTTTGTATTCACATTTATGAGAGTATGAATAAAAAGGACCCTGTCTTGTTGGGTGTGGGGCTTTTAGTACTTACGCTGTAGAAGATTGAAGAAAGTCACCCAACCTTGTTAATTATAAAGATTCTTTTTGCGTAGTTTGTTATGAAAATCAGCGTAATTGCAACTTCTCAACTTTGGTCTACACTGATTCAGATGTCTCTGAGCTTGTGGAATTTGCGGTGAAAAGCTTACCTCTTGCTAAATTGCTTCTTCCACATATGATTCACACCTATAAGTCATGAAGGTTTGCCTTGCAGCAATGTTAGTTGTAAACATACAAAATCCAAATAGTGATGACTACATCTTGAATTACATAATTTTCACTGCCATAGCTCCAGATTCTATCTATTTCTTTTTATGTATACTCTAGTGTATTTGGTCTCTTTCTTTTTATACTCTATAATTTTGTTTAATTATTACTCAGGACCAAGTTGAGGTACTTAATGAAGAAAATCAGGCTGTCTCAATCGGCCAAGATGCTGAAGCTCCTACAGAAAGGCAGTTAATAGTGTGTCGACGTTTGTCCGACGAGCTATCACCAACCTCTGTTACCCAATCTATTTCATCTGCACCAAGTCCAACTCCACTACAGAAACTATCACCACCAAAGGAAAAGGATCTTCGTAAGACAGAGGCAGACCTGAAAAACTCTTCATCCCTTAAAACTCTATCTCCTATTTCTGTCTTAAAGATCCCTTCTTCTGATGGTTATAACTGGCGGAAATATGGTCAGAAGCAAGTAAAGAGTCCTGAAGGTTCTCGAAGCTATTACAAATGCACACATTCAGAGTGCTATGCTAAAAAGATTGAATGTTGTGATAACTCAGGCTCTGTGACAGAAATTGTATACAAAAGCCAGCATTCTCATGATCCTCCTAAAAAGAGCAACAGTGCAAGGGAAACTAAGGCTTCATCCACTGAACGCATTTCTGGAACTAAAGTTTCAAAACAGCCGTGTAGAGTCCCAAAAGATGCAGATCCATCCACATCTGCAAAAGAAAGTATACATGAAACACCTCCGTTTTCTGAAAGAAAACGGCAGAACTCAATCAACTCTGATGAGAATGGTGAAGTTATGGTCAAGGAGGAGCATGCCAATGAACCAGAGACAAAACGAAGGCAAGTCTACAATGAAATTGGAAAACCTTAATTTGTTCTCTGATGAACTTTCACTTTCTTCGAAAAGGAGATTTTTTGATTTCTTGTTTTAATTTGTTCTGACCAGATTGAAGAAAAGTCACTTGGAATATTCAGGGTCTCTCTTGAAACCTAGCAAGAAGCCTAAATTTGTCGTGCATGCAGCTGGTGATGTTGGAATTTCAGGTGATGGATACAGGTGGCGGAAATATGGGCAGAAAATGGTGAAGGGAAATCCTCACCCGAGGTGCATATCTATGCCATGGTTATTTTCTTTGTAGTCTTTTTGTCTTTGCATTTTTGACATGATTGATTAGTGTGTGCAACTTATGCTGCTTCTGTTTAGAGTTATATGGTACGTGGTCTATGTCTCATTTTTCTCAATGCTCTACCTCTATCTGGTTAATTAAAGTATGGTTTGCCTTAGATGTTAAAATTTTCTCTACTTCAAAATTGTGCACGATTAAGACAATGCTTGCAATTCCAGATTGCACTGATTTTGTGAAAGGAGGTTTAATCAGTAATATAACATATGGATGAATAGTCAATCCATCTTACGCTAAAATCATGTTGAATAGTGCATCATAAACTCGCTGCTAGCTTGAGCATTTGCGAGTGCCTGCGAGATATGATTGATGTAGATTATGTTTCGTAAAGCAACTAATTTCTTAGTTTTTACTAAAGATTCAGTGACCACTTCAGTTTGTTTTAGATTCAGTTCCATTTACTGATAGTCTGCTTGAATATGATTTTTCAGAAACTACTATAGATGCACTTCTGCTGGCTGTCCTGTAAGAAAGCATATCGAGACGGCAGTAGACAACATGAATGCCGTCATTATAACCTACAAGGGCATACATGACCACGACATGCCAGTACCGAAAAAGCGACATGGCCTTCCAAGTGCTCCTCTAGTTGCCGCCGCTGCTCCTGCTTCCATGAACAATACGCAGGTCAAGAAATCCGAGACCATTCAAAAGCAAGTCTCTTCAACCCAATGGTCAGTGGACAATGAGGGGGAGTTGACTGGTGAAGCCTTGGACCTCGGGGGCGAGAAGGCAATGGAATCAGCTCGAACTTTGTTGAGCATAGGATTTGAAATTAAACCTTGTTGAGAGCTTCCCCCTTCTGGCCCAAGGAATAATAATAGAGAACTATTGAGGTTTGTATACATAAAGTTATCAGATTGTCAGAGTTGTTTTTCCTTTTCTTTTTTTTTTTTTTTTTTTTTTTTTTTTTTTTTTTTTTCACATTTCCAGTTTCTTTTTATTTATTGCTCTCTTTCTTTGGCTGCAGTCTATCAGTCCACAGTTGTGCATATTCGGTAATGTACACTTCAGGCTACTTGTTTGGGATAGGATAATTTAATGGGTAATTATTGAATCCGATTGCAAGGCTTTGTTTCATTTCTTCTCTTTTCTTTTTTTGGGGCGTCATTTTTTAGTTACGAGGGATGGTCTACCCTTAAATTCTCATTGAACTTTATCATAATGCTTATAATTTAAAGTTATAAAAAGGCAAACAAGATTATAATAATTAAAATAGATGCAGACTCTAATATAGTCGCAAATGATCACTAAATACAAGGATCTAACTTTCCCCAACCATGATAATGAACATGAACAAAAGCGATGCATCCCAGCACTTTAGGTGCTAATTTGGTTGACAACTTGAAATCTGTAAAGTATTTGGAAAACACAGGCTCATAGAATCGAGGACTCGATATAGAATTCGACTGCAGTGAGTTAGCTTTCCCCTGAGATACTTTTGAAACGGTTTTTTGAAATAAAAGAGCATGAACAGTGGCTAAAAGATGGTCATTTTTCACCCTGTTTTGTTGCGGTGTGTCAACACAAGATGACTCGTGAATAATTTTTTAGTTTCGAAAGTATGGAGACAATTTGTTTGAGGTAGTCTCGCACTATCAGTCCACAATCTTTTTACTTCACCAAATTGGGTTTTGATCCTTTTGTGGAAAATAGGAAGGATATTGCGCACATTAGACTTTCGATTTAACAAATAAATCCTCGAAACTAAAGTACAATCATCAATGAATGAGACAAATCATCAGGCTCCCAAAATGTGGAGAAGTCGTGAAGGATCCCAAATATTTACTATGGATCAAAGAAAAGGGTCTTGAAGATCTTTCATTACTTTAAGGAAAAGAAACATATTGATGTTAAGCAAATTCACAAACATCGGTATGAAAACTGTTTACATTAACATTTCGAAACAAAGAGAGAAACATGACACTAAGAACTCTAAAGGAAAGATGCCCTAATCAAAAGTGATGAAGCCAAATTTGATCTTCATTGTAAGAGGTGTTGATGGATAAAAAGCATAAAGGTAATCGGCTCCCATTATTCACTTGGCCACTAGATTAGTAGAGTTTAGGAACAACTAGGACATTTCTTAAGGTTAGAGATGCACTTAAGACTATCTCCTTGGTCGGCTATAGTGGCCAGAGATCCGTCAGCAATGGGTGATTTTTCTATTGCCTGGTCATATGGTCAGTTACCCCTAAGTTAACGACTCAGAAACCGGAGAGGTTCAAGTAGCTGTAGGTTTCTCTAAGGAGTCGAGAAGTGATCTTAGTCGACCGATATACTCCTTATTGAATTCAGTCTGCTCTAAGCCACCAGAATTCGATAAATCATGCGGGGCGTTTCACTAGAGTGAGACATGCGCGCTTGACTTTGCTGCGGTCCACCTCTAGGACCTCTATTCTGCTGAGAGATTTGTGGTTTTCCCTGAAGCTTCTAGCAGGTTGTCCTTGGTGTGGCGTGGTTTTTCGCTGTAAGTGCAACATATATTGTCTTTGTTCGAGGGCCGAAACTTCAGTTTTCCTGTTTCTTTGTTCCAGGGCTGATCCTTCAATTGGTTGAGAATCCAGCATCACTCCCCTCCGGTTTTCTTCTACAATAATGGAGATCATCTCTTTCAGTGAGGGTAAGTCCTCTTTTCCTAAGACCTGAACTCGAACCGAGTTAAGTGCAAAGTCAAGACCAGCAAGGAAATAAGAAATCCTTTCCCTATCAACAAATCTTTCGAGCATCGCTGCATCCTCACTACACTTCATCTTTATAGTTTGATAATGATCTAACTTATGCCAAAGATTCTTGAACCCTAGAGGCAAGACATAATTAAGGAGTCTTCCTCATCTGATGTTGTAAACTTCAGTTCTGTTTGATCAGGACCAGCACCAAGCAACTGGCTTAATTTTCCTGTGTCTTTTAAAAAAGTTCAGACGAATTCAGACCATTGCAGATAATGTTTGCCATTCAGTTTGTTCAGCAACGCCACCCCGGATTCTTGCTCAATAGTCTTCGAGGCGTTGGCTATAGATTCTGTTGACATCACGAACACACACAAAAGAAGAGAAGGAAACAGAAAAGATGGAGAACTAGGTTGCCAAGATGGCGTGAAACAACAATTCAGGCCAAGAAGAGAAGGAAGGGCGATTAAGGCCGGCGGCATTTAAAAATCTGAGAGTTGGACAAGGCAAAAGACAATGGAGGATTTGAAAGGAAAATAAAAAGAGTCGTCGATATGAAACCATGAGTGAAATCATAAATTCTATACTCATGAAAATAGTTGTCCACATCGGTAGAAACCAGAATATTATTTTACAAAATCTAAAGCTGTACCGAAACCAGAATGTTTTGACTTTTTTCCAACAAGCATAACAAACTGAAACATCCTACGTGAGTACTGTCGATACTAACATCACACTGAAATTCATCGCAATCACAAGATAACTTAATCATGATCGTGTCTGCGCAATGTTCTCAGGCTTATTGTAATCATAATTCACCACCATTCACCACCAGATAAATTAACATCGAGTTCCAATCCACACAAACATAAATTAACATCGAGTTCCAATCCACACAAACATAAATTCACAACACCTTGACATAACTAAAGAGAAATAGATAAATCTTCTGCCTTGTGTGAGCAGTGTCCTTGAACTCCTTTTGAAAAGCTTCCTGAAAAAAAAAAAAAAAAAAAAAAAAAAAAAAAAAAAAGCAAGGTGGGTAAGGATGAACATGTCTGGTACAAAAAGAATTATCTTCAAGCTTACTTCAAAAAAAAAAAAAAAAAAAAAAAAAAATTTGTACGACTTAACACATTAATTTATTATTTTTGTTAAAACATACATAAATTTAATACTTGAATAACCTGAATAATCCTTTATCATATTTACAACACACATATATAACAGCATATATATATATATATATTTATATATATATATATATGTATATTTTTTAAACCGTATGTATATAAAAACACAACATTTTTTAAAAAGATCCTTTATATATATATATATATATATATATATATTTTTTAAATACTCATATATATATATATATATGTGTGTGTGTGTGTGTGTGTGTGTGTTTTACAATCACTTATTTCTTGACTATCTGTCAAAGGAATTCAGAAAATACAAAAGTTGTAACTGCCGGACATTGTAGGCACGAGTTGACTAACATATTTACTACAATTGTATGTCTTTCCATTTGATTTCACAAGCGTAAAAGTAGAGTACTAAAGAAATAAAAATTATTGTGTGAAATATTGTAATATTGTTGGAAAATGAAAATAAAAATAAAAAAAAAGAAAGAAAACAAAGAAAGTGGGTTAGAGGGGGGTACTCTACCTTTGTATATTGTCACTTCCTTTGTTTCATCTCAGTTGGCCCACTCTTGCAGATGGCGCAACAACTCCGGGCTGCCCAGCTTGTAGGATTCACTTCCGTATAAGAAGGTGACTGATGGTACACGCTTGATTTTCCAATAATCAGGCCAAACATGTGGTTGCAGACTAACCACAAATTCCCTTGACATGTTTATAAAGTGAAGAGATTTGAGGTTTGTTAGGTGCTGTATACCGGAAGGAATCTTCTTCATTAGCGGTGAAGGCCCGGCTGCGAACTTCTCAAGAACGGGGAGAGCGCCGCTGTCAACTTTCATAACCTTCATTCCTTCCAAATATTGTAATCTAAGTTGCTTCAGACTTGGGAAACCACCTTCCTCGAAATGCAGTTCATGTCCATCATACGCCTTGTACATGTTCATGATTACTAAATTGGGCAAACCTTTGAGCCATTTCAACGGGTCATCCTTCAACCTTGAGAAGCGTAAATTCAATTCCCTTAGGTTTTTGAGCTTCGAAATCCAATACGGGAACTCTTGCATTCGACATTGTAAGCTGACATGCCATAGGAAAGGAGGTGGAGATGAAATGCAATTTAGATCTAAAATTTCATCTTCGTTTATTGAGTTTGCGTGTAACTTTTCAAGACCTCTCATGTTCTCAAAGGATGTTGCAAAAGCCTTCCCCATTTCTGCAGTCAACTTTCCAATGCCCAAAATCTTTAATTTCCTCAGCTTCTTTAACTCTTCCACAAAACCGACTCCATCAATGCATGGTTCAACTAAATATAGTGTTTGTAACTCCTCCAAACATCCAATCCCTTCATTCATCTTTGCACCAAAAACTGAATTGAAACCATATTCACTTTCCCTGATGTTAAACCTATAAGAAGATAAAAGGTACTGCAATTTTTGAAGTTTATTGATCTCGATCGGTAGCTCCTGTATCAAGGTTTGAGAGATATTCAACACCTCTAAAGTTTGCAGCTTACCAATGGACTTTGGAAGCATTTTTACAGCTGTACCTCGCAAATTTAAGTACTTCAAGTGAAACAAATTCCCTACTTCCCTTGGGAGATGGTCAAGAGGAGCATCTTCGAAATCAAGCACCCTCAAAAGTCTAAATCTTTTAAACAAACTGACAACAAAAGACTCGGTCAATTCATCGATATTGAAGAGAAAGAGAGAACGCATCTTAGAATCTCCAATAATCTCTAAGACATTCTTTGTAGTACCATAAATTGATAGACGACGACTTGTTCCATTGAATCTCAACTTGTTTTCCTCAAGAATTTGACAGAAAGATAATTCAGCAACTCTTGGTAAAATGAAATCACGTATCAAATGATGGACACGACAATGTCTTTCAATTCCATAACTTATCTCAAATGAAACCAAGCCTCTACGAATGAGCTCATTTAAGTATTCTTTTGCAAGTTGTTCTTGTGTCTTGTCTCTCCTTGATTTTGCAACTTGTTCTTGTGTCTTGTCTGTCCTTGATTCAATAAAGCCCTCAGAAATCCAAAGTCTGTATAGTCTTCCCTCAATAATAGAATAACCCTCAGGAAAAATGCCAAGATACAAGAAACAATTTTTAAGATAATAAGGTAGATTTAGGAAACTAAGAAAGAGCAGATCTTTTGAAACACTGGCAAGTCGGGGAATTTTCTCAAGCTCATCATAGAAATGATCAAGCATGCTTTGCCATTCCAATTTGGTCTTTTCCTTTCTGGACAATAAACCAGCTACAGCCACAATAACAAGTGGCCGCCCCTGACATCTGATTACAATCTCACGGGACAACTCCTCTAATTCTTGGGGACATCTTCCTTCGCGAAATGCATTCTTGCAAAATAGCTCCCAGGCTACCTCTGAAGACCAAGGTTTTAGCTCATGAACAAAATCAGATGGGTTTTCCTTAACAGAATCAGCAACTCTAGTATTGCGAGTTGTGACAATTATCCTACTACTGTTGTTGTTATTAGGGAAAGCATGTTTAATGACATCCCAAAAGTCTGTTTGCCGCACATCATCAAAAACAACCACGTACCTTTTTGATTCCAAAAATTCCCTCAAAAGACTAATTAGTTCGTCAATGGTGACGATTTCTTCCTCGGATTGTCCACTTGTTGGGCAAATCACCTCTTTCATGACCCTTAGAATCTTCTCGATGTCGTATGATTGAGACACAGTGACCCAAACATGACAATCAAAGTGTAGTCTCACCGAATTATAAACTGCCCTAGCTAGGGTAGTTTTACCAATTCCGCCTTCACCAACAAGTGAAATCACTGTACGCGCCGACTGCTGTTCTACCAAACTTGTCATGAGCGTCGTTAATGCCGAATCAATTCCCAAAAGTTCACACTCGTCGGGTGTTGCAACATCTGTACTACCACTACTGGAGAGTCCCATAGGTGAACTACCAATACTGGAGAGTTCCGAACCTCTTCCCTTAAGTTCACGTAATGACTGTTTAATATCTCGAATCTCAGAAGCTAAGTAACGACCCAGTTTCAAGGCTTTGACAATCTCGCCTGGTTTTCGGAGCAAACAAGCACATCCAGGCCGCTGTTGACGACGTTGCCGGAAGTGATAAAGGCATAAATCAATGGCATCATTTATACGATCCGCATTCTCCCTCAGCTGCTCCAGCCATACTTTTGTGGCGTCGCTGATCTCTCCTACCTCCAAGTTGACTTGTGCATCTTTAAGGAACGCCGGGATGAGCTTGAGTTCATCTTCCAGGCTCTTCAATTCTTCATGAAACCTTCCTAGTGAGCTTAGTTCTTGGGTCAACAACCCATCCAAATTGTTAATTGTGGAGGACAGAACCACCTCCATTTCTTCCTTCCCTTTGGCTTCAATAGAGCGGAGCAATAATGGGAATCTGCAGCTAAAGTCTTTAGATCTGTATAGTGCTGAAATTTTGGAGTGGGCGTAAATTTTTACCCATTGACTGAACTTGTTCGTGCCCAAATTTTCAGGCTGTCCGACCCGAACAAGCCTTTAGATGGGCTTCAGGTAAGTTTTGGCTGCCTGAGCCCAATCCGGCAACCTGATACTGGCCCCGCAGCCCGAGACCTCTTGAGGTACCCGATCTAATTTTTTAATATTTTTTATATATTTATATACTATTATATATATATTATATATAATTTTGTTTATTAATTGTATATAGTATGTATATAAATAATTTTTAAGTTATTTATTGTAAACATTATACAAAAATTATTAGGGAGATTACAATTGGAAATTTGAAATACACATGAACTATATAAAAAAATTATCTATTTATTAATTTTTGAATTTGTAATTTATGATTGTCTCGTTAAAAATCTTATCAAGAAAAACCCAATTGGGATAAAAACTTAGTAAGAAAAAAAGAGTGCAATCATTTTGGGATGAATTACAAATTTGAAGAACTTACAAAGTTTATACAAGATTATAATAACACTATACAAAATAAATAAATATTTACAAATTACAATAATAGAATTTAATTTGAAGCTGAAGGATCGTCTTCAAAATTAAAAGTTAATCTATTAAATTCATCAATCCAATCTTGGCTTGCCGGAGAAATTGTATCGTGTAAGCGTTGGTCAGAACAATCCCAATCCTTAACGCACACCAAATCTTCAACAATGTCTTGTTGCAATGCGTTTCTACGTTTCTCAAGTATTCAGCCGGTCGTACTAAAAGCTTGTTCGGATGAAACAATGAAAACTGGGATTGAAAAAATATCTATTGCCAGTCGAGTTAGGATCGGCCAAGTTAATGCTCGTGCCCTCCACCACTGAACCAAATCAAACATTTCACTATTGTTGACTACTAAGCCCTCACTCAGGTACGCCATTAACTCGTTGAAGCCGCCGCTGTTGCCGCCACCTCTTGATGAAGATCGACTCCCAGATTCTCCTTGACCTTGAGTCGTCGTCGTCTTCTTCTTCTTCTTCTTCTTCAACTCGAAAACATTCAAGAATGAATGTGGATTGTCGTCTCGGTGTTCTGGTTGTTCTACACGAAGTGAGTTTCTAAACCTACTTTTATAAGAGCTATAGAGAGATAATATTTTTCCCTTTATAATAGGAAATTAGTCAAAACAGTCGATATCTAAAAAGTGACATAAGTTTTCTAATCCATTTTCTAAATCTTCTAATTTTAATTTAGGATAAAAAATAACACCGAAACCATACAACATTAGTAATTTAGCCCAATATTTTTTAAACTTCTTTTCCATAGAAGCGATAGGAACTCTTAAAACCTCATGTGTCCTAAATTCACTAAAGAAAATAGTCATTCTTAAAAGTTTTCCTAACGCTACTAGTGACGTTGAGTAATATGTTACACTAAACTTTAAAGTAACTTCGTGAAATCTACCTAAAAAGTTATACAAAAGTTCGGCAATTTGCCAATCAATTTGGTCTATAAATCATGGTGCTAATTTTACACTAACATAGTTTGTTATAGTATCTTTATAGGGGATGCATTGTTCAAGCATTATATAAGTGGAGTTCCATCTTACGAGCATATCTAAGGCTAATGCTCTAAGATTTTGATTACATGCTTGTAGAAACCTAAACCAATCTTGTATTCTTTGATTACTACCTTGAATCCATACAATGTTATCTCTAATTCTTTTAATATGACCTGACATTGATTTTAAACCGGATTTTACTATTAAATTAATTACATGACATGCACAACGTTGGTGAAATATATCATTATTATCGAATAAACTTAACTCTTTTTAAAAAGTTCTATTACTTTAGTATTTACAGTAGCATTACTAATGTTATAACCATTACTCTATCCCTTAAACTATATTCATCAATGACAGATAAAATTATATTATTTATTAAATCGGTGGTATGTGATCCTAGAACACATTTAAAACCTAATATTCTCTTATCTAAATCAAAACCTTTAAGATAATGTCCGGTTATAGCTAAATAATCTTTGTTGGCAATGACATGCCAAATATATGCCATTAACTCAATGCAACCATTGTTGGGAATAATGTCCTAGAAGCATGAAATGTAAAAGGATATTTATTATTTATTTAATAAAAGAGTTTATTCATCGTTTTATGTGCATATATTTATGAATATTTTATGAATATCAAATAAAATTTCTTGATTATTTATGTAACCTTAAACATGGTATATAAGTGTTGTATACGAGAGGATAATGTTTAAGGATAATAATCAAAAGTAAATTGTTCCTAATGAATTTAATTAAAGTTCAGAATCTTTAATTAAAACATTATTAGTACATGTCATTCCCATTTAGAATGGAACGGTGTTATCCGCACTGTTAATATGGCGAGATATTGAATGAATGTATTTCGCATAATGAGATTATGTGGAACATGGATGCAAACACAATTTGAATTTCTAATAATTTCTGTTAAGCTTAGAAATTCTAATTGAGTCTACCGATAGTTATATATAAGATGATCTTAATCCTGAGTTCTTAACAAACTCCTATTTATGGATTTATGTCTTTTGATTTATTCGGTATGGATTCTGAGACCTTGAATCTTATTCCTTGTATTTTGGAGACATAATGAAATAGGTAGCTGAGAATGTTATTATACGAGATGGAATCCATTCCTTCTTGAGAAAGAAGCAGATAAATAATTCTCTTGAGTGTTGATTTGGTACTTGGATTAGTAAGAGCGCTCTGGTTCATGAATGTGTTTTATGAATCACTATCCATTAGAGAATCAATGGTACTCAAGGATAAAGATGTAATTAGAGAGGTTAATGAATTCTACCTGACTCTAATTATGAATTATTTATGGTGGATTGATCTATATGTAATGACTATATCAAATGGACACTTCGCAGTTTAGAAGTAATTAATGTCTATAATTTCGAGAGTCCAATTCCAAGTTTAAGTAGAGTAACTATTGGAATTAATAGAATTAATTAATTAATTAATTATTGAAGCTCGAGATTATAGATCCATTAGTCCTCGCGTCGTCCTTGTAATTCTACCAGACACAAAGGGCAAAATGGGAATTTTAGAATTACGAAATTCTAAAATTAAATACTCAAAAAATAATTAATTGAGAATTAATTATTATGTAAATAATATGATTATTTAAATTTGAATTTGAACATATCTAGATTTATCCATTTAAACTTATGTGATAAGTTGTTCAATTTAGAATTCAAATTAATTTAAGTTTGACTTAAATTCGAATTTGAATCTGAGTTAAAATTGGACTACTGGATAAAGGATAAAATCTCTTCCTTCCCTATCTACTATTGGCACCACATACAGGGATAAACCCTAGTGATATGGCCGGCCACCTTGTGGATAAAGGGAAGGGATTTTTTGTTTCAAATTCAAAATTGGAGATAAGGATTTGATTCTGTTTTGAAGTTTGACTCTACTCTTTAAATATGAGAAAGATAGAAAATTGTAAACACAATTTTTTGAAACATATTTTTTGCCCTAAGAGTTAGGTGGCCTGATTTCTCTAAGGAAAAAAGAGAGCAAAATATTTTTTAAATTTCACATCGTGCATGCGTTAGTGTTTGTGAAAATTCGAATGTTTAAGAAACCCGTTTTTGTCTCACGTGTGCCCACACACACATCTACGTGGAATCAAAGAATCAATGTGGAAGACTTTGGTATTCTAAACACAAAGCTTGGAGCAAGGACTGTTCATGGTCAAAGAATTCAAGTTATCATCCGAGTCGGCTTCCAGGTATTTTTTCAGTTGATTCTTGAACAATATAAATTAATATTATTAATTTATTCGTGCATAAATTAATATAATCTATAGAGTATCTCAGAAGTTTTATGAAAATTTTTGTTATACACGATCGCTTCTGCCGCCGAATTCGATTTGGTAAGCAACAACCACGAGTAGAGTTTAAAAGGTTGATTAATGCTTCATTTTCTTGTTTATATAATTTTAATGCATCTTTTCTAAGAGTAGTTCTTGAAAAAAAAATTATGCATTAGGATTATGTATAATTTTAATATAACGCTGCCAATTCTTTTGTTCGGTAAAATTAAGTGGCTGATCTAATGTGGTTACTAATCGTGTCATTTCCATACAATCGACTTACGGATCGTATTTCTAAGTGCTTAGATCGCCGGTTTGGCAGTCAAATGATAATTGTGTTTGGCGGAGATCGGGTTCGCCTCCTTGTTTTTAAAGACACTTTTTCAGAGTGTCTTCTCAAGTATATTGTGCTGTGAATAGTGTTATATTGTAATTTATCACCATAATATTTGCATTGAGCTATGTATTTAATGTTACCATGATTGTCGACCTCCTCGAATACATTGAAGTGCTTCCAAACTATTGAGGTGCGCTTGCATTTCTTCTTGGAACTTGCTACACTTGCACTAGCACTTGCATTTGCCTCTCCTCCATGCCCACCATCATTACGGCCACGAGGTCCACGACCTCTAATACATCTACCACGGCTCGGATTTGCAGTTTCCTCAGTAGCACTTTCTGGTGTTTGCAAGTCCTGCATTTGAAAAACATTAATAGGAAATTGCCCTTCTTCAATGTTGAATTGGGCATCAACGGAAATATTACCACCATAATTAGAAGAATCCATTATGAAAAATAAGAGAGATCAAGAACGCTTTAAGATAGATTAAGAGAGATTGAGAGAGGTTTCAGAGAGATTAAGAGAAATTCGAGAGAGATTAAGAGAGATTTGAGAGAGATTGAGAGAAATTAAGAGATGATGAGAGTTTTTTGGTGAGTAAAATAGTTGGGGGAGGGGGGATATTTATCGGAATTTTTGCCTTGAAAAATTTTTTTCCCCTAAAAAATTCAACTCTAAAGGTAACTTAAATTCAGCGGGTCGGGTCGGGCTTTGGGTTTCTCAGCAACGGTAAAAGAATAGAGCCATTGGAGTCGGGTAAAACGGGCAGCGGGTCAAGTCGGGCAGAAATAGCCGTTACATTCAAAACTTTAGACGTAAATCGGGCTAACGGTCAAAAAAATATTTAGATTAGGTTCGGATCAATAATAAGATTCAAAAAACTAGCCGTTTTTTTGGGTATGCGGGCAAAAATTCAAGCTTCGGGCATTTAGGTATTGTGGAAAAATTTTAAAAAAAAAAAAGCGCCCCCACCAATGGCGGGCTGCGAGGAATGTTTTTTTCTCGGGCTGCCTGAGCCCGAGCCTGGGAAATTTATGTGGACGGGCGGCGACAGGTGCTCGCCCGCCGAGCCTGAAAATTTTCAAGCTTCAGGCACGCCCAAAGTTCCATCACTATGTATAACTGTCAATGCTGAATAATATTGACTTAACTGTAGCCAACTTATCTTTAGAGAATTCATAAAGAATAGTAATCTTATGCAGCTTGGCAAGTCAGCAGTTTGGAAACCAGACAAAATGCTTAATAATATTGACTTAATTGTAGCCAATTTGTCCTTAAAAATTTCATAAAGAATAGTAATCTTATGCAGCTTGGTGAGTCAACATTTTGGAAACCTGACAAAGCATGATAAGGATAGATTAAATGGATTATGTGTAGTAGAACCCCGATAAGTACTTCACCGTAGAGTATTACTTTTGTAATTGTTAAGTTAGTTTTTTAACATTCAGATATTTAGAAATTCGTATTAAAAATTTACAAGATTCTGTATAAAAGTACTTTTATTATAAATTTAACTGTTAAAAAAATAATTTAACAATAAAAAAGTGCCCCACTGTTAGAGCACTTATTGTGATTCAACCTTAAAGAATCCTAAATTAAAGGGGCATGCTTACTGTTTTCTAAGCTTTTTCTACAATTCCACAAACAAGAAAAGAAACATAGCCATTTAAAAATAAAAATAAATAAATAAATAAAGGAAGGAAAAGAATCAAAGAGCCATCTTTTCCGCTTGAAATCAAATTTTGGCCCTAAAACATAATCCATAAAAAATAAAATTCTAAAATAGAAAACAAATTCTAAATTAAATAAAAGAAACAATCAATAAAAGAAAACCTGATTAAAGGATCAATTTCTACCACTAGACAATAGAATTATAGTAAATACACAATATTATCTCCAACTTCCTATTGAAACTATCAACTGTAGATAACAACAAGCTCTGCTATCTATATTTTTTCTTAATTTGTCGTTAAGCAAAATAAGTTGTTCGTTTAATCTATTTCCCTCAAATAATCTAGAACAGGCTCTCTAGATAACAATCACACAAGCTCATATCATTCAACTTTGGTAATGTTCCACATGCAATTATACGAAAGCTTGACAACAATCAATAATCACAATTGATACTAATGATTAAGAATTCAAGACAATTATGTATCAAGAATCATAATCGACCAATAGAAAATTCTCAAGTCCTAAATAGTTACGCAACCAATAAAAGAAAATATCCATGAACAATATTAATGGAAGAACATAAACAATTGCCTACACGGACTATCACTTTAATGTCGAGGTCTAGTAAATTCGGAAGGTATGATGTGGCGGGGTTACTCACGTGTAAATATTTTACTTGTTGGTGGTGGTTCCAATGTGGTCAAAGTACATAATGGGCCTTCGAAGTAGAGGATGATGATAAGACCTTCGACGATGGTGTGGTTCGCCTAGGCCCAAATTAGGTTGAACATGTGTTCTAGGACTCTCTTTGTTGCCAAAATCATGAAAATACTCCTGGAAGAATGTTAGAAAAGCTGAAAAATAATAATGAAGAGCTTATCACGGAGTTGATGGAGGAGTGACTCGAAAGGTGGATAAGGGTTTTGTCACGCCCCCAAAACGGGGTGGGTGACGTGGAGCTCGATTAGGGATTAATAAAGCAGATGCCCAACCGGGTCCCACACTTAGCTGCATTAAAATATAAATAAATTACATAATTCAGGAGCCTCTAACCCATTGGGCTCCACCCCACAGACATACAACATGCTCGTACATACATGTTCATGTAAATAATCATTACAATGACATCAACCACAGTCTAGTAAATCCAAATATTAATAAGTTTACTGAAATTTCTCAAATTCCTTACATTTGTTCAAGAGGATAACTCAATCCTCACTTGATCCAACAATAGCGATCTTGACTACACCGCACCGCTCCTCGAGTCTCTTGGGAGGGTTTACATTTAAAACATTGAAACATGAGCGAAAGGCCCAAAGGGATATAATTTAAAATACTTAAAATAAAAGAGTGCGTAAATGAATAAATAAATAAAATAAGACATTTAGTTCCGATGACCAGTAATGTTAGGAACCTCACATCCTTTTTGTCAAAGGAAATATAACAAAACTAATCAGATTACAGGGCTTGAAAAAGTAATTAGTACAAATTACTTACCTCACCAAGTGTCTCATCCTATCGGTCCGGTTTCGGGTTACGCCCGAATATGCACTACGCATCCAATCTAGGCTTACAACAATAAAATCTATTACTAGTTCACAAGATCTCTTATCTTAAGAAATCATCCATTTAATATTATGAAATAGTTCATATGACCCCACGAACTACTCAAGTCAAGGGCCCCATGATTTAAAACAAGCCATGAGGTTTCATGACTAAACAAGCTATGGATTCCAAGGATAGGACAAGCCAAGGAATTCCATAAACTAACAAGCCATGGTTTTTAAAACATTTTTCTTTCGCAAACCAATCCCTTTCTTTTAAAACATTTTCAAGGCCAAAATCCTTTTTGAAAACAGGCTCACAAAGAAGAGGGATAGAAATAGAAATCAAACTACCTAGGATAGAAATCTAGAATCTAAAAACGTTTAGGATCAATTTAATCAAACAATCTCACTTATATACCAAGATTTTCAATTAGGATGATCATTTTCAAATCACATGCTCCTAATCCTTTCATGAAGTCCCCAAATGTCTTTTGATTTTCCTCAAGCCCCTCTAAACTTTCCCTCGTGGGGACGGTGAATCTTATTCCTTGTATTTTGGAGACACCATAAAAAATGAAAACAAATCAAAACATTTATTCATGATCAGAGATAGAACCACAATCCTTCTTGGTCCCAAAAAGTCTAAAGAACCTAAGATAAATAATTCTTGAAAATGTTTTTGATTAGTTTTGAATCGATTTTCAATCATTCGGTGAATGTTTTTTTCTCTTGATTGAATCAACAAATCCATTTTCATGTTTGGGACTCAATGAGAGAAAGAGAGAGAATTAAAGGGTTTTAAATATCATTATTTATGGTGGAAAAAATAAAAGGATTAAAGATGATGTACTAATCAAAAAATCATCCCATTTTAAATACCTTGGAATTATTTAAACTTGAATGAAATTAATTATAATTTATCCTCCAATTCCAAGTTTAACACACATTGAACTAGGATGAATTAATCAAAACAATTAATTAATTAAAGTGTTTAATTAATTATTAATTTTATTGAAACTGATTATAGATCCATTAGTCTTCGTCCTTGTAATTCTACGGCCTCCCCTACAAAGGGCAAAATATCCTCCCCGTTTAGAATAACTTTTTTTCTAAAATTAAATACTCAAAAATAATTAATTGAGAATTCAATTATTATGTCCCTTGGTGATTATTTAAAAATTTGAACATATCTAGCATTTCACCATTTAAACTTATGTGATAAGTTGTTCAAACCTCAATTCAAATTAATTTTGAAGTTTGACTTAAACCATTGAGCTTTTGAATCCGGGTTCTAAATTGGACTCAAATCAAGATCTACCACCACCTCCATCTAGCATCGTCCTATGCATTCTTCTCGATAAACCCTGATATGGCTCCAATGCCCATCCATGGATAAATGGAAGCATTTTTGTTTCAAATTCAAAATTGGAGAATTTGATTCCTCTCCGGTGGCTTTGTTCTCTTTAAATATGAGGCAAGTTACGAATCGTAAACGTATTCATGAACATCTCTTTCATACCTCTCCACCAAGATTTCTCTCTTCAAGTCCCAACATCTTTTTAAATACCGGATGAATGGCGTTTGTCGAAATTGTGAGCTTCATGTAGAATCCTTTTCTTTACCTCACCCACCTTAGGAACAAATTTTCAAAATACAAGGCTCCATCCTCCCGGATTCTCCAATCCTCAAATTGTTCTCTATTCGGATCCGAATCCAAATTCCTTGGAGTGTGGATCCTGCCATTGATCTCGAAAATTTTTGTTGCACAAAAGAGAGAGGAGATCAATTATACACCATGTTATTATAATCCTCATGGTATAAAGATCATACTCACTCACTACTTGAAATCTTCTAATCCTCCAAAGCTAATGATGCGAGTCCCACGAGTTTTCAGAGAAGGGCATCAACCACCACATTAGCTTTTCGGGATGATCTTAAAAGGTCATAATCTTCCATGTACTCTAAAAGAATAATTTTAAGTTCTTTTCTTTCTTCTTAAACAAAATTTAAACTCTTATGATCGAGAAGACACGAAACCTTTGTTCCATAAAATAACATCTCCATATCTTGAGCAAATATTAAATTCCAAGTCATGGAATTAGTTAAACTCATATTCTTAAATCAGATTTGGCTACTAATGATCCATTGCATCAAGACACAACCAAGCCCAACCCCTTGTTTTTAAAGACACCTTAATGGCTCCTCAATTAATTCTTGTGAATCATTGCACTTGTTAATCTTACCTTTAATTCTTAAAAGGCATGTTCATTTCAACATCCCACTCGAATCGATTTCTTTCTTAGTCAACCTAGTCATCGAAAACTTGAAAAATCCTTTACAAAATGATAATACCCCATGAACACGAGAAAACTTGGATCTACGCCCACATTCTTGACCTTTTCCACTGTAACACAGTTTCAATCTTGGAAGGATCTACAGAAATTCCTTGTCCAGAAATCACATGGCTAAGGAACTTCACCTCTGTGAGCCAGAAGTCACACTTCTCCTTCTTCGCATACAACTGGTGTTCTCGAAGGGTCTGAAGGACAATTCTAAGGTGTTGCGCATGTTCTTCCCAAGTCTTCGAGTAGACCATTATGTCATCAATGAAGATGATCACGAACCGATCCAAGTACGGCCGGAAAACATGGTTCATTAGATCCATGAATGCAGCAGGGGTATTTGTCAACCCAAATGGCATCACCAGGAACTCGTGGTGTCCATATCGAGTCCAAAAAGTAGTCTTGAATATCCTCCTCCCTGATTTTTAATTGGTGGTACCCAGACCTCAAGTTAATCTTAGAGTAAAATTGTGATCCACCCAATTGATCGAACAATTCATCGATCCTCGGCAGTGGGTACTTGTTCTTCACAATTACCCTGTTCAATTGTCGGTAGTCGATGCAAAACCGAAGAGATCCGTCGTGCTTCTTCACAAATAGCACCGGTGCACCCCAAGGGGAAGTACTATTCGGATATATCCCTTCCTGGGAAACCTTCAAGTTGCGTTCTTAGTTCCTTCATTTCCGAGCCATCGGTATGGAGGAATGGAGATAGGCGCCGTTCGGAACCAAATCAATGCAGAATTCAATCTCACGATCCGGTGGTAAACGGGTAGATCCTCGGGCAATACATCGCAAACTCATCCACCATAAGATTCCCCGCACTATCTCCACTCACTTGATTCACCTTCTAAGGCAAGAAGGGAGGAAAACAGGCTAGATTCCTCCATCCCCCTAACATTTGTACTTCAATAATCGTTCTTCTAGGGCTGGGTTCATATCTTCACGATACGCGATCACCGCTTCGACTCGATCATCGGGACTCCTACAGTAGCAATCAACAATTTTTCCGTACCTTGACATCCATTCCGAGTACCACATCAAATAGGGTCATCGGAAGGATAATTAAATATGCTCTCAATCGCTCACCACCAATCGTGTTTTGACACGACTTACACACACTCATCACCTCCACACATCCCAGTGGGGAGTTTAAAGTCATCGGGACTTCTAAATTCTCACTCTTCAGTTTCAAAATCCGAACAAACAAACTTGATATGAACGAGTGTGTGGCACCTGTATCAAACAACACGTGAGCAAAAGAATGAGAGATTAGAATCATACTCTCAACCACCACATTCTTTGTCTCGACCTCCAGTACCCCCCTTGTAACCGTTAAGTATATGCTTGTCCCTATACTTTTCCCTTTCCTCTGTCACCAACATTAGGCGTGAGTGGGAGGCATATCTTGTTGTGGCGAAAGTGAAAAGGTCTCTTATAAATTTAGGCATTTAAAAAATCTTTAACAATAAGATAAGTCGTCCCACAGGAGGATATGGCATCTGTTGTTCAATATGGTGGCATGTCTTGTGGCCATGCTTCTTGGCTTGAAAGTGTCACTTTGGGCTTGTTGAACCGATGGCCGATTAAACACAATTCCTCCTAATATGGCCCAATAACAATGGTGACACCTAAGCCCGTAAGGAGCAAACAAAGAAAAAAAATCAAACCATCTTTTCCGCTTGAAATCAATTTCCCAACCATTTGTACTTGATTGCGGTTTCTTCTAAAACTCCGTTGTGGTCCAAATTCCTATTAAAACAAAACAATCTACCAAAAGACGGAGACTCGATTACTTCTTCTTCTTTACTTTGGCGATAGGCCAGGTTATCTGTTCCACCCTATTATCTCCAGCTACTAAGTCCCGGAAACTATCAAGTCTTAGAGCCACCAAGGGTCTCCTCACGAGTTCTTGAGGCCCCCCTCAAACTTAAGACATCTCATGTGTTTAGACGCACTAGAATGGCGCAAACCTCTAGGTCATTAAACCTAGCCTCATATTCCTTCACAAGACATGTCACCTTCTAGATAAAGTGACTTGAATTCCAATGCCTTTTCTTCCTGTAACTTGAGGGAAGTAATGATCATTGAACAACACCTCAAACTATTCCCAAGGTCATCCCTGCAACATCCATTCTCCTCTTCTCAAGTTCCACCAAGTGTTTGCTAATCCTTCCATCTTGTACAAAATAAATTCCACCCAACAATTCATCCGGGACTCCCATAGTACTCAAGTGCTTGACTATGGAGTCAATCTAGAACTTTAATTCTCCATCCTCCTCACTTTGTTAAACGAGGATGTGGGCGCTTGTCTCAATTCTCGAAATACCCTTTTTTGATCCTCGGCCCGGTCGCTCATTCCGATGCTCTAGTGGCCATGCCTTGAAAGGATGATGATACATGGCATCAAAGAACCCTTGGTTCGTTTGTTCCGGCCAGTGCCTAGTCTTCTAGGACTCGCCATTTCCTTCAAAATTGAAATAAAACTAGATTGTTCAGTGGATAACAGATGTCACACATGCATGTACAATCCCGGGGGTTCTTAACCTAGGGCTCTGAAACCACTCTGTTACGCCCCCCTAAATGGGGTGGGTGACGTGGAGCTTGATTAGGGATTAATAAAGCAGATCCCCAACCGCGTCCCACACTTAGCTGCATTAAAATATAAATAAATTACATAATTCAGGAGCCTCTGACACACAAGGCTCCACCCCACAGGACATACAGTATCGTACATACATGTTCATGTAAATAATCATTACAACAGACATCAACCACAGTCTAGTAAATCCAAATATTAATAAGTTTACAGAATTTCTCAAATTCCTTACATTTGTTCAAGAGGATAACTCAATCCTCACTTGATCCAACAGTAGCGATCTTCAACTACACCGCACCGCTCCTCGAGTCTCTTGGGAGGGGTTTACATTTAAAACATTGAAACATGAGCGAAAGGCCCAGTAGGATATAATTTAAAATACTTAAAATAAAAGAGCGCGTAAATGAATAAATAAATAAAATAAGACATTCAGTCTCAACAGAACAGGCGGAACCTCACATCCTTTTTCTCAAAGGAAATATGACAGAAACTAACCGTATTACAGGCTTCAGTAAGTAATTACTGCAAATTACTTACCTTACCAAGTGTCTCGCCTATCGGTCCGGTTTCGGGTTCTGTCCCCGAGGATGCACTCTCTGCATCCTATCTAGGTTTACAGCAATAGACTCTATTACCAGTTCACAAGATCTCTTATCTTAAGAAATCATCCATTTAACATTATGAAATCGTTCATATGACCCCACGAACTACTCAAGCCGCGGGCCCCATGACTGGGCAAGCCATGAGATTGCATGACTAAACAAGCTATGGATTCCAAGGACATGACAAGCCAAGGAATTCCATAAACTAACAAGCCATGGTTTTTAAAACATTTTTCTTTCGCAAACCAATCCCTTTCTTTAAAACATTTTCAAGGCCAAATCCTTTTTCAAAACAGGCTCACAAAGAAGAGGGATAGAAATCCTACCTCGCACAATCAAACCTGGGACTAGCGTTGCCTTTTCCGGCTTCCGCTTCCTCAAGCCCCTTCAGTCTGAATCCACAGCGAGCGCTGATATAAAACACCACTTTAGGATCAATCCTCAATCCTAAAGTAATACAATCTCACTTATATACCAAGATTTTCAATTAGTGTGCCCTAATCCATTTTCATGTTTCAAATTTCCATTACAAGGGTTTCAAATATCAAATCAAGGATTAAAGATGCTAATCCTTTCATCCCAAGTCCCCAAATGAAGCTAATTTGGGTTTTTCCCGAAAACAGGGGTCAAAACAACAATTTCAGGCCAAACGGGGTCAAACCTCGTGTACACCGGTCGACCGGTGACAGAGAAGTGCATCACCACCGGTCGGCGGTGGTGTGCATCCGGTCGACCGGATCGGTCGGCCGGTGGAGAATACCAGCCCGCGAAAAATCACGGAAATCAGTTCAAAATCCTGCAAATCCAGTCCCAATTCATAAAATCTCAAGGGACAACCACTAGATCCGGGTTCTAGGTCCTAAAACAAGTCCAAAGAACCTAAGATCTCCAATTTCTACTCTAGTTTTACTAGAAAATCATTAAAATCCGTTTTGAACCAAAAGTAAGTTTTGAATCCGAAAAAACTTGAAATCCAAGAGAGGTTCTTTCAGCAATCTTACCTTGAATCCTTCTCTTGATGTTGAAAACTCTTTGAAATCACTCTTTGGCTCAAAGCTCGTTCGATTTGGGACAAAAATGAAGAGAGAGAGAGAGAGAGAGAGAGAGAGAGAGAGAGAGAGAGAGAGAGAGTGTGTAACGGAAGTGAGAGTGAAGGAGAGAGAGAGAGCCGCACGGGAGAGAAAAGAAGAAGAGAGAGAACAGAAAAGAAAAAGAAAAATAAAAGAAAAGGAAAATAAAAGAAAATGATGTATAAAATATAACAGTCCAGAAATGCGCCCATACACACTTCTGGATTAAAATAAATTACTGTGAATAATTTAAATACCTTGGAATTATTTAAACTCAATTAATTAAATCAGATTAGGCACACTAATAATCTTAATTACCTTAATTAATCTCAATTAATTCTTCAGGGTGTCACAGGTTTTTGATGGAGAATGGCTCTAAAGGCAGTTTTTGGGTTGCTTTGGAGGCTTTGAGTATGTAGCTTGACTAGTGGATAAGGCATTGATGGAGAAAAGTGATACAGAGGAGTCTGATGAAAGAGCTCTAAACCCAGGTTGTTCCAGGAGTGTAAAGACCATTTGTAGCACTCCCTTAGATAGTGGATAAGAGTGATTTTGAGGTTGGAGGCTTGAATACTTTCGGGACAAAGAGGACCGCAAACATATATACATAAAGCTGGAAAGATGATATGGAATTCTAGTAGATTATAAAGAGTAATCTGAAAGATTAAAATAGGAGGTCGATGACTGATGTCGAAGTCAGAGACAACCTATCATTTTTTATTAAAAATAAAAAATATTCTGTTATGACCCCAAAATAGAGACTATGATTATTGGAGTTTAATTTAAAGATTAACTTAAATAAACTGGGTTAATTAATGAAAATCTATGAAAGTATATTAATACCAAAATATATTGCTATGGAGTCTTTCTTTTACAAATATTATCAAAATAGTCCATAAATTCAAACTTTACACAACTCTGAGACAATACCGACCAATACACTTTATATATAAATATACAGTGCATCACAGAATTTAAGAGCAAACTGCAAATTCAAAGCAGCATGAACCACTTCTAAGCTAGAGCTTTCAGTTCAAAGAGATTAACTTGCCACACTGCAAGTCAAGCTGCTGACTCTGGAGGGGAAGAACATTTTAATAGGCCTGTACATAAACCCCAACAACCTGCAAGCCCAACCCACTGCACCCCAACCTAAGGTGTTTGGGACGAGGTGTTTAGGACAGTTTGTGGGTTGCACCTATAATAACCCGCATACCCCAACCCAACTCGCACTAACATGCCCAATAAGGAGCCTATGAGTGTGGACTGATAAGGATGGTTGCTATTGTAGTGTTTGTTGGAAAAATAATGGCATCGAGTGCGCAGCGGAATTTAAAAAATTTTAATCAACGTCAAAGCCAAACAAGAACATGTTCATGATGCTATATAACATAAATACTAAAGATCTAAATCATACCTTTTGAGATTTCAGAAACAAAGACGTCTGGACAGATCAAAGCGTTCCAAACAAAGAACCGAAGAGCCTCAACCAACTGGTCTTCTTTGCTATTCTCGTTTCCACGATCGGTGTGCGAGTGGGCACACGTCGTTTAATCTCCTCTTGGTATTCTTAATCTCCTTCCAATCACAAGAGAGCCAAAGAAAATTGTTCTTGATAATTAAACAATTTTTCCTCTTGAATCTCTTATCAATAGCCTCAATAAGTCTCTCAAGTGATCTAATGAGTAATGAGACTTAATAGGCTATTTATCTTTGTTTAGGAAGTCACACTTCCGTAACAATTAGGTTTCCCAAAGATTTAATCGCACTTCAGTCGATTTTGCCACATCAAGACGCGTTACGCGTTACAACCGGCCGACCGGAGACGAGACGTTATAACTCACCGGTCGACCGGTCCTTCACAAACCGGTCTACCCATCGGTCGACCGACCGGTCGACCGGACTGGTCGACCTGTGACCGGGTCTACCCACCGGTCAACCCGTTCATGACCGATGAAAGTTGTTTTTCTAGTTTTTCAACATGGGAAACTTGCATAGAGCCTCGCTTTTGATTCAAGCAACCTAATAGAGAAATTGCCCGATCAAAACAAATCATATAATAGTCTTCCCATATTAAACAACTCTTAAAACAATAATTCAACCAATTTATCTAGAATTAATTTATCAATTAATTCACCCGATAAATCACTCATGAATTAACTTTGAACCTCTTTTTACGGAAATAACACAAGTTACCAATATGTAGGAAATACACCGTATCGTTATAGGAAATTAAGTGAGCTAGCAAAGGGACCCGATGGACATATATAAATCAAGCTCCTATAATCACAACGCTACTTGTAAACCAACAAGTCCGTCTCATGATTATAAAACTCTAGCGCTATTCCACTAAAAGCCTAGAGCTGCACTCTCGATTCATATAGCGTATTTACAAAGCTCTAATTAGCTCTAGTCCATGACTCAATATATTAGTATATCATCCCCATAGGATATCCATAATCGACTTGAGGTCAAGTTCGCTTTTACCTTCCCGATTACATTTATCTTATGTTCCATTATCAAACCATTGGAAAAATACTATTCATACTATTACAAACAAAGAAACCATTAGATAACACAGAGTAGTCTAATAGCCGAGCGCTCGTATTTTCCAATCCAATCGATAATGCATAAGAGGATATCATTGACTCTTTATAGGAGCTATGGATTCCACTATCTATGAATAACGAATCTACGATACACGAGTCATACCCCCAATGTACCGCAAGCGTACCTTTACATAATGTCGATGTCTCCCTTTAGTACATCAAAGGATACAAGTCAAGTATACGGGTTCATCATCCATCTCGGGATTAAGATGACAACATATAATTAAGTCAAAAGTGAATTGTTTTATTCAAACAGAATTATTAATTAAAACAATTCATCTTTGGTCCGATCCAATATAGATTTCACCATTAGAAACTATATCAATGTCTCTACCCATGGAGTCCCACCTCCGACGACCAAGACAAGCCGTCTCCGTTAGGAAGTAGACAACATAACAATCTTAACATGAATAAAGCGCCCAACTTTATTCCCTCGATTGTGGATCATAAGATTTAGACTATCATCTTTAGATTCTTGTCTTCCGTGATGTTCTTCACATTACATGCATGATCTAAAGATTTAGAATGACAGCCTCGGACTTTTTGTTTGCTTATCATACATTCAACTATTATGAACATAAAGAGGACAATACATAGATATATGAAATAAACAAATCTTTATTAATAGTCAAAATGTCTCAAGAAAATTGTTACATTTATTCCTAAGGGCATAAACGCTAACAATCTCCCACTTGCACTTAAGTGAGTAAATGTGACATGCTACGCATCCCCATAGCCTCGACATGCTTCTCAAGACCTTAGCCGGGGGCCTTCGTGAACAGGTCACCCATATTGTCCTCTCGACGCGATTTTGCATATTTCCACATGCCCTTCTTCAATAAAGCTTCTTATCACATGATACTTCCTGTCTATGTGCTTACTCATTTTCCGATATCTTGGTTCTTTGGTGTTAGCTATTGCCGCATCGTTATCACAAAGATAGTCTCAATGGCTTATCCACACCAGAACAACTTCAAGATCCATCAAAAATTTGCGAGCCACACCGCTTCTTTTGAAGCATCACTAGTTGCCACATACTCGACTTCCATCGTTGAGTCGGAATGCAAGTTTGCTTGACACTCCTCCAAACGATGTAACCGCCCTCCCGTAGTAAAGACAAACCCGAAGTCGATTTCCTAGAATCCAAACAAGATTGAAAATCAATCAGATATCCTAGAGGTGTTAAATCCTCCCGAATATACCAAAGATATAATTTCTAGTTCTCCTCAAGATACTTGAATATATGCTTGACCGCAACCCAAAGGGTTAGGTCCTGGATTCGATCGAACAACTTACAATCCCAACCGCATGGCAAATGTCCGGTCGAGTACAAAGCATTGCATACATGAGGCTCCCGATCGCAAGCATAAGGCACCTTCGCCATGTATTCTCTTTCTTCGATGTCTTGGGACAATCACTCGAAAAATAGTAATTCCAGCCCTAGATGGTTGCCCACCTTTCTTGGATTTCTCGCATTGCATACTTCTAGAGAATTTTATCTATGTATGAAGCCTGAGAGAGAGCTATCATTTTGTTCTTTCGATCTCTTAAGATTCGAATGCCTAGAACATAATTAGCTTCTCCTAAGTCCTTCATGTCAAACTGTTTGGTAAGCCAAACTTTGACTGATGATAAAGCCCCTACATCATTGCCAATAAGTAGAATATCATCAACATATAACAGTAGAAAAACCACTTTCCCATCTTGAATATGTTTATAAACACAAGGTTCATCCATATTCTGTTGGAATCCAAAAGTCTTGACCACTTGGTCAAATCTTTTGTTCCAAGAACGGAAAGCTTGTTTTAATCCATAAATGGATTTCAACAACTTGCAAACTTTTCCCTCTTGACCCTTAGCCCCAAAGCCTTCTGGTTGTACCATGTAGATACTCTCCTCAAGATGGCCGCTCAAGAACGCCGCTGTCTTGACATCCATTTGCCGATCTCGTAGTCGAGCAAACTAAGAGAATGCGGATGGACTTAAGCATGGCTACAAAGAAAAGGTTTCCTCGTAGTCGATTCCTTCTTTTTGCGTGTATCCCTTAGCTACCAGTCTAGCCTTATAGGTTTCGACATTTCCTTCGCATTTCTCTTTCTCTTGTAGACCCATTTACACCCAATGGGCTTAATCCCATCGGGAAGATCTACAAGTTCCCGACTAGATTAAAATCCATAGATTTCATCTCGAACTTTCATGGCTTCTGTCCCGAGATTTGCATCAACATCCTCCATAGCTTCTTTGTAAGTATAAGGATCTCTGTCATGTTCCGTAGATTACGCCAAAAAGGTTTCCCATTAGCCATGAATCTCTCGGGTTCATGTCTCGATCCTCCCACTACCGAAGCCCTTAGTCTTGTTGGGTTTCCTCTTCTACTCTGATTGGATCGGTTTCAAAGGAACAGTTGGTATGACTAAGTCACTCGACATTTCCTCAAGCACTATTTTGCTCACGAGGCTTAAAGTCGTTCATGTAACTTTCCTCAAGGAATGTTGCATTCGTTGAAACCACGACTTTATTTTTCTTGGGATTATAGAAATAACCCCTTTCGTCCCTCTTGGATAACCTACAAAAATGCATACTTCTGAACGTGCTTCCAACTTGTTCGCTTCCTTGTCCGGGACATGTGCGGGACACCCCATATCTGAATATGGTTCAAGGATGTCTTCCTACCCGTCCACAACTCGTGAGGAGTTTTAGGAACCGACTTTGTTGACACGTTGTTCGAGAAGATAACATGCGGTTTGTAAAGCATATCCCCGTAAAGATATAGGCAATGTCGAATAACTCATCATGGACCGTACCATGTCCAACAAGGTTTTATTTCTTCTCTCGGCTACACCATTACTGCTGGGAGTGCCAGGTGCGATTAAATGGGATAGAATCCCATTCTCTAATAAGTATCCGGTGAACTCATCGTATTCTCCACCTCGATCGGATCGAAGTGCCTTTATGGGTTTACCCAGTTGCTTTTCCACTTCAAAGAAACTCCCCAGAACTTATCAAAAGTTTCGCTTTTGTGATGCAATAGGTACACATAACCATATCTTGAGTAATCACAATAAAAGTGACGTAATACTCATACCCTCCTCTTGCCTTGATGTTCATGGGACCACAAACATCACTATGCACAAGTTCAAGAACACCTTCTCTATTGCCTTTAGACCCAAATGGTCTTTTTGGTCATTTTGCCCTCCAAACAAGATTCACATTGGGGTAAGGACTCAACCTTTAAAGAACTTAAAGGTCCATCTTTTACCAACCTCTCAGATCCTGTTAAGGCTAATGTGACCAAGTCGCAAATGCCAAAGATATGTCTCATTAGAGTGAGAAGTTTTAAGCCTTTTAGAGTTATTAACAACTTCAAAAGTTTAGCAAGAGTCCATCTTTGGTTTGATAAAATGTAGATTATTTTGCATCCATCCATCACGGATAAAAGACTTGTTTTAAAAATCACAACTTTATTATTAAAAAAAGAAACCAATAAGAATCTTTAAATAAACAAGCAACAAAATAAGATTCCTCTTAAACCGAGGAACATAAAAACAGTCTCAAAAAATAAACTCCTATAACTATCAAAATAAAGATGGACGTCTCCCATTGCTTCACCAACACTAGTGTTCCATCGCCCATCCTCAACGTGAAGCTTTCATTTAGAAGACTTCTCGCTTGCTTGAACCCCGCAGAGAAACACATACATGATTAGTTGCTCCAGAATCTATGACCCGCTTGTCACTTTGGATTCCTCAACTAGACATGCTTCCACAATCAAAAGATCACACTCACCTCCTTTGCCTTTAACGGCTAGGTAGTCTTTGCAATTCTTCTTCATGTGCCCCACCTTCCCATAATGAAAGCATTTAAGCTTGTTCGGGTTCCTCTTCTTCTTGTTCTTGCGCTTGTTTGGCGGAATCAAGAACTCTCCTTCTTAGCTACTTGCTTCTTCTTTCCATTCCCCAAGGGGGTTTGGAAGAAGATGCCTCAAATTAAGTTGGCTTCCACAATAGTCGACCCCTTGATCATCCGCTCGAACTTTTGGAGTTCTTGCATCAACTCTGTCAAGGTTATATTCTGCCTAGCGCTCAAATTGAACGCGTTGCCCTAAACGGAATATACTCCTTCGACAAAGTCTCAAAGATCATGGTCAATTGAGACTCAAATCGATGTCGGCCCCATTGGTCAACTTCAGCCAAATAGCCCATTACCTTCAAAGATATGTTCCTTTATGGAAGACCCATTTTCTTTAATGAGGTTGCTAAGGGCTTCCCCGACGTTTTTCAAGGCTTGGCCACCAAACATGTCCTCAAGATTATCCATAATCGGCCTGCGATTATGTAATCTTCATGTTGTGCTTGTAGCACATGGACATGCTCGCCATCATATAACAAAGAGCCATATCGAAAGTCCTTCCAATGTTGATACGCTACGAAAACCCTCATTAGGAGCATCAACAGTGGCTCCGGAGGACAAGGTGTGTTCAAGACGAAATTTAGTTTCTCAAAGGTTAGGACGATCTTTAGGTTCCTTTTCCAATCGGTAAAATTCTCGCTGAAAGTTGTGTTTATTAAGTATCGATGATAATGCGCTAGAAGACATTTTGATCTACAATAAACATTCATATATCTAGTATAAGCAAACTTGCATAAACATTTAGTAATCAAACATATATACATGTTATAATGCAACAAATATGTTTGTGTGTCAAAACCTTGAAAAAATCACAACCTTACAAACGATAATTCCCAACTCAAAATTTTGTAAGTCTCCTAGGGAGATCATGTAAAATTTAATTGGGAACACGGATCCCCTCCGATCAATATATACCATCCGGATCAATCTCTGTCTAGCATATATTGATAATCGTTTTTCTTTTTTAATTAATTTAATTATCGAGCTCCTAGGGAGATTAATAATTAAATTAATCTTGAGTGTATAACCATCATTTCAACTATTTGATCCATATATTACAATTGTCACCTAGGGGTGTACAACCATAAAATATGCTCAAATAAATTATCCTCTCGGAGATCCACACCGGTACATAATGAATCCCTTCCTAGGGGTCGGTATCACCATGTGTTACCTGCGGACCAACGATGGAGGCCATGGGTCTTTTCTTTAAAAAACCCTCACCCACTCAATATTTTGGAGAACAAGGTTTTATGTTAAGAAATATGCATGAACAATTTTAATGAGCGGCACTCCCTATTCTATATGACATGTTATCACATATATAGCAAATCATATTATATGCAATCATACAAAGCAATTAAGCTAGGCAACAAGCATAATAATAATAATAACAACTAACATTATGGTTCCATCCTAGAGAAAAGAAAGAAATTAAAGATTACAAAGAATAATCAAACATATATCGATTTTTCATCTTGAATCTTCCCCGTTGTCCTTGAATTCTTTATCACAATCTAATTCCGGTTATCATAAAATTATTTTTCATGTTTTCTTGAAAAAAAAATCTCAAAAATCGCAAAAATCGTGATAAAATCCGTTAGGTCCGGTCGACCGGAGACACCAATACTCTACCGGTCGACCATTTACACTAACCGGTCGAAAACTTGAAATCCCGTATGAAACGAAACCAGATTTTCGAAAATCAAAGCGAAATTTATTCAAAAACACACAAAACAATTTTATAAACCAAGGAAAAATTAGATACCTTCATCTCCTTCATCTTGAAAATCCATCTTCAATCTCCTCCAAGAATTTTACATAAAAATTCCTATACCGCTTTTCCGTTTACAAAATTTCTACTAGAGAAAATAAAATAAACCCTAACGGCGATGATAGGCCGCATATCTAATTACATTGCAAAGAACAAATTCCTATACAACCATTCTAAACTCTAAGGAACCATAACCGGTAAAAATTAAATAATAAATAATCATTGACAATTCATAAGTGAAAACCAATAATAATTATTTAATCATTCATTCACCATATATTCATGACAACAACATAATATAGAAACCCTAGAGTGCCATCTCTAAAATATCAATTCAAGCATAAAAGAGATATTTTTAGATCACAAATCTATGTACATAGCATAATCATGAACAAATAACCATGGCTCGATACCAATTGTTGGAAAAATAATGGCATCGAAAAGCGATGGAATTTAAAAATTTTAATCAACGTCAAAAGCCAAACAAGAACATGTTCATGATGCTATATAACATAAATACTAAAGATCTAAATCATACCTTTTGAGATTTCAGAAACAAAGACGTCCGATGATCAAAGCGTTCCAAATAGCAACCGGAAGAGCCTCAACCAATCTTCTTTGCTATTCTCGTTTCCACGATCGGTGTGCGGTGGGCACACGTCGTTTAATCTCCTCTTGGTATTCTTAATCTCCTTCCAATCACAAGAGAGCCAAAGAAAATTGTTCTTGATAATTAAACAATTTTTCCTCTTGAATCTCTTTATCAATAGCCTCCAATAAGTCTCTCAAGTGATCTAATGAGTAATGAGACTTAATAGGCTATTTATACTTTTTGGAAGTCACACTTCCGTAACAATTAGGTTTCCCAAAGATTTAATCGCACTTTCGAGTTGATTTTGCCACATCAAGACGCGTTACAGCGTTAAACCGGGTCGACGGAGACAGAGACATTATAACTCACCGGTCGACCGGTCCTTCACAAACCGGTCTACCCACCGGACTGTGACCGGACCGGTCTACCCACCGGGTTAACCTGTTTTTGAAAGTTGTTTTTCTAGTTTTTCAACATGGGAAACTTGCATAGAGCCTCGCTTTTGATTCAAGCAACCCAATAGAGAAATTGCCCGATCAAAAAAAATCATATAATAGTCTTCCCATATTAAACAACTCTTAAAACAATAATTCAACCAATTTATCTAGAATTAATTTATCAATTAATTCACCCGATAAATCACTCATGAATTAACTTTGAACCTCTTTTTACGGAAATAACACAAGTTACCAATATGTAGGAAATACACCGTATCGTTATAGGAAATTAAGTGAGCTAGCAAAGGGACCCGATGGACATATATAAATCAAGCTCCTATAATCACAACGCTACTTGTAAACCAACAAGTCCGTCTCATGATTATAAAACTCTAGCGCTATTCCACTAAAAGCCTAGAGTTTACTCTCGATTCATATAAGCGTATTTACAAAGCTCTAATTAGCTCTAGTCCATGACTCAATATATTAGTATATCATCCCCATAGGATATCCATAATCGACTTGAGGTCAAGTTCTGTTTTACCTTCCCCGATTACATTTATCTTATGTTCCATTATCAAACCATTGGAAAAATACTATTCATACTATTACAAACAAAGAAACCATTAGATAACACGTAGTAGTCTAATAGCCGAGCGCGTATTTTCCAATCCACCGATAATGCATAAGAGGATATCATTGACTCTTTATAGGAGCTATGGATTCCACTATCTATGAATAACGAATCTACGCATACACGAAATATACCCCCAATGTACCGCAAGCGTGCCTTTACATAATGTCGATGTCTCCCTTTAGTACATCAAAGGATACAAGTCAAGTATACGGGTTCATCATCCATCTCGGGATTAAGATGACAACATATAATTCAAAAGTGAATTGTTTTATTCAAACAGAATTATTAATTAAAACAATTCATCTTTGGTCCGATCCAATATAGATTTCACCATTAGAAACTATATCAATGTCTCTACCCATGGAGTCCCACCTCCGACGACCAAGACAAGCCGTCTCCGTTAGGAAGTAGACAACATAACAATCTTAACATGAATAAAGCGCCCAACTTTATTCCCTCGATTGTGGATCATAAGATTTAGACTATCATCTTTAGATTCTTGTCTTCCGGATGTTCTTCACATTACATGCATGATCTAAAGATTTAGAATGATGTCTCGAGACTTTTTGTTTGCTTATCATACATTCAACTATTATGAACATAAAGAGGACAATACATAGATATATGAAATAAACAAATCTTTATTAATAGTCAAAATGTCTCGAAGAAAATTGTTACATTTATTCCTAAGGGCATAAACGCTAACAGTGTTTGCATTGGAAAATGTTTGGCCCAAGGTGTTTGGGACAGTTTGTGGATTGCGTCTATAATAACCCACATACCCTAACCCAACCCGCACTAACATGCCTGAGAAAGAGCCTATGAGTGTGGACTGATAAGGATGGTTGCTGTTGCAGTGTTTGCATTGGATGGATTTGAATTAAGCCTCTAATTTATATTTGCTTTATGTTTGATGTTGGATGGACTATTTTACTTCATGTTTAATGTTGTATTGAACTTTGAATTGCTATCTATTTGATGATGGACTAATCAATATTATTTCTTATTGATGATGAGCTTTGGATGTTAGAGTTATGTTTGATTGTCAATATTATTTCTATTTGATGATCAGTATTATTTGATGATGAGCTTTGAATGTTGGAGTTATGATATCTATTTAATGATAAACTTTGAATATTGGATTGAACTTTGATTCTTTAAATGATGAACCCGACCACCCAACCCATCTCGCCCCAACTCATCCCAAACATTCTTGGGTTGTAAAATTTTTCTAATATCGTTGGGACCAAATATGTGCAACCCACACCCTTTGGAGCGGGGCAAGAAAAACCCCTACCCCGCACCAACCCAACCTATGTACAACCCTACATTTAAAAAAAAGGGTGGGCCAAATGCTTAGTAGGAAGGAAATAGGGTACGACAATAAAATAAGAATAGAGACGATAATTACAGTAATTGAAATACCGATTTAAAACCATGGCACATGTAAGAGAAATCAGATCAAACCTGTAAGTCTTAGCAGATACCATCAAATGCAGAATGGGATTGATGATCAAGTATCTCAAAACTCTTTTGAGAATACCATATTGTTCTCAAATTTGTTTCAAAAGTGATAAGACATCTATTGCCCAAATTGTCCACAAAGCAAGGTATTTATATTCCTGTTCAAACTCTAGAACACCTAAGTAATCAAGAAAATAGAAGAAATGTCAACATCATACGCCGGTAGTTTGAAATGCTCTTTCAAAGTATTGATACATCATATAGTGCAAGTGCAAAGCCAAATCACCACCCACGCCGCGGAGTGGCCCGTACGGGTTTCGAGATTTGCCCCTAGGATATGATCTCCATATCCCGATCTTTGTGCCCATCATGCTTAGTTAATGAATCAACTATCTAAACGCTCACGTGGACAGTGTTTATAAACTTACATATATCGTGCTCGAATTATTTTAACTCAAGACTAAATCTTTTTTTAAAATTCACTTCTAAAAACCATGATTCACGAAAGGTTAGGTCTCTAGATGGTTTCTATATAAATGATCACTACGCATATATTTACATATTCTTTTTTGAAAATCGTTTAAAAATCTCAACATTGGTGAAACTAGCCTTTCACCGACAAATAAAAATCCATGAAGTTTGTCCGAAAAGAGAGAGAAATGCAAAATCATGCTCACATGTAGTCAAAACTCAAGAAATATGGAAAATTTTGACTAAAAAGTCAAATTTCCAAAAGATTTGGGCGGAAACAAGTGTCACCGGTCGACCAATGCAGTGGAGTACAACTCCACCAGTCAACCGGTTGAGCCTAATTCGGACGCCCGCACCGGGCGACCGGTGCTGTTCTTCATATATGAGCAGCTCGACAATTTTGTGAGGAAAAATACCAAAAACCTAAACTTTTTGGGTTCAATTTCAAAATAACTCATGGAAAACCACTCTAGACAATTTCTAAACACCAAATTATGGTTATAATATTTCACCTCAAATCAAGGTCAAAACCATTAACCATCAAGAAAATTAAATTCTAGAACTCCATCCTCTAGATTTCAGAAATTCACAAATTCAAGAGGAATTCCATGATCTCAAGGGTTATTCATCAATATCCTTTCATCAACCTTAACTTTAAACATAAACAAGCGAGAGAAATTCAAATTTAAATCAAAGAGGAAAACAACAGAAAGAAAATCCTACCTAAAAAATAGAAGTTCATTCCTCAAATTTCTTTAGGGCTTTGCATCTCGACGTCATCCTCAACGTTTTGAAGTGGGTGGTGTCAACCACCACCACCGGAATAGCGGCTAATGGCGTGGACGGCGGCGGAGCTCCGGTGAGCTATCGGGCATGACAAATTTCAATATTCAATATTGGTGTCATCTTATTCTCCTCTTCATTGTGAGCTTATAGAAACAAGAATCTCTCAATTCCGATTAAGAATGAGTGAGTTATTGAATTTTGAAAGAAAATTTCCCTTGCAAGGAGAGGGAGAGAAAGTTCGGCTAGGGAGAGAGTGCACGAGAGAGAAAAGAAGAGAAAGAAGATAAATATTAGGAGGAGAGAGAGAAAAGAAAAGAAAGAAAGAGAAAAGAGAAAGAAAAAATAGGATTGGACTTTCGGTTCAAATATGATGAATAGACTTTAAAGCCCAATCTAAAAAGATATGAAATTACCCACTATTTTTGTTCTAAAAAGTTAATTACTGACACCTCAAACTGATTGAGAGATTAAAGTGTCAATTTTTTTAAAAATAAATATTTTAAAAGAGAAAAGTCCTTTATGTAATAATCATAACGGATAATCTTTCACTAATCTCATATTAATTAACACTAATAATTAGATTAAATTAATTAATCTCAATTAATTTGACCGGGTGTAACATAATCTGGCAAAATGTGATACATAATCACAGATTGTGACCTCTTGCTAGCTCCAGAGATCAGTATCGAAGTTGGATACAACATCTCATATTTTGATTGAAAATAGAAAAATAATTTGACATATTACTTTTCATAATATGCTAGATTATGGTTGGCGACTAGTGATTAACAACTGAGTCAGAAACAACTTCTATTCTTTGGTTAATAAAAAAAATAAAAAATATAATCTTTCGTAATCTACTAGATTATGGCCAGTGATATGCAACCGAACATCAGAGTCGGAGACAACCAACAACCTTTTTGTGAAAATATAAAAATAATTATGTAGGTTATGAAACATAATTTGCCTGTTATGGCCAGTAATCGGTGACTGAACGGTGAAGTCGAAGACAACTTATTATTTTTTTTGGTAAAAAAAAAAATAATCTAATAAATTATGAAACATGATCTGACTTATTATGGCTAGCACCAACAATTGATGCCAGAGCCGGAATAACATTTTTTTTTTTGTTAAAAATATTAAAATGATCTAACAGAGTATGAAACATAATTTAACAAACTGACAACCGGCACTGAAGCTGGACACAACATGTCCTTTTTTCTTGAAAAGGAAAAAAATAATATGACAACTTATGACCAGCAGTTAAAGATTGGATGCCAGCGACACTGGCAACTAAAGATATCGTACACGGTTCATTTTTGCATCTATTCTATCATGGGGTATCTACACACTAAAAAAAAACAGAGAAATGTATAGTAGAGAAGACTGTTTTCTTTCACTGATAAAAATTTGTTACTTAAAAAAAGAAAAAGAGTTTTTTTAACAGGAATAGAAAAATAATCTACGGTAATTTTCTATTTTTAATCATCAAATTTATATTAAAATATTGACTGTTTTACATATTTTTTTAATTTAATATAATTTTCACCTATCTAATAATCATCAACTGACTCTATTAACCTACGAAGTTTCCAAAAGAAAATGGGTTAACCAAAATCTCATTAAATAATGGGTTAATTGACAAAAATGCATTCCACATAGCCTTTATTTACGAATAAACCAACACTTTTCACTGGCAACAGCCGGTACAATCTTAGTCCTCTCCCAGATGGCCTTCAGCGAGATCTGACGTCCTCAGCACACGTGTAATGGGCTGCAATTTGGCACCAACCACAACCGGATGCCTGGAGACGTTCTGAAACGGCCGACGGACGTTAGCCTTGCCCAAAATAAGCATTCGTGATCTAAAAACTGAACCTCGTCTTATTTTTTTGGTTTGTTTTTCATTTTGCGGTTCAATCAATTCGTTTTAAGAGAAAAAATTGCTGTCTAAACATTTAAACACGACATCATCAAATCATCTTGCACACTCATTGAAATAAAAAAGGCGTTATCATAGGGGAAAACTGCAAAGTACATCTTCCATTTTCACATCAGACACTTTCTTCAAAAGAAAATCCAACAAAAAAACAAAACAAATGAAAGATTGATTAAGAAAGTCTTTTTTTCAATATTTGGAAAAAGAAATCTTTTTTAATTGATGCTTAACACAAAGAGGTTGCTTTAACTTACTATAGCAAATTATATAACTGTCACATCATTAATTAAAAATAAAATAAGTATTTTTTTCTATAATTTAACCGATATCCCCCAAACATTACTGTTACACCATGGTCGAGGAGTCACCACTCTCGCGGACGATAGGCGCCGAGGACTCCCTGTGGGGAATCGGTTGCTGGCGTCAAGGGAGAGGCCGTAACAAGATGCCCTTGGTGTCTAGAGGTCGTACAGCGAAGGGAGGCATCGAGGAGGGAACCTCGACGTCTGATGACCAAGGCGTCGAGAAATCTCACTAAGTCAATTTGTCAAGGGTCTTGTCAACTCGAAGAGGGAAGTATTGATCCGACCGCTACTGCAGAAGTCAAGAAATCAGGTGGCAGATAGGAATGATCAACCGCCTTTTCCGGAGCAGTCATCATAAAAACTCACCTACCCTCACGTGAATTGAGGAAAGAAGATGGCTTCCTCCTTGGGAACAGGGAATACATAGTCACATGTAAAAGCCTATAAATAGAGCCAAGAAAACCCAAAAGAGGGTTAGACACTCTCTCATTATCAGGAGAAAAACTTGTAAACACCTAAAAATTAGTGCATATACAAGTGGATTAGGCACATAATTATTGCCAAACCACTATAAAACTATTGTCTCATTTACATTATTTTTCGGCTTTATCCTTGATTCAATTATTAGTGCAACCGTGAGTGTTTCTGGAGAGGTAATTACGAGTTGTCGAAAAAACACCGTCAACAATTGGTGCTAGAAGGAGGGCTTGATCCCATAAATTTAACCTAGTTTTGAACCAAAAGAAATGGTAATCATGCCTCCCAAGAATACTCGCTTGCTGTCGGCTAACCCGAGAAGCCAGGCGACCCAGAATGTCACCGCTGCAGGGACATCAACGGATCCGCTCCCACCGACCGCCGCGAATCCCCCAGACCATATCGACCAGCTCCAAAAGCAGGTCGAAACGCTGGCCGCAGCCATGGAAAGAATGGCTACGGCCCTAGCTGGGCGGGATCAAGGGCAAAACCCAATGCCACCGCTGGAGGATGCGTCGATGAACCCGGTGAATGCCGTTGTTGGGGGCCAAAGAATTGGCAGCTGACGTGGTGACACCGAGGAAGTCGGTGACAGTCGAGCGAATGATCCACGCCCATCAAAGTCGAATAGGTCTGTGGGAAGCAGACAACGCGCATCACGGAGAAGAGCGCTGAAAAAGGTTGCGGCGCCAGCTGTGGATAACAAAGATGCTCCACCTCGACCGCAACAGGATGCGCATAGGAGGAACGCCGTCCCCGTGGAATCCACGTCGGTTCACGGTGGAGACCTGAGGGCGAGGCTCGACGCCCGACGCGGGAAGGCCGCGCAGCTGCCGAGAGAGGAGGAGCTCGCAGCAGACAATAAAGCTATGGCCGAGAAGATAGCTAGATTGGAGAAGCAAATTGGGAGTCGGTTAAACAACTTTGAACATGTTGTGGGGAAGGTCGCTGAGGCGGTTAACGTTGACGCCAAGATGTACACATCTCACGACTACTCGCTCACAAAAAATATCATCCGGATGCCACTTCCCGACAAGTACAAGTCACCTCCCATTCCGCTATATGACGGAAGGAGTGACCCGGAAGAACACTTGGAGGTGTACACAAGACACATGGTCCTGCATGGATACCCCGAGGAAGTCATGTGCCGGGCATTCAGGAATCACCTTTCTAATTCCTCTAGGAAATGGTTCAGATCCTGAAACCAAACTCCATCACCAGCTAGGATGATCTGAAGAATGCCTTTTTGACTCAATTCATAGGTGTCAAGAAATACATCCCGCCAAAGTAAAACCTCTCGAGGGTATACGAGGGACCTAATGAGTCCTTGAAGGACTGGATAGCCCGGTTTGGGGAGCAAGTCACCACCACCGAGGGAATCTCATATGAGGTGGCTTTGATGGGGGCTCTATCAAGCATGAAGAAGGACATCCCCTAAAGCACAAACCTCGACCGGAAGACCGCCCCACACCTATTAGGAATTCCTGACCAGGGCGTAGGGTTCATTAACGCCGAGGAGGCGAAGAAGGCCCTGAAGAGCAAGGCGGCAACCCCAGCCAAGAAGGAGGTAGGGCATGCGAGCAGTCAGAATAACGGCCAGAAGCGCCGAGGTCCCCTTCAGGGGCAAGCCGAGCAAAGGTACAACCCGGCTTCGAGCAATAGGGGCGGCAATGCTTAGACGAGCCAAGGGAAAACAAGCGGCCAAAGTCGCAGCGGTACGACGCCTACACCCCCTAACTATGGGGATCGAGGACGTCTACCACGAGATTAGTCATCTCCAAGTTCTACGTTCGACCACCACCTCTAAAGTCCGACCCGACACGAAGAAATCAGAACAAATACTGCCGATTCCACGGCGAGAGTGGTCACACCACGGCCGAGTTCTATGACCTAAGAGATGAGGTCGAGAGGTTGATCCAAGAGGGGAGGCTCAACGAATACCGAGCCAATCGTCGGAACAACAACAGGCGCAACAACGGCCGACGGATGAGCAAGGCGATAACCCGCCTGAACCTATTGGCATTATAAGAACAATCTTCGTGGGACCATACCTCGGCGGTACCTCTCGACGCACGCACAGAAGGAGTACGCTTGAGAGGCGAAAGAGAAGTTCAGCCAGAGGATCATGAACGTTTATGGACGCGAGGCTAAGGTCGCGCGATATGGGGACGCCGAGATCACTTTCTCGGAGGCCGACGCAAGGGGGTACATTTCTCCCAGAGCGACGCCTTGGTTGTTGAGGCCATGATCAGTAACCATACGGTTTGCCGTATCCTGGTCGACAATGGCAGTTTTGTGGACATCTTGTACGCGAACTGCCTCGACAAGATGGGGATTCCCCGCTCAAGGTCAGAACAAAGCTGTCCAACCTTTGGCGCCATCGGTTTCCATTGGAGACAACGTCACAAATGTTCCCCGGTAGTGAAAGGAGGCGACCAATACAACGCGGTCATAGGAGGCCCGATGTTGAGGGCCTTGTGGGCAGTAACATCCATCTACCACCAGGTGATGAAGTTCCCTACACCCAATGGAATCGACAAGGCCAGAGGAAACCAGTACGAGTCGAGGCTCACATACTCGGAGATTGTCCGCCACTACGCCGAGCTGACACAGGTACGGAGAGAGCTGCGAATGGTTGAGACCAGGGCAAAGGGACTCAACTTGGATCCAAGGTTCCCAAGAGAAGAACCCGAAACAGGACTTGTCGAGGAACTGATCGAGATCCCCATCGATGAAAGGGACCCAATGAGAACACTAAGGGTAGGCTCGGGATTGGGAGCACAGGCCCACGAAAAACTGGTCGAGTTTCTCAGGGGAAACCTCAATGTGTTTGTCTGGACCCACGAGGACATGGAAGGGATAAGCCCCAATGTCATGTCTCATCGGCTGAACATTGACGAGAAATTTCATCCAAAGAGATAGAAGCGTCGACCTATGAACGCCGAGAGATCTTAGGCCCTACGGGAAGAGGTCGACAAGCTAATCAGGAACAACCTCGTCCGAGAAGTCTTGTACCCTGAATGGGTGTCGAATCCCGTCCTGGTAAGAAAGCCAAATGGGGAGTGGCGAACGTGTGTCGACTTCAACGACCTAAACAAAGCATGTCCTAAGGACAGCTTCCCACTACCCTAAATTGACCAACTAGTCGATGCCACGATAGGACATGAACTACTGAGCTTCATGGATGCGAACTCTGTGTACAACCAGATACCAATGTTCCACCGTGACGAAGAGCACACGACGTTTGTTATTGACAGAGGGCTTTACTGTTACAGAGTGATGCCCTTCTGTCTTAAAAACACTAGAGCGACCTACTAATGCCTCGTCAACAAGATGTTCGCAGGGTAGATCGGAAAGACTATGGAGGTATACGTCGACGATATGCTGGTAAAGAGCATGAGGACCGAAGACCATGTGGAGGACTTGGAAAGAATGTTCGGTGTCCTCATAACGTACAAGATGAAGTTAAACCCCCATAAGTGTGCCTTTGGCGTCGCTTCAGGGAAATTCTTAGGTTTCATGGTGAGCAATCGAGGGATCAAGGCCAATCCGCAAAAGATTCATGCCTTCCTTTGACATGGCATTGCCAAGGAAGCCCAGGGAGGTCCAAAAGCTAACAGGCTGTGTGGCCGCACTTAATAGGTTTATCTCTAAATCTACAGATAAGTGCATACCATTCTTTGACACCTTGAAGGGAAGCAAGCCGTTCCAATGGACGGAAGAGTGCAAACATGCATTCCAACAGCTGAAAGAACACCTTAGGAAAACCCTTTGTTATCCAAACCTATGACCGGGGAGGTGCTGAGCCTTTACCTGGCGGTCTCGAAACACGCCGTTAGTTCGGTGGTAATCCGTGAAGAGAAGAAAGTGCAGATGCCAATGTATTACACTAGCAAGCGCCTCCTTGACGACTCTTAAAATGTGTACAAGTTTTGACCAACCACCCACTTAGGCAAGTGCTACAAAAGCCAGACACTTCCAGCCGACTCTTAAAATGGTCCATAGAGCTCAGCCAGTTCAACATCGATTACAAACCATGGACCGCTGTCAAGGGCAAAACCCTGGCAGACTTCGTGGCAGAATTCACAGGGCTACCAGCCGAGGTCGAGGAAGCTGATGAATCACTGCGATGGAAGCTCTACGTTGACGGGAGCTCCAACGACAACGTCGTCCATCAAGTTTGAATTCCCCGCATCTAATAATGAAGCAGAGTACGAGGCGCTGCTTGCCGGACTCTGGTTGGCGGAGCACTTAAAAGCGGAGAACCTCGACGTCTTTAGTGATTCACAGCTCATTGTGAATCAAGTGAAGGGCCAGTACTAGACCAGGGATGAGAAGATGGTCGCGTATCTGAAGAAGGTTAAGGAAGCCTTGGGAAAATTCACGACCTATGATATACAGCAAGTGCCAAAGGCAGAGAATAGCAACGCCGACGCCCTCACCAAGTTGGCGATGTCGAGGATGCCGAGCTTTTGAACTTGGTACCCGTAGAGGTGTTGAAGACCCCGACCATAGAAAAGCGGTCTGAGGTCGCACCAGTGGATTTCCAGCCTAGCTGGATGGACCTAATCATCAGGTACTTGGTCGACGGTGAACTTCCTGAGGACAAGCAGCAGGCCAAAATGATGAAGTATCAAGCGCTGAGATACACAATGCACGACAACCTCCTCTATCGCAGGGGGTACTCGACGCCCTTGCTCAGGTGCCTCAGCGCAGAGGAGGCAAAAAGAGTACTATCGGAGGTGCATGATGGAATTTTGGGAACCACACGGGAGGACAGTCCTTTAGTCTACAAAGTACTACGGCAGGGGTATTACTGGCCAAGCCTCAAGAAAGATGCAGCCGAGTACGCGAAAAGGTGCGAGAGTTGCCATAGGTACGCTCCCACCCCTCGACTGTATTCAGGGGATCGAACATCCATAGTATCTCCCTGGCCCTTCGCTAAATGGGGGATTGACCTTATCGGGCCCCTGCACAAAACCCCAGGGGGGTACAACTTCGCTATTGTCGTCGTCGACTACTTCACAAAATGGGTCGAAGCCGAGCCATTGATGACCATCTCGGATGGAAAATGCACAAACTTCATATGGAACAACATAATGTGTAAGTTCGATGTGTCGCATTCCCTCGTGTCCGACAATAGGAAGTAGTTTAACAATGACAACACCAGCCAATTTTGAGAGCTACGGAGAATCCGCAAGAATTTTTCCTCCGTCGTCTACCCCCAGTCCAACAGGCCAAGTCGAGGTGGTCAATAAGATAATTAAGATCACACTCAAGGGCCACCTCAATGCCTATAAAGGGAAATGGGCCGACGAGTTACCGAAAGTGTTGTGGGCCTACCGAACAATGAGCAGAACTACTACGGGGAAACCCCATTCTCAATGGACTATGGGTTCGAGGCAGTCTTGCTAGTTAAGGTGTTCATTCGACCAACCGGAAACCCGGTACGTGGAAGATAAGAACACCGAGCTGATGAACTTGGAGCTCGACCTCTTGGAAGAACGGCGCAGGGATGCACAGTTAAGGCTCGCCACCTACCAAGCAATAACTGCCAGGTATTATAATAAGAATGTCAAGCAAAAGCGCTTCGAGGTCAGGGACCTAGTTTTACAGGTGGTAACCCCAACACAAAACCCAAGAACTCTAGAGCCTTGGGACTGACCTGGGAAGGACCCTACAGAATAAAATAGGTTGTTTCTAATGGGTCGTATCGGCTGGCAGAGCTCGACATTCGAAGCATCAAGCATACTTGGAATGCAAACCAGCTGAAGGTCTACTACCAGTGACAAGGAGAAGCGTCGACCTAACAAAGCAGGCTTAATGTTTTTTACTATCTTATTTCCCCTTCCTGGCAGGCTAAGAAGCCCACTTGTAAATTACACATGAATAATTATACGTCGACATGTCGATTGATTCTTCTTACAATTTTTTGGGTACGATCATCTACTACTAATGTCGATACATCGACCAAAAATGTCGATACTTCGACCAAAAATAGTCAATACGTCGACCAAAAATTGTCGATACGTCGACGACGATGCGCCAAAAACTAGTCCAAGGCCTTGTTTTTGGCAAGGGGCAAATATGAGCCCCCTACAAGCTTGCAAAGACGATAGGGCTTTGGCTCAACCGTGCTTGAACGACTAGCAGATTTTCTATGCTTTTCACATTTTACTATCTACATCAAAAACTCAACTCTGGTGAGGGAGTATTAAGGCCCAACAATGAGGCCCCCCAACAAAAAAGTAGTCGAGCCTACACTTAGCAAAAATTCTCCACACAACACAATTAATGGAATAAACATAAGTGCAAATAAGAAAATAAAAATATAAACTTGTCTCGGCCTTACGGTCATTATAGAATGTCAAATGAATATTATATGGGCCTTGCAACCCTATTTAGAAAATAAATAATGACAACTAAATATAAATAAGTCTTCACTGTGTGCCTCCATCCCCACTAACCTGCTCCACGCCGCCCTCCTCTAGTGCCCCCTCGACATCCCCGGCTTCCTGCTCGGCCTCCTCCTGAGTCTGATCGACGCCCCCGGCTGCCTAGTCCAACTCAATCACCTCTACCCCCTTGTTGTCAGATTTGTCGGGGAAGGCAATGTCGACATCTGGATGCTTTCTCCGGAAGTGGTCGAGGATCTGCTCCCCAGCAGACTTCGTGAGGGACAACTGGAGTTCCTCAAACTCAGCTGAGTTCTGAAAGGCGTCGAGCCTTTGGTTTACCAGCACCTCAAAGGCCTCAGAGGACTTGAACTGTTTCACTCGTCCCTCGACCATCTCCTGAAGTTCTCGGGACGTCTTGAACTACTCCAACTTGGAGTCAACCAAGCGACCAAATTCTTCAGAGGCCATAAAGTCCCGAACCGCTTTTGAAGCCACTTCTTTCTACCGCCTCTGATACTCAGCAAACGAGAGGTATTCCTCCACGGCCTTGGAGCTTCCTTCCCAAATGCCATTTTCAAAGTTGGCGGCCTTCTCGGTGGTGATGCTCTCACTAAGAGACAGCACCTTAGCCTTCTCGACCGCGAGGTTCAAGGAAAGCTCCTCCCGGGCAGCCCAGAGGGTTTTGAGCTCCTGCTCGGCGTCCTTCGCTGCAATCACCTTCTGCATTAACTCCTTCAGCTCCACGTAGTTCTGGAGGGCCAGCTCAAGGGCCTCTATGCAAAAGAAGGGGAGGGAACAAGTTTAAGGTACAGGAACAAAGTCCATAAAAAAGAAGCAGGAATCATGGAGTGACAACGGACATACTGAGATTTGGCGCACCACAGTCAGACGCTAGCGGTTTAAAATGCTCCTCTTAGCAAAGGAGTCCCAGGACTCCACGTGGAAGTGCGAGTAAATGGCCTGGATAGGGAGGCTAAACCGCGGAGGTAGGCGCAGAGCATTATGGAAAAGGTGAGGGGCGACTTCCGTAACGATGAACTTAGGGTCGTTAATTTTTGACCCCGGCATCACCAATGGCCCCGACAAAGGAGGGGCCACCTCGGCGTCTTTCCCCTTCTTGAGGCACCGAGCTTGCTGTGAGGTTGACTCTTCGACCCCCGCGGTGTTGCGAGGCTCCTCGACCTGTGGCCTCTTGGCAGGAGGGTCGATCACGAGCATTCCCGAAGGGAGTGGATCAGCAACCTAGGGGGCAAGGCGACTTGAGCAGGCGATGGCCTCAACGATTCTGACGTCCCGTCCTTCTCCTTCCTCTTCTTTGACCTGGTAGGAATGGAGTACTTCATCTTTGACGGCACGGCTGAAAGAGGAAAGGAAGGGGTCAGCTCAGGGACTCCTCAACCGTCACCTTCGACCTCAAGCGAGGAAAAGAGAAAGAAAAGCCGGACTTACCACTTAGGAGATCCGCGGGAGGCTCGATGGGCACTCGAGGAGTGTCAAGGAGCACGAACAGGCCGTACTCTTCTCGGTTCTCGCAATATTAAGAACCGACGCCCGATGGTCGTCTTCGGGAAGAGCTCGAATCTGCTCAACTCGGGCAAGCACGGAGGAAGTGAGTCGTGGTCGAGGGACAGATTCACCTGCAAAGAGGAGCAACGCGTTAGAAAGTTTAACGGGTAGAATCAGACCTATCAAGACGGGGTACAAAAAATGAGAAACCTACAATATTTGTTGAAAATTGTTTGGGTCCCCAAGGGATACTCGTCGTCGAGAGGATGGGAATTGAAGTTGCCCCCAAGAAAGAAGAATTGGGGCTTCCACCCATGGGCGCTGGAGGTCTTCTCGACCACCTGGGGGGAACATGAGGTTTGGATTTGGCAGAGGAAGCTAAATAGAAAAATCTCCTTTGGTCTGGGGAGGTCTTCAGGGAATAGCAGTATAGAAATTCATCAACAGTTAAGTCGACCCCCAAGAATTTTCTCCACAAGATTATCATGGAGTTTATTGTCACCCAACAGTTGGGTGACAATTGCGCGGGGGATATCCTGTGAATGGCACAGAGGCTCTTCACGAAAGGATGGAAAGGGATAGTCTGCCCGAAGCTGAGAGCGCGGGTAAAAACGATCATGTGGTTAGCTGGGGGGTTGTGGGCCCGATCGTTGGGGGTCGGGATGATCAGGTAGAAATTCAGGGGGTCAAACCCGGCGTCGTTGAAGGCCTTTAGCGCGGTCTGAGGTTTAATATTCGACGGGTTCACATCTATGGCCAAACCCGAGAGGCCGCTGGTCGACGTAACCCCATACCCTCGGCCCTCAGAAGGGCCAACTTGCTCCCCCGCATCCTCTCCGTCGAGGAGTATCAGCTCATCCGACTGAGAGAGCGAAGTAGACTCCTCGGGGAAATCCTTGACTTGGCGAAGGAGGGAGTCTGCGCTCTCGCCCAAGGACGAACTCGATGTCGTCAACTCGACTGGGTCGTCCCTCACCCGGGATGTGGAGACCTCTCGACCCCTAGCTTGTTTTGGCAACATGTTTTTGGAAACAAACAAATGGTGAAGTTAGGTCCTAATGGTTGAGAGGTCCAGATGCCGTGCAAAAAGGCACGTAGAACATACCCCAGCCAGAGCCCCCAGAGCTAGGGCCTGGGAAACCAGGCTCAGCTCAGGGCCAAGAAAATAAAGAACAGGGCGACAACCCTTCGCGACCTCTGCCCCGGGCGTGCAGCCGGCCATAGCGGGTGAGGACATTACCCCCACCCCATTTTTGCTTTGTTACAGGTTCATCGTTTTGCACACAATGGCATGAGGACAATGACAGAGACAGGAGAGAACGAGAACTCACCAGTTGTTCAGAAGATGGGAGCCTAGAAATGGAGGTAGAAAGGAGCACGTGAAAGCGAAGTGTCTGGTGAAAATCCGGCAGAGTAACGGCGTTCAAGGAAATGTGCCGCCTCAACGTCGTTACAGGGGGGTCAAATAGGCATCCGTGGACCCCAAATATCGACCGTAGAAGTCGATACGGTCCCATCCAACGGTGGATACAAAAGGGCGTGATCCAACGGTCGGGGAGAGGGCAATGAAGAGGTGTCTCATCAAACGGCTGCGATTCATCCTCCAATGCCACGTGGCGCCAGGAAAGCAGAAGCGTGACTGTTGACGTGATCGACGTGACGATTCCACTGCCCGAGAAACCAACCGCATGGCATCCTAGACGCTGAGTAGCCAGGAAAGTCGCGCTGCGATGTCCCAGTCTAGGGGTAATTGTTACACCATGGTCGAGGAGTCGACCACTCTCACGAACGACAGGCGCCGAGTCTTGGGAATAGTGTCCTCAAAGCATGAGATGTAAAAGGATATTTATTATTTATTTAATAAAATAGTTTATTCATCATTTTATGTGCATATATTTATGAATATTTTATGAATATCAAATAAAATTCCTTGATTATTTATGTAACCTTAAACATGGTATATAAGTGTTATATACAAGAGGATAATGTTTAAGGATAATAATCAAAAAGTAATTGTTAAGAATGAATTTAATTAAAGTTTGGAATCTTTAATTAAAACATTATTAATACATGTCATTCCCATTTAGAATGGAACGGTGTTATCCGTGACCGTTAATATGGCGAGATATTGAATGAGTGTATTTCGCATAATGAGATTATGTGGAACATGGACCTTGAGACACAATATGAATTTCTAATAATTTCCGTTAAGCATAGAAATTCTAATTGAGTCTAGTGATGGTCATATATAGAATGATCTTAATCATGAGTTCTTAACAAACTCCTATTTATGGATTTATGTCTTTTGATTTACTTACTAAGACGGATTCCGAGACCCCGAATCCTATTCCTTGTATTTTGGAGACATAATGAAATAGGTAGCTGGGAATGTTATTATACGAGATGGAATCCATTCCTTCTTGAGAGAGAAGCAGATAAATAATTCTCTTGAGTGTTGATTCGGTACTTGGATTAGTAAGAGCGCCCGGTTCATGAATGTGTTTTATGAATCACTATCCATTAGAGAATCAATGGTACTCAAGGATAAAGATGTAATTAGAGAGGTTAACGGATTCTACCGACTCTAATTATGAATTATTTATGGAGGATCGATTTATATGCAATGACTATATCAAATGGACACTTCACAGGTTTAGAAGTAATTAATGTCTATAATTCCGAGAGTGCAATTCCAAGTTTATAGTGGAGTAACTATTGAATTAATAGAATTAATTAATTAATTAAAGTGTTTAATTAATTATTAATTTTATTGGAGCTCGAATTATAGGTCCATTAGTCCCCGCGTCGTCCTTGTAATTCTACCGCACACAAAAGGGCAAAATGGGAATTTTAGAATTATGGAATTCTAAAAATTAAATACTCAAGAATAATTAATTGTGAATTAATTATTATTTAAATAATGAGATTATTTAAATTTGAATTTGAACATATCTAGATTTATCCATTTAAACTTATTTGATAAGTTGTTCAATTTAGAATTCAAATTAGTTTAAGTTTGACTTAAATTCAATTTGAATCAATTAAAATTGACTACTTGGATAATGGATAAAATATCTTCCTTCCTTATCTTATTTAGGTGCCACACACAAAGGGATAAAACCCTAAGGTGGCCGGCCATTAAGAGATAAGGGGAAGGGATTTTTTGTTCCAAATTCAAAATTGGAGATAAGGATTTGATCCTATTTTGAAGTTTGATTTCTTCTCTTTAAATATGAGATAAATGGAAAATTGTGAGACAATTTTTTGAAACACTTTCAGCCCTAGAGAAAGAGTGTGGCGGAATTCTCATATAGCAAAAAGAGAGTGAAAATTTTTCTCTCCAAAAATTCCACATCGTGCATGCGTTGGTGTTTGTGGAAATTGAGTGTTTTAGAAACCGTTTTGTCTCACGTGTGCCCACACACACGCCTCACGTGGAATCAAGGAATTGACGTGGAAGACTTTGGTGTTCTAAACACAAAAGCTTGGAGCTAGGACTGTTCGTGGTCAAAGAAAATCAAGATATCATCCGAGTCGGCTACAAGGTATTTTTTCGGTTGATCCTTGAATCTTATAAATTAATGAGATTAATTTATTGGTGCATAAATTAATATAATCTATAGAGTATCTCAAAAGTTTTATGAAAATTTTTGTTATACACGATCCGCTATTCCGCTGCGTTTCCGCCGCCGAATTCGATTCGGCAACCAACAATTGGTAATAGAGCGGTCTATAGACGATATTAATTTATGCTTCAATTATTCGATAATCATAATCAATATTAAATATGTGATATTTAATTATGTATGTATGTGATGAGTAGGCACTTGCATTTGTGGATGTTTATTTTTATTCATGATGATGAATGTATGGATGATGGATTTGGTCGTTAATTATATGATTCCATGGATCGGTTATATTAATTCGTTAATAAATTATTTGTAATTTAATTCGGGATTAGAATTATTGTAATTCTAGGATTTGGGTAGAATTAGGGTTTTTTGAATCAAGAAGGAGGCCATGAAGATCCTGTTTGAAGCCTTCAAAGAAGCCCAGAAAACTGCCCAGAAATTTCCAGAATCGCCCGACGACGCCCCAGGGCGCCAGACGCTGCCCAGCGTCAGGCTGCGCCCAAAAACAGGGCCAGGCCGCTGCCCAGGTCTGGCCCCCAAGCAAGGCGGCCCAAGTTCGAGGATTTGATCCCGAACGGGCCGAAGGTTTCCGAAACCCTCGTAAAAGCGTGTCCGACGAGTCCGGAAAAGTTCCGGATCCCAAGGAAGGTGAAATCCAACCCGAGACAAAGAATGAAGCCAAGAATAAAGAATTCAAGAATCGAAGACCCGTTGATGTAACGGAAGAATATAATTATTGTAATTATTTATTTATTCGATTCGATTGAGTTGTAATTTATTTTTCCTTGGGACCCGGTCAAATCCATCTGAATAGTTGATTGCATATATTTATATTTTATGTTGATAATTATATATTATATATGTCCATGCATATAACATGCCATGTAGATATAATGTGCCTACTCATATGTTTTTTTATAACATGCCATGCATACACGCGCAATTGTTATTATTTATTTTATTTATTATAAAAGTGTTTTAGAAAAATAAAATAAAATAAGAACTATCTTGTTTGAAAAATCGATTTAATATGATTAAATTGATTTAAGTTGCAAAATTGATTTGCAAAATAATGTTACATGTGAAATTGAATTTAAAAGTTAAATTTTTGAATTTCACATATCCGAAAAAAATAAATTGTTTATTTTTCGATTTGAAAATCATGAGATGTTTTTCAAACAAAATACATGTTTGCAAAATAATGAGTGGGAGAGGGTTGTATGACAATACGACCCACTAGTCTTCGCCGTTAAGCGCAACACCGTGAGATCCGGAAAGGGGCTTTGCGGCGACATTGAATCGCCCCTCTAAAGGAGAGTGTCCTTACCGGATCAATAACAAGGTTGGCTTCCTAGAGATAAGATTTCAAAGATGTATTTCCGAATTGACTACCCAAAGGTAGCAATCCGGAGTTAAGTCTATGGGATGCAAACGGTGGGTTACACTCATAAAATATAATCAAATTTGTTGGTTATATTTTGATTTGAAAAAATGATGTAGTTAATAAATATGAAAATATGAGATATTTTGACTATATTTATTAACTGAGAAGAGTCTCGGTCTAATTGGCATATAACTTGACTACCCAAAGGGACACTTTATATGTGGAAAATTGGATTATCGTTGGCACCTAAAATTAAAACATGATTTATGTATTTTCATGTGCATCATGCATCATATTTAATTGTGCCTGAATTAACATGCCTTGATATTCATGCACATAAATTAATCAGATGAATATTCTATTTATTCCCAGCAATATGTCGAATACCATAATCACACTACTAGCGACTGAAAAATTAGACAGTGATAATTATGCTAAGTGGAAAAGTAACATAAACATACTATTGGTCTGCGAAGACTATAAGTTTGTCCTAGCGGAGGAATGTCCTCCTGAACCCACGGCTAATGCATCCAAAACCGCAAGGGAGCCTTTTGATCGCTGGATCAAGGCCAACAATAAAACAAAGTGCTTTATCTTTGCCAACATGAGCGATATTAACCCATAAGAAGCATGAGGAGATGGAGACTTCTTATGAGATAATGGAATCTCTAGAAGCCATGTTCGGCGCTCCTTCTGAAAAGGCTCGTTTGGATGCCGTAAGGGCTTTCATGAACGATAAGATGAAGAAAGGTTCTTCAGTCAAGGCACATGTTTTGAACATGATTGATCACCTCCACGATGCGGAGCTCAATGGTGCCAAAATCGATGAAGCCACCCAAGTTGGCATCATCTTGGAAAGCCTGTCCTCTGACTTTCATGAGTTCGTGAACAACTTTGTTATGAACAAAAAGAAGTGCAATCTCACTGAACTCATGAATGACCTGCAAAACTTTGAATCCACCATCAAAAGAAGGGGAGGAGAAGCAAATGTTGTAGTTGCAGGAAGTTCTGGTAAAAACAAAAGAAAAAACCAGAACCAGGGAAAAGCAAATGAGAAAAAAGAACAAGGTAAATCAGATTTACTAGTTCTTGAAACATGTTTAGTAGAGGGTGATACCTCACCGGATAATTGATTAAAGAGCAACTAATCATGTTTGTTTTTCTTTGCAAAGTCTTAGTTCTTACACTGAGTTAGCCGATGGGGACTACGTGATGAAAGTAGGCAATGGCGCAAGAGTTTCGGCAAAAGCAGTGGGAGAAGTTAGACTTTGTTTTAGGCAAAATAAATTTTTAGTTTTGAACAATGTTTATTTTATTCCAGACATTCGCAGAAATTTGATTTCTGTGGCCAAATTATTTGAACAATTATTTAAAGTTTATTTTGATAATGATTTTGTTCATATTTCTCGAAATGGTTTAAATATTTGTTACGACGTCTGGATGATGGTTTATATTGTATAAAACCAATACCTAACTCAATCGCTTAATCTTGAAATGTTCGGAGTTGCCGAACCTAAGAATAAAAAGCAAAAAGATTTCTCACGATAACAATACATATCTGGAGGCATCTTAGGCTTGGTCATATTAACCTAAAAAGGATTGAACGACTAGCAAAGGATGGTCCTTTACGCGAACTAAAAGTTGGTGAGCTTCGATCTGTGAATCTGTTTGGAAGGTAAAATGACCAAGAGGCCTTTCACGACGAAAAGGAGAAAGAGCTACGAACCCCTTCAGTTGATACATTCGGATGTATGTGGACCGTTAAACGTCCAAGCTAGAGGAGGTTACGAATATTACGTCACTTTTATTGACGACTATTCGAGATATGGTTATGTTTACGATGCAACTAAATCAAAACTTTTGGAAAGTTTAGAGAATTCCGAGCGTAGTTGAAAAACAATTAGGTAAACCAATCAAGACACTTGATCGGATCGAGGGGTGAATACCGGACCAAGAGTTCCGGGATTTCTTGATTGAAGAAGGTGTGGTATCCCAATTGACTGCACCCGGTACACCACAACAAAATGGTGTGGCCGAAAGGAGAAATCGGACTTTGCTTGACATGATGAGATCAATGTTGAGTTATTCTTCACTACCTACTTCATTCTGGGGTTATGCCCTAAAAATAGCTGCCTACATTCTGAATAGAGTACCATCTAAGTCTGTACCTACAACACCCTTAGAGTTGTGGTGCGGTCGAAAACCTAGTTTGAGACACGTGTGCATATGGGGTGTCCAAAGACACGTCTTTGAAGGGAAAGATCGGGAAGTTGGAACCCAAGTCGAAGTATGTATGTTTGTAGGATATCCCGATGGGACAAAGGGAGGTTTCTTTTATAGTCCTCAAGATCAAAAAGGTGTTTGTATCGACAAATGCCACATTTCCGAGCATGACTATATGATAGATTTTAAGCCCGTAAGTAAGATAGTGTTAGAAGAGTTACTTTTCGATGAGATCGGACCACAATCGACAAGAGTTGTCTGACCACTCAAAGAAAAGACCACAGTTCCTAATCGGGACTCCAGTACACCTCGTCGTAGTGGGAGGGTAAGCACGTTACCCAACCGTTATACTGGGAAGCCCAAATCGTCCATGACGGTAGGAGGATCCATCGACCTTTAAGGATGCGATGGATGATTATTATAAGGAAGAATGGCAAGCGACTATGAAACTCGAGATGGAGTCTATGCACTCTAACTCGATCCGGCAACTTGTAGATCTACCCAAAGGGTAAAACCCATTGGATGCAAGTGGATCTTCAAGAGAAAGAGAGGAGCGGATGGAAAAGTAGAGACTTTTAAAGCAAGGCTAGTGGCTAAGGGTTATACCCAAAAGGAGGGAGTTGACTATGAGGAAACTTTCTCGCAGTAGCCATGCTTAAGTCCATCCGGATACTCCTGGCCATTGCGGCATATTTTGACTATGAGATATGGCGGATGGACGTCAAGATGACTTTTCAAATGGCTATCTTGATGAAACCATCTATATGGATCAGCCGGGGGTTACATAGTGGAAGGCCAATGCAGAAAAGTCTACAAACTGCAAAGGTCCATTTATGGACTGAAGCAGGCTTCTAGATCATGGAACATCAGGTTTGATGAGGCTGTAAAGTCTTATGGATTTGATCAAAACATTGGTGAACCATGTGTCTACAAGTACAAGAAAGAAGAGAAAGTGGTCTTCTTAATTCTTTACGTCGATGACATCCTAGTCATAGGGAATGATGTGGGAATGATGACAGATGTAAAGGAGTGGTTAGCTAGCCAATTCCAAATGAAAGATTTAGGAGAGGCAAGCTATGTTCTTGGGATCAAGATTATTCGAGATCGCAAGAAAAAGCTTTTGGCGTTATCACAAGCATCTTATATAGACAAAGTGTTGTCTAGGTATTCGATGCAAAACTCCAAGAAAGGGAATTTGCCTTCTAGGCATGGTATTCATCTTTCTAAGGAGCAATGTCTAAAGACCCCAAGCAGGGAAGAAGATATGAGAAGGTATCCATACGCTTGGCTCTGGGAAGCCTTATGTATGCCATGTTGTGTACAAGACCGGATATCCGCTATGTAGTGGGAGTAGTCGGTCGCTACCGGTCCAACCTGTTGGATCATTGGGTTGCAAAGTGAAGTGTATTCTCAAGTATCTTAGGAGAACGAGAAACTATATGTTAGTATATTCCGGAGAAGATCATCTCTCACGGATACAGATTCTCGATTTCAATCGATAGAGATAGTCGACAGTCGACATCCGGATCTGTGTTCACTCTTAATGGAGGAGCCGTGGTATGGAGAAGTATAAAGCAAAAGTGTGTTCTTGACTCTACCATGGAAGCTGAATATGTTGCAGCTTGTGAAGCCGCAAAAGAAGCTACATGGCTCAGGAAGTTCTTAAATGATCTAAAAGTTGTTCCAGATATGGATAAGCCAATTAAGCTCTACTGTTAACATATAGAAAGGAAATATCACCTGATCAGAGACATTGTGGATAGAGGCGATGTAGCGGTTCTGAAGATCGCGTCAGAGGACAACCTTGCTGACCCGTTCACCAAGACATTGCCATTGAATGTTTTTGATCGGCACTTAGATGGATTTGGGATTAGAGACATGACACACCTGCTTTAGGACAAGTGGGAGATTGTTGGGAATAGTGTCCTCAAAGCATGAGATGTAAAAGGATATTTATTATTTATTTAATAAAATAGTTTATTCATCATTTTATGTGCATATATTTATGAATATTTTATGAATATCAAATAAAATTCCTTGATTATTTATGTAACCTTAAACATGGTATATAAGTGTTATATACAAGAGGATAATGGTTAAGGATAATAATCAAAAGTAATTGTTCGTAATGAATTTAATTAAAGTTCGGAATCTTTAATTAAAACATTATTGATACATGTCATTCCCATTTAGAATGGAACAGGTGTTATCCGTGACCGTTAATATGGCGAGATATTGAATGAGTGTATTTCGTGATAATGAGATTATGTGGAACATGGACGCCTTGACACACAATATGAATTTCTAATAATTTCCGTTAAGCATAGAAATTCTAATTGAGTCTAGTGATGGTCATATATAGAATGATCTTAATCCTGAGTTCTTAACAAACTCCTATTTATGAATTTATGTCTTTTGATTTACTCGGTACGGATTCCGAGACCCTGAATCCTATTCCTTGTATTTTGGAGACATAATGAAATAGGTTGCTGGAAATGTTATTATACGAGATGGAATCCATTCCTTCTTGAGAGAGAAGCAGATAAATAATTCTCTTGAGTGTTGATTCGGTACTTGGATTAGTAAGAGCGCTCTGGTTCATGAATGTGTTTTATGAATCACTATCCATTAGAGAATCAATGGTACTCAAGGATAAAGATGTAATTAGAGAGGTTAACGGTTCTACCCCGACTCTAATTATGAATTATTTATGGAGGATCGATTTATATGCAATGACTATATCAAATGGACACTTCACGGTTTAGAAGTAATTAATGTCTATAATTCCGAGAGTGCAATTCCAAGTTTATAGTGGAGTAACTATTGGAATTAATAGAATTAATTAATTAATTAAAGTGTTTAATTAATTATTAATTTTATTGGAGCTCGTAATTATAGGTCCATTAGTCCCCGCGTCGTCCTTGTAATTCTACCGCACAAAAGGGCAAAATGAGAATTTTAGAATTATGGAATTCTAAAAATTAAATACTCAAGAATAATTAATTGTGAATTAATTATTATTTAAATAATGAGATTATTTAAATTTGAATTTGAACATATCTAGATTTATCCATTTAAACTTATTTGATAAGTTGTTCAATTTAGAATTCAAATTAGTTTAAGTTTGACTTAAATTCGAATTTGAATCTGAATTAAAATTGGACTACTGGATAATGGATAAAATATCTTCCTTCCTTATCTTATTTAGGTGCCACACACAAAGGGATAAAACCCTAAGGTGGCCGGCCATTAAGAGATAAGGGGAAGGGATTTTTTGTTCCAAATTCAAAATTAGAGATAAGGATTTGATCCTATTTTGAAGTTTGATTTCTTCTCTTTAAATATGAGATAAATGGAAAATTGTGAGACAATTTTTTGAAACACTTTCAGCCCTAGAGAAAGAGTGTGGCCGGAATTCTCATATAGCAAAAAAAGAGAGTGAAAATTTTTCTCTCCAAAAATTCCACATCGTGCATGCGTTGGTGTTTGTGGAAATTCGAGTGTTTTAGAAACCGTTTTGTCTCACGTGTGCCCACACACACGTCTATGTGGAATCAAGGAATTGACGTGGAAGACTTTGGTGTTCTAAACACAAAAGCTTGGAGCTAGGACTGTTCGTGGTCAAAGAAAATCAAGATATCATCCGAGTCGGCTACAAGGTATTTTTTTTCTAAGTTGATCCTTGAATCTTATAAATTAATGAGATTAATTTATTGGTGCATAAATTAATATAATCTATAGAGTATCTCAAAAGTTTTATGAAAATTTTTGTTATACACGATCCGCTATTCCGCTGCGTTTCCGCCGCCGAATTCGATTCGGCAACCAACACCGAGGACTCCCCGTGGGGAATCGATTGCTGGCGTCGAAGGAGAGGCCGTAACAATATTCCCTTGGCGTCGAGAGGTCGTACACGAAGGGAGGCGTCGAGGAGGTAGCCTCGACATCTAATGACCAAGGCGTCGAGAAATCTTACCGAGTCAATTTGCCAAAGGTCTTGTCAACTCAAAGAGGGAAGTATTGATCCGACCGCTACTGCAGAAGTCAGGAAATCAGGCGGCAGATAGGAAGGATCAACCGCATTTTTCAAAGTAGTCATCATGAAAACTCACCTACCCTCACGCGGATCGAGGAGTGAAGATGGCTTCCTCCTTAGGAACAGGGAATATGTAGTCACATGTAAAGGCCTATAAATAGAGCCAAGAAAACCCATAAGAGGGTTAGACACTCTCTCATTATCAGGAGAAAAACTTGTAAACGCCTGAAAAATTAGTGCATACACAAGTGGATTAGGCACAGAATTATTACCGAACCACTGTAAAACTATTGTCTCATTTACATTATTTTCCTGCTTTATCCTTGATTCAGTCATTAGTACAACCGTGAGTGTTTCTGGAGAGGTAATTACGAGTTGTTAGAAAAACACCGTCAATAACAGGAGAGAACGAGAACTCACCAGTTGTTTAGAAGATGGGAGCCTGGAAATGGAGGCAGAAAGGAGCACGCGAAAGCGAAATGTCTGGTGAAAATCCGGCAGACTAACGACGTTCAAGGAAATGTGCCGCCTCAACGTCATTACAGGGGGTTTAAATAGGCGTCCGAGGACCCCAAACCTCGACCGTAGAAGCCGATGCGGTCTCATCCAACGGTGGATACGAAAGGGCGTGATCCAACGGTTAGGGACAGGGCAATGAAGGGGTATCTCATCGGACGACTGCAACTCATCCTCCAATGCCACATGGCGCTGGGGAAGCGGAGGCGTGACTGTTGACACGATCGACATGGCAATTCCACTGCCCGAGAAACCAAACGCAATGATCGCTCTAACGACAAGCAACTGTCACTACCCCCAGAAGAGTTTTTCCCACGTGGCATCCTCGACGTTGAGCAGATAGGAAAGCCGCGCTATGACGTCCCAGTCTAGGGGTAATTGTTACACCATGGTCGAAGAGTCGACCACTCTCGCGGACGACAGGCGCTGAGGACTCCCCATGGGGAATCGGTTGCTAGCGTCGAGGGAGAGGCCGTAACAAGATGCCCTTGGCGTCTAGAGGTAGTACGCGAAGGGAGGCGTCGAGGAGGTAACCTCGACATCTGATGACCAAGGCGTCGAGAAATCTCACCGAGTCAATTTGTCAAGGGTCGTGTCAACTCGAAGAGGGAAGTATTAATCTGACCGCTACTGCAGAAGTCAGGAAATCAGGCGGCAGATAGGAAGGATCAGCCGCATTTTCCAGAGCAGTCATCATGAAAACTAACATACCCTCACGCGGATCGAGGAGAGAAGATGGCTTCCTCCTTGGGAATAGGGAATACGTAGTCACATCTAAAGGCCTATAAATAGAGCTAAGAAAACCCAAAAGAGGGTTAGATACTCTCTCATTATTAGGAGAAAAACTTGTAAACACCTAAAAAATTAGTACATACACAAGTGGATTAGGCACAGAATTATTGCCGAACCACTATAAAACTATTGTCTCATTTACATTATTTTCCGGTTCTATCCTTGATTCAGTCATTAATGCAACCGTGAGTGTTTCTAAGAGATAATTACGAATTATTAAAAAAACACGGTCAACAATTACCATTCAAAACTCATATATACACGTTTAGGCTTACGTTTTCATAAGGAAAAATTGAGAACGAATGGCTTTTTCTTTTCTTTTTTTTTTTTTTTTTTTGAAAGGAACGGGCCCTTTTTTTTTTTTTTAACCCATAATTTTTCGTGCCTTCTTTAAATTTTAATCAGTAAAGTAAAACATGCCCGTATTTACTCTTATGCCCTCTGCCCATGGTCAGGCCAGAAGTCAATCAAAGGGAGAACATCTTACAGGCTACAGTCCTTTTAAAAATCGCACCCACTAATACGGATCGAGATCCAGAGATCCTTAATGGGCATTGGCATCTGTACTAGTTATTTATTCATGCTGCCACATATCATGTTAAAAGTTCCAAATTTGATGAATTGTGTACTTTCAAAGTATATACTTTACAAAAACGCAATAATTGGCCCCAGATAATTCGTTTCTGTTCTTTGACTTGGTTCTCTCCTCTGCAGTCTGCACTGGAATCTCAAGATTGAAGCTCGAACTCTTTGGAAGGTAATTATTTGTTTGGTTTTTCTTTCATTTCATTCACATTTTGTAATAAGATAGAGAAGGATATATCAACTTTTTCAAACAGCATCATCAATCTGAGTCGTCCCCAATTATTGTTTTGTCTTAGTTGCGCTTGCATTTCTACTCATGGCTTGCATCAGTTTTGAGTTGTGTTTTGGTTTTGCTGAGATCATGTCTTTTTTCTTCATCATGAACTTTGCAGATTTTTTTTTTTTTTTTCTTGCTTTCTTTTTGATAAAATTTGGAATAGATCCTCTGCCAACTCAAGTTAATTGGGATGTTGTTTGTCGATTTAATTGGCTGTCATTACTCATTCATTAAAAAAAAATAATATTAAATACACAATATGAAGATGAATTATCACTTTGCAGTTTATAAATACACAAATGAAAATATTTGCAATTTTTTTTTTCAAGGTACATGAGAGAAGATGTCCAATGAAAACAATGAACTCCATGTGGATGTCGTAGAAAGGCAAGAGGAGATGCAGCTAGTTGATGATCAATGGCCAACAACAATATGGGGGTACCCAATTAGTTATGAAGGTCAACAACTTCTGGATGAACTAGATGCCGTAAAAATCAACATAAGCGACGACCATGAAGAACATGGTAGCAATCAGCGAAGAACGATACAAAAGGTTCCGGAGATAATTCTACAAAATGCAGAATTGAAAAAGTATGTTAAGCCAAAGGAGTTGTCGATCGGCCCTATTCATGCTGCTGATTCTAATTTGCACAAAAAGGAACTGAAGCTTAAATTGGCATCATATTTCATTCAGAGAAGTGGCAGAACAATGCATGCCTTACTCGAAAACATCATGGATTACGTCGCGGATATAAAGAGGTCCTTTGATGAGAAACTTATTGAGCCGTATTACGATGAGGAATTGGTAAGGTTGTTGTTCTTGGATGGGTGTGCAATGCTAGGGTTCATACAAAGCTATGTGAATAAGAAGTTAAACATGTTTCGCCTTAGTAATGAGCTAGCATCTTTGATTCAATGGGATTTGTTTGCGCTAGAGAACCAAATACCATTTAAAGTACTTGAGGTGTTGATGGGATTAAGAGAAAAGGAAAATGTAAATTTGAAACATGAGTTTTGCAGATTTATTGCTCTTATGAGTACTTCTCCAGGAGACTTTACAGAATTCGTAGTTATGTGTTTGGTTGACGAAAATCCAGTGCACATTCTTGACCTTCTCCGCGAAGTTCTCTTATTTGACGACCCTATTTTCTTCCATCCCTGTGGGTACATGCTAACTAACCTCATTCGTACTTGTGGTTGTGGAGCAGCTGCGCTGATTTGTTGCATGATGGAGCGGTTTAATAAGTCACTGCGTCTGCCTAAAGAGAAGAGCAACATCACGCAGTACTCCTTTCGCAACGTTCAGGAACTTAAAAAAGCAGGGATAGATTTCAAGCCAAGTGATTCTTTAACAACCATATATTTCCGTTCTCCATTCAATATTTCAGCTCAACTTATGCTTCCCAAAATACTTGTAGACAATTCAACAGAGCATAAGTTGCTCACTCTGGTTGCCTATGAGATGAGCTTATCTGGATCTCATCCAAACCATGAACCTTGGGTTACTTGTTACGTAAACTTGTTAGATTTGCTCGTTGATAACGAACAAGATGTTAAGGACCTAAAGGCAGCCGATATTCTTCAGAACTGTCTCGGTAGTGATATTGCAGCCGCTCAATTGATCAATAACATGGGCACTAAATTCTTTCCACCAGCCACAGACACTTATGAGCATGTCAAGAACAAAGTAGAGAGGCATTGCAGGAATAAGTGCAGAAGAAGGTGCGCACTCTGGATGACTCAAGTCTGTCATACTCATTTTAGTAGCCCATGGACTATTCTAGCTCTTTTTGCTGCTACAGCTATACTTGCATTAACTGCTATTCAAACTTGGTACGCGATACATCCAAAAAAGTAAAAGGTACAAAAGACTTCCACTTCTCCTAATTCATAAATTGCTAATTTTATTTCAAAAATTTCTGTTTTATCACCTCTGATACTTCAACAATTTGATTCAGGATTGCACGAAGGGTAAAATATACACCAACTCTAGAGATGCAACTTCTCTCCGGCATCTCGGAAGCGCGAAATTGAGCTCACTGATTCATTCCATAATCCATACCACTTCAAGTTAGAATCGCCTAGTTTGTGTCAATATTTTCCTCGGGAAGATCTATCAAAAACTTTTTTTTTTTTTTTGGCGCCTAAACCATCACAACATGTTGGTACTCTGTTGCTTGGTTCAAATTTGTTGTTTATGACTTGTATATGTGTTTCTTTATTAAGTGCCCTTCGGCCTTCATTGTGTGAGTCATTTGAGTCTTTGTTGTCCTACTGGTTTATGCAGAAGGGTTATCTGCTTTCTCACTGCAACAGCTAAATAGAGGGTTCAAGTTTTCATCTTTGTAGTTGCTTTCTTTCTTTTTTTTTTTTTTAATGCTAGAATTTGTATTTGCTTGTTGTTACCTCAATATTTGTAGTTCGTGCTTTTGAAAAATGGCAAAAAATGAAGAAAAAAAAATGTTGGTGGACGATTTCAAATGAGACCAACTTCATGATTAAAATAATAGGACATAACAAAGTAAATATCAAGTAAATATCATGTCTTATTGATTTATATCATATCAAAAACTTTTTATTGTTTTTACAAGCGAAAGGTTTATTAAAAAAAAAAAAATTAAAAACAATGCATGCTTGTTGGGGTCGATCCTAGGATCTAAACATTTTTTTAGCTTGTTAGATAATGGGACTGCCCCGATGGCAGGACGCTCATCCTGCATTGGGACTTCCACTGTGTGCTGAACAACATACTGGGTGTTCCTGCGGCTTTGACTTTCAATTGATTGCCCATGTTAGGGAACACTTCACACAAACCATATGGCAACCTAGAGACTCCATATCTCAGGATTGATCAATCCCGAATTCGCACCGTCTTTTACGGGTGTTCTTACAGCCTTGACTTTCAATTGATTGCCTATGTTAGGAAACACTTGACACAAACAATATGGCAATGAGGGCTGGCAATTTCGGATACGACATGATGAAACGATACGAAAACGATACAAGATAAATGGGTTTAGACCGCACGATTATTAATTGGGTCGTTAACGAACTGACACGAATAACACGAAAATAAATGGGCTAGATTCGTGCCAACCCGTTTAACATGCTTAACCCATTAAATTATACGGCCGTAATCAAGCCGATACAGCCTAGTCTGGCCCGTTTATTAAGCCCATATATATATATATATATATATATATTCTTTTCTTTTAAGACAAAACCCTAGGCTTCTCTTTCTCTCATTCGCTCACCCACCGTTTTAGGTATTTCCATTCCCATTTTTTCAGCAAATAAGATTGATAAGGTATTTTTCTGTTCTCAATTTTTCTTCAGCAAAAGCGACGAGAGGAGAATGTAATCTAAGTAAGATTGAGAAGGTATTTTTCTTTTCTCAATTTTTTTGCTTTGCTACTCTTGTTCTATGTTTCACACGGTTTGTCAAGTTCTGTACTTGTCGATGTGGTAATTGCATTTTTTTTTTTTTAGTGTGATAGAGTTTTATGAAAAGATAATATTGTTCATCGACATTTCAATGCTTTCTAGGTTCTTCCATTAATAAGAATATTGCTTCTTGTGAAACTAAATTTTATCTGTTTACTTGTATTTATTGGTCTAAAGATACTTAAAGGAAAAAGAGAAAAAAAAAAAAAAAAAAAAGAACTCTAATCTTCCTATACATTTAATCATTGATATGGGCAAAATGTTGTTATTTTGTTTGATTTGGTCTTATAGAATTAATGGATCAGTTATGTTCTTATTGAAATATGTTGTAGTTTACATTGGCTTTTATACATGATTTTAACTATAAGTGATATTAAGTAGTCAATTAATATAGTTTTGAATAAAATATAAAATTCTACTATTTTTGCTAGTTGGGTTATAAACGGGTCATAAACTTATTTTTTCATGTCGGCTCATTATGACACGTTTAATAATCGTGTTCGTGTGTCCTGTCGTGGTAACCGTGTTATTAGCGTTTCGTATTCGTATTTGGGTTTCTAACACGTTTATTAATCGTGTCGTGTTCGTGTTCACTATAATCGCGTCGTGTCGTAATCGTGCCAGCCCGAACACGACACACAAACACGAATTGTCAGCGTTAATGGCAACCTAGAGACTCCATATCTTGGGATTGATCAATCCCGAATTCACACCATCTTTTACGGGTGCTCCTACGGCCTTGACTTTCAATTGGTTGCCTATGTTAGGGAACACTTGACCCAAGTAATAGGGCAACCTAGAGACTCCAAATCTCAGGATTGATTAATCCCCAATTCGCACCGTTTTTTTACGGGACTATTATTGGAAAAATCAATCAGTTAGCGCATGGAAATTGCACCCTTTTTATGACTGAACTATTTCTTCTACAATGATCTCAACCATCTATGTTATTCTAGTATAGGAATTTCATGTTACTTTGTGAAGATGGAGCACATGTAAATTCGAAGATGGAGGCATTTTAGAATTCCATGTTATAGTGAAACAAACAAATACTATAATAAGGATTTATCGTCATACCTTCACTAAATTTCGTAAAATTGATATTTTATTAGACTAGAAATTATTCTAATATAATCCCGTAAGGGATCTTTTCATACCTTGCCACATAATTCTCTTAAAATGAATACTAATATAAAATATAACTAATTCAATCAAAACTCGTTTGGGAATATTTCAGTTTTCAACATTTTAAAAAGTGTATTCAAAATAGTTTTTTGGTGAATGTGTTTCTTCAAAATAGTTAACCTAATTCCTCAAACATGTTTATAAGCTTCAGACAAAAAAGCAATACTTGCATTTGGCTGAAAGGGGTATTCAAGTAAAAACCACTAAAATGTCTCAACGGTTTTAATCCAAGGCTTCCCCTCAAAAAAAAAAAAAATTAAAAATAAAATTAAAAATTAAAAAAAAAAATTTTAAAAAAAAAAGAAAAAAAAAAAAAAAAAAGAAAAACCGCAACCCCATCATTATACCCGTTTATTTATGTTTGGCTAGATTATACAAATTTTAAAGCCTAGATTGGTTTTCCAATAAAAAGCAATCCAACAATTTTGAGCTATCTCATATCACTCTTGGAAACAAGGGCTGCCCTTTCATAATTTGGTGGTCTGGTGCCAACAGTACAAACATGTCTGTCTATCAATTGGGAGTCCTCCCCAGTCCTAGGGAGACAAAGAAACATTGTGCTACTCATCTTTTATTGTCATTATTAAAAGCAAAACTGACCAATCAGTTAATATTATAAGCCTCTAGCTGTCCACCACATCCTAAGGCCATAGCCCTCCAGACACCTGGGTCCCAACCCCCACAACTGTAAGGCCATCATAGATCAGACGGTGATTGATGGCTTTGCCCAACAAAATTTTTTTGATTTCTCTTGATCACAACAAGAGTCTGGTGTTTTTAAAGACTTTTTTTTCCCCCCTTTCAAACTGTACAAAAAATTGTACATCCAGCTTCAAAGGCTCTCTGTAGAAGCCCCCCCACCGACAGCACAATCACCAGTTACATTAATTTACTTTCAGTAATCTAATTCTGTAAAAGAAAATCCATGATGCTTCTTAAGCACTTAAAAGATTCATGAAAATTTTTATACACAAATCACCTTTGCGCCGATGATTGATTGAACCAGGAGCTTCGTTTCATCATTCTGAGCTGAAATTTAATTCCTCAATGCCAATGCATAGTTCTGATTCCGCTCCGTTATTGTTTTTATTCTTCTCCCCGGCCTCGTTCTTGATACCGTTCTCGTCCTTCCCTTCTGCTGCATTCAGACACTCCTGAAATCTGAAGCAGCTGATGAGATGGTCGTTTGTGATTCCCGCAACTTGCATGAAAGAGTACACAACTGTCGGTCCTACACTTCGGAATCCCCTCCTCACAAGGTCTTTGCTTATCACATCTGCTTTCGGGGTTTTGACAGGTACCTGGCGTGGATAACGGAACTTGCTGACTATAGGCTTGTTGTTCACAAAGCTCCAAATGTAATTGTCAAAAGATCCAAACTCATCTATGACCTGGCATTTAGCAAAACCTGCAAAAAGTTAGTTCTGACGGTAATGGTAGCAATTAGGAGGAAGATCAATTCTGGCCCTTCACTAAAAATGTCATAGAACAATTGGTCAAAAGACTAGGAAATTGTCAAGTTGATAAAATTATTTGGAACTGGCCAAATAACATGCTGGCTTGCTGAAAATGAGGGAATTATTAGGTTGCAATTGTGCTACTTTGGAGATAGAATAATGAAGTTAAGGAATCTATTATTGGCCTGTATAATGAAAATACAGGACCACCACTCAACTACTTTTCCACCTAACCTACCTGATCAAATGATCACTAAGCATCCATTTTATGTCATTTAATTGCTTCTAGAAACAACTGCAAACACACATGGTCCCTAGTCTATGCGAGAAAAATAAACCGATCACGTACAACACCTATGGACATAAATTCATGCAATGATTCCAGTTGGACAATGTAACATTTCAATCACGCGCCTTTTGACTTTTTACGTTCCACCAAATCAGGGGAGTAAAATAAAATAACGACACCGCCCAAATAATAATTCAGAGCCTGCATATGCATGTACTTTCGAGATAGGCATTTTCAGCAGTTTGGATCTAAACAACATCAGAAGAAAAATATGTACCTTAGATATTTGCCGTGCATTTTCTATAATGGCACGTAATTTCAGCTCCGACAATAGGGAGCTTGCAGTGCTTCCTGGTGCCATTATCTTCTTCTCATTCAATTTTGAGACAGCAGCTGGATCAAAATCTGCAAAAACTTCCCTGCAAAAAATGAAGTTTGCAATCAATAATGTTAATGTAATAGACAGTGAGATGGGACCATAGTACAAGCATTGATCTTTTAACATCCATTCTATGAAACAAAACTGAATGAAAAATAATACCTAAAAATGTGTCTTTTGCTTAAAATGGCAGGCCATGTAAGTTCAGCCAGTGCACCAGAAAGAACAAGAAGCTCGAAGAGTTTCCTGCATATGGTAAAGAATATGGAGCAAACTGTCAATTGTAGTGGGAGGGACCAACAATTTTAATCAATACAGATGTGAATAAATAGTTAACACATACCTATCATCATGTACTGGAACCCCCCATTCTTCGTCATGGAAAGCAACATAACATGGCTCTGATTTCAACAAATGGTGACTATGTTAGAAGTAAGAAAATAAATAAATTCTAAAAAAAAAAAAAAAAAAATCCTGAAAGAAGACAATAAAAAAAACTAGCTATCCAGAGTAACACAAGGTTTTGACAGGGTCCAATCAACAATTACGTATCTCTAGATTCTCTACAGAGTTTCATTTCTCAATGCGCAAATACAATTCACCAACACCAAAAAACAGAACACAGCAGAAAACAATTAGGCGAGATCACAATTTGTATTGAAACTGATATACCTGTTTCAATTTTTTTTTACTCTAATTGAAACCAATTTGAGGCTAAACTTGAAGTTTCCCAAAACCCAAAGAGATAGAAGCCTAAAGTATTTTCTCCCACTTTCAAAAAAACCACACGATATATTGAGGAGAATTAAGGCAGTCAATAATGTATTTTTTCCTCCTTTTTGTAAAGTCGGTATAGTATAGGAACTAGGTTCTCTTGGTTTAGTACACAATTTCAAAAAGTCTTTCTCCCAATTCTCAGATGGACCTTGAAAAGATAAAAATGGAAAATAACAAACTGTCTTTAGCCGCCAGAAATGATCTCTAAGAAAACTGAATCAAATATTCAAACATTAAATCAAATTCAATTTCCAACACATTTATATTTCCACCATATCCTACTTAGAACCACAAAGTCCACTCAATCAAAGCCCTTCAGTCAATTGCTACAAAAAAAGCCGGTTAAATGTATTCAGCAATATATCACTTTAGCATTAGGCTTACGATGACCTAAGCAATTTGCAAGCAGTCTAGAAAGAAGATATTGTACAGAAGACTAGCATTATTACAGATCAATGCCCATCTATAAAGTCAAAATCCAACACCAAACAACAAGGGTTTTGTAGCATATGCGCAGAGAAAAATATATACAGACTGTCAATTATGTTCAATGCATTAGTAACTTGGTTCTATGACTACCATAAATATGATACACGGAGGAATTCTATACTCAAACTTTATCCTACTTATCTTATTAAGACGTTGTGTCGATCAAACAACAATCAACTAAAAAACCATTAGTGCCACAAAATTAGACATTTTCACTCAAACCGAAGAAAGGGAACAAACCAGTATTAGGCGTCACCCAAGCACACCTCTTCTTTTGCTGTGAATCATCAGGAGTAGACTCCAACCCACCATCAGAAACAACACTTCTCGTCCGCGAAACTAACTGCTTCCGCCTACTTCCCGTGCTATACGACCGAGTCAGCAGCCTGCCGGTAGACGCTCTACTGTGGAAAGAATCTGTAGAGGCGTCCGAAGAGCAAGAAGCATTCATGGACAGGTTAGAATGCAACAACTGCTCATGTCGGCGGAGAACCGAGGGGACACTTGAAGAATGCAGCTGAGGAGAAGTGGCAGCAGTGGAAGACACTTGACGGGTCTTCTTCTTCTCCTCAGACAATGTGACCTCATCAGGCGATTTATCTACTTTTCTCGGAGTTTTTGAAGTGGGTTTACGGGTACTACTCCATGTACCGGCCTTATTTCTGGCCAGTCCAAGCACTGGCCTAGACTCTGAATCAGCCACATTCATGGACCTCACTCTTGGAGCTCCTGACATTGATGGGGACAAAATAATAAAGCCGTTTTGGCTCTCAAGAACGAAACCTCTTTCTTTCTTTTCCGCAAAGAAATAATCTTAATCTTCTTAAAGTCTCCAATTCTGTGATATCTCTTTTTTTTCAATCAAACATTCAACACTGCCTCCAAAAATCCACCAACAAAATTAGCTCAGATCACTGCAGAAAGCTCAATAAAAGTGAAATCACAATGCTTTCCTGTAGGCATATCCATTGAACCAAGGCTCTCCTCAATCTGTCAACACAGATCTCAAACTTTTTAGCCCCACAAAAAATTCAACATATTTGAATTGAATCCTTAGAAAAAATCTGAAAGTTCAAACTGAAGCTAAAGTTTCAACCAAACCCCACCAACACAAAAGCCATTAAAAGTCTAAAAAACGAAACCCCAACTTCTTTTCTTTTTTGTTCTTTTTTTTTTTTTTTTTTTTTTTTTACCAAAACCCAGATTTCAAATTAGCCTAAAACCCCTAAATAAAGGACACATTTAGGAATTAATAAAGCAAAAGAAAAGAAAATAACAGTATAAGAGAAAATGGTTTCACCTTTTGATGCCAAAGGAAGAAGCTTTTATTTTATATGAGCAAGCTGGGAAATTCAGAGAAATAAAAATAAATTATTATGTATGAAAAGTGAGAACGAAAATGAGCTTTCAAATAGCCTCGAAGCACAGAGATTCCCATTCTGCATTTTGTGGAAAAACGAGAAGAAGAAAAAAAAAAAAAAGGGTTTTCAGAGCTCTGAATGCAGCTCTTACTCTCTTCTCGCTTCTCTCTCTCTCTCTCTAGAAAAGAAAAAGAAGTGTAGAGCTGCGGGTTGTTTAAAACAGTGCCGTTTCAGTCTCTCCCGCACATTGGAGAGAGAAAAGCTGACAACACTGCGTGTCTCTTTGCAATTGTTCCCATACTTTTTCCGAGAAAATGATGAAAACAGCAGAGAGAAGAAATTTTCCCGAGAAAATGCAGGAGGAGAGTGATTATGCTTCTGTTTGCAATTGAAGAGCTGACGAGTTTTTCGATCTGAGGACTTGGGAGTGAGTAAGGAGGAGGACGAACTTGAATTTCTTTGCTTTGCTCTGTAAAATTTTTGAGAGAGAAAGTTTTAGAGAGAGAGAGAGAGAGAAAGAGAGAGAGAGAGAGTTGAAGTGCCCCAATGAACGAAAGACGGAGAGAGAGAGAGAGTGAAGGATTGAGATTTGTTTGTCGTGGATGACCTGGACAGCCGGTTTGGAACTTGCGGTTTACCGGTTGTAGCCTGTTGATTTTGGGGTTGCTTTGTTAGTTTTCTTTGCTTCTTGGGGTCTATCTATTATATTCTTATTTTGAGTGGTGAATGTGAAATTACATACTGTTCTGACAACTTTTGCTTTTACGGATTTTTTTGGGTATAATTTTTCGGAATTTTGTTTAACTCTTAAGAGAAGATTTTAAGAAATAATAAATAAATCGTAAGAAATTATGTTCTTGAAGAAAATGAATAAATTAAGCAAATATCTCTAATTAAACGCTAATGGATAAGTATTAGTTGTGTAATCTTACTTTTCATTATTGATGGAATGTTTGTCTTTGTCGTTCATTTCATCAGTGGAAAAAAAAAAATCATGATTAAAAACTCACTAACAATCTGTAGGAAATGGGAAAAGAAGTTTGTTTACTATTTTTTTTTTTTTTTTGAAGAAAAAAACTAATATTTTTTTCCGCTAACTAATACGGGGCACAAGTCCCATAAAAAATGGGAGAAAAAACGGCTGGGGCATTGCATATATATAAAAATTAAAAATTAAAAAAAAGCCCAAAACAAAAACAAAAATAATGTAGGGAGGTTTTCTAGTAAGAGAGAATTTTAGAGAGGAAGAGAGCGGAGAAGAAGGAGAATAGTCTGATTTGTTATTGAAAGCGCGTCTCTGGTCAGTTATCCTTCAAAATATACTCACACATTTTGCATCAACCGATCTACACAATAGTAGAGTCTGTGTTGGTGTTTCTTTCTCTTTTTTTAGGTGTTCGTGAATAAAGCCAGTCATTCTGTCGATGTTGGTGTTTGTTTTTATTGTAAGGAAAAATCTCACCCTCCACATCAGCTACTAGATGATCGTCACGTGGCACAACTGGATAATTAATGACCATGCTAGTTGTGCATAAAATATCCCGCAATTCTATGGACGCCGACCATAGATGCCGACTCTAAACTACAAATGGACACCAACCATAGATGCAGACTCTAAACTGAAAACTGAGGAGTATATCGTAGTATGAAGTCGACCGCACTGTCGTCTGAAGATGAAGACCGCTTAGAAGGACCGAAAGGCGCCAAACCCACGCATGTCCTGAAGGACTGATATCTGACCTAACACATGACAGACATTTAATGCATACAGAGTTAGTGGCAAAGTTAGTGGGGAAAATCAAGCTGGCTGATTGAAATCTCAGTGATCAGAAATCATTGTTTTGAGATTCGGTGAAGGTGTCTCAAAATTTGATTAGAAAATTGACAAGAGTGATATGATGTATAAATAGGAAGAGAATGGCCCAAGAAGAGGGTTTTGAATTCTCTCTCTCACATTGTAGTATCTTTCTCAAGAACATAGTGAAACTCTCTCTCAGTGTATGTAGCTCTAGAATTTGGGGTGAACCACTATAACAACAAGCCGAACTACTACGGGGGAAACTTCATTCTCTATGACGTATGGAGTCAAAGGAGTTGTCTCAGTGGAGCTTGAAACGTTGACCCTGACGATAACAGCTTACGATGAAAGTGCAAACACCGACGCAATGAATGAAGAACTTGATCTATTAGTAGAGAGAAGGTCCGACTCCCAACTTTAACTCACCGTGTATTAGTAGAAGACAACGTGGTACTACAACAAAAGAGTAAAGCAGAGAAGGTTCGCCCCTGTGGACTTGGTCCAAAAAAGAGTTTCTCAAAGTACTAAATCCAAAAACACTAGTCATCTAGGCCCAATGTGGGAAGGGTCCTACCGCATAAGAGAATGTTACGCCTAGGAACTTATGTTTTGGAAAGCCTCACCGGCAAAAAATTCAACATCCGTGGAATGCTACCAACTAAAGTTGTATTATCAATGATTTGTTATTTGACGTCCATTTGATTATTTTGATTATCCTTGGCTGTGTCATTTTGATATTTCATAGGATAAATAAAATAGACGTTTAATCGCGCTACGTCAACTTTTCTACTTGTATTCGATAATACCTCAAAGAGGTAGACAACTAATATAACATGTCTGCCAAACAAATCAAGGGTTTTCATTAGACAAAAGGGGCAGGAAAGAGTCTACGGGCCACTACGCATAAAACACCTATGATCTATGCTTAACATATTCGACAAAAAGATAAGTCTAAAGAACTTACACGGCCAACTCCTCCAAGGAGGATAGGCATTCTTATTTGGTAGATTTATTAAAATTCACCAAGGGGCATCAAAGATCTACAAGTTCAAAGAACTTATACGGTTGTATCCTCTAAAGAGGAGAGGCAGTCACACTGCAGATAGATAATCTGTAGAGTCTAAAGCCCTAAGGGGCAATGAAGGTTCTAAGTCCAAGATGACTTAGGCTACCGAATCCTCTAAGGAGGCGAGGGCTTCATACTTAGAAGATTTTTACTATTAAAAGCCCCAAATGGCATGAGTAGCCAGGAAAACCTCTAAGGAGGTAAGGCTAAATAAATAAATAAATAAATAAATAAAAAAAAAATAGAAACAGACTCTATGGGCCACTACACATAAAGCACCTACGATCTACGCTTAACACATTCGACAAAAGATTAGTCCAAAGAACTTATATGGTTGATTCCTCCAAAGAGGAGAGACATTCTTACTTGGTAGATTTATTAAAATTCACCAAGTTTGAAGCCCTCTTTAAGTTCAAAGAAATTATATGGCTGAATCCTCTAAAGGGGAGAGGTAGACACATAACAGATAGATAATCTGTTGAGTCTAAAGCCCCAAGGGGCAATGAGGGTTCTAAGTCTAAAATGACTTAGGCCACCGAATCCTTAAGGAGGCGAGGCCTTCATACTTAGAAGAACTACTAAAAGCCCCAAGGGCCATGAGTAGCCAGAAGAACCTCTAAGGAGGTAAGGCTAAATAAAAAAAAAAAAAACAGACAAGCAAGCAACAGGAAAGAAATTCTATAAAGAATAAGCATTCCACCATCCACGAGAAACTGTGTTGAAAATGCAAAATATATAGAAGGAAGAAGTTCATTTCATAAAAATTTAAATAATAATTGGGCTGACAACCCATTGTCTTTACATTACCAAAAAAAAAAAACTAATCCTCAGCGCCTTCGCCACTACCACCTCCTTCGCCGCCATTTGAAGAAGCCCAGTCGTTTGCGGAGGAAGAAAGACCTTTGCGTCTAAATAGGATAGTTAGGTCCAAGTAGGGGTATTGAGCTTGGATCCGCTTAATAACCTGCTTCCTAGCATATTGAAGGATAGTCTTTCTGATCTCTCTGAATTCATCCGACTCCTTATAGTCCTCAACCGCATGAGTGTCGATGTATGCGATAGTCTCTTAAAACTCATCAGAAGTCAGGTATTCCTTAATTGCAGCATCGACACTGGTCTCCTTTCCCTCCTTATAGCCCTCAAGGTGACAATCTATTAGATATTTCTCCTTCGCCTTAGCTACTTTAGCTTTAAGATCATCGATCCACTTTTGGAACCCTTCAGCACGCCGTTTAGACTTTTCAACCCCCTTCACCACAATGTCACAAGCCTCCTTGGCTTTATTCTTGTCATGTCACGCTGAGTCGGCGTCAAGCTTTACGGCGTCTAAAAGAGCCTGAAGACTTGACTCATGCGGTTCAAGTCTTTGCTCTTCTCATAAACTTGCATCGAGTCGATGAAATTCGAGAAGGAGAGGACAAGAGCCTAAATGAAGAGATCAAATATTAGAGAAGTAAAAAAGTATTAGAGGGAGTGTGGCTACACGGTCGAAGCTTACATGAATATGGAGGGAGATCTGCTTCCTCTGACGAACAAGAAATGGGGAAGCAACTACAGCATCCCAGTCCTTGTCAAACAAAGTCTTTTACAAGGCATGGAAGACGAGGGAAAATCTGGGTGGAGGGTCGTGTTGGTTGCCGAATCGAATTCGGCGGCGGAAACGCAGCGGAATAGCGGATCGTGTATCACAAAAATTTTCATAAAACTTTTGAGATACTCTAAAGATTATATTAATTTATGCACCAATAAATTAATCTCATTAATTTATAAGATTCAAGGATCAACCGAAAAAATACCTTGTAGCCGACTCGGATGATATCTTGATTTTCTTTGACCACGAACAGTCCTAGCTCCAAGCTTTTGTGTTTAGAACACGAAAGTCTTCCACGTCAATTCCTTGATTCCACGTAGACGTGTGTGTGGGCACACATGAGACAAAACGGTTTCTAAAACACTCGATTTTCCACAAACACCAACAAATGCACGATGTGGAATTTTTGGAGAAAAAATATTTCACTCTCTTTTTGCTATATGAGAATTCCGGCCACACTAGGAAACTAGGGCTGAAAAGTCTTTCAAAATTGTCTCACAATTTTTCATTTATCTCATATTTAAAGAGAAGAAGTCAATCTTCAAAATATGATCAAATCCTTATCTCCAATTTCGAATTTAGAACAAAAAATCCCTTTCCCTTATCCCTTAGATGGCTGGCCACACACTAGGGTTTTATCCCTGTGTGTGGCGCCTAGATAAGATAGGGAAGGAGAAGATATTTTATCTTTTATCCAGTAGTCCAATTTTAATTCAGATTCAAATTCGAATTTAAGTCAAACTTAAATTAATTTGAATTCTAAATTAAACAACTTATCAAATAAGTTTAAATGGATAAATCTAGATATGTTCAAATTCAAATTTAAATACTCTCATTATTTAAATAATAATTAATCCTCAATTAATTATTCTTCGAGTATTTAATTTTAGAATTCCGTAATTCTAAAATTCCCATTTTGCCCTTTGTGTCTGGTAGAATTACAAGGACGACGCGGGGACTAAAAGATCTATAATTCTGAGCTCCAATAAAATTAATAATTAATTAAACACTTTAATTAATTAATTAATTCTATTAATTCCAATAGTTACTCCACTATGAACTTGGAATTGCACTCTCGGAATTATAGACATTAATTACTTCTAAACTGTGAAGTGTCCATTTGATATAGTCATTGCATATAGATCGATCCTCCATAAATAATTCATAATTAGAGTCAGGTAGAATCCGTTAACCTCTCTAATTACATCTTTATCCTTGAGTATCATTGATTCTCTAATGGATAGTGATTCACAAAACACATTCATGAACCAAAGCGCTCTTACTAATCCAAGTACCGAATCAACACTCAAGAGAATTATTTATCTGCTTCTCTCTCAAGAAGGAATGGATTCCATCTCGTATAATAACATTCCCAGCTACCTATTTCATTATGTCTCCAAAATACAAGGAATAGGATTTAGGGTCTCGGAATCCATACCGAGCAAATCAAAAGACATAAATCCATAAATAGGAGTTTGTTAAGAACTCAGGATTAAGATCATTCTATATATGACCATCAGTAGACTCAATTAGAATTTCTATGCTTAACGGAAATTATTAGAAATTCATATTGTGTCTCAAGGCCATGTTCCACATAATCTCATTATGCGAAATACACTCATTCAATATCTTGCCATATTAACGGTCATGGATAACACCGCTTCCATTCTAGATGGTAATGACATGTATTAATAATGTTTTAATTAAAGATTCTCGAACTTTAATTAAATTCATTATGAAACGATTACTTTTGATTATTATCCTTAAACATTATCCTCTTGTATATAACACTTATATACAATGTTTAAGGTTACATAAATAATCAAGGAATTTTATTTGATATTCATAAAATATTCATAAATATATGCACATAAAATGATGAATAAACTATTTTATTAAATAAATAATAAATATCCTTTTACATCTCATGCTTTCAGGACACTATTCCCAACAATCTCCCACTTGTCCTAAAGCAGGTGTGTCATGTCTCTAATCCCAAATCCATCTAAGTGTCGATCAAAAACATTCAATGGCAATGTCTTGGTGAACGGGTCAGCAAGGTTGTCCTCTGACGCGATCTTCAGAGCCGCTACATCGCCTCTATCCATAATCTCTCTGATCAGGTGATATTTCCTTTCTATATGTTTTGCACTCTTATGGCTTCTAGGTTCTTTTGAATTAGCCACCGCTCCCAATTTGTTGTCACAAAGATAGCTTAATTGGCTTATCCATATCTCGTAACAACTTCCATATCGCTTAAGAACTTCCCGAGCCATGTAGCTTCTTTTTGCGGCTTCACAAGTCAAGCAAACATATTCAACTTCCATGGTAGAGTCAAGAACACACTTTTGCTTTATACTTCTCCATACCACGGCTCCTCCATTAAGAGTGAACACGCATCCGGATGTCGACCGTCGACTATCTCTATCCGATTGGAAATCGAAATCAGTATCCGGGAGAGATGATCTTCTCCTAATATACTAACATATAGTTTCTCGCTCTCCTAAGATACTTAAGAATACACTTCACTTGCAACCCAATGATCCAATCCGGGTTGGACCGTAGCGACCGACTACTCCCAACGCATAGTAGATATCTGGTCTTGTACACAACATGGCATACATAAGGCTTCCCACAGCCGAAGCGTAGGGATACCTTCTCATCTCTTCTTCCTGCTGCGGGGTCTTTGGACATTGCTCATTGGAAAGATGAATACCATGCCTAGAAGGCAAATTCCCTTTCTTGGAGTTTTGCATCGAATACCTAGACAACACTTTGTCTATATAAGATGCTTGTGATAACGCCAAAAGCTTTTTCTTGCGATCTCGAATAATCTTGATCCCAAGAACATAGCTTGCCTCTCCTAAATCTTTCATTTGGAATTGGCTGGCTAACCACTCCTTTACATATGTCATCATTCCCACATCATTCCCTATGAGTAGGATGTCATCGACGTAAAGAATTAAGAAGACCACTTTCTCTTCTTTCTTGTACTTGTAGACGCATGGTTCATCAATGTTTTGATCAAATCCATAAGACTTTATAGCCTCATCAAACCTGATGTTCCATGATCTAGAAGCCTGCTTCAGTCCATAAATGGACCTTTGCGGTTTGCGACTTTCTTTGTTGGCCTTCCACTATGTAACCCTCTGGCTGATCCATATAGATGGTTTCATCAAGATAGCCATTCGTAAAAGTCATCTTGACGTCCATCCGCCATATCTCATAGTCAAAATATGTTTATGATGGCCAAGAGTATCCGGATGGACTTAAGCATGGCTCTTGGAAAGTTTCCTCATAGTCAACTCCCTCCTTTTGGGTATAACCCTTAGCCACTAGCCTTGCTTTAAAAGTCTCTACTTTTCCATCCGCTCCTCTCTTTCTCTTGAAGATCCACTTGCATCCAATGGGTTTTACCCTCGGGGTAGATCTACAAGTTGCCGGATCGAGTTAGAGTGCATAGACTCCATCTCGAGTTTCATAGTCGCTTGCCATTCTTCCTTATCGTAATCATCCATCGCATCCTTAAGGTCGATGGATCCTCCTTACCGCATCGGCGGTGGCGATTTGGGCTTCCACAATATAGCGGTCGGGTAACATGCTTACCCTCCCACTCTGACGAGTCTTAGTTAGCTGGAGTCACCGATTAGGAACTGTGGTCTTTTCTCTCGGTGGTCCGACAACTCTTGTTGATTGTGGTCCGATCTCATCGGAAAGTAACTCTTCTAACACTATCTTATTACGGGCTTTAAATCTATCATATAGTCATGCTCGGAAAAATGTGGCATTTGTCGATACAAACACCTTTTTGATCTTGAGGACTATAAAAGAAACCTCCCTTTGTCCCATCGGGATATCCTACAAACATACATACTTCCGACTTGGGTTCCAACTTCCCGGTCTTTCCCTTTTAGCACGTGTCTTTGGACACCCATGCGCTTTAAATGCGTGTCTCAAACTAGGTTTTCGATTGCACCACAACTCTAAAGGGTGTTGTAGGTACAGACTTAGATGGTACTCTATTCGGAATGTAGGTAGTTTTTTAGGGCATAACCCCGAATGAAGTAGGTAGTGAAGAATAACTCAACATTGATCTCATCATGTCAAGCAAAGTCCGATTTCTCCTTTTCGCCACACCATTTTGCTTTGTGGTGTGTGCGGTCTTGTCAATTAGGATACCACACCTTCTTCAATCAAGAAATCCCGGAACTCTTGGTCCGGTATTCACCCCCTCGATCCGATCGAAGTGTCTTGATTGGTTTACCTAATTGTTTTTCAACTTCGCTCGGAATTCTCTAAACTTTCCAAAAGTTTTAGATTTCCGCTGCATCGAGTAAATATAACCATATCTCGAATAGTCGTCAATAAAAGTGACGTAATATTCGTAACCTCCTCTAGCTTGGACGCGTTTAACGGTTCACATACATCCGAATGTATCAACCTAAGGAAGGGGTTCTCAGTAGCTCTTTCTCCTTTCGTCGTGAAAGGCCTCTTGGTCATTTTACCTTTCAAAACAGATTCACGGATCGAAGCTCACCAACTTTTAGTTCGCGTAAAGACCATCCTTTACCGGTCGTTCAATCCTTTTTAGGTTAATATGACCAAGCCTAAGATGCCATGTATATGTATTGTTATCGTGAGAAATCTTTTGCTTTTTATTCTTAGGTTCGCAACTCAACATTTTAGTATTAAGCGAAGTGAGTTAGGTATTGGTTTTATACAATATAAACCATCATCCGTATGTCCGAACAAATATTTAAACCATTTAGAAATATGAACAAAATCATTATCAAAATAAACTTTAAATAATTGTTCAAATAATTTGGTCACGTAAATCAAATTTCTGCGAATGTCCGGAATAAAATAAACATTGTTCAAAACTAAAAATTTATTTTCCTAAAAAAAAAGTCTAACTTCTCCCAACGCTTTTGCCGAAACTCTTGCGCCATTGCCTACTTTCATCGTGTAGTCCCCATCGGCTAGCTCGATTAGAAGAACTAAGACTTTGCAAAGAGAAACAAACATGATTAGTTGCTCCTGAATCAATTATCCAGTGAGGTATCACCCTCTACTAAACATGTTTCAAGGACTAGTAAATCGATTTACCTTGTTCCTTTTTCTTTTTCACTCCTCGAGATACTTGTGACAGTTTCTCTTCCAAAGGTGCCCTTCGCCATTGCAAAGGAAACACTTTCCTTTGGGTTTTTCCTGGATGGGGCCCTTTGCTTTCTTGGGTCTCTTGTTCTTTCCTTCTTTCCTCTTCCCTGGTTCTCTGGTTTTTCTTTTGTTTTTACCGAACTTCCCCAACTACAACATTTGCTTCTCCTCCCCTTCTTTTGTTGGTGGATTTGAAGTTTTGCGGGTCATTCATGAGTTCAAAGGAGATTGCACTTTTTCTTGTTCATAACAAAGTTGTTTACAAACTCATGAAAGTCGGGAGGGCAGGCTTTCCAAGATGATGCCAACTTGGGTGGCTTCATCGATTTTGGCACCATTGAGCTCCGCATCGTGGAGGTGATCAATCATGTTCGAGAACATGTGCCTTGACCCAAGAACCTTTCTTCATCTTGTCGTTCATGAAAGCCCTTACGGCATCCAAACGAGCCTTTTTCGGATGAGCCGCCGAACATGGCTTCTAGAGACTCCATTATCTCATAAGCGCCTCCATCTCCTCATGCTTCTTCTTGGCACATCGCTCATCTTGGCCAGGATAAAGCACTTTGCTTTATTGTTGGCCTTGATCTAGCGATCAAAAGGCTCCCTCGCGGTTTTGGATGCAGTTGCCGTGGGTTCAAGAGGACATTCCTCCGCTAGGACAAACTTATAGTCTTCGCAGACCAATAGTATGTTCATGTTACTTTTCCACTTAGCATAATTATCACCGTCTAATTTTTCAGTCGCTAGTAGTGTGATAATGGGATTTGACATATTGCTGGAAATAAATAGAATATTCATCTAATTAATTTATGTGCATGAATATCAAGGCATGTTAATTTAGGCACAATTAAATATGATGCATGATGCACATGAAAATACATAAATCATATTTTAATTTTAGGTGCCAACGATAATCCAATTTTCCACATATAAAGTGTACCTTTGGGTAGTCAAGTTATATGCCAATTAGACCGAGACACTTCTCAGTTAATAAATATAGTCAAAATATCTCATATTTTCATATTTATTAACTCATCAATTTTTCACCAAAATATAACCAACAAATTTGATTATATTTTATGAGTGTAACCCACCGTTTCAGATCACATAGACTTAACTCCGGATTGCTACCTTTGGGTAGTCAATTCGGAAATACATCCTGAAATCTTATCTCTAGGAAGCCAACCTTGTTATTGATCCGGCAAGGACACTCTCCTTTAGGAGGGCGATTCAATGTCGCCGCAAAGCCCCTTTCCGGATCTCACGGTGTTGCGCTAACGGCGGAGACTAGTGTGTCGGACGTATTGTCATACAACCCTCTCCCACTCATTATTTTGCAAACATGTATTTTGTTTGAAAAGCATCTCATGATTTTCAAATCGAAAAATAAACAATTTATTTTTCGGATATGTGAAATTCCAAAATTTAACTCTTAAATTTAATTTCACATGTAACATTATTTTGCAAATCAATTTTGCAACTTAAATCAATTTAATCATATTAAATCAATTTTCAGCGCATGGTTCTTATTTTTATTTTATTTTTCTAAAACACTTTTATAATAAATAAAATAAACAATAACAATTGTGCGTGTATGCATGACATGTTATAAAACCATATGAGTAGGCACATTATATCTACATGGCATGTTATATGCATGGACATATATAATATATAATTATCAACATAAAATATAAATATATGCAATCAACTATTGAGATGGATTTGACCGGGTCCCATGGAAAAATAAATTACAACTCAATCGAATCGAATAAATAAATAATTACAATAATTATATTCTTCCGTTACATCAACGGGTCTTCGATTCTTGAATTTTTTATTCTTCGGCTTCATTCTTTGTCTCCGGGTTGGATTTCACCTTCCTTGGGATCCAAAACTTTTCCGGGCTCGTCGGCACACTTTACGAGGGTTTCGAAACCTTGAGCCCGTTGAAAAGCGACACGGGATCAAATCCCGAACTTGGGCCGCCATGGAAATTGCAAAGCCCATAAAATTTAATTCTATGGGCGGCAGCGCTGCCAGCCAAAATTATTAAATTAGGGCGGCCTGGCTTCTTTGGCCGGCTTCAAACATGATCTTCATGGCCTGGTTGTTGATTCAAAACCTGGGGCGCCTGGGCCTTGCGTCCTGGGAACCATATAGCCTGGGCCCATAAAATTGAGCGTCGGGGTTATGATTATCGCGCACCATTCGGGGCGTCTTTTGTTAGGGGCGGCGCTGGGCAGCGTCCGGGATTGTTAACTTGCCAAGTCTTAATCCAAATCAATTTTATCTAGCAATATAGAATGATTCTTTAAAATTTTAAAATATGCTCAAGCGGGCAAAATGTTTTGAAGGGCTTCTTTGAAGGCTTCAAACATGATCTTCATGGCCTCCTTCTTGATTCAAAAACCCTAATTCTACCCAAATCCTAGAATTACAATAATTCTAATCCCGAATTAAATTACAAATAATTTATTAACGAATGAATATAACCGATCCATGCAACTCTATAGATTATATTAATTTATGCACCAATAAATTAATCTCATTAATTTATAAGATTCAAGGATCAACCGAAAAAATACCTTGTAGCCGACTCGGATGATATCTTGATTTTCTTTGACCACGAATAGTCCTAGCTCCAAGCTTTTGTGTTTAGAACACGAAAGTCTTCCACGTCAATTCCTTGATTCCACGTAGACGTGTGTGTGGGCACACGTGAGACAAAACGGTTTCTAAAACACTCAATTTTCCACAAACACCAACGCATGCACGATGTGGAATTTTCGGAGAAAAAATATTTCACTCTCTTTTTGCTATATGAGAATTCCGGCCACACTAGGAAACTAGGGCTGAAAAGTCTTTCAAAATTGTCTCACAATTTTTCATTTATCTCATATTTAAAGAGAAGAAGTCAATCTTCAAAATATGATCAAATCCTTATCTCCAATTTTGAATTTGGAACAAAAAATCCCTTCCCTTATCCCTTAGGTGGCCGGCCACACACTAGGGTTTTATCCCGTGTGTGGTGCCTAGATAAGATAGGGAAGGAGAATATATTTTATCCTTTATCCAAGAGTCAAATTTTAATTCAGATTCAAATTCAATTTAAGTCAAACTTAAATTAATTTGAATTCTAAATTAAACAACTTATCAAATAAGTTTAAATGGATAAATCTAGATATGTTCAAATTCAAATTTAGATAATCTCATTATTTAAATAATAATTAATCCTCAATTAATTATTCTTTAGTATTTAATTTTAGAATTCCGTAATTCTAAAATTCCCATTTTGCCCTTTGTGTGCCCGTAGAATTACAAGGACGACGCGGGGACTAATGGACCCATAATTCTGAGCTCCAATAAAATTAATAATTAATTAAACACTTTAATTAATTAATTAATTCTATTAATTCCAATAGTTACTCTACTATAAACTTGGAATTGCACTCTCGGAATTATAGACATTAATTACTTCTAAACTGTGAAGTGTCCATTTGATATAGTCATTGCATATAGATCGATCCTCCATAAATAATTCATAATTAGAGTCAGGTAGAATCCGTTAACCTCTCTAATTACATCTTTATCCTTGAGTACCATTGATTCTCTAATGGATAGTGATTCATAAAACAAATTCATGAACCAGAGCGCTCTTACTAATCCAAGTACCGAATCAACACTCAAGAGAATTATTTATCTACTTCTCTCTCAAGAAGGAATGGATTTCCATCTCGTATAATAACATTCCCAGCTACCTATTTCATTATGTCTTCAAAATACAAGGAATAGGATTTAGGGTCTCGGAATCCATACCGAGCAAATCAAAAGACATAAATCCATAAATAGGAGTTTGTTAAGAACTCAGGATTAAGATCATTCTATATATGACCATCAGTAGACTCAATTAGAATTTCTATGCTTAACGGAAATTATTAGAAATTCATATTGTGTCTGCGTCCATGTTCCACATAATCTCATTATGCGAAATACACTCATTCAATATCTCGCCATATTAATAAAGGTCATGGATAACACCGTTCCATTCTAAATGGGAATGACATGTATTAATAATGTTTTAATTAAAGATTCCAAACTTTAATTAAATTCATTATGAAACATTACTTTTTGATTATTATCCTTAAACATTATCCTCTTGTATATAACACTTATATACAATGTTTAAGGTTACATAAATAATCAAGGAATTTTATTTGATATTCATAAAATATTCATAAATATATGCACATAAAATGATGAATAAACTATTTTATTAAATAAATAATAAATATCCTTTTACATCTCATGCTTTCAGGACACTATTCCCAACAGGTCGAGGGCAGCCTCGAGCTAGGCTTCAGAAACGTCAGGCACTAGAAATTAGGGATTCACTACCTTCGCCGCTGGGAGGAGGATTCATTCTTTAGGCACAGTCCTCGACGGGGAATTCGGCACCTCCACTGGCATCGAAGCAAAAGTCAAGGATTCCTTATTTGCCCTCTTCTTCTTTCTTACCCTCATCGCCTCAGCTTTGGACTAGGAGGTCGGTTGTGATGATCTGGAGGACATCGCCTCCCCCTTCTTCATCTTCTCCTTCAGGGGAGCGCTGGAGCTTCGGTTGGGGACGTCATGAAGGTCCAGGTCGAGTTTGTCCATCTCTGAAACATGAATCAATATATTAGTACATGAAAGAAAAAGAATTATAAATGTTCAAGGCTCGACAGTTAAAGATTGGGAGCATACCCTTGGTGTTGAGCTGAAAGAACTCTTAAATTGCTCGGGGATCGTGAGTAAAAGGCTTGACTCCCTAAGGTTCTGCTCAGTCAGGAGAACGTCAATGTGATGTTTACTCTCTGGGAGTTGAAATACTGTAAGCACCCTTGCCTTCCTATTGCCAATGAGTTTGGGGCGATCTCAAGAGACTGCACAAGGAAAAGAAGGCAAAGGGTCAGCGCCATAATATATATATATATATAATAGTAAAAGCCTAGGAGGCAAAGGAAGATGGCAGGAAAGTTCTCACTTAGTCTCCCAAATCGAGTCTGTAGCCCTCGATGCTTAGGCCTACGGTAATCAGGGTGGAACTGGAAAGGGCCCTTGATAATAAAAAACATAGGCTTCCAAGTGCGGGACGATGAAGGAATCCCCCTAATAAGTTTACTTAAAATGGGCTTGGATAACCCATGACTACCCAAAAAGCACCACCTTTCGTTCTTAGTGACGTGGCTTAACTTATTTACAAACAAAAATTCATCGAGCGACAACTCCAAGTCAAACTGCTGATGCCATAGAACCCACATGCCGACGAAGCAATACCAAAAATTCAACGCCAACTGAGTGGGGAAATGCCATGCATACGGCAAAAATCTTTACAAATGGATGAATAGGAAGAGTCATCCTTGCAGTAAAAGCCCAGGTATATACGGAAAGATACTCAGGAGGGGGAAGGCTAGCTCTAAAATGTACATCTCGGAGACGGTACATAAACCATCTCCTGTCAATGTGCCCGTTACTGTATGCTTGGTTGATGTCGCGGTTGCAAGTCTTCAGCACTATAATGCTGGCGGTAAAAGAAGGCCTATCTAGGTCCCCATTCATTGTGGCCAAAGGAACATTGATGACGGAAGCAGAGACACCGCAGATGGATCCTCCCACCAAGGCGACATCTCCACTGTCATCATCTTCATCACCTTCAACCATGCGATCGACGCTGTCAGCATCATCCTTAGTGTCGGCCATATACTCATTGATTTCCCTCAGGATAGAGTCGATGCTTGATGAGGTGCTCCACGAGGGTTTGGCAATTGAGGAAGGATCCGACCTTACGGCGGATGTGGAAAGGCCCTCTCAACGACTAGATGGTTTGGGAACCATTGTTCTGGTATAAAAAAAAAAAAAAAGAGAAGAGAAAAGGGAAAAGTTGAGTTAAAATCCTATAAGTCAAGAAGGTACGGAAGGAAGCAAACAGAAAACCACTAAATAAGACTACATGAAGCTACCTAACGCCTATAAACATCGAGCACTCATCAAGACGTCGAATGCTCATAACATGAAAGGTCAAGTGTTCAAATGAAATGACGTGATGTGAAAATTGTAAGTTCACAATATTGCATACAAGTAATAAATAGTGAATAAAGTATCATTCCCATGAGGATTGCGTTAATTTTAATTAAGTACCGAAATTGGTTAAACTCTAAAATTATTTGAACAACCTAAAATAAAATAGAAAAATAGTAAGAGTAAAATACAAATAAAAACTCAAATAAATAAAACTAAAATAAATAAAAGACTCAAACAAATTAAAGACTAAGGCAACTGATTTCACCAAATCTAATCTTCTTTAATTCATTATTCTTACCAACATTGCCTATTATTCATGTGTTAGAACGAGTAACCTTAGATTATTTAATAATCATTCTGGGGATGCTATCAAATACATTCCTAGCATCTAAACTCACTATCTCTCGGTGTGAATTCCACCACCCTAGAAATTCATTATGCTGTATGGTTCTCTTAATTGTTTACGCAAGTCATGTTGATGTCGCATACACCTTACGATTTCTCTCACAAGAAGCTATTCCTAAAAATCTCCTTCTTGGGTTTCAATCTAGGTCTCTAAAATAATTCAAATAGTAGCGAGATAATTGAAAGCATTAATCACAGAGAAAGAAACAACAATCATGAACGATAAATTCTTAGTGAATTAATTCATTGAAAGTAAAAATAAATTAAATTAAATTAAAAATACAATTGGTAATCTCATAACCCTAGCAAAAGAAAATTAAAACGTAAAAATAAAAATAAAATAAATCAAGAGTTTCAATATCTCAATTTATAAAAATACAGAGATAAAGAAATTAGAAAGAAAAACTCATATATAGAGGTGTCACAGGCTCCAAATTTGACTCTTCAATCCTCAATCTTCAATTCTTGATCTTTAAAATATTTTCTCACTTATAAAATCTAAAATTAAAAATAAAAATCCTAAAAGAGTGACCTTAAATTCCTCAAAATAAATCCCCTAATTTTTCCCTCACAGCTCTTTTTATGGGGCTGTGTATATTTTTTGGACTGTGTTCGTAGATGAATGCGCAGGGGGTCCTCCTCTTGATTTGCGGCTGAAAAGGCTAATAAGCTTTGGATTTCACGTGAGCCAAAGAGAGAGAACCTTATGTCACCAAGACCGTGTGGCAGCGTCTGGTAGGCTGGAGCTTTAAGTAAGCGATGTGGCACCGTGGGACAGGATGAAGTGTTAGGGAGCACAGAGTAAAGATGAAGCGCAAACCACAAGAGCCGGATTTTCTTCTCTCCTTTTTGTTTTTTGTTTTTTAATTGCTCATCTTTTTTCCTGATTTAGCATCCCAATTGATCTCTAACTTGCTCCTTTTTACCTAATTTAAATACAAATAAGGATTACTAATTAATTAGAGGTAGAAACTATAAAATCAACTAAAATAAAATAAAATAAAATAACAGAAGACTAAACTAAAAGTAAATAAAACAAATAAATTCTTTAAGAACAAAGCAAATTTAAATATAAATAAGAAGGAAAATAATTACATTTTATAGAGTTATCACGATGACTGTTTAAACTGAACACAAATTTCCTAGCTAAACACTCAGAACCCAAACTAAAACTCTTTTCATTTGGCAAGAAACCTAGAAAACTAGCCCAAAAAAGTCCAGATGTATAACATAAGTTTCCGGGTTCCTAAACACCTTTTCCTAGCCATACTCACACTATAAATCAACAAGAACGAGTGCAGTAAAGCCAAAAACATTAAAGCCATAACGAAACATACAAACAGAAGAGCTAAAAAGCATGTTATGAGGGAAAAACTCACAAGATGACTTGGAGGAGTGGAATCCAAAGTTTTGCAGGAGAAGTCCTCACGAAATGCCTTGAAAAACAGGTAAGGAAAATTATGGGAAAATTTTGGCAAAGTGTCGGTAGATTGCTAACAATTTGATAAATGAATTCAGGTGAAGATTCTCCTTATAAAGCAAGGAAGCCCTCAACCTTTGGCCATTGGATGAAATCATTGCTAATCCAATGGCAGAGACGAAGGGTCGCGATCAAACAGTGCGAGCAAGGATGGGAATTCGAGAAGACGCGATCCCACGGTTTAGATACAACCATTCTAAAATAAGACACACTGATTGAATGACGCGATTGTTTCCTTGCTCGAGGAAGTACCTTCCTCAGATGCCATCATTGCCTAAAACCCTAGGGAAGGAAGTCCTTCTCAAGGAAGCTAGCTTGGAGGGGAAAACTAAAATAGAATACACCGAAAGCTTGAGACATCCCAGAGGAATGCCTAGACCGGGGGGCATATGTTGTAGGGAAAAATCTTACACTCCACATGTTGATTGCGGAATCAAATTCGGACGCGGAAGCGTGGCGGGGAGAGGCGGATCGTGTATAACAAAAATTTTCATAAAACTTTTGAGATACTCTATAGATTATATTAATTTATGCACGAATAAATTAATCTCATTAATTCATTTATTAAGAACTCAATTAGAAAAAATACCTGGAGGCCGACTTGGTTGATAACTTGAGTTCTTTGACCTCGAACAATCCTTGCTCCAAAGCTTTGTGTTTAGAAAACCATTGTCTTCCACGTCAATTCCTAGAATCCACGAAGACGTGTGTGTGGGCACACATGAGACAAAACGGGTTACAATAAACACTCGAATTTCTGTAAACACCAACGCATGCACGATGTGGAATTTTTAGAGAAAAAATTTTTCCTTCCTCTCTACCATGAGAATTTCGGCCAGCACTAACTCTTAGGACAAAATTTGTTTTTCCAAAAAATTGTGTTCACAATTTTCTATCATTCTCATATTTAAAGAGTAGAAGTCAAATTTCAAAAAGGAATCAAATCTCTATCTCTAAGATAAAGCTTGTTAATTATCTCCTATTTGAATTTGAAAAAAATCTCCTCTTATCCTTATCCATTATGGCCGGCCACTTTAGGGGATCTTCATCCCTGTGTGTCGCCAATTTGCAGATAGGGAAGGAAGAGAAAATCATCATTTATCCTGTAGTCCAATTTTGACTCAAATTCAAATTCCAATTTAAGTCAAACTTAAATTAATTTGAATTCTAAATTGAACAACTTATCAAATAAGTTTAAATGAATAAATCTAGATGTGTTCAAATTCAAATTTAAATAATCACATTATTTAAATAATAATTAATTTTCAATTAATTATTTTTGAGTGTTTAATTTTAGAATTCTGTAATTCTAAAATTTCCATTTTGCCCTTTGTGTCTGGTAGAATTACTAGGACGACACGGGAACTAATGGACCTATAATCCCGAGCACCAATAAAATTAAAAATTAATTAGACACTTTAATTAATTAACTAATTCTATTAATTCCAATAGTTACTTCACTATAAACTTGGAATTGCACTCTCGAAATTATAGATATAAATTACTTCTAAATTGTGAAGTGTCCATTTGATATAGTCATTGCATATAGATCAATCCTCCATAAATAATTCATAATTAGAGCCAGGTAAAATCCGTTAACCTCTCTAATTACTTCTTTATCCTTGAGTACCATTGATTCTCTAATGGACAGTGATTCATAAAACACATTCATGAATCGGAGCTCCTACTAGTCCAAGTACCGAATCAACCCTCAAGAGAATTATTTATCTACTTCTTTCTTAAGAAGGAATGGATTCCATCTCGTATAATAACATTCCCGGCTACCTACTTCATCATGTCTCCAAAATACAAGGAATAAGATTCAGGATCTCAGAATCCGTACCGAGTAAATCAAAAGACACAAATTCATAAATAGGAGTCTGTTAAGAACTCAAGATTAAGATCATTCTATATATGACCATCGGTAGACTCAATTAGAATTTCTATACTTAACGGAAATTATTAGAAATTCATATTGTGTCTGTGTTCTTGTTCCACATAATCTCATTATGCGAAATACACTCATTCAATATCTCACCATATTAACAGTGTAGATAACACTATTCCATTCTAAATGAGAATGACATGTATATATAATGTTTTAATTAAAGATTCCGAACTTTAATTAAATTCATTATGAACATTACTTTTTGATTATTATCCTTAAACATTATCCTCTAGTATATAACACTTATATACAATGTTTAAGGTTACATAAATAATCATGGAATTTTCATTGATATTCATAAAATATTCACAAATATATACACATAAAATTGATGAATAAACTATTTTATTAAATAAATAATAAATATCTTATTACATCTTATGCTTCTAGGACACTATTTCCAACACCACATCAGCCACTAGATGATCACCACTATTGGTCGCCAAATCGAATTCAGCGGCGGAAACGCAGCGGAATAGCGGATCGTGTATCACAAAAATTTTCATAAAACTTTTGAGATACTCTATAGATTATATTAATTTATGCACCAATAAATTAATCTCATTAATATATAAGATTCAAGGATCAACCGAAAAATACCTTGTAGCCGACTCGGATGATACCTTGATTTTCTTTGACCACGAACAGTCGTAGCTCCAAGCTTTTGTGTTTAGAACACCAAAGTCTTCCACGTCAATTCCTTGATTCCACGTAGACGTGTGTGTGGGCACACGTGAGACAAAACGGTTTCTAAAACACTCAAATTTCCACAAACACCAACGCATGCACGATGTGGAATTTTTAGAGAGAAAAATTTTCACTCTCTTTTTTGCTATATGAGAATTCAGCCACCTCTAGGGAAACTAGGGTTGAAAGTGTTTCAAAAATTGTCTCACAATTTTCAATTTATCTCATATTTAAAGAGAAGAAGTCAAACTTCAAAATAGGATCAAATCCTTATCTCCAATTTTGAATTTGGAACAAAAAATCCCTTCCCCTTATCTCTTAGGTAGCCAGCCACACACTAGGGTTTTATCCCTGAGTGTGGCGCCTAAACAGGATAGGGAAGGAGAAGATATTTTATCCTTTATCCAGCAGTCCAATTTTAATTCAGATTCAAATTCGAATTTAAGTCAAACTTAAATTAATTTGAATTCTAAATTGAACAACTTATCAAATAAGTTTAAATGGATAAATCTAGATATGTTCAAATTCAAATTTAAATAATCTCATTATTTAAATAATAATTAATTCACAATTAATTATTCTTCGAGTATTTAATTTTAGAATTCCGTAATTCTAAAATTCTCATTTTGCCCTTTGTGTCCGTAGAATTACAAGGACGACGGGGACTAATAAACCTATAAATCGAGCTCCAATAAAATTAATAATTAATTAAACACTTTAATTAATTAATTAATTCTATTAATTCAATAGTTACTCCACTATAAACTTGGAATTGCACTCTAGGAATTATAGACATTAATTACTTCTAAACCGTGAAGTGTCCATTTGATATAGTCATTGCATATAGATCGATCCTCCATAAATAATTCATAATTAGAGTCGGGTAGAATCCGTTAACCTCTCTAATTACATCTTTATCCTTGAGTACCATTGATTCTCTAATGGATAGTGATTCACAAAACACATTCATGAACCGGCGCTCTTACTAATCCAAGTACCGAATAAACACTCAAGAGAATTATTTATCTCGCTTCTCTCTCAGAAGGAATGGATTCCATCTCGTATAATAACATTCCCAGCTACCTATTTCATTATGTCTCCAAAATACAAGGAATAGGATTCAGGGATCTCGGAATCCGTGCATCGAGTAAATCAAAAGATATAAATCCATAAATAGGAGTTTGTTAAGAACTCAGGGTTAAGATCATTCTATATATGACCATCGGTAGACTCAATTAGAATTTCTATGCTTAACGGAAATTATTAGAAATTCATATTGCGTCTGCGTCCACGTTCCACATAATCTCATTATGCGAAATACACTCATTCAATATCTCGCCATATTAACAGTGCGGATAACACCCTTCCATTTTAAATGGGAATGACATGTATTAATAATATTTTAATTGAAGATTCTGAACTTTAATTAAATTCATTATGAACAATTACTTTTGATTATTATCCTTAAACATTATCCTCTCGTATATAACACTTATATACCATGTTTAAGGTTACATAAATAATCAAGGAATTTTATTTGATATTCATAAAATATTCATAAATATATGCACATAAAATGATGAATAAACTATTTTATTAAATAAATAAAAATATCCTTTTACATCTCATGCTTTAAGGACACTATTCCCAACAATCTCCCACTTGTCCTAAAGCAGGTGTGTCATGTCTCTAATCCCAAATCCATCTAAGTGCCGATCAAAAACATTCAATGGCAATGTATTGGTGAACGGGTCAGCAAGGTTGTCCTCTGATGCGATCTTCAGAACCGCTACATCGCCTCTATCCACAATGTCTCTGATTAGGTGATATTTCCTTTCTATATGTTTCGCACTCTTATGGCTTCTAAGTTCTTTTGAATTAGCCACCACTCCATTGTTGTCACAGTAGAGCTTAATTGGCTTATCCATATCTAGAACGACTTCCATATCAGTTAAGAACTTCCTGAGCCATGTAGCTTCTTTTACGGCTTCACAAGCTGCAACATATTCAGCTTCCATGGTAGAGTCAGTAACACACTTTTGCTTTATACTTCTCCATACCACGGCTCCTCCATTAAGAGTGAACACAGATCCAGATGTCGACCGTAGACTATCTCGATCCAATTGAAAATCAGAACCTGTGTATCCGGTGAGAGACAGATCTTCTCCGGAATATACCAACATATAGTTTCTTCGTTCTCCTAAGATACTTGAGAATACACTTTCTGCGCAACCCAATGATCCAATCACAGGTTGGACTGGTAGCGATCGACTACTCCCATCATATAGCGTATATCCGGTCTTGTACACAACATGTCATACATAAAGCTTCCCACAGTAGAAGCGTGGGATACCTTTTCATGTCTTCTTCCTGCTGCGGGGTCTTAGGACATTGCTCCTTGGAAAGATGAATACCATGCCTAGAAGGCAAATTCCCTTTCTTGGAGTTTTGCATCGAATACCTGGACAACACTTTGTCTATATAAGATGCTTGTGATAATGCCAAAAGCTTTTACTTGCGATCTCGAATAATCTTGATCCCAAGAACATAGCTTGCCTCTCCCAAATCTTTCATTTTGAATTGGCTGGCTAACCACTCCTTTACATCTGTCATCATTCCCACATCATTCCCAATGAGTAGGATGTCATCGACGTAAATAATTAAGAAGACCACTTTCTCTTCTTTCTTGTACTTGTAGACGCATGGTTCATCAATGTTTTGATCAAATCCATAAGACTTTACATCCTCATCAAACCTGATGTTCCACGATCTAGAAGCCTACTTCAGTCCATAAATGGACCTTTGCAGTTTGCAGACTTTCTGCTGTTGGCCTTCCACTATGTAACCCTCCGGCTGATCCATATAGATGGTTTCATCAAGATAGCCATTCAGAAAAGCTGTCTTGACGTCCATCTGCCATATCTCATAGTCAAAATATGCTGCAATAGCCAGGAGTATCCGGATGGACTTAAGCATGGCTACTGGCGAGAAAGTTTCCTCATAGTCAACTCCCTCCGTTTAGGTATAACCCTTAGCCACTAGCCTTGCTTTAAAAGTCTCTACTTTCCCATCCGCTCCTCTCTTTCTCTTGAAGATCCACTTGCATCCAATGGGTTTTACCCTTTCGGGTAGATCTACAAGTTGCCAGACTGAGTTAGAGTGCATAGACTCCATCTCGAGTTTCATAGCTGCTTGCCATTCTTCCTTATCAGAATCATCCATCGCATCCTTAAAGGTCGATGGATCCTCCTTACCGTCATCAACAGGTGATGATTTGGGCTTCCCGTATAACGGTCGGGTAACCCGCTTACCCTCCCACTATGACGAGGTGTCGTAGGAGTCCGATCAGAACCGTGGTCTTTTCTCGAAAGTGGTCCGACAAATCTTGTCGAATGTGGTCCGATCTCATCGGAAAGTAACTCTTCTAATACTATCTTACTTCGGGCTTGAAATCTATCATATAGTCATGCTCCGTAAATGTGGCATTTGTCGATACAAACACCTTTTGATCCGCTTGACTATAAAATGCAGTCCTCCTCTTGTCCCTTGTGGGTATCCCACAAAGATGCATACTTCCGACCTTGGTTCCAACTTCCCGTCTTTTGCCTCAAAGACGTGTCTTTGGACTCCCCTATATGCGAATGTGTCTCAAACTAGGTTTTTGACCATTCCACAACTCTAGGGGTGTCTTAGGTATAGATTTAGATGGAACTAGATTCAGAATATACATAGCGGTTTTTAGGGCATAACCCCAAAAAGAAGTAGTTAGTGAAGAATAACTCAACATTGATCTTATCATGTCGAGCAAAGTCCGATTTCTCCTCTCGGCCACACCATTCTGCTGAGGTGTACCGGGTGCAGTCAATTGGGATACCACACCTTCTTCAATCAAGAAATCCCAGAACTCTTGGTCCAGGTATTCATCCCCTCGATCTGATTGAAGTGTCTTGATTGGTTTACCTAAATGTTTTTCAACTTCTGCTCGGAATTCACTAAACTTTCCAAAAGTTTTAGATTTCCGTTGCATCAGGTAAACATAACCATATCTCGAATAGTCGTCAATAAAGGTGACGTAATATTCGTAACCTCCTCTAACTTGGACGTTTAACGGTCCACATACATCTGAATGTATCAGCTGTAGGGGTTCTGTAGCTCTTACTCCTTTTGCTGTAAAAGGTCTCTTGGTCATTTTACCTTCCAAACAAGATTCACAGTTGGAAGCTCGCCAACTTTTAGCTCGCGCAAAGGACCATCCCTTACCAGTCTTTCAATCCTATTTAGGTTAATGTGACCAAGTTTAAGGTGCCACAGATATGTGTTATTTTTGTGAGAAATCTTTTGCTTTTTATTCTTAGGTTCGGCAACTCTGAACATTTCAAAGATTAAGCGATGAGTTAGGTATTGGTTTTATACAATATAAACCATCATCCAGACGTCGAACAAATATTTAAACCATTTTAGAAATATGAACAAATTCATTATCAAAATAAACTTTAAATAATTGTTCAAATAATTTGGCCACAGAAATCAAATTTCTGCGAATGTCTGGAATAAAATAAACATTGTTCAAAACTAAAAATTTATTTTCCCTAAAACGAAGTCTAACTTCTCCCACTGCTTTTGCCGAAATTCTTGCGCCATTGCCTACTTTCATCGTGTAGTCCCCATCGGCTAACTCAGTGTAAGAACTAAGACTTTGCAAAGAAAAACAAACAAGATTAGTTGCTACCGAATCAATTATCCAGGCTGAGGTATCACCCTCTACTAAACATGTTTCAAGAACTAGTAAATTTGATTTACCTTGTTCTTTTTTCTCATTCGCTTTTCCCTGGTTCTGGTTTTTCCTTTTGTTTTTACCGAACTTCCTGCAACTTCAACATTTGCTTCTCCTCCCTTCTTTTGTTGGTGGATTCGAAGTTTTGCGGGTCATTCATGAGTTCGATGAGATTGCACTTTTTTTTGTTCATAACAAAGTTGTTCACAAACTCATGAAAGTCGGGATAGGCTTTCAAGGATGATGTCAACTTGGGTGGCTTCATCGATTACGCACCATTGAGCTCCGCATCGTGGAGGTGATCAATCATGTTCAAACATGTGCCTTGACCAAGAACCTTTCTTCATCTTATTGTTCATGAAAGCCCTTACGGCATCCAAACGAGCCTTTTTTTTTTTTAAGCGCGCGAACATGGCTTCTAGACACTCCATTATCTCATAAGCGGTCTCCATCTCCTCATGCTTTTTGCGGCACATCGCTCCTCTTGGCCAAAGATAAAGCACTTTGCTTTATTGTTGGCCTTGATCCAACGATCAAAAGGCTCCCTTGCGGTTTTGGATGCATTAGCCGTGGGTTCAGGAAGACATTCCTCCGCTAGGACAAACTTATAGTCTTCGCAGACCAATAGTATGTTCATGTTACTTTTCCACTTAGCATAATTATCATCGTCTAATTTTTCAGTCGCTAGTAGTGTGATAATGGGATTCGACATATTGCTAGAAATAAATAGAATATTCATCTAATCAATTTATTTGCATGAACATCAAGGCATGTTAATTTTGGCACAATTAAATATGATGCATGATGCACATGAAAATACATAAATCATGTTTTAATTTTGGGTGCCAACGATAATTCAATTTACCACGAATATAGTGTCGCCGTAGGGTAGGTCAAAATATCGCAAATTGAACCGAGACCTTCTCAATTAATAAATATAATCAAAATATCTCATATTTTCATATTTATCAACTACCGTTAATTTTGGTCAAAAATATAATCAACAATTTGATTATATCTCCATGAGTGTAACCCATCATTTTAGATTCTCTGAGACTTAACTCCGGAGTGCGGCTGTAGGGTAGGTCAAACCGAAATACATCCTTGAATCCTATCGCTAGGAAGTCAACCTTGTTATTGATCCGAAAGAACACTTTTTCCGTAGGGAGTGCGAAATCGGTCTTGCCGTGAAGCCCCTTTCCGAATCTCACGGTGTTGAACTAATGATGGAGACCCGATGGGTCGGATTGTCATATAACCCTCTCCCACTCATTATTTTGCAAATATGTATTTTGTTTGAAAAACATCTCATGATTTTCAATTCAAAAATAAACAATTTATTTTTTTTCGGATATGTGAAATTCAAAAATTTAACTTTTAAATTCAATTTCACATGTAACACTATTTTGCAAATCAATTTTGCAACTTAAATCAATTTAATCATATTAAATCGATTTTCAAATAAGATGTTCTTATTTTATTTTATTTTTCTAAAACACTTTTATAATAAATAAAATAAACAATAACGAATCTTGCGTGTATGCATGGCATGTTATAAAAACATATGAGTAGGCACATTATATCTACATGGCATGTTATATGCATGGACATATATAATATATAATTATCAACATAAAATATAAATATATGCAATCAACTATTGAGATGGATTTGACCGGGTCCCATGAAAAAATAAATTACAACTCAATCGAATCGAATAAATAAATAATTACAATAATTATATTCTTCTTCCGTTACATCAACGGGTCTTGATTCTTGAATTCTTTATTCTTGGCTTCATTCTTTGTCTCCGGGTTGGATTTCACCTTCCTTGGGATCCGAAACTTTTCCGGGCTCGTCGATGACGCTTTACGAGGGTTTTGAAACCTTCGGGATCAAATCCCGAACTTGGGCCGCCAGCGCGCACTGAGGCCTGGCCTGGCCCGCCACTAGGGCGGCGGCCTGGCATGCTTGGGCGCGCTAGGGCACGGGCCCGACTTTGGGCCGCGGCCTGGCCGCGCCTGGGCCGCGTCCGGGACGCGCCTAGGCCCCGTTTCTGGAACTTTCCGGGCACTTTTTCTGGGCTTCTTTGAAGGCTTCAAACATGATCTTCAAGGCCTCCTTGATTCAAAATCAAAAAACCCTAATTCTACCCAAATCATAGAATTACAATAATTCTAATCCCGAATTAAATTACAAATAATTTATTAACGAATGAATATAACCGATCCATGGAACCATATAATTAACGACCAAATCCATCATCCATACATTCATCATCATGAATAAAAATAAACATCCATAAATGCAAGTGCCTACTCATCACATATATACATAATTAAATATCACATATTTAATATCAATTATGATTATCAAATAATCGAAGCATAAATTAATATCGTCTATAGACCGCTCTGATACCAATTGTTGGTCGCCGAATCGAATTCGGCGGCGGAAACGAAGCGCAATAGCGGATCATGTATAACAAAAATTTTCATAAAACTTTTGAGATACTCTATAGATTATATTAATTTATGCACCAATAAATTAATCTCTTTAATTCATAAGATTCAAAGATCAACCGAAAAATACCTTGTAGCCGACTCAGATGATACCTTGATTTTCTTTGACCACGAACAGTCCTAGCTCCAAGCTTTTGTGTTTAGAACACCAAAGTCTTACACATCAATTCCTTGATTCCACGTAGACGTGTGTGTGGGCACACTTGAGACAAAACGGTTTCTAAAACACTCGAATTTCCACAAACACCAACGCATGCACGATGTGGAATTTTTGGAGAGAAAAATTTTCACTCTCTTTTTTGCTATATGAGAGAATTCGCCACCTCTAGGGAAACTAGGGCTGAAAGTGTTTCAAAAATTGTCTCACAATTTTCCATTTATCTCATATTTAAAGAGAAGAAGTCAAACTTCAAAATAGGATCAAATCCTTATCTCCAATTTTGAATTTGGAACAAAAAAATCCTTCCCTTATCTCTTAGGGTGGCGGCCACACACTAGGGTTTTATCCCCGAGTGTGGCGCCTAAACAGATAGGGAAGGAGAAGATATTTTATCCTTTATCCAAGTGGTCAATTTTAATTGATTCAAATTCAATTTAAGTCAAACTTGAATTAATTTGAATTCTAAATTGAACAACTTATCAAATAAGTTTAAATGGATAAATCTAGATATGTTCAAATTCAAATTTAAATAATCTCATTATTTAAATAATAATTAATTCACAATTAATTATTCTTGAGTATTTAATTTTAGAATTCCGTAATTCTAAAATTCTCATTTTGCCCTTTGTGTCCGGGAATTACAAGGACGACGCGGGGACTAATGGACCTATAATTCGAGCTCCAATAAAATTAATAATTAATTAAACACTTTAATTAATTAATTAATTCTATTAATTCAATAGTTACTCCACTATAAACTTGGAATTGCACTCTCGGAATTATAGACATTAATTACTTCTAAACTGTGAAGTGTCCATTTGATATAGTCATTGCATATAGATCGATCCTCCATAAATAATTCATAATTAGAGTCAGGTAGAATCCGTTAACCTCTCTAATTACATCTTTATCCTTAAGTACCATTGATTCTCTAATGGATAGTGATTCACAAAACACATTCATGAACCAAAGCGCTCTTACTAATCCAAGTACCGAATCAACACTCAAGAGAATTATTTATCTGCTTCTCTCTCAAGAAGGAATGGATTCCATCTCGTATAATAACATTCCCAGCTACCTATTTCATTATGTCTCCAAAATACAAGGAATAGGAGTTAGGGTCTCGGAATCCGTACCGAGTAAATCAAAAGACATAAATCCATAAATAGGAGTTTGTTAAGAACTCAGGATTAAGATCATTCTATATATGACCATCGGTAGACTCAATTACAATTTCTATGCTTAACAGAAATTATTAGCAATTCATATTGTGTCTGCCTCCATGTTCCACATAATCTCATTATGCTAAATACACTCATTCAATATCTCGCCATATTAATAAAGGCGGATAACACCCTTCCATTCTAAATGGGAATGACATGTAATAATAATGTTTTAATTAAAGATTCCGAACTTTAATTAAATTCATTATGAACAATTACTTTTGATTATTATCCTTAAACATTATCCTCTCGTATATAACACTTATATACCATGTTTAAGGTTACATAAATAATCAAGGAATTTTATTTGATATTCATAAAATATTCATAAATATATGCACATAAAATGATGAATAAACTATTTTATTAAATAAATAATAAATATCCTTTTACATTTCATACTTTTAGGACACTATTCCCAACAACCACGTGGCACAACTGGATAATTAATTACCATGCCAGCTGTGCATAAAGCATCCCATAATTCTATGGATGCCGACTCTAAACTGGAAATGGAGCCCCTAAGAGGATGACCGTATTGAGGAGTATATCGCAGCATGAAGTCAACCACACTGTTGTCTGAAGACGGAAACTACTTCAAAGGACCCAAAGGCATTGAACCCACACACGTCCTGAAGGATGTGATATCTGACCTAACACATGACGGGCGTTTAATGTATGTAGAGTTAGTGGCGAAGCCGGTGGGAAAAATCAGGCTGGCTGACTAAAATCTCAGTGATTAGAGATCACTATTCTGAGATTTGGTGAAGGTGTCTCAAAATTTGATTAGAAAATTGACAATTGTGATATGTTGTATAAATAAGAGGAGAATGGCCCAGGAGGAGGGTTCTGAATTCTCTCTCTCACGTTGTAATATCTTTCTCAAGAACATTGTGAAACTCTCTCTCAGTGGATGTAGCTCTAGAATTCGGGGTGAACCACTATAACATTCCTATGTTGATCTTCTCTTTATTTTCATTAATCACGTTATCCGCTTGATTTGCACACAAACCACTAAAAATCTGTTAGTAATCTGTTGACGAATTTTTACCGTCATCAGTTTTCCCTCACAAATTGTTAGATCTATGTGGGCTTTGGTTGTTTTTGCTGTTTTTGATCGTGTTCCCCCACAAAGTTATAACCTTGTGTGGGTTTTGTATTGTTTTTTATTTTCTATATGTCTTTAGTCAGATCTCCCGCTTCGGCGAGCGTGATATGAAAGAATACTGGCTTTTAGAGATTGGTCTTTGCAGAGAGTTTGCTACAGCCTTTTCGGGAGAACCAACTATAGAGGGAGAATTAAACGAGCCAAGAGAAGTGCTCCAAATTGTGTCCATTATTAGACCTTAGATCCATGTACTTGGACGCCAATAAATCTACCAATTTTGGTTTGCCATATCAAGTTTTTTGTATTGAGTTCTTTGTAAGCTTCATGGTTTTTTAATTAATGAAAATTTTTTGATTAATGAAATGTTTTTTTGCATTAAAAAAAGGCAAATGTAGGGCATATTGGATTAATGAGACATATGGCTTAATCATGTTTGTAGAAGTAAAATATGGTTGCAATTTGTGAATATTCTACATATGTCTCGATGCATATGATGACATTATTGACCTTGATAATGATGTTGTTAATTTAAATATATTGTTTGAATCAATTTTAAAGATTATAAGAAATACGGTATATATTTTATCCCTCAATATGTGGAATCATTAATCTTCTTTAAATGAACGAACACAAATGAATGTAATTTTTAAAGATTATTAGTATTATTATTATGGATATATCATTATCCTAAAAATAATACAACTCCATTATAAGTAATAAAATAAATAATTTATCTCTCTATAATATTTAAAATTAAGAAGAACTTGTTTAATATGGACAAACGTGATTGGATATGACCAGTAACAAAATATTGAGAAAAGGTCTAGAGGGGCTTGGAAGAAATTTTTATTAAAAAAAACAAAAAAAATTATAGTAGCGGTAATGGTAAAGCACTCTCATCATAGATATCATAATCAATGGAACACAACAAAAAAATGGTAGTATTAAATATATGTTGGCACATACATACAAAGGTCGTGTTAGAGTTTATAATTATGGATACCTATTGACCAAACTAGCAATTTGCTTAGCAATTAATTAAGTTTCCTTGTTTCCTCTTCAAATTTGTAAAATGAAATAATGCGTTTTGGAGGTTGTGAAACAAGAGATTCCTGAAATAAATTATACGCCACCAATTATTAGAAGTTTCATTAACCACTTATATAAAACAGACAATGGACATCCATGTAGTCCTTTTTTTGTAATTTAGTGTAGACGATATTGGTTTCATTGATTAGAGAATTGACATTCCAACCAAAATAAAATATGTGTCACACTCTATTGTTGATTGACTAATCCTATGTTTAGCATTACACCATAAAGGCATTAAGCAGAAAATAAAAAATAAAAAATAAAAAGAGAATAAAAAAGAGAAAAAGTTGCAGTGTAGAATAAAGAGAAAACAAAGTCCAAAAGAAAGGTATATATATATTTACCTCCATATGAGTTTGGATAAGTGGAGTGAAAAAAGAGAAAGATTTCATTCTTGGATGAAAATGACTGCTGCTATGCTGGCGTGCAGTTATTAGTCAGGTTTCATAATGGTATTCCATAATTTAATGTTTTCCATGCTTTTACTTGAAACCATTTTTTGAAAAGGAATATAAATAAATAGAATTATATTAGGCCAATGTCTTCTTCAATCATATACGAGACAAATATAAAGTTTTTTAATTTTAGACGTTTGGTAAGAGGATTCATATTATGATTTGAATTATGGTTCATAATTTGTTATAGTATTTTCTCTCACAAAAAATACACGTAAATAAAAAATAATTATAATATCATGATTCTAATTTATAAATTAAATAGTTCAACAATATTAGGGTTTTATTGTTTTAGGAGGAAGAAATGCTAGAAATAGTTGCAAAACGTCTATTAGTGTAATTTGAGTAATGTAATTATCAAAAAATAAAAAATAAAAAATTGAGTAATGTAACATCTACCTCTTAACTCTTAACTGCTCACTCATAATATCACATATGGACAATCCCAGATCAACAATTTTGAGTACGATCTAGTCCTAAAAAAGGATATTCTTCTTTTTCAGATGAAAAAATATATGTACCTTGAAGGTTTTTTTTTTTTTTTTTTTTTTTTTTTTTTTTTTTTTTGAGTGTACCTTGAAGAATACCATCAATCCATCACATACCTTGAAGATTAACTCTTTGTATATATAGATACAGATAGATAGATAATTAATATAACACGTAAGGTATAAGATAATATTTGCTCTATATTGATTATGAAAAAGTATTGCACTGATCAAGTAAATTCATTGCTGCTATGAAGTCTATGTTAAACGGAACAAATATATGTTAAACCTCATCCTTTTATATGATAAGATAAAATAAGATGAAGGACTGAGCTTTTGACCATATACTTTATATTACGAAAATTTGTAGTAAATAACAATTTTTTAAAACTTGCAAAATTAAGAAAATAAACAGCAGATTTTAAAATATCTAAAGTCAGTAGTATACCTACAACGTAAATTAATTTACTCTTAATAAAGTATTTAATCCTAATAAATAAATTATTTACCAAATAAAAACATTATTTAATTCAAATATTTAAAAAAGTTAAAATATACTATTTACTTCAAAAGAAGTTTCAGACTATTTACGTATAGAGGTCTTTACACATATAGCAAAATTTTTAAAATATTATAGAATAGCAAAATTTGATATCATTAAAATAATAAATACACCCATTAGATAGTATAAAATGTGTTGTCATTATGATAATTACTATGTCATAATGAAAATTTCTTATTCTGAAATATCCTGAAAATTTTAAAATATCTTGAAAAGTTTACTAAATTTCAACTCAATGTGCGAAATTTTAGCATGTCAGTGTCATTATATCTTATTCTTAACGGTATAGAGAGAATTATTGAGCTTACCATGTGCATTGGTATTAATTTTAATCTTTTATTTATGATTAACACTTTTTTAACTTATATAATTATTTAACTAAATGATATTAATTAAGAATAATGAATAAAAATTTAAATTCATGCTGAGGGTATTTGTCTCACGTATATTTCATCATCCTCTTAAGCCCAAATGTAGTAATCAGGCCTGGTTTTTCTGTGGTTTGGACATTTGGACCGGATTTAGGTAAAATCCTGACGTATCATGAGATAGCTTACCCAGATTCACCTTGGTATCTTTCCTGGAATCTTTCTTCATATCAGTCATCACAAACCAGTTTGTTGCAAAGGGTCCCGAATCTACTCCAAAATGTTATTACCCACTGAAAGGAAACAAAATAACTTGTAAAACGCTCAAAACCCACTACTCTCCAATCAAGAAGACGTCCAAAGAAAGAGGGAAGATATATATATATATATATATATATATATATATATAGAGAGAGAGAGAGAGAGAGAGAGAGAGAGAGAGAGATTGAAAGAAGACAAGGAGGGGGAGTAAAAACTCTGTCCGCAATAGTGTAAGGTGCAGGTGGCCATAGAGGCAGTAAATATATCACGATCCCATGCAAATGTTGCCATTTCAACATTTTATTGCATTTCAATCATTAATTTGAATCAAACATTTACCAAACCAACCTCAAAAAGATTTAGAAAAACCTTAATGATGCACTTTTGAAGAGTGGAAGGGAAAGTTACTTTTGAGAAGAATACTTACTGTGAGAATAATATTCTGTTTGCATGTATCAGTAAATCTGACCCAGGACTGAAACACAAGACTCCCAATTGAAGAGCACATATTGAGGATACCAGCTAACTGGGAATAGTTGAGAAAATGGAAGTGGTGAGGAATACCATGATTATTTAGACTTTATTCAGTTTACCGATTTGAATTTTTAATTTAAATTAAAATGTGACTTTATATGAAAATTTTTAACTATAATAAAAAAAGTTAAATATCACGTTTTGTAAAAACTTTTAACTATAATAAATATAAAATAAAAAATTTAAATTATAAAATAAACGAAATCCTAATATTTTCACTTTTTTCTAAACTCAAACCCACTTTTTTCTAAACTCAAACCCACGTAACAAACAATCCCTATAAGTGTTGGGAGTGACCATAAAGAATAAAATGCATCATGATTGTTGTACTGAGAAAATTTTTCACCAGGATCTACCAACAATTATTTGTCATCATTCATCATTGCTGACATTAAATAGTGGGGGCCAAGTTATCAATAAAAAGGAAAAATAATTTGGGCTAAATCAGGAAAACAAGATAGTGAATATATGATATAATTAAATAAATGAATATTTTAAAAATATTCATCGATCACTTGACACTTGGCTTTTGATCCAACTATAAACGGGCATTTGGAGTTTTTTTTTCTTTACCCCTAGCAAAAACGGGCATTATAGGTATAATTTCATAAGTTCCCTCCTGTGCCTTCATATCATGACGATTCAATTAAAATATTTTAAACGACATGCCTTTTTAATAGATGTGACATAATATTTTAATTAATTACGTGGATATGAAAAAGAACACAAATAGGGGATATAGGAGTCGAGTCGTATAGCACAACCATATGCAAATGTATACTCGAATACCAGATAAAAAGTCAATTGCCATGATTCACTAAATGGAATGAAGACAGGGGGTTATTTTTCTTACTTCTGTTTTGTTGCGAGAAAAAAGTTACTATACAGTAATACCGTACGCATAAAAGTTATACTGAGGTAAAATCACAAAGATAGCTCGTTGATTAATGGCCCCACTTTAGATCACAATATCGTACTTTTCAATATTCAACAGAACAAATTGAAATCAGCTTTAAAAAGGAAACACAGGAACACAATGCACACAGACACACCCAAAAAAAAAAAAAAAACCTTGATTAGGTCAATTCAATCCACGAGTACCCCAAAGAGGCACGTATCAGGAGACAAAATTGTACCGAATGTTAGCCATGATTATGCAAATCTTTACAAGGGTCCAAATATAGTACGTACCAACATTGATGCAAGAGAAGAAAAGAAATGGAACTCCCGTATCAACAGTTAAGCATTGTCTTGCAGCTTCATAGAACTAAAACCAACTATAATGCACCTGCCAGCTTATGGAAAATTGAAAGCCTCACAGTTATGTATTATCACAACATCCCAAAATGGCATCTGTCAATCATAACGAACAGTTAGTCAAGTGACCCAAGTCAAAAACAAAGCTTTTGTGCTTAAGGGAAGGCAAGAGAATGTTAGCATGCACTTATTTTATCGTGTGAAGCAATAGTTAACTGTTTCCTCCTGTTTTTGTTTCAATACACACACACACACACACATATGCGTGCATACAAATATATATTTATCTGACATCTGTTTCCCAACCTGACCCCATATGACAGTGAATTGAAAACCTATAGAACACAACAACAACAACAACAAATGTATAAAATTCTAAAAGGACAACAACAATGCAGCCTAGATATTGAAACTAGTTGTTACTACTGTTTATGTGGGGCAGCAAGTAAAAAAAAAAAAAAAAAAAAAGGCACACATACCCGAGCAGACCTCGGCCTTGCCATGTTCTAGGTGTCACGGTTATGTTAAGAACAGTGCCTTGTCTCATAAGTACAACAGGAATTGCAAGGCCATTATTACTCTGAGCTTCAGAAGCAAGTCGCTGCAGCAAATTGTCACCAGCTTCCACATTCCCAAACTTCACAATTTGATCTCCAAGTTGTAAGCCATCTTCTGCCGCTGGTGATGCATCAGCTATTTCATCAACCATTGCAAAGGGTATGCTGATTTTCACGTCCACATCCTTGGTATCAGAAGAGTCCCTGGGAACATTGATTGAGGATGCTGATGCAACATCGTTTAGAGTGACCGTTGTTTGATTATCTGATCCCTCATCGAGACCTAGTGGATAATGGTTGTTAAGCCGTTATCGTAATCTTTCAAGGGAAAAAAAATCTTAGCTCTAACTTTCAAAAGACAAGTAAAAGTATTAAACAAAATGAAAACAAAGACAGGCTCCGAAAGTGTAGACACCAACTGCTGTTAAGAAGTAAAACCATCAAAAGGTCAATATAAATACGCCACTGATATGAAAGCAGTTGAACACTGTCAGACTTCTTTTTTTTTTTTTTTTTTTGGTCAAAACAAAACCAGTTATATCAATTTTACCTACCAAAGCAACATTTAAGAAGGAAAAACATCTTATGTCATCTCTGTAATATAATGAATTGATAAAAATAATACAGTAGATACTCAAAACTATGACCTTCATAAGCAATTAGTTTCTAGCAGGTTGCACATCTTCTGAAGATCTCACAATGAAGGGTAAAAAACAATTTCAGCCATACCCGATTCTTTGACGGATAAAGATCTTAGAGCAAGCCTTGCAGAATGCAGAACTTGTATATTCTCATTTATCTTTTCAGTGATCTCCTTATGATCACTTTGCAACTCTGCAATAAGAAGAATCGTAGCAAACTAGTATAAGATATCAGTTGAAACACCACAAACGTAGCTAATGCATTGCACCGAGCAAAAAACTACCAACAACATCAGCACTTGACATTCAAAGAAAAGTCCATAAATCTTCTTAATTTGATTTATGACTGTGAAGGTAAGTCATCAGTTTACAATTCATAAAACTTATGTTGATTATTTAATTTTAATTAAAAATTTTCAAAAAGCTAATTAAGAAAGACAAAGTGTTTAGTCTTTCACGAAGGACCGATCCTACATGTAACATGTAGAAATAGAAACATGACAGATATAAAATGGCATTCATTTTATGTAATGATGATTTTGAAAGGTATAACAACAAGGAAATTACTTAATACCTTTTTAAAGTCATTATTACATCAAATAAATGTCATGTAATAACCCCTATTTCTACATGTTACAATATAGTATTGGTCCTTCTGAATTCCTAAACAAAACTATAGACGTTTCCTTAAGTAAAATAATAAAAAAAAGTACAAAAAATGGACATTCGTCGCCATTCTCCTATAGGGTAATTTAAATCCCGGAGACAAAACTAACTTTCAATGGAATTTTCTTCCTAACATTAATATTTTTGAGTGCTTTGATATCTAAATTCTAGTGTTATACTCATACCGGAAAAATGGAAATTGGGTAGAATCTAGTTCTACTCTTAAATGTAACATTAACAACTAATAATCAAGTGTACACATTTACATTCATCGAATTTCTTCACAAATTCCAATGTTCTGTTCTAAATCCCCTGACACCACCACTGAAAATTACCCCCAAAAAAACCCAAAATTTACACAGCAGTGAGTGAGTGAGCATAATACCAGCAAGACAACGCCTTTCTGCTCGCACGGCTGGGATGTCGAGATCGGACCGAGGAAAACCCTACAAAAATCGAACAATAAAATCCCCTAAATACTCGTAATTAACACACATATACACATATTTACATAGTGTGTATGTGTGTGTGTGTATATATATATATATATATATATATATATATATATATATATATAAGTGTGTATATATAGAGAGAGAGACTTGGAGAGAGAAAGTGAACCTCAGAGTCGAGAAGATTGCCAGAAAGGCCGGGGCCGCCGGGCTGACAGAGGCGGTCGATGATGGCGTTCATCTCAGCTTCCATGGCGGTTCTCTTCTTCATCAGATTCATTGTCTCTCCCTTCAGATTCGTTGCCACCATGTTTGGTTCTCCTTTTCTCGCAGGTGATTTTATCAAAAGCCCTTCTTCTTCTTCTTCTTCTCTCAGAGCTTCCGAGACTTGAGAAACAGCAAAAGAAAACGGTGGTAGCTGTGGCGTCTCGTCCAGTGTCCACCAAAAGACGATAGGGCCGCTTTTGACGCATTGGGCCAATTGTTTCGGAACGGCCCAATTAAATGATGGGGTAATTTTCAGAAGGGAGAAAGAGAAAAATAGGCTAAAATTTGAGATGAATTAAAATTAATAGTCTAATAGAACTTATTTTAAATAAAAAATAATTTTTTTTTAACTTGTCTGTTATGAAAATAAAAATTATTTTTAATTATCCATTGTCCGGTTATGAACTATAAATTATTTTTAAAATTATGTTTGGTAATTTTTATTAAAAAATTAGATTATTTTTAATATAAAAATTTATTAATTTTTTTTTTTTCTTTTTTTTTCGTTCGCTAGAAAGGGTTTTATGAAAAAATAAAAAAAAAAAATATTTTTAATCTTAGACATAAATTATTTTTAAAATTAAAATTAAGAGATTATTTTAGTATTTTATTTGTCTTTTTTTTTTATTCAATAAAAATAAAAAAAAAATTTTTAAAAATTTTTTTTTTTTTTTTTTATAATAAACTAAAAATTATTTTTAAAAACGTTTTTTTTTTTTTTTTTTTTTTTATTTTTATTTCTTAAAAAATGTAAAAAATAAAAACACCATATTCCCAACTAGAAGAGATACACCAGATTACTAATAGAAAATCATTAATATCTCTTCTCTCAATTAGAGCCTAAGATTCCCAACTAGAAGAGATACACCAGGTTACTAATAAAAACCAGATTACAACAAAAACTTGCCATGGTTGACTCTGATTGCAGATCTAAAGTCAAGAGCAAAAATCAAACCACAATCTTTAAAGCCATGGCAAACAAACCTGAGACAACATGCATAAAAATGATGAGTCGCAGCTCCAGAGCTCTCGACAGACAGCGTCGGATCACCTTCGTGACGATCATCGGCGTCTGGGAGCCTCAAAATGATGGTCAGCACAGTGTTGTTGAGGAGATGTCGCGGTTTCGCGATTAAATCTCGAGGAGATCTCGTTGTTTCATGGAGATCCCGTTGTTCCATGGAGATCTCGAGGTCATTGATGACGTCACAGTTCTGCCACTGTTTAGACGGAGTTCGAACGGAGAAGAATGTAATGTTCAAAAATTATCAGTAATAAATCCTTGAATTTGTCAAGATTTAGACGATGAATTCCTCGGTAAACTGTTGAATTGTGTCAACAAAATTTTGTGATGGGAGTTAAAGAAGTTCATTTTGTTTCGTTTGTTGAAATATTAGCTGCAAATTTTATGATTTTATGTGACAAGATTTCCAGACTGAAAAGATCTCAGTAATTTTCAACGAAAAAGATGATACAAGAGAAATTGGTATGTTGAAAACTGGAATTACAATTTCCAGTTAAGTTTTGACTCAGTGAAGAAATCATATTAATTTAATCCAAGAGATTCTGGATTAAGTTACAAGAATGACTTAAGTTACAAGAATGACTTAGAAAAAAATTAGATGTGAATGATAACAAATAATTCTGAACGGGGCCTTAAAAGTTAACAAATAATTCAATAATAGTAATGACAGCAAATCCATCATGCCAAGTTCATGCCACACAGTTAAACATGAGTTTATGGATACTGTCAATATGCAAACTATATTGAAAATAGAGATTGACAGATAAATTACTGATGATTTGATTCCATCAATTAACCTAGATAGCCTACATGATAAATAGTTAACTTTTGATCCAATGGTGGAGATGTTGGGAATAGTTGCCTTAGAAGCTTTAGATGAAATATGATATTTATTATTTATTTAATAAAAGAGTTTATTCATTATTTTATGTGCATATATTATTGAATATTTTATGGATATTATTGAAAATTCTATAATTATTTATGCGATGTTAAATATTGTCTATAAGTGTTATATACGAGAGGATAATATTTAAGAATAATAATTAAAATGATGTTTGTAATAAATTTAATTAGTTCAAAATATTTAATTAAAACATTATTAATACATGTCATTCTCATTTAGAATGGAACGGTGTTATCCGCATTATTAATATGACAAGATATTGAATGAGTGTATTACGCATAATGAGATTATGTGAAACCGGAACACATATAAGATTTGAATTTCTGATAATTTCCGTTAAGAATAAAAATTTGAATTTAATTTTCTAGTGGTCATATATAGAATGATCTTAATTCTGAGTTATTAGGAGACTCCTATTTATAGATTTTTGTCTTTTAATTTACTTAGTACGGATTCTGAAAAGCCTCTCACATGCTTATCTATATAAAGAAAGGGTTAGAGTTATAACTCTCCTATTTGCACCTCTTCTCATACTCATTTGAAGAATAGCTTTCTCTCCCCTCTTTCCTCTCAAAAAAACCAGCCCTTACCCTCCCTCTTTCTATCAAAACTTTTCTTCCATCAAGTTCAAGAAACATTCACCTAGTAGTACAAAATTTTAAAGAGCAAGTGGGTTTAGGTGTTTTGGGTATGATTTGTGTTCATTTCTCTTAGTTCTTCAAAGTTTTTGTATTTTCAAACTAGAATCTCAATGTCAGTTTTTCTTCTCTTAGAACTTAGATCAACCTAGAATGAGAAAAGGATCTCAAGAAAGAGAAGTCTCCAATGAGGGAAAAGAAATTAAAACCCTCTTTCTATTTAACTAAGTTCAAATACTTTGAATATGTGAAGAAATATGGTATTTTTACTAGGTTTTGTCTCTAGATTTATGATTTTTTTGTACACATAAAAAGAACATGATTATAGTTGAGATTTACTTCTTTATGATGTGTTCAAAGATAGTAGACTAGAAAGTCTTTGAAAAATGTGACTTTTCACTAATTTAGCATGAGATTAAGACTTGGCATGAGAGATGTTATTTTGGCATGAAAGTATAACCTATTCACTAGTTTTATAGGGAATTGTAACATCCCAATTTTTAGACTTAAACTTTTGTGCTAATTTTGTATGAAGGAATTGTAAGAGAAATGATAAAAGAGTTTAAGGATTAAATTGCAAGGCTTTAGGGGGGGGGGGGGGCATGATTGAAAGAATTTTCGTAGTTGGGGGCCATATTGCAATATTAAGGAAAAAAAAGGGGCCAACTGCCCTTTCACGTGGCATGGCTGGAACCTCAACCATGCCACTCATCTCCCTTCTCTTTGGGGATGGTTCTGTGATGGAGTAACATAGGAAGGAAAAAAAATAATTCACTTTCTCAATCTCTCTCAAAACCTCAACAACATTTCACGTTTTTCACTCTTTCTTTCTCATCTCCCCGTCCGACTCCTTCTCTCCCTCTATCTCCCTTCCAGAAAAACAAAAAAGCTTTGGTTTGGTTAGAAAACAGAGGGTGCGTTTGGAATTGGTTCCAAAACGTTTTTGTTTTCTGTACGAAAATGAAAATGAAAACGTTTTCATTTTCATTTTCATTTTTGAATTATTTCTAAAAATGCGTTTGGTAGTTTTATTTAGAGATTGATTTCAGTTTTTTAAAAAAACTGAAAATGTGTTTGGTTTCATTTTTGAAAACATGTAATAGGTATTTAATATATTAAATAAATAATAATTGAATCCTAAATAAAAACACTAATAATTAATAAAATAATTAATAAAATATAAATTAAATATATTAGCTTAAATTATTGTCGCCTATCTGAATCCCACATTTGATTAGCTAGATGATCCCTAAAATCAACCATGTAATTACGTTGTTGCCGACCATCCATTTCAGAGGTTTCTGCTTCTTGTGCATCCATACCATGTTGTTGTTCCTGTTGCCCTTCTTGTTCTCCCTTTCCCTCAATATCTTCTACGGGCAAATCAACCTCATATAGCCTAAATAGAGGATCATCTTGCGCGTGCATCTTAATTAAATTGTGGATCACACAACAAGCTATTGGTATAATATTTTGTCTTGGCATCCAATAATTGGTCATATGCTTAAGAATTTTAAACCTTGTTTTCAAGACCCCAAATTACCTCTCTATGCAATTACGTAGTGAGGAATGATAATAATTGAATAACTCTTGTGGTCCCATTGGTTGGCCACCGATTCTAAACTGTTGAATATGGTACCTCTGACCACGAAATGGTGCCAAAAAGCCTTGCGTGTTGCTGTAACCGGAATCCACAACGTAATATTTTGGTGGGAGTGGCACCTCGAATGGGTTATATGGATTTCTTAAAATCTCGGTTAACACTCTGGAATCAACAGCTGATCCTTCCCATCCGGTATTGACATAAGTGAATAGCATATCAAAACTACACGCCGCCATTGTATTTTGAGTACACGAATGTTTTCTTCCTCTGTAGATTGTCTGTTGATGTGCAGGTGGGACAACCATCAAGTGTGTACCGTCTAGTGCACCAATACAATCCTATTAAAAGACATAAGGCGTAAGTTACAATTAATTTAAAATATTAGTAGTATATGAGCAGAGTCAGATTGTATCTTAAACCATGGCCAGTACTTAGGGTTGTGTTGAATCTCTGGGAGACAATGTTCATATTTGATAGTTTTATAACATCAGGTGCTAATGCAGACAAAGCGGTAATCATATTATCAAAATGCCGATGTACTGTCTCTCCAGAATGACAAAATCTATCTTGTATCTCTCTACTGCGATCTGAGTGAGCAACTGTTCTTAAGAACATCATTAGAGATTCTTCTACCGAAACCCTAGAAGAAGGCAGTAGGTTGCGGACTCGAATTAACTGAACAATTGCTTCGAACGTGTCTTGATGCATACGACACATTTCAAACAAATTTTTGGGATGTCCGTGTAATTGTTCTAAAACATATTCTCGTCCTGTTAACGCAGAATTGTGACGAGGTTTCCTAGTTCGCCTGTTTCCAACTGACATCAATAATTGGATATAATGTTGTGGTTGTTCATCATCATCTGATGACTGGAGAAAGCCAATAGCTCTGACATCAATCTCACTATTTGAATCCATATTAACCTAAAAAATGAACAAGATTGAAACTAATCAAACATCCATATAACATTAACTAATTAAATGAAGAATGCCTATGTAATTCAATCTAACTAAAAACAAATAACAAAGTCTAACAAACACAATTTGGAGAGGAAAATCTGTTTTACATGCTCAATAATACTTAAAAAAAAATACGTCCAAGAGGAAACAAATAAAAAAAACAACACAATAATCATTCCACTAGGCTTCGAATCCATGAAAGATGTCGATGAACAGGCATTTTCACAAACATCCTCCTAAGGGAAATGTCAAGAGCCAATTGGTGCGCTGCCTTATTATACACATTGTCCTCTAAATATGGCTCATACCCATTCAGCAAATCCATACAGGCTTTAATAGTTGTAGTTGGATCCTCTTTTTGAGCCTCAACTAATGCCATAGCACGGGCTTGCCTATTAGCTAAAAATTGTTGAAACAAATTAACCTTTTGAATAGACGTCTCACTACGTAGGGTAGAACTCTTTGCCAAAGCCACTATGGCCGAGTCAACTGCACTGATGTTCTTGCCCTTCTTCTTGGATCGAGTAGTAGGACCCTGAGACTGTCTGTTTCTATTGTCTCCTGCACTCCGGACTTCATCTGAGTCTCCTGTACCCTCATCCACCTCTTCTGGTATTGTGGCCGCCCTTTTCGCCACATTCAAAACATTGACGGCAGTATGTGCATTCATTGACCCCTGTACAGTAGCAATAGTCCCAAAAAAAATCTAGGAAAGTTGTACAAAGTGTTGTAAACCCCCTTTCTTGTATTTCTTAGCCTCAGGATGTTTCTGACATTATAAAGAAAAGAAGAGTAAATACTAATGTACAAACCAAAAACCAATTCAACTCTATCATATAACATAAGATGTTAAGAACATCAAAACTTACCGCGACATATGAATCCCATACTTCTTTTTTAGCTGTGACAGTGTTAGTCTTAGAATCCCAACCAAATCCTGTTGTTTCAATTAATGCCTTAAACTCCCTCGTGCTATGTCTAAGCCTATTCCAATTTGCTTTAAGCTAGTCTGCTGTGAAATGCTTACCAAACTTAATAGCTATTTCATTAGCAATTTTCATCCATGTTTTTCTGTCCAGAGTAGATGTTTGAATCTCAATCTTTGACTCTTCGTATATCAGTTCTATATAAAAATCCTCAATTGTGGCCGGCCATTTCGTATTATCATCCTTATCACACATCTAAAACAACACTTTTATCATTAAAATAAATGCCAATTTGCAAAGTATATACACACACATACCATGGGGGCTAATTTTCAGCCCCCATCAGGGCTAATAATCAGCTCCCATGGGGGCTGATTTTCAGTCCCCATCAGGGCTGATAATCAGCCCCCATGGTGGTTGATTTTCAGCCCCCCAATTGGGCAGATGGGGGCTGACTTTTAGCCCCCATCAAGGCTGATCAGCCCCCATTGGGGCTGATGGGGGCTGAATTTCAGCCCCCCCTGGGCCTCCCAGGCCAGCCCTAAAAGGAGGCCCCTAGTAGCTAATTCAGCCCCAATGGGGGCCTCCCAAGGTTGACACAGCCCCAATGGGAGGCCCCCAAAGGCCAGCCCCAACGGGGCCTCCAAGGCCATCCCCAACGGGAGGCCCATTAGGGCTAAATTCAGCCCCCCACTGGGGGCCTCCCAGGCCAGCCCCAAAAGGAGGCCCCCAGGGGCTAATTTAGCCCCAACAGGGGGGCCTCCCAGGGGCTGATACAGTCCCAATGGGAGGCCCTCAATGGCTAGCCCCAACAGAGGCATCCAGGGAAAAAGAAAAAAAAATGCAAAAAAAATCAGATCACATAAGCAAATCAAACGGCAAACGGCGAGATAACCGGAAAAGAAAAAGTAAAAAAAAGTAAAAAAACATTGATCGGCGGAAAATAAGAGACTAGGGGCATACCTTGGTGAGCAAGTGGAGAACGGCGCAGATCTGGGCAACGCGAGACTGAAGGAGCTCAGGTGAACGGTGGTGCTCCGGTGAGAAGCAAACGGCGCAACTCTTGGGCAAGAGGAACGCCAGGGCTCGCCGGGAAGAAAATCTTGGCTAAAGAACGGAAGGGAAGGAGGAAGAAGAGCTCGGCTGAAGGGGAAGACAAAATCGGAAGAAGCAAAAAAATTTCAGAGTTCATGGGAGGATAATCGAGGAAGAAAAAGAAGAAGAAGAAGAAGAAGAAGAAGAAGAAAAGAAACCAAAAATGAAAAGGGAAAAATGAAAACAGCTTTTTCCCGTTTTCAAAATTCCGCAAAACGACAAGCCCGTTTTCATTTTTGTTTTCTGACAAAATTTTTGCCAAACACGTTTTTGGTTCCTCATTTTCAGTTTTTTTGCTTTGAAAATGGTGAGAAACGAAAATGAAACCAATACCAAACAGCCCCAAAGGGCTTTCTTCAAAATTTTTAGGGCAATCCGGTTTTGGAGAATGATTGTGTAGAAGCTTGGAGTGAAGAGGTGGTTTGAGCAAGGATTCAAGGTAGGGGTTTTCTTCTTCTCCTTTAATTTTTGGATTTAAAATTTGGTGATTTATTATCTAGTTTTGTTTATTGATCAAAAGAAATTGTGAAGCACCTTTGAAGTTATGAATTCTCTTTGATTTGGTAAAATTCCTGAATTTATTGGATTGAGTGTCAAGAATTAAGTTTCATTGAGGATAAAGGGCATTGAACTTGGTTTATGGAGAAGCGTGTTGAATTACTTGAGGATTTTTGTTTATAACCTCTGATTTGGTATACTTTGTTTATAATTTTGAGTAGTCTCTATTTGATCAAATTATGGGTTTTGTGTAAATGAATCTTGGAGGATGATTTATATATTTGAGGAATAGACATTTCATACTTTAAATGGAAACTTGAATCACCCCAAAAGGAGCTTTGTAGTTTAAGTTGTAAACTTTTGAATATAAAAAAAAAAAAAAACTGTCAAATGTACTTACTGGATAGACTCTGTTCTTTCAGATTCTGGGGGTATTAGGTGAGGAATTTCAAAAGAAGGTTTACATAATTGGTAACTAGACATCGTAAGCTTCGTATAGCCGTTGGAATCACCTTAAACGGATGACCGTAGCCTAAGATGTACATTTTTAAAGTTGGGCTTAGTGACTGGTTTTCCGCAGAAAAACCGGCAAAATTCGGTCTGGTTTATCATATTTTTGGAGACTTAAACAGACCCAAAACTAAGCTTGTGATACCTCTTTAGAAAGCCCTGGATGTCTACTTTGTTTGGGTTCTGGTTTTGTAATTTTTGAGGCGACATAGAATAATTTGTGAATATCCTTGTAGCAATCATAAAAGTGCCAATTCCAGAAATTAATAAAGTAAAGAATTGAGCTACCTACTTTTTGAAATGGGAGTGCTACACTTAAACCACCTTTTCCACCATTTAGAACAGGTTATTAGTGACGTGTGAGAGTTAAAATCACCTTATTTGGAGTTTCATAGCTCAAGTTGTGTATAAGGTAGAGCATCACGTAGAATATTAGATTACTTGTGATTGAGCACATAATAGCATGCATGTTAGGCCGGTACTGCCATCCTCAAAGCACTTCTATTGTGATATGGTGATTGATGAAATTGTAATGGAGCCGCTCAAGTCTCTCGAACCAAGTGGGTGATGACAGAGACTATATTGTGATATTGAGAAATTGTGATTTTGAATGTGCTGGTCGTTCTATTGAACCAGGTGGGTGATGATGAGGAACCTGACATTGTGATTTGAGATATTGGCATGTGGCCAGATTGTAAAAAAGCCGGCGGCAGTACCGGGATTGGAAAGAAGCAACACACAGATTATTTTGGTTTGTAAACATATATATTTTGGAGTTAAACTTATAAACCTTGGATGACTATATAATTTTAATTGTGGCTAGGAAACTTAATAGGAATGGTGTATTAATGAAATTTTGTTTAAGCAAAAAAAAAAAAAAAAAAATTGAAACACCATAGTTTTAACATAAGTGACAGGTGGAGGTTAGTGATTGTGGCACATCCTTGGGATTGTTAGCAAGGAACTAAAGCTTTGAAGGAGATGGTATATAATGGGTGTCATATATATGCATTGTTAATATAGAGGGATATTGAATGAGTGTATTGCAAAAGGAATAAGGTAAATCTGATTTGCTAGTTCTTAAAACGTGTTTAGAAGAGAGTGATACCTCGGCCTGGATAGTTGATTCGAGAGCAGCTAATCATGTTTGTTTTTCTTTGCTGAGTCTTAGTTCCTACACTGAGCTAGCCGATGGGGAATACAAAATGAAAGTGTGTAATGGTGCAAGAGTTTTGACAAGAGCAGTGAGAGAAGTTAGACTTCAATTTGTGAAAAATAAATTTGTAGTTTTGAACAATATTTATTTTATTCCAGACATTCATAGAAATTTGATTTATGTAGCTAAGTTATTCGAATAATTATTTAAAGTTTATTTTGACAATGAATTTGTTCATATTTCTCAAAATGGTTTTAATATTTATTCTGGACATCTAGATTATGGTTTATATTGAATAAAATCAATACCTAACTCATAGCTTAACACTGAAATGTTCAAAGTTGTCGAACCTAGGAATAAAAAGTAAAAGATCTTTCACGATAATAACACATATCTGTGGCATCTTAGGCTTGGCCATGTAAGCCTGAACATGATAGAAAAACTTATAAAGGATAGTCCTTTATGCAAACTAAAAAATGACTAAAAGGCCTTTCATGGTCAAAGGAGAAAGAGCCACATAACCTCTTCAGCTGATATATTCGGATGTATGTGGTCTGTTAAACGTTCAAGCAAGAAGAGGTTATTAATATTTTGTCACCTTTATTGATGATTATTCGAGATATGGTTATGTTTACCTAATGCAACGGAAATCTGAAACTTTTGGAAAGTTTAGAGAATTCTGAGCAAAAGTTAAAAAACAATTAGGAAAACCAATCAAGACACTTCGATTAAATTAAGGGGTGAATACCCGGACCAAGAATTCAGGGATTACTTGATTGAAGAAGCTGCATTGTCACAACTAACAGCCCCTGGCTCACCACAATATAATGGTGTTGCTGAAAGGAGAAATCAAACTTTTCTCAACATTCTGGGGATATGCCCTTATAACCGTGATGTATATATTGAATTTGGTACTTGCTCAACATGATAAGATCAATGTTGAGTTATTCTTCATTTTGGGATATGTCCTCATAGCTGGGATGTATATATTGAACTTGGAACCATCTAAGTCGGTACCTAAGACACCCCTAGAGTTGTGTAATGGTCAAAAACCTAGTTTGAAACACATTCACATATTGGGGTATCCAGCACACATGTGGAGGCCTAAGGTAGGGAAGTTGGAACAGACGTCAGAAGTATGCATCTTCATGGGATACCCATAAGGGACAAGAGGAGGACTATTTTATAGTCAGGAAGATCAACAGGTATTTGTATCAACAAATGCCACATTCCTAAAGCATAACTATATGATAGATTTTAAGTCCAGAAATAAAGTAGTACTGGAAGAGTTACCTTTTGATGGGATCACAGCACAATCGACAACAGTTGTCGGGACACAAAGAGATAAGACCACGATTCCTAATCAAAGTCATGTGGCACCTTGTCGTAGTGAGAAGGTAAGCAGGTTACCTGATTGGTATACCAGCGAAGCACATATCGTCACTGCTAATGATGGTAAGGAGGATCCATTGACCTTTAAGGCTACAATGGATGATTCTGATAAGGAAAAATGACAAACGAGATGGAGTCTATGTACTCCAACTCAGTCTGGCAACTTGTAGATCAACCCGAAGGGGTAAAACCCATTGGATGCAAGTGGATCTTCAAGAAAAGGTGAGGAACAAATGGAAAAATGGAGACTTATTAAGTAAGGCTAGTGGGTAAGGGTTAAACCCAGAAAGAGTGAGTTGACTATGAGGAAACTTTTGTAGGATCTTATTGTAATTTATAAATGAAAAATCATTTGAACAACAACAATATTGTAGGCGGAATTTCAAAAATTTTATCATATCCATTTAATTCAAAATTAAACGTAAACCACAACGAGAGATGCATGCATGATATATGTTTATAGACAAAGGATTAGAATATCTCACATACCTTTGTGACGATTGAATTAATTGACCGCAAGGATCTTGTCTCACTATCTCACGTTCCAAGATGGAGAATTGCCGTGAAACAAGATCGTTGTTTATTGCCACGATCACACCAAAAACCACTCGTTGATTCAAGGCTATGACTCTACGATATTTAGGATGAGAGAGTGGGCTCTTTTTCAAAAACCTAAGGAAACTATTTCCTTCTATTTTATCTCTACAAAATCCGGCCACCCTAAGGAAAAGTGTGATCTCCTTTTCTTTTCTCAAAAGAACTCTTTTCTAGGGGTTTCAATAATATCCTTATATAGGAGGAAATTCAAAAACTCAAATCCTAGATGGGATTTTCGAATTTCTCCTTAACCCTTGGATTGAAATCTGAAAATCCCTACATGGATTAGGGATTTCCGAATTTCCTTCCCCTTTTTGGAGCAAAATTCGAAATCCCCTTATGGCAAGGGATTTCTGAATTTTTCCAAAATAATATATCACTTTTCTCTTTCCTTTAGTTGCCAAATAAAATCATGTTTAAATTTTATTTTGAATTTAAACTAATCTCTATTAATTTCGAAATTCAAAACTCATTCCTTTTATTTTTCAATTATCAAATAAATGAAAAATAACACAAGGAATTTAAATATAATTATCGGTTTCATCTTTCCCATTTATTAGAGCTAGCCTTGAGACCGAATGGACCCACATGAACAAAGCTATGGAATTACAATATTCGACTAACTCATCTCTATAAGTTATCGACATATTTAATTCCGACATCGCAAACCCACTAAAAGTTCGATGCCGAATAATCTCTCGATTCATGTGCGCTAATTTTTTTTTTGGTGTTGATACAATTTATCACACGGTCCACAAAAAATGTATTATTATCCTTCGTAAATATCGAAATCGGTGGTATATAATATTACCGCTTTTACCATTCTAACCATTATTTCCTCAACTCCTTTATATGACTGTGAATAAGAAAGACAAACGTTCGTAAGATGTCTCGCACATGTTACGATGTCTTAATCAATGAATATCATCATTGAATACCAGGCCTGGTTTATTTATTCACACACTCGTCAATAAAGCATGAGGTGATATTATTTCTTCACGAATTCCATATCATGAATCACATAACTCCAACTTAATATTGTCATGATCCCAATGACCGAGATGTCGCTCAATAATCGTGAACTAATCTCATTGGCGAATCAAAGATCATGAGATACTAAGTTGAGCTATGCATTCATTCAGATTAAGATAATTATACAAATATACTTAAGTTGTGATGATTAGGTTTAGAGTTGTGTAAACGGTTTTTACTCTAACCTAATCAGTCACATGGTCTATTCAACATGTTGTGAGCATGTATAGATCAACCACAGAGTCCAACTCCCATGCCCCGAGACCAATCACATGGTTCGATCTAATTTCATAATCAAATCAATCCTAAGATCGCGAATATCTATTTTAAACTGATCAAAAGAGTTTGTCCAACAGGTTCCCTCGACTCTTCTTTTCATGGTAACAGTTTATGGACTAAGCAATATTACTAACACTCTTGAGTATGTGTCAAAACATAACTTTATCTTATTTTATAAAATCAGCAAAATAATAATGTCTTACATTTGTCATTTCATAAATAACAAATTACATCCCACTTTATGGACACATTTCCAACAACTTTCTCACTGGTAGTCATACTTAAGTCCATTTGGATACTCTTGCTTATAGCAGCATATTTTGACTATGAGATATGGCAGATGGATGTAAAGACAACTATTTTGAATGACTATCTTGAGGAAACCATCTATATGGATCAACCAGAGGTCATGGAACATCAAGTTGGATGAGTAGAAAGTATGCAAACTGCAGAGATCTATTTATAGATTTAAACATGCTTCTAGATCATGGAACATCAGGTTTGATGAGGCTATTTGAGCTTAGAATTATAGGCTCATGAGTTCATGTGTCGTTCTTGTAATCCTACAAAACACTAAGGGTAAAATGAGAATATTAGAATTATGAAATTCTAAAATAAAGCACTCAAGAATAATTAATTGGGAATTAATTATAAATTAAATAATGTGATTATTTAAATTTAAATTTAAATTTTGAAACACACATGTGAAGGTGTTTCCATGGTGTGAACGCCCAGGACAATGTGAATCCCTTTGAAATTTAGTTACTTGCTCTCCAAGTTATTCAATTGACTTATTTGATAAGTTGTCCAATTTGAAATTCAAATTTATTTAAGTTTGACTTAAATTGGAACTTGAATTTGAGTCAAAATTGGACTACATGATAAATGCAGAATTTTATCCTATTCTTTACCTGCAGTATGCGCATACCATAAGGAGGAATTTTCCTATGGTGTCTTGCAATTATGGATAAGGAGGAGAAGGAATTTTTGTTTCCAAAATCAATTAGAAGTGGGAGATAATTATCAAGCTTTATCTTGGAGATAAAGATTACACTTCTTCCGGGAATTTGACTAGTACTCTATAAATAGGAGATTGCATAAAATTGGAGAATATAATTTTTTCGCTCTCCTAGCTATAGTGGCCGAATTTTTTCTTCTGGCCGAAGTCAAGTGTGGAAGCGTGGAAATATGGATTGGGTGCGAACAAAAATTTTCATAAAATTTTTGTGAACTCTATAGAATATATTTATTTACAATGAATAAATTAATTTAATTAATATAATACAAGAATTATACCTTACTAATGATTAGGAAGATAATTTGAATTATTTGACCAACGAACGATCCAAGCTCCAAGCTTTTTCAGAATACCCAAAACTTTCAGGTCTACTCCTTGAAACTTGTAAGAATTAGAGTGTGGGCTCTAGGATAGAATTATCGTTTATGATCACTCGCTAATTTGTCTTTTTTACTATCATCGCATGTATGTGAAGAAACTAGGAAATGAAAGAACATTTCTTCTCTTTTTTATCTATCTATAAATTTGGTCAACATAAGGGAATTAGGAGATCAAAATCATTTTCTCCAATTCCTACTATCTCCTATTTATAGGAAACTAGGAGAACCCTTTTGCTTGTATACAAAGCAATAGAAAATAGATAATTGCTATATTTTAATCTCATTAAAATGCAGTTTCCCTTTTAATTTTGAAAATAAACTTTTCTTTCCCTTTTAATTTTGGAAACAAACTTTCCTACCCATATGCTATTGGTGGCCGACTATTATAATGGAGGAGAGAAAATTCCTCCTTAATTTAGTTTCTAATTTTAGCTCAAATTCAATTCCAAATAAAGTCACACTTTACTTTCCCTTTTGAATTTAATTGAAAAACTTGTCAAACAAGTAAACCGGATTACATAGAGAGCAAGTCACTAAGTCCTACTAAGATTTAACCTGTGCCACATGCCCCCTGCACCCAGTGACTAGGCGTGTGGCCTATGTGGTCCCACCACATTGTGCTTTCCAAAATTAAATTAAATAATCTCATTATTTAATATATAATTAAATCTTAATTAATTATTTGTGAATGATATAAGATCTGGATAATTCATCTTGTCTTGTAAATATTACAAAGATGACGTATGGACTCATGAACCTATAATTCTCAGCTCTAATAAAATTAATAATTAATTAATTAATTTTATTAATTTCAAATGTTACTCCACTAAAAACTTAGAATTACATTCTCAAAATTATAGACATAATTTACTTCTAAGAACTTAAAGTGTCCATTTGATATCATCACTACAAATAGATCGATCGTCCATAAATAATTCATAATTAGAGCTACGTAAAATCCAATAACCTCTCCACTTACATATTTATCCTTGAGTACCATTGATTCTCTAATGGATAGTGATTCAGAAAGCATATTCATGAATCGAAGCTCCAACTAATCCAAGTACCGAATCAACCCTCAAGAGAATTAATTATTTGCTTTTTTTTTTAAAGAAGAAATGGATTCCATATTGTAATATTAGCATTCTCGGCTACCTATTTCTCCATGTCTCTAAGATACGAGGATAAGATCTAAGTGTGTCGAGATCTTTACCAAGTAAGTCAAAAAGCACGTATCCATAAATAGGAGTATGTTAATAACTTAGGATTAAGATTATTCTATATATAACTATCAGTAAACTCAATTAGAATTTCTATACTTAACGGTAATTATTAGGAATTCATATTGTGTTTGTGTCCCAATCCTACATATCTCATTATGTAAAATACACTCACTTTGATATCTCAACACAGAATGAGAATGACATATATTAATAATGTGATCAATTAAAGATTCCAAACTTTAAGCGATAACCATTATGGACTTTATGTTTTAATTATTATCCTTAAATATTATCCTCTAGTATATAACACTTATATACCATATTTAAGGTTACATAAATAATCGTGAAATTTTAAATGATATTTATAAAGTATTTAATAATACATGCAAATAAATAATAAAATTTCTTCTTTATTAAGTAAATACTAAAATCCTTAATTACATTTCATGCTTTCTGGACACCATTCCCAATAATCTCTCACTTGTCTTAAAGCAAGTGTGACATGTTTCTAATCCTAAATGCATCCAAATGCTTATCAGAGGCCTTATGTGGCAATATCTTTGTAAACATGTCTGTAAGTTTGTTCTCTGTTCCGATCTTCAGAACTGCTGCATCGCCCCTTTCAACTATGTCTCTTATTAGGTAATATTTCCTTTGTAAATGCTTTGCACTATTGTGGCTTCTTCGCTCTTTTGAGTTCGTTACTGCTCCACTGTTTTCACATTAGAGCTTAATAGGTTTATCTATATCTGGAACAACTTCCAGATCACTCAAGAATTTCTTAAACCAAGTTGCTTCTTTTGCTGCTTCATAAGCTACAACATATTAGCATCCATGGTTGAATCAGCAACACATTTTTACTTGACACTTCTCCAAACCATGGCTCCACCAGCAAGTGTGAACACATATTTGGATGTCGACCTTTGACTGTCCCTATCCGACTGAAAATCAGAATTTGTGTATCCGGTGAAAGACAAATCTCCTCCGGAATATACTAGCATATAGTTTCTCATTCTCCTTAGATACTTGAGAATGCATTTTACCGCTATCCAGTGATCCAATCCTAGATTGGATTGATAACGATTGACCGCTTTCACTGCATAACATATTTCTGGCCTAGTACACATCATGGCATATGTAAGGCTCCCGATAGCTAAAGCATATGGGTACCGTCTCATATCTTATTTCTCCTATGGGGTCTTAGGACATTGCTCTTTAGAAAGATGAATATCATGCCTTGACGACAAATTCCCTTTCTTAAAGTTCTGCATCGAGAACCTAGACAACACTTTGTCAATATACGATACTTAAGACAACGCCAACAGCCTATTCTTATGATCTCGAATAATCTTGATCCCAAGAATATAGCTTGCCTCTCCTAAATCTTTCATTTAGAATTGGTTGGCTAACCACTTCTTTATGTCTGACATGGGTTCTACATCATTCCCAATAAGTAGAATGTCATCCATATAAAGAACAAGAAAGACAACATTATTTTCTTTCTTATACTTGTAGACACATGGCTCATATTCATTTTGATCAAATCCATGAAACTTAATAGCCTCATCAAACTTGATGTTCCATGATATAGAAGTCTGTTTCAGTCTGTAAATGGACCTCTTCAATTTGCAGACTTTCTGCTCTTAACCTTCAGCTTATGAAACCCTCTGGTTGCTGCATGTAAATGGTTTCTTCAAGATAGCCATTCAGAAACGCTGTCATGACATCCATTTGGCATATCTCATTGTCTAGACATGTTGGAATAGATAAGAGTATCCTGATGGACTTAAGCATAACTACAAATGAGAAAGTTTCTTCATAGTAAACTCCCTCTTTTTGGGTATAACGCTTAGCCACAATCCTTGCTTTATAAGTCTCTACTTGTCCATTTGCTCATCATTCCTCTTGAAGATCCATTTGCACCTGATGGATTTTACTCCTTCAGGTAAATCTTCAAGTTTTGAGATCGAGTTGGAATACATCGAATCCATCTTAAGTTTCATGGTTTTTTGCCATTTTTACTTATCAGAGTGTTCCATTGCCGATTTAAAAGTCAATGGATCTTCCATGCCATCATCAACAATGACAAGGTGTGCTTGCTCTATGTAGCGATCAGGTAATCTTATTACCCTCCCACTATGACGTGGTTGCATTGGAGTTTTACTTAAAAGTGTGGTCTTTTTATATGTCGTTCAACAACTCTTATTTTTTGTAGTCCAATCTGATCGAGAAGTAACTTTTCTAACACAACTTTACTTCTGGGCTTGAAATCTATTATATAGTTATGCTGTAGAAAAGTTGCATTTGTTGATACAAACACCTTTTGGTCTTGAGGACTGTAAAACAGACCTCCCTTTGCCACTTCTGGATATCCAACAAATATACACACTTTTGATCTGGTTTCTAGCTTCTGAGCCTTTCCTTTCAGCAGGTGTACTGGGCACCCACATATGCGGATACGTCTCAAGCTAGGTTTTTAACCACACCATAACTCTAAAAGTGTTTTAGGAACAGGCTTAGATGGAACTCTATTCAAAATATAAGCAATTGTTCTTAAGGCATATCCCTACAACGATGTTGGTAGTGAGAAATAACTTAACATTGATCTCATCATGTCAGGTAAGGTTTGATTTCTCTTTTTGGCCATGCCATTTTGTTATGGCATACCTGGTGAGGTTAGTTGTGACAATACTCCTTCCTCAGTTAGGTAATCTTTGAACTCTATGCCCAAATATTCACCACCTAGATCTGATCGAAGTGTCTTGATTGGTTTACCTAGTTATTTTTCAACTACAGCTCATAATTCTCTAAACTTTCTAAAAGTTTCAGATTTCCATTACATTAGGTAAACATAACCATATCTTAAATAATCGTCAATAAAAGATTCATAACCACTTCTAGCTTGGACATTTAATGATCTACATATATCAAAATACATCAGTTCTAAAGGTTCATTGGCTCTTTCACCCTTATCTGAGAAAGGTCTTTTAGTCATTTTACCTTCCAGACAAGATTCACAAATTGGGAGTTCATTAACTATTAGTTCACTTAAGGGACCATCCTTTACTAGTCTTTCAAGCATGTTTAAGTTTATATGTCAAAGTCTAAGATGTCATAGATATGTGTTATTTTAATGAGAAATCTTTTATCTTTTAGTTTTGGGTTCGGCAACTTTGAACATTTCAACATTAAGCAGGGAGTTAGGCATTGGTTTAACATGGTATAAATCATCTTCTAAATTTCTAGAACAAATATCACAGCCATTGCGAGAAATATAAACTGAAATATTATTAAAATTAAGAGAGACCAAATTCTCATAAAGTCTAGAAGCATAAATCAAATTTCTCCTAATGCCAAGAACAAAATAAACATTGTTTAAAATTAGAAATATGTTATTCCTAAATTGAAGTCTGACTTCTCCCACTGCTTTTGTTGATACTCTCGCTATATTGCCTACTCTTATGGTTTATTCCCCATCGGCAAGCTCCATGTAGTAGCTAAGAATCTGTAAAGAACAACAAACATGTTTAGTCACACCTGAATCGACTATCCAAGATGAAGTTGTTGGTTTTTTAATCGAATTTGAGTGTGGAAACGGGGAAATACGGATCGGGTCAAAACAAAAAATTTTATAAAACTTTTGTCAATGCACTATAAAATATATTAATTTACGATGAATAAATTAATCTAATTAATTTAGTTTAAGAATTATACCTTGTTAACAATTAGGGTGATAATTTTAACTCTTTGAGCAACGAACGATCCAACTCCAAGCTTTCTTAGAATACCTGAATCTTCCACATCTACTCCTTGAAACTTGCAAGACTTAGAGTGTGAGCTCTAGAGTAGAACTATCATTTATGATCACTCGCTAATTTTTCTTTCTTCACTACCAACACATGTATGTGAAGAAACTAGGAATTGGAATAACTTTTTTTTTCTTTTTCTCTCTTTATGAATTCAGCCAACACTAGGGAATTAGGGGTTCAAATTCTCCAATTTCTATTGTCTCCTATTTATAGAGAATTAGGAGAACACTTTTGCTTGTAGACAAAGTAATAGGAAATTAGTAAATAAAATATTTTTAATCTCATTAAAAATACAGTTTTCCTTTTAATTTTGGAAACAAAATTTCCTTCCCATTTTCTATAGGGTGGTCGGCCAACATTAAGAAAGGAATGAGAAAATTTTCAATTTTAGCTTAAATTAAATTCCAAATAAAGTAACATCTTACTTTCCCTTTTGAATTTAATTAGAAAACTTATTGAACAAGTAAATTGGATTACTTGGTGAGCAAGCAACTAAATCTCAGTGAGATTTTCCCAGTGTCACACGTGTCCTGTGGTCCTACCACAGTGTGTGACAAAATAATTAAATAGTCACAATATTTAATATATATTTAATTCTCAATTAATTACTCATGAGCAGAACAAAATCCCAATAATTCATCTTGTATTACAAATATTACAAGGATGATGGGGGACTCATGGACCTATAATTCCAAACTCTAATAAAATTAATAATTAATTAAACTCTTTAATTAATTAATTAATTCTATTAATTCTAAAAGTTACTCCACTAAAAAATTAGAATTGCACTCTTGAATTTATAGATATAATTTACTTCTAAGAATTTGAAGTGTCCATTTGATGTAGTCACTACATATAGATCGATCATCCATAAATAATTCATAATTAAAGCTAGGTGAAATCCGTTAACCTCTCTAATTACATCTTTATCCTTGAGTACCATTGATTCTCTAATAGATAATGATTCATAAAACACATTCATGAATTGAAGCTCTTACTAATTCAAGTATCGAAAAAACACTCAAGGAAAATATTTATCTACTTCTTTCTTAAGAAGAATGGATTCCATTTTGTAATATTAGTATTCCCGGCTATCTATTTCTCCATGTTTCCAAGATACAAGGATAAGATCTAAGTGTGTCGAGATCTTTACTGAGTAAGTCAAAAGATACGTATCCATAAATAGGAGTATGCTAATAACTTAGGATTAAGATCATTCTATATATAACTATCAGTAAACTCAATTAGAATTTCTATACTTAATGGTAATTATCAGTTATTCATATTGCGTTTGAGTCCCAATCCTACATATCTCATTATGTAAAATATTCTCACTTTGATATCTCAACACAGAATGAGAATGACATATATTAATAATGTGATCAATTAAAGATTCCAAACTTTAAGCGATAACCATTATGGACTTTATGTTTTGATTATTATCCTTAAATATTATCCTCTAGTATATAACACTTATATACCATATTTAAGGTTACATAAATAATCATGGAATTTTCAATGATATTCATAAAGTATTCAATAATATATGCATATAAATAATAAAATTTCTATTTTATTAATTAAATAATAAAATCCTTAATTACATCTCATGCTTTCAGGACACCATTCTAAACAGAATTTTCACCCTCTACTAAACATGTTTCAAGAATTAGTAAATCATATTTACATTTGTTTTTCTTCTTAAGGTACTTTTCGCAGTTCCTCTTCTAGTGGCCTTCTTTATTACAATAGAAACATTTTCCATAAGCCTTATAGTACAAGTTTTTCTTTGCATTTCTCGTCATCCCACTGAGCTCCACATTGTTTGCCTTTCTCTTGGTGATTCAGAGATTTATAGGTTCTTAGATCAACCAACATCTTGGTCATTCAACTCATTCTTAGCAAATTTGATTATATTTTATGAGTGTAACCCACCATTTCAGATCCCATGGACTTAACTTTGAATTGCTACCTTTGGGTAGTCAATTTGAAAATACATCCTGAAATCCTATCGCTAAGAAGCCAACCTTGATATTGACCCGGCAAGAACACTCTCCGTTAGGAGGGTGAATCAAAGTCGCCGCAAAACCCCTATTTGAATCTCATGATGTTGTGCTAACGATGGAGACCAGTGGGTCGTGTTGTAACATAACCTTCTCCCACTCAATATTTTGCAAATTATGTATTTTATTTTGTAAATCATCTCATGTTTACAAATTCCAATAAAATAAACAATTTATTTTATTAGATATGTGAAATTCAAAATTTTAACTCTTAAAAGCAATTTCACAAGACAACAGTAATTTTGCAAATCTAATTTACTACAAAATCAATTAATCTCATTTAATTAATTTTGAGTGAATAATTATTTAATTTATAAAACTCCTTTTAATAAATAAATAATTAAAATATGCGCATGTATGCATGACATGTTATGAACATATGAGTAGGCACACTAAATCTAGATGACATGTTGTATGCGTGGATGTTACGAAAATTCTTTTGAATATGTATAAGCTCGCAAGTATACGAATCGTAACAAGTAATAAAGTGACAATTTGTCAAGTATCGTCCCACTAGGATTGAGTGTTTTTACAAATTAAACTAAGTATCACTACTACAATAACTTTGACTTTATCTAGGCGATCAAATACGAGTAATTCAAGTAATTAAAATGATGAAATTAAAATAATAAAGCAAGTAAAAATGGAATTTGGAAATAACAAGGAATCAAAGGGAACTCTGATGATAAATGAAGGCTAGGGTGTTTTGACATCACTTAACTAGACTATGGTTATCCAACTTGAAAACTTGTTGATCAATTTCATTCAAATCATTAATCCTAGGTTACCTACTTCAATCTCACCCCCTTTCCCGAGTGTCAAGTAAAATAATATGGAGAACAGACCAAATTAATATCCCTATTAACTCAATTAATTAAGCATTCATTAAGCCCAACCTATTATAGTGATTACCCAAGTTATATTGGTCTCCCGAACTCAATATTACTATAGGTTGTGTTTCCTAAGTCCCAAATGTGAAAATGACTTTCCCAAGACTAAATCCACACATCTAAAATCTCCAATTCACTAGGTAAACAAATTTGAACAAATAACATAGAGAAACACAAATGATTTGTGATGAAATTCATTCAACAAACAATATAGTCTCCAAAACATAGTCAATATCAAGCTACATCATAACCCCCTAGGTTAAAGAGTTTAGCTAGAGATATACATCATGAATCTCAAAACAAAAACCATAATCAAACCATATCTCATAACCATGGTCTAAGTAATATCAAGAAAAATACAAGTTATAAAAGATAAAAGACAAAGGAGATGAGAGAAATAAAACTCGTTGAAGAACTAGCTCCCAATCTTCAAGCTCCAATCCAATCTTCTTGAATGATCTCCAAAAACCTTGTATTTCCTTCTTTTCATTATGTTTTTCTGCCTCCCAAATTCCCTCTCTACTTTTCTTAGTTCTTAGGCCATTTTCTATTTGTACCTCCTCCCAAATCAGTATAAAATGAGACCTAAGTTGACATCAGCACGCGAAAACTGGTTGCAGCGTGAAAAATCTCGCTGCAACACCATTAGAGAAGCTTAGGGTTTCATGGATTTCCGTTGTAACCAAATGAAACCCACTACATCAGGTTAGCTGTTTTCACAACCCCTGTTCGCACAATCGGCTACAGCCGAAAGAATCTCACTGCAGCCAAAATTCCAAGTGATCACTATCTCAAATCTAGCTGCAACTGGCCGAAAAAATCTAGCTATAGTTTAAATTTTCCAAAGATTAAAATTTTGCGGTTTGGAAAAAATCTGGTCATGACCAAATTGTAGCTCTTTTACCTCAAAAAAATGCTTGGTTTGAACCATTTATTTCTTCAAATTGAAAACCTACAAAACGGAATCAAAACATAATAAAAATGCTATAAAACACCAAAAACCAACAAAATTACCAAGAATGGAAACTTAGTTAAATCAAGTTATCAATGGACATATAATATATAATCATCACATGAAATATAAAATATGCAATTGGCTATTGAGATGAATTTGACCAGGTCCTATGGATAATTAAATTACAACCCAATTAAAATAATTAATGGAAACAAAATTACAATAATTTACATCTGTTGCATCAACGGGTCTTGACTTTAATTCTTCAGTCTTCTAATTCATCATCTTCGAGTCTGGGCTTCATTTCTCCTCCATTTGAAACTCTTTCGGATCAATCACAAGCCAAATAGGGTTTCGACAAATGGGCCCACTTTGGCTCACCATGGCTCAGCCACAGATGCAGGCGTACGGAGTGCGCAGAAGGGCGCGCGAGGCGCGTAAAATGCCGCGCAGGGCTTGCGAGGCACACTGGCGAGGCGCACTGGGCTTGCTGGCAGGGCATGTAAAAGGGAGTGCGGGGCTTGCTGGGCACACTAGCGAGGCACGCTGGGCTTGTTGGCGGGGTGCACTGGGGCACGGGTGGGGCATGGGCAGGCGATGGTTCTCTAACGAGATTAGGATATATTAAAATTTCCAAGTAAAATTACAATGAAAAATCCTATACCCGAAGGTTTACAAATTTCTAATCGAATTGGAAAAGTTGTAAATGAATAAAACTAATCCATGAAACCATATAATTAACAACCAAATCCATCATCCATACATTCATCACATGAATCAAAATACAAACATCCAAAAATACAAAGTGCCTACCCATCACATGCATACATATTAAATATCACATATTCAATAATAAGTTGATTATCATATCACCTTGGCATAAATTTATATAGTCTACAAACCACTTTAATATGACTTGTTGGTTTCTGAATCAAAATTTGGTGCGAAAGGATGGAAATACGGATCAGGTCCGAATAAAAATTTTCATAAAACTTTTGTGAACGCTATAGAATATATTAATTTACAATGAATAAATTAATCTAATTAATTTAGTACAAGAATTATTCATTGATAATGATTATGAAGATAACTTGACTTCATTGACCAACAAACAATTCAAGCTCCAAGCTTTCTCAGAATACCCAAATCTTCCACGTCTACTCCTTGAAACTTACAATACTTATAGTGTGGGCCCTAGAGTAAAAATATAGTTTATGATAACTCGCAAATTTTCTTTATTTACTATCATCGCATGTATATGAAGAAATTAGGAGATGGAAGAACTTTATTCTCTTTTTTCTCTCTCTATAAATTCGGCCTACACTGGGGAATTTAGGAGATCAAAATCCTTTTCTCCAATTCCTATTGTCTCCTATTTATAGAAAACTAGGAGAACCCTTTTGCTTGAGACAAAGGAATAGGAAATTGGTAACTACTACATTTCAATCTCATTAAATTATAGTTTCCCTTTTAATTTTGGAAACAAACTTTCCTTTCCCTTTTAATTTTAGAAACAAGCTTTCCTTCCCATATGTTATAGGTGGCTGGTCATTATAATGCAGGAGAGAGAAAATTTTTTCCTTAATCCACTTTCCAATTATAGCTCAAATTCAATTCTAAATAAAGTCACACTTTACTTTTCCTTTTGAATTTTATTGGAAAACTTGTAAAACAAATAAACCCTATTACTTGAGAGCAAACAACTAAATCCTCCTAGGATTTTACCTGCACCACATGCCCCCTGCACCTAGTGATTGGGCGTGTGGCCTATGTGGTCCACCACATTGTGCTTTCCAAAATTATATTAAATAATCTCATTATTTAATATATAATTAATTCTTAATTAATTTTTTGTGAGTGATATAAAATCCTGATAATTCATCTTATTTTGCAAATATTATAAGGATGATGCAAGGACTTATGAACTTATAATTCTGAGCTCTAATTAAATTAATAATTAATTAAAATTTTTAATTAATTAATAAATTAATTCTAAAAGTTACTCCACTAAAAACTTGGAATTACACTTTCAAAATAATAGACATAATTTACTTCCAAGAACTTGATATGTCAATTTGATATGATCATTGCATATAGATCGATTCTCCATAAACAATTCATAATTAGAGCTAGATAAAATCTATTAACCTCTCTAATTACATTTTTATCATTGAGTACCATTAATTCTCTAACGAAGAATGATTCATAAAACACATTCATGAATGAGAGTGCCAACTAATCCAAGTATTGAATCAGCCAATAAGCGAATTATTTATTTGCTTCTTTTTTTAAGAAGAAATCGATTCCATATTGTAATATTAGCATCCTAGGCTACCTATTTCTCCATGTCTCCAAGATACAAGGATAAGATTTAAGTTTGTCGAGATCTTTACCGAGTAAGTCAAAAAACACGTATCCATAAATAGGAGTATGCTAATAACTCAGAATTAAAATCATTCTATATATGACCATCAGTAGACTCAATTAGAATTTCTATACTTAACGAAAATTATCAAAAATTTATATTGTGTATATGTCCCAGTCCTACATAATCTCATTATGTAAAATACACTCACTTCGATACCATGACATATCAACGATCAGATCAGATTGTTCCATTCAGAATGAGAATGACATGTATTAATAATGTGATCAATTAAAGATTCTAAACTTTAATCGATAACTATTATGGACTTTGTGTTTCGATTATTATCCTTAAATGTTATTCTCTAGTATATAACACTTATATACCATATTTAAGGTTACATAAATAATCGTAAAATTTTCAATGATATTCAAAAAGTACTCAATAATACATGCACATAAATAATGAAATTTCTACATTATCAATTAAATAATAAAATCCTTAATTACATCTCATGCTTTCAGGACACCATTCCCAACAAGCAGTGTAACCGGTCTACCAGTTCTAGTGATGTAATAAACTCAGCGGTTGAAAGGTCAGTGTAGAAAAAATTTGTCGATGAGTTACATAATGGTCAACTGGTAGGTACATTGGTTATGCACTGATTTTCATGTTTATCTCTGTAAGACCTGCCTAATACAACTCTAAGTTAATTACATAGTCATATTATGTAGTGCTGCTTTAAAACTTTTCCCTTATGCAGATTTTTCTTAAGTTACATGACTTAAGTATTAAAATATAGGTAAATTTAGACTTTTTGAAATCACCTCAAGAGCAATACCATTTTTAACACGTCTCATCAAGTTCACTTGGCTGGCAAAAGATATACAATATAATACATATCTCAAAATAGGCACAGCCAAGTAATAACACAACTACACTACTTCTCAAAAGCTATACATATATCAAAGGCCTCCAAATACAGGTTAGCTAGTCTATGAACATCAGTCTCAGTTCTCAAGAGTGTCCCAGCCAACCGTCTAACCCACGGCTAATGCTGGGAAGTGCCTTCATCTGCATCACCATAAAATAAATGATCTACCGCCCAGTAAGTAGAACAATGCATAACAATATAATAATAGTAATATGCATGAGCTCATGTCTTGAAATCTTCATTTAATGTTGTTCAATTCAGTTTCCTTCACACTTTTATCATGTGTGCATTTTTAGGGTTTCGTAGACGGGTGGTGTCCTAGACACCTCATCGGACCTTGTAACAACAAAGAAAAAGAAATATATATATATATATATATATATATATACACACACACACACACACTAAAGGTCATCGTGTGGGGTAATTCACAATATCAATCTTTTCTTCTTCCTTGTGATCATCAAGGAAGCATCCCACACCACAAGTCTCCATCGAGATAGTTAGGTCCAGATGTCTCCATTGAGACATATTCGTTATTTCATTTCCGTAGGCCCGTAACTGTCTAACCATAAGGAGATTTAAGTTACCTTCATACTCACCCATTTTTCATTAATGTCTTAGAAATATATTTTTCATCACGTTGTGCATGTATGCTTATGTCACAGTTGACTAGGTTAGGTTTTTCTTGAAATTTGGCGTCTAAAACTTGACAAACCACCAAAGAAATTCTTATTTTCTTAAGTTAATAGCTTGAGAAGGGGTTTCTATCAAAGAGAGGTCGGGGAAGTTGAATAAGTGTAGTGTAGAATGATCTAGTAGCTTATATCCCTTAAGCAATCAAAGAGGCAGCTTAGTCATCATGAAGGAATATCACCTTGGCTGGTCATGTGTCCCTTATTTCTGCTTGGTCACCTTCTTAATAGGGTGTTACACACTCACACCAAATCCTATTTACATAGTAGGTCATAACCACTCAATTGACATACCAACTTAGGTGTACTTTCTCATATCAAAAACTTGGTAGGACTAAAATGATCCACTTATGTTCATGTCCGTTCATCATTGAAACTTAACCAGTATTTGTAAAATCCTTCCTAACACATTCAAGCATGAGATAATAAATTTTCCTAAGTCACTTACAAGCCAACAAAAGCCTCAATCAAGACTCGAAAACCCAAGCACTGAAATTCAAGCAAAATAGGGTTTTCTAGGATGTTCTAGTTCGGTAGTTGATACGCGAAAAAATAAACTTTGCTTAGAATAGCATATGTGCTTGCAAGTGTACGAATCGCGAAGTAATAATGATCCGAAGATCGAGTATCGTCCTCTGGGATTGTTAACTAGGAAATAGCTAAGTATTACTATTAATCTAAATCAATTTTATCTAGAAATATAGAATAAGGGAATTAAAACTAAATTGAACAACTTAACTAACTAAAATATGCAAACAACGGATGCCAAAATGAATTAGATTGAAGGGATCTCTGTGATAAAATGAGCTAGGAGGGGATGTGACTTCACCTAATTATGCTATATTTATCTAAATCTGTCACTTATTGATGTGTTACATCCAATCTTAAATCATGGGTACTAAGGTAATCTCACTTCCTCTCTCGAGCGCTAAGTGAAATAATATGCTAAATTAATCAAACTAATATCCCTATTAATTTAACCAATTATGCATTCATTAAGTTTGGCCCATATTTGATCTCCTAAGGTTATACTAGCCTCCCGACTCAATATCTCCTTAGGTTGCATCTCTTAATTCTCAACGTATGTAATTAACTCTCCCGAGCCTAATTTCATACATCTAAGGTCTCTAATCTAATGGGTAATTAAATTAGAAATTAAGCACAAGCGACACAAAAGATTAGAGTATAAAACATTCAATAAGCAAATAGATTTTTTAAAATATAACTTTCATTAAATTAGATCAAACCCCCCCTAGCGTGAGGAGTTTAGCTATCCATGCTTGAAATCAAATACACAATTACAAAATACCAAAGATCCATAGTTCAAGTAGAAAATTAAATAACAACTCAAGAAATACAAAGGGAGAAAGTAATGAAAAACTCTTGTTGGATAATCTCCTCTGAAGCCTTTAAACTGCCTTGAATCCCCTTGAAAATCTCCAGAAAAGTCCTTGGTTGCAGCTGCTTTCCTTTGGTTCTAGGGTTCTTGTCATGTCTCTGGTTCAATTTTCTGTGTCTGTCATCTTTCTTACCTTTCTAGCGGCTTTCTTTTTCCTTTTATATGGTGTGCACAACTCTCCACATTCGAGAAAGGCGCGCTGCAGCCCATGGGTGTGCGCTGCAGTGCAGCGGCAACGGCAACAAGGAGTTAGGGTTTTCGACGCCTTTAAAGCGCCTGGACGTCTTGTTTGTAATCCCGTGCCTCAATGGTTCTGGGATGCGCGCCTAAGCGCGCATTGAACTGCGCCTAAGCGTGCGAGGTTGCTGGCAGGCGCGCTACAGCGCCCGTTGGTGCACTGCAGCCTGAAGTTCGACTGCTCTCTGGAAGTCGCAGGCTGTAGTTTGCTTCTCATGCGCTGCAACATGCACAAATTGGAGATTTTCGCGGACTTCTTTATCTTTTTCACTTGTTTTCTCCACTTTGAAAATCCTACAAAATAGATTAATGCAAACGTAAAACTAGTGACAAATTAACTGAAATATGCTAAAAAATTACAATATATGACGAGGATAAATTGATGAAAAATCAACTTATCAGTAGTTCAAATGAAATTCGACATCAACCTCTTGTAATTGGTTTCATACTCTTATGTTCTTATTGTAGGGGATTTCTTACCACATATGGGTCCAACTAACAAACAAAAATCCATACTTGACTTTCTCATTTTACTTAATAGCGACTATGTTTTAACAATTTGAACTACGTTACCAATTAAATCCTTTGTATTTATAAAAACCACTATTATAAACCTCTTTTCCACTATTCCACCTACCGGATCCACCTTCGAGTAAGCCTGTCATTTCATCAAAACATTATGCTCAACAATTACTTAATATACACTAATAACATAACATTGCATCTCAATAGAATGCCAAGCTTATAAATCTTGTATATTATGTCATGAATGGATACAATACATTGGCCAACTCGTATGTGAGAATTTTGGGCATCACAATCTCATTTATTCAATACGAAAAAATTGCAAAGTCCTTTAGTTTTAATTCAAAAAACCAAATATAAAAGTTACCTGATTAAAACTGTTATATAATAGTATTTACGTATTAAATAAAACCATAAACATTAATTTAACAATCTAACAATTGAATTAATAGTATTTACGTATTTACGTATTAAATAATTGAATTAATAAATTACCAATCTAACAATTTAATAAATTGTTATAATAGTATTTACGTATTAATTAATTAACTTGAATTAATTAAACGAAATAATTGAATTAATAAATTACTCATAAATTAATCACCAATCTAACAATTTAACTTTGGACCTACTGCGAAAATAACATAAGTTACCAATAAGTAGAAAATACTTCGTATCATATCAAAAAAGTATATGAGCTAGCCAATCGGCATTTCAACAAATATTATACAAGAAAGATGGTATTATGCATTTTGGGAAATTGGGTTAGGTGGCACATTTTTAACCTTATTTAAGTGGATGACCATATTTTTTAAAATTATGCCAATGGTTTTTTTAAGTCAATCCATTATAAATCACAGTCAATCAATGATAGATTGAGACTAAAATAGTCCTTTAGTCATTTAGTGATAGAGTATGGTATGACTAGAAAAATGAACTGCAGGCAGTTTCATACTTTTAGCCATTAGATCTACATAATTGCATATTTTTTAATCTGATGTGATTTTGACAAGATTTCGTAGTCATAATTTAGCACTACTAGAATGACTGCCCTACTTGAGAAACTCTTAAAAAAAAAAAACAAAAGGCAAAATCAGTGGTCATTCACTAATATACCGTAATCAATCATTGTTAGACTGTGGTCAATCTTTTTTTGCTAAATAAGATGTAATATTAAAGCATCACAAAAGGTTAGAAGTGTCACGCCCCCCAAACGGGGTGGGTGACGTGGAGCTCGATTAGGGATTAATAAAGCAGATTCCCAACCGGCCTCACACTTAACTGCATTAAAATATAAATAAATTACAGAATCTAGGAGCCTCTGACACATAGGGCACCACCCCACAGGACATACAGTATCATACATACATTCTCATGTAAATAATCATTACAACAAATATCAACCACAATCTAGTAAATCCAAATATTACATAAGTTTGCAGAATTCTCAAATTCTTACATTTATTCAAGAGGATGAACTCAATCCTCACTTGCTCCAAAGCAATCTTCCGCCACCCCGCATTGCTCCTAGAGTCTCCTGGGAGAGGTTTAATACATTTGAAACATAAAACGTGAGCGAAAGGCCCAGTAGGATATAATTTGAAATACTTAAAATAAATTACTAAATAAATGAGCGAGTAAATATATGAATGAATAAGTCAATAAAATTAGACATTTAGTCTCGACAGAACAGCCGGAACCTAACTTCATTTTCTCAAAGGAAATATAACTGAAAATAACCGTATTACAAGCTTCAACAAGTAATTAGTACAAATTACTTACCTAACCAAGTGCCTCGCCTACTCGGACCGAATTTTGGGTTCTGCCCCTAAGAATACACTCTCCGCATCCTATCTAGGCTTACAACAATAGACTCTCTTACCAATTCACAAAATCTCTTATCCTAAGAAATCATTCATTTAGCATTATGAAATCGTTAATATGACCCCACGAACTACTCAAGCCACGGCCCCATGACTGGACAAGCCATGAGGTTCCATGACTAAACAAGCTATGGATGCCATGGACAACACAAGCCATGGATTTCCATAAACTAAACAACCCATGGTTTTCAAAGAGTTCTCTTTCGCAAACCAGTCCCTTTCTTTAAAACATTTTCAAGGCCAATATCCTTTCTGAAAACAGGCTCACAAGGAAAATGGATAGAAATCCTACCTCGCATGATCAAACCTGGGACTAGCGTTGCCTTTTCTGACTTTTGCTTCCTCAAGCCCCTTCAATCTAAATCCTCAGCGATCATTGATACAAGACAACACTTTAGGATCAATTCTCATTCCTAAAGCAATCCAATCTCACTTATGTACCAAGATTTTCAATTAGTGAGCCCTAATCTATTTTCATGTTTCAAATTATCATTCCAAGGATTTTCAATCTCAATCAAGGATTAAAGATGTTAATCCATTTTTCTCAAGTCCCCAAATGAAGCTAATTTGGGTTCTCCCCGAAAATAGGAGTCAAAACCAACATTTTTCAAGCTAAACAAGGTCAAACCTGTGTGCACCAATCGACCGGTGATAGAGCAGTGCAACACTACCGGTCAACCGGTAGTGTGCACACCGGCCAACCGGTCAGCCTGCAATCCGGTCGACCGCATAGGTCGACCGGTGGAATCAGCTGCGCGAGAGAAGCTCACGGAAACTAGTCCAAAAACCTACAATCTCAGTCCCAAATCCAAATATTTCAAAGGAAAACGACTAGATCTGGGTTCTAGGTACTAAAACAAGTCAAAAGAACCAAATATCTCCAATTTCTACTCTAGTTTTACTTAAAAACCATCAAAATCCGGTTTGAACCAAAAATAAATTTTGAAATTCAAGAGAGGTTCTTTCAGTAATCTTACCTCGAATCCTTCTCTTGACGTTGAAAACGTTTTGAAACTCTTCTTTAGTTCAAGATCCGTTTGATTTGGGACAAAAAGGGGAGTGAGAGAGAAAGAGAGTGAGCGGGAGAGTGAGAGTGAAGAAAGAGAGAGAGAGTGTGCACGGGAAAGAAAAGAGAAAAGGAAGAAAGAAAAGAAAAAGGAAAAAGAAAAGGAAAGGAAAAAGAAAAAGAAAAGAATATGTGTACAATATTTTAAAACTACAATCTAGAAATGCGCCGATACACACTTCTAGATTAAAATAAATTACTGAGAATAATTTAAATACCTTGGAATTATTTAAATTCTTATTTCAGAAACATTTATTAATCAAAACTCAATTAATCAAGTCAGATTAGGCACACTAATAATCTCAATTACCTTAATTAATCTCAATTAATTCTTCAGGGTGTTACAAGAAGTACAAACAGAGGGGCAAAATCCAAAAACAACAACCCAAAAAGTAACTGGAAAAGCCATGGAATGGCTAAAAGACCAACAGGAAGAGTCAAGGTTCATAACGAACTAATGAGACATCACACAAGAAATTAGCCCACTCGGAGGATGCTAGAGCAACCCCTTATCCCAACAACAGAGAAAATCTCCTACACAAAGCTGCGTGAAATCAAGTTCCACCCACCAAACAAGATCTAGCCAAACAACGACCTTAAACCGATCACTGCAATCTAACACCCAACCACAAACCGAACGAGGGTCGGGTGGGGAACCACTGCCCTTATTACAAAAACAGAAACTACAACATAAAATCCTCAATACTGAAAATAACATGCACCAAACCAACTTTCTCGCCTCCTTCTGTCGACCTAGTTCTCAGATTCAGCGGGATCCCACGGCAAACGCGTTCCAGATCTACCAAAGAACGACAACCTTTTTCTTTTAAATTCCTTGAATCTGGTGGTTGCCCATACTTTTGACAGCTTGAACTTGACTCTGACGATCTCAGCGACCTCCCCATCGAGTTTTAGAGGCCGGCATCCTGGCAAAATACCAACCATCAAACGAGAATAAAGCATGATACAATGGGATGAAACCCTTCATTATTGAAAGCCCAAAAACCTAAAAAACAAAGGAAACTCTCCAAGCATCTCCTTCAGAAGCCCATGAGGAAGGGATGGTCTATGAAAGACACATCAAGAAGCTTCGGACAGCACACGGCGAGGCCAAAAAAGTGCCGGCAAAAAGAGGCTTCTCCACAGTCGCCGAAATCCAACTACACCACCGCCAAAAGAAGCCCTTCATGGAGCAGAACACAACACCGAGGGCACTCAATCACCAACCAATAGACTTGCCAGAAAAGGCAATCTAAAACAATCGGCATCCAATCACCAACTTGGAATAGATCCATCCAAACGGTGCCTCCGCAACAAACACCACCCCCACTATTGTAAAGCCTATAAAGAAAAGAGTCAAAGGATGAAGTTTCAAGGCTGGAAGTCCGACAACACGCCCAAAGGCGACCCCGTAGCTCCAACCGGCGTTACTAGCTTCTTCTCTCTTCTTCTCTCTCTTTCATATATGTTTCTCTCTCTTTGATAAAGTTTCCCTACTGTCCTTTTTCTGACTATGATCAATCAATGATAGACAACTAGACCGTGGAAAAAAAAAATGTACCTAAAAATTGCGGCCATATATCAAATAATAAAAAGCTACGGTTTTTTATGACAATTGGCATATTTGCTGTTATCCCACATTTTTAACAAGCAAAAAAAAAAAAAAAAAAAAAAAAAAAAAAGAGTACTGTAAACACTCAATTATTCACCAAATTTAACTACCCAATAATGTGCATTTAATTGGGTAAAGAGGATTATAACTAACTTACAAATTATTTGTCAATTATATTTTAATATTTTTTGAATGACGATTATAATTTAAACTTTTAAAAAATAAGATAATTAATGTATTAATTATAAATTTAGCATTTGAATGTAAAATATTCTCTAATGTAATGTTATTTATTGTGCCAAAATTTTTCATATTCTATATTTTATGATAAATATCCCATCAAATATAATATATGAGAAATTTAACATTTAATTGTTATTGGTTAAAATGTTTATTTTGTCATGTATTCATTGCAAATTTTACATTTTTTAATTATTTTAAAATGAAAGTTTATTTTTACAACTTTTAAAATTTAATGATTATAAAAAAAATAAATTTTAGCTTTCAAATAACATTATGTATTAGAAATAAAAAAAAAAAAAACATACCATATTATATTTTTTGATATTAAATATATAATTGGTATTAACATTTACATGCTCTAATGTTTTTTTTACTAAAATGTCATATGAAAATTTAGAGTTCGACAGAACCGATACTTGTAAATGGCTGTCTTCAAATTTGCAATTATAGTTAAAGCAGAAGACAAAAACAAAAACTACTTAATCATATCTCAATGAGATTCTTTGAAGTGGTTGCGTACCTTATGGAACATATGCTTTTTTTGGCTACTGTAATAGAACATATGCGTAAAGAAACAATACATCGAATAACTGATTAACCGCATGAGCAAAAAATATGGAGAATAACCAATCCCGAATAACACTATCCGCCCATGAGACAACTTTAAATAATATTTACTTTTTCATAGTACTATGATTCTGCGAATATTTCAAAAAATTAGGGGAATTAGCTCTATTGGTCCTTAAATTATGTATGTTGTATTATTTTAGTCTTTCAATTTTTAATTTTAATAAATAAGTCTCCGAATTTTTAATTTTTGGAAACTTTGGTCCTTTGCACACTAAAATTAACAAGTAACATCTAAAATTTCTCAAAGATAATTAAGTCTAACAGAAATTTTTACAAAAATAATGACATCAAATTCAAAATAAACTAGTTTTTAATGACTTGTAATAATACTAAAGATAATATTTAGCATTTAATGTAATTATTTATGTAAAAATTCAGTTTATATACATAAAGAACGTGATGATATCTAAGAAATTTTAGAAATCCATTTTCAATTTTAGTATGCTGGAACTAGAGCAGTAAAAAATCAAAAGTTCAGGGAGTAATTTTACATAAATAAACTAGTTTTTAATGACTTGTAATAATACTAAAGATAATATTTAGCATATAATGTAATTATTTATGTAAAAATTTTATTTTTGTGCATCAAGAGCGTGATGATTTCTGTGAAATTATAGAAATCCATTGCCAATTTTAGTATGTAGGGACCAGAGCAGTCAAATCAAAAGTTTAGGGATCAAAATGATAGAATCTACACATAATTCAAGGGCCAACTTATTACCCAAAAAATAATTATTTATTGTACCCATAGGTACATATTGAACACAAAAATCCAATCTTTTTAAATTTATAATCTTTATTTGTTTTGTCATATAAACTTGCAATCTTTATTGTTTATTGTACACAAACCTTTTAAAATTTATAACCTTATTTCATTATCATAAAGTTGTAATCTTTATGTTCCCATTCTTTTATTGTTATAGAGAATTTGATATTCAATTTTCATCAATTATGATCATGATCACAATTATAAAGTTGTGATATTTTGATAATAAATATATTTACATGTTATACATTACAATTGTTTGTTTTTTGTAATTTCTAAGTTTATTTTCGTATCATAAAATTGCAATCTTTATAGAATTGAAATTAAGGGTGATAGTGTTATTGTACATATGATTTTTGAGGATTTTGTATTAAAATTATTGTAGACACTTTTTCAAGTAGACACTAATATTTATACATCATTTATAAAATTTTCTGTAATTACATTATAAACGAACATAAATTATTATATTTCATAATTTATTTTGTCGATTTTAATATTAGGGACCAAGACTATAAAAAAAAATAATAAATTCATGGAGTAATATGTGAAAATGATTAGAAATCGGGATAGTTCAATGACTAGGCACTAAAAATCCAAACATAAATAGACTAGAAAAAATAAAAAAAAAAAATACCAAATATCACATTTACTACTAGAGATGCACGAATTTTGTGGGTTGGGTCGGGCCGGGCCGGACCGTTTAAGAATTACCTCGACTCAGTCGACACTACGGGCCAATTTTATGTGAGCCAAGTTGGGCCATGTCGTGGGTCAAGATGGGCCGTACCATGGGCTGACCCATTCAAGGCCCATATTGGCCCATTATGGATTTAGATGGACAAGTCCATCTAAGCATGCAATTTTCAATTTTTTTAATTTTATTTTACTTTTGAATTTTTAAACAAATTGCAAATATAAAAGTTTGAATAGTCAATGAAAATATGAAAATGGATATTTTATTTACAATTGCCTTATTAAATAAAAACCTTTCTAAGAAAAACCTAGTGGAACAAAACCCTTAGTAAGGAAAAAAGTAGGGCTAGTAATCCGGGTAGCGACACGACGACACGACTCGAAACCCACACAAAATTAGCGGGTTTGGGTTTATCATAAATAGATCCGGATAAAAATCAGGTTGAACCCGTAAAACACGATTAAATAACGTGTCATTTTCAGGTTGACCTGCCATAACCAGTTTATTAAAAGTGTCATATTTAGGTAACACGATTATACAACCCATTTATTACCTAGGTTAAAAAAAAGTTTAACTATTTATTATTCTTTCTCTAATCTCCCTCCCACTTCCAGCTACGGCCGCCTCTCTCTCTCTCCACTCTCTCTCAACTGTCCACGTCTCTGGATCTCCTTTTCTCTCTCCACTCTCTCTCAACTCTCCTCTCCGCCGCCTGATCTCAGGCCACTGGACAACCACCTGATCTCATTCCACCGGACCACTTCTCATTTCTTCTTCTTTCTCTTCTTCTTCTTTCCTCTCCACTCGCCACCGGTGTTTCTCCACTGCAAGCAAACACAGTCACGGTAAAACCCATCCCCGTTCGTTCATTTCTTCCCTTTGGATTTCAATTTACTTGTTTCTTCTTTTCCCTAACTTTTCTTTTCTCATCTTGGATTTCAGTTTTCGCTTGTTCTTGCTTGTTCTACTTCGAATTCATAATAATTGATTTTGCTTGTTCTTCTTCGGAAACCGAAACAGGTATTTTGCCTTCATTTTTATTTCTTATTTTTGTACATATTTTGATTCAACCTTGGAGAGGCAGGGGAAAGGGGAATGGATTCGATTTCCGTGTTTCTGTACATGCTTTGCCGTGTGTGTGTGGTACAGATTAGTGGTATATTGCTTCCGTTTTTTTTTTTTTTTTTTTTTTTTTTTTTTGGTTTTACTTGCTAGCTAGCAAGTTTGGTTGTCCTAATTTGTTATTATTATTATTATTATTATTATTATTATTATTATTATTATTATTATTATTGTCACCGTAATAAGATCATTAGCAACAAACACAAGGCTTTAGAATTTTAAAGGGGCTATTAATTTTAATTATATGTCAATATTATTGTCCATTGTCTATGTTAGTTTATGAAAAATATCTAGTAATAGTGATAACTTGTAAAGATTTGTTTTGGCCTTGTTAGAACTGGACTTCTAGTTAAATCAACTTTGAAAACACACACATAGTGTAGGTTATATGTTATTTGGATAGAATGTATATATATACACACACATAGTGTAGATTTGAAGTTATTCCATCGTAGATTATATTTGCTTTTTAATATAACATATAGGTTCATTTCCGTAAAGAAAGAATAATAAATAAAAATAAAATTATGTATAGTTTATTGTGGAACTTAGTTTCGGATGTTTCTTCTCTGCCTGCTGGCCGGTTATAGCATATATTGATATTGTTTGTGGTTTTTGCTTATATTGGTAATGTTGTATGCTTTGTGCAGATTATATTAGTTATATTGGTAATGTTGATTGTCTTTGAAAGTTTCTTTGTTTAATTCTCCATAGGCTAGTGATTGAGTTCTACCGTTTTTGACCATACGTTATGAGGTGAATATTAGAAAACTAATGATGACCAGTTCTGTTTTCAGGATTTTCTTAAGGAAGAGGAGCTTGATATCCTTTCCTTTTAGAAATCAAACCAAATTCGATAACCAGCACTAGCTTCTATGGCTTGTGATATATTGGTTGTCCCTGTTTCTATAGTTGCTTCTGAAGCTACATTTAGTGTTGGTGGTAGAGTTCTTGATTCATTTTGTAGCTCACTTAAATCGAAGACAGTTGAAACACTTGTTGGTACCAGAGATTGGTTATATGGAGACAAAGGTAGTTTCAAACTTACTTAAATTATGTATATTTTCTATATTGATTTTGAACTAACTTGTATCTATATGTATTTGTTTTTGTGTAGATTTGAATGAAGAGGTGGAGGATCTTACACAAGATATCTTCAACTTTTCATTAAAAGAAGAGGAGCCTTTCTCATAGGGATCAACTTCTCCTGAGCGTAATGATGCACTTGGAGTCCCCCCACTGCAACAAATTATTTAAATGTTTAATTATTAATCATGTATGTTTGTTTTCTAAATTGTGAGACTTTTATGTGTTTGTTTTTTAATTTGTGAGAGACTTTCATGTGTTTATTTTAATTTTGAACTTAGATTATGTAATGTCTCTATATCATGTTAAATAGGTTGAGAAACATGTTCAGGAATAGGTTCTGAATTAGGTTCAAACGTGTTGACGTGTTGACAGTAACCAAGTCATAAACGTGTTGATAGGTACTTAATGGGTTGACACGACACGTTTATGACCTGTTTCGTAAACGTGTTGGCAGGTAATCAACGGGTTGACACGACACGTTTACGACCTGTTTAATAAACATGTTAATCGTGTTGTGTCGTGTCGTGTCAACCCGCTAATAAACAGGTCGTGTTTGGGTTTTGAATTTTGACACGATTAATAAACGGGTCATGTTTGTGTCAGACCTATTCATGTCAACTCGAAGGGTTCAACACAACACGAACACGACTCGTTAACACGAATTGCCACCCCTAGAAAAAAAAATACAATCAGGATAATTATACATAAGATGTTTATAAAATTACTAAAAAAAAAAAAAACATGAAGATATTATGGGCCTAGATGGGCCAGGTTGGGCTGGCCCATTATGGGCTTAGACAAGCCGGGTTGGAACAACCCATCATAGGCCTAGATAGGCCGGGCCAGCCCGACTTGACCCATAATTTTTCATGAGTCGTGCCGAGCCTTCCTATGAACCGATATATATTGGCCCAACCCAGCCCATCAATATTTATGGGTTATGCCGTGCTTTGAACAATGACGGTTCATGTTGGCCCTCCCGCCTGGGCCGGGCCATTGGCCCCGGCTCATTGTTACATCTCTATTTACTACTACTACAATTTTAATAGTCTAAAAAACATTCGCTATCTTTTTAAATTGTCTCAAAGTTGCACCTTTAAATTTTTTAAAATAGATAGTATTTAAAATTACAAAAATAAAAAAAAAAAAAAATAAATTGAAATGCTACTTAGATTAAAATGTTGTTTTAACTCTTTTGAAAAACTCAGGAGATTGTATTTGTAGACATTACCAAATGATACTTATATTCGACTCCATCATAATAATAATGTGATGAGTTTAAATTCCTCACATGAGGTTAAAAAAAAAAAAAAAAGAAAAATATTCAACCGATGATTTTGGGAGAGATTTGAAAATACATAATATCTTTTTAATTATTAAAAATAAAGGGGTATGATGTTCCGCTAAGATTTTTTTTTTTTGCATTAATTACAAAAATTCCTCTGAATTGTACCTATTATAATACTTTATCACTTGATCTCTAAAACGTAACATATGTTCTCTTTGAATAATAAAATATTAACAAAAAAGACTCATTCATTAAGTTTTTAATTGTAATTGACATATAATTTACTATTTTGAGGGTTTTTTTTAATAATTCTATAATTTACAATTTGATTAGAATTTAATCTAAGTTAAATATGCCCAAAAAAAACTTCTTAAATTTTTTATTCTATTAAAAAGATTCATAAAATTTTTAACTTACATTCAATCAATAATGAATGTATTTTAATTAAAAGTTTAAATTTAAATTAGTTTTAGATTTAAACTAAATTTTAAACTATAAAACTACTAAAGTACACCAAATAATAAATCAAATGTGAATTTTCATTAAAAAAAAAAAAAAAGGGGCTTTTTTGTTAGTATTTTATTGTTCAGGGTGAAAAATGTTATGTTAAAATGATTGGGGCGGAAAGTGTAATAATGAAATAATTCAGGATAAATTTTTATAATTAATCATTTTTCCCCCTAGAATAAACAAATAAACATAAGACTTGGGTTGTGAAGTGTGATGTTGATCTGATGACAGCTTGAGCCTGAAGGTTCACTATAAATAAGATAAGGACTCCTACACCCAAAGATGGTCGCCATTGTTGTGTCCTTGGCTTCTACGCTACTTTCAGTGGCTTCTTCTGCTTCACCTTCTTCTTCCACCAGCTTTTTGACGAAATTACGTTCTGCCCCTAGTCTTCGACTTTCTTTTGCAGTTACGCCCTTGGGTTACCGGAGAGGTAGGCTCATGGCTCACACCATTGCGAAGGCCACTCTCGGCCTCACTCAGCCCAACGCCATTGAACTCCCAAAGGTCCTCTCTTTCTCTCTCTAGGCTTAATAACCCACCTTTTCTGTCTCGCTTAAATTGAATTTTTTCGGAGGTTTTTTTTTGGGTTTTGATTTACTATTATGTTTGGTTTATGTTATGATCGTTAAGTAATAATCAAGTTTTGTTCTTTGAAAATTTAGCGTTTTCATGGGATCTTCTTAGTTTTATTCTGAACCTGTGATAAATGGTTGATGAATGATTTTTTAATCTGTTTTTATAATTTATTTTTTATATTTTTACGGAGTTGATTAATGATTTTTGCTAACTGGGTTTCGAAATAAATATTTTTTGCTAACTGGGCTTTGAAAAAAAAAAAAAGATTTTTGGTAACTGGGTTTGAAAATAAGGAATTTTTTTTTTTCTAACTGTTTTCCATTTTTTAAACTGGAGAATTTTGTTGCTGATTATGGGGTTCATTTCCGTGAGAATTAGTTCTGTTGGATATGTTTTTAGTAGATTACTGATTATGTTTGCCAAGTGTTTGTGAAAATGCCTGAAGATCTGTTCTTTAGATATGTTTTAGTAGATCACTGAATTTGTATGCTAACTGTTTGTGAAAATGCGTGAAGATCTCTTTTGCTGCTAAGGAGATCGATGTAACGGAATGGAAAGGTGACATACTCGCCGTGGGAGTGACAGAGAAAGACTTGACGAAAGATGAGAATTCAAAGTTTGAGAATCCCATATTGAAAAAGCTAGATTCCCATTTGGGGGGTCTCTTGGCTGAAGCCTCCTCTGAGGAGGACTTCACCGGAAAGACAGGTCAATCCACAGTTCTGAGGCTTCCCGGTCTAGGATCGAAGAGGGTCGGTTTGATTGGGCTTGGACAGTCTGCTTCAAGTACAGCAGATTTCCGTGGTCTCGGCGAGGCTGTGGCTGCAGCGGCCAAAGCTGCTCAATCAGCTGAAGTTGCTATTGTGCTTGCCTCCTCTGAGGGCCTTTCTGTGGAATCAAAGCTTAGTACAGCTTCTGCGATCGTCTCTGGTATTTGGTGAAGCATTTCTGTTCTAGATTGGCGTTTGGTTTTTTATATTTGGTGTTTTAACTTTGTGGAATGGGTTATGTTGTAGGAACTGTATTGGGGACACATGATGATAATAGGTACCGGTCCGAGTTGAAGAAACCTACTATTAAATCTGTGGACATTCTTGGTCTTGGAACCGGACCCGAAGTAGAGAAGAAGCTCAAGTATGCAGAAGATCTTTCTTCTGGAATACTTTTTGGGAAAGAGCTAGTGAATTCACCTGCCAATGTGCTTACGCCTGGTTCGTATGAGCGCTGAATTTGCCATTTGTCTTTCGTATATTTGTTTGGTCCTTTATAAGTTGATTTATTGACTAGTATACTATATGGGTTCACTTACATTTTACATGGTCCATGCCGGTTCTAGCTTCACATAGTCGCAATTTGGACTGATGATTTGTATTGTTTATTTTATGGTGATTACTATTCTTAGCGGTGCTTGCTGAAGAGGCCTCAAAGATTGCTGCTACCTACAGCGATGTTCTTTCGGCAAAAATATTGGATGTAGAGCAGTGCAAAGGAATTGAAGATGGGTTCCTACTTGGGTGTTGCCGCTGCCTCGGCAAATCCTCCACGTTTCATCCATTTGACTTACAAACCCCCAAGTGGTGATGTTAAGACCAAGTTGGCATTAGTTGGAAAGGGATTAACTTTTGACAGGTAAATCCAGGGGTTTATTAGTACTTTATTTTCTCTTCTATACCATTTGAAAAACAAAGTTGAAAAAAATAGAGAAAAAAAAAAGAAGGTAAAGAATTCTGTGGAAAGTTGTTTTAACACTTGTGTTTTCTTCAGTGGTGGCTACAACATCAAGACAGGACCCGGCTGCTCCATTGAGCTCATGAAATTTGACATGGGTGGTTCGGCAGCAGTTTTAGGTGCAGCGAAAGCTATTGGTCAAATCAAACCCACTGGTGTAGAGGTGAGATTGTGTGTTTATCGTCATCAATGGAAGTATTAGCTTTATGGATAATTGACACATTTGTAACTGTCTGTCCTTGATATATTTGAGCAAATTGAATTTCGTGATATATGTTTTTGGTTCAACAAAGCTCTCTTCTATGTGTAGGTTCATTTCATTGTTGCGGCTTGTGAGAATATGATAAGTGGAACAGGCATGAGACCTGGGGACATTGTGACAGCATCAAATGGAAAGACCATTGAGGTAGGGATTCTTTGGCTTTCAATAAATCTGCCATTGAATAGAGCCTTCTCATTGACTTACTGGGTATAATGATTGGATTTTTAATGAGTTTCTGTATTTCTGATGGTTTATGTAAGATTGAGTTTTTGCTTTTGAAATAAATAGGAATATTTTTTATTTTGTTCAGTTAGGCCATTATAGACAATTGGGCGTACATTAGTACATAAGGGATAACACTTGGATGATTATCAGTTTGCTTTGTAATTACATGTATAGATGAGAGTTTTTTTATGGCTCCAAAAGTCATGTGGAGCATACTAATCTACTTGTATGTTTAAATATTCTTTGTCGTGAATTATCTCAGGTCAACAACACTGATGCTGAGGGCAGACTAACTCTGGCAGATGCTTTGGTATATGCTTGTAACCAAGGTGCTGAGAAGGTATTTAAGCCGTGCTCATTGAGAGCCCTCAAAATGAAGTTTTCATTGTGAAATATTTTTCTTTTGGGAATGTGGTAACTTTGTTTTTATTGTGATTATTTATTTATTTATTTATTTATTTGGAAAGTGGTAACTTTCATTATACACTAATAAGAACTTATGTTTTATTAAGAATTACATCCGTGATTTTCTCTATTGTGCTTGTTTAATGTCACTAACTCAAAAATAAAGAAACGATAGGGAATATAATTTGGCTTTCGATGTAATATTTCTTTCATTGAGTATCAAATTTTCCAACTTGCATTGACCACAATAGAAGTTGGATTTCTTGTATTTTCTCATTTCGCATTGAGTTGTTAGGTAATTTGAGTTGCATTATGCCTTATTTCTTGAATAGTAAATGGATAGTGTATTCTATTCAAAACTTGTCCATTTTTTAGGTTTAAATGAAAACACTGTTTCAGAAGTGTATTTTTGTAAGGTGTATTTCTCTTCTTGCATATAAGAGTGTACCAATCTTGTTGCATCTTGAACGCGAGTGTTATAGCTGTTCTAACTCCTAATCAAATGTTTTACAGATTGTTGATCTGGCCACCTTGACTGGTGCTTGTGTAGTTGCTCTTGGACCTTCAATTGCAGGTACAGCCTATTCTTGCAATAATGTTATTATTAGGGTGCACTTAAGATCCTTTCAATTTTGCAAGTGATGGATATGGTGTAGTAGTAATGTTATATTATTAGTATACTGTTCAAGTTTTGCATATGGCTTTGGAAACAAGGTTTATCATCTTTTGCGTTTTTATCTGATATTAGTACTGGGTTTTCTTTGCATCATTCAAAATCAGCCATAGACGTTCTAAACTCTTCTATAGTTCTACTCCCAATTACTGAATCTTTTATTTGATGATAACCTTTCTGTTTAGGTGTTTTTTCACCGAGTGATGACCTGGCCAATGAGGTACTTGCAGCTTCAGAGTCCGGTGGGGAGAAAATTTGGAGGCTGCCATTGGAGGAGAGTTATTGGGAATCAATGAAATCTGGAATCGCTGATATGGTCAACACAGGCGGTCGTCAAGGTGGTGCTATCACTGCAGCTCTCTTCTTGAAACAGGTGATACAAATAGATATACCCATCATCTCCTTTTCATGTTAAACATGTGGAATGCTAGATACTATGATGTGAATGATCAGTTATAGGATCGATGGAAATGAAAGCATTGGTCTTTCCAATATCAAGTCCCACAGAACCTGAATGGCCCGCGTTTGTTTGAGGTCTTCTTTTCATTTTTATGATTTGGAAAACATTAGAACAGATTGGGATGAAAATAATGCGTTTACTAGCCTCTTTTTAGAGTTTCTGAACCAACCACTTTTGACATACAGAATCTGCAAACACAGAAATAGATCACGATTCACGAACCAAAAGGGTCTAACTAATCTTCTTCATAACTTAAGTTACTTTCTTCTTTGCTTCCTAATGGTTCCTACACGGAATTCTGAAAATTTCGACCCCGCTTGTTGCAGTTTGTTGATGAAAAGGTTCAGTGGATGCACATTGACATGGCTGGCCCTGTCTGGAATGACAAGAAACGCTCTGCTACTGGATTCGGTATTTCTACTCTGGTGGAGTGGGTTGTGAAGAACTCCTCTTAGACGTGTTTATTTTATTTGTCACTAGAGAGCAAGGCCAAAGTTAGTTGGGGCAGAAACAGAGTAGATCCTGATGGGATTCTTTGGTATTTAGTTGAGTTATGACGTTGGTTTCTGCCGCTTAGTGCTGAGCCTGGGAATTGGCCTTTTTATTTTTCAGTACTCCTTGTCTTTGGTCCTTGTAATAATTTCTTTTCATGTCTTTCAAAAAGGGATAAAAAAAAAAAAAAAAAAAAAAACCCAAAGAATAAGAACATCTTTTGCATTTTTAAATGTCTGCAGAAATGAGAGAATTGGAAAATAAATATATTGTGTGTTTTACATTGGTCTGTTCGTCTATTCTTGAACTTCGGTTAGCTCTTCCGTTTTGTACATTTAAGAGAGCTTCTCTGGTAGGATTTATTAGTTTTAGAATAAATTTTGTTTTTGTCCCTAAACATTAATTTCTTTGTCACGCCACTCGAACTTTGAGAATTAGGTTTTATTTATTTTATTGATAAGAGTTTTTAGTTTTAAGTTTTTATAGTAAAAAATTCTTTAAAAATGTCACATTTAAATTTTTCTGTTACAATGAAAAGCTCTTAGAAAATGTTACATCTCAGTTTGAATTAAAAACTTGAATCTGCGAAATGAAAGAGGTCTTAGTCTATGAACTGTGAATTTTAAAATGTTATTAATTTAATCTCTTCTGTTAAGTTTATAAACTTTTTTGATAATGTGGCTGGGGTATTTTCATAAATACCACTTGAAATATGTGCTTTATTGAAAAATACCTCTTAATTTATGTAAACATATCATAATGACCTATAATTTATAAAAAAAAAAAAAGAAATACCCATTATAAAATAACAATTTTATTGATTCCATTAAAAATTAATTACACATTAAATTTTAAAGAAAACAATGAAAGTGATAAAATAGTAAAAATAATAAAAAATATAAAACACTACTTTAAAGAAATTCAAAAATTAATTTTTAAATCAAATATTTATTAAAAGATCAAATACTTTAAAGAGGAAATTTTAATGAAAAGATTAAAAATAAAATATTAAAAATAAAAAAATAAAGAGGATTTTTTTTTTTTTTTTAAATACCCTTGTCAATATTTATCTAATTTTGAAAATTTTTCCTCTTTTCTTGTTTTGATTTTTGAAAAAATTGATTTATTTAATTTTTCAATTTTTAAATTTAAGTGTTTCATATTATTTTATATTATTTTTAAATATTTTGAAAAAATTGATTTTCTTGGTTTAATTTGAATTTGATATGTTTAATTAATTTTAATGGCATGTCACGTTAATTTATTATGTTTTCTATAGATTAATGGGCATTTAGATATGTTTTTAATAGATTAGGGGTATTTTTAAGTATGGTACATACTTTATGAGGACATTTATGAAAATAATCTATTAAACTACTCCTTTAATAATTTTCACGTTATTAAATCCATTAATAAAATTAATAGAAGTAGTAAGGTTAACAACATTTCAAAATTCAATGGGTGTGTATACTAATTTTCAAAGTTTAGAGAATAAAGTGATAAAAAAAAAATAAAATTTAGGGTGTAAAAATAAAACTTATGGTTCTTTTTAACTATTGATAGTTACTGAAGTTTTAACTATTAGATTGAGATTGAAATTTTAACGTTTTGATTTGTAAGTGTCAATGTTAAACTATTAATGTATTGTGAGTCTGTGACACATAATTACTATTATCACATATTTGATCATTAAAAATTCTAATCTAAGAGTTAAAAATAATAGTAAGTTAATAATAGTAAGTACCGTTAGTTAAAAAGCATAGATTCTATCAGAGAAATTTATTTTATGTAAATATGTTATTTGCGTATCTTTTCTTATATATATTATCAATGAATTAGATGGGTCGGTGTTTAGTCTGGGCCTTGGTGCAGGTGGTCTTTCAGGTGATTGGTGGTTGATAACAGTTAAATCATATTCTAGACCTTTTGTAGGAGGTGATTTTTCTTTGTTTTGTGTGGTTTCTTGGAATGTGACGACACGTGATCAGGCAAGAATTTTCCCACTCATTTGTTCTTTATTTATTTATATAATTGAGAAATAAGAATGATGATTTGGCGGGTCTTGCATATTGTGTGTGTGTGTGTGTGTATATATATGGATAAAAGTAAATATCAATTCCTGTTCTTTTGAGAATTTCTCTATTAAAGAGATAAAATATCAAATTATTTGCAAGTCAAAAATTATTTAGTTATGTATAAGCACATCTACTGATTATATAGATAAATAGATAAAATTTCTATTTTTTAAATTTAATAGACATTAAAAAAGAAATTGAAATATGTTATAAATCTAAGATTTTATATGGATGTCCATTAACTAGATTCTACGGTATCTTTATGGGATTAAGATCACAATTTATGAGATTGTAATATATAATTAATTGAGATTATGATTGATTAAAATCTGACAATTACAATTATTATGTAGAACTTTCTATTATTATTTGTAGAAGAGCCTATAAATAGAGCTTTAGAGAAGTATTGTAATGATCAGGTTTGATAAGGTTATTAAATCTTATGGAGTTAATCAAAACCAATATGTATCAAATGAAAAAAAAGAAGATGTTCTTGTTCTTTACTAGCCCGAATATCTGATATTCAGTGGGAGTGGTCAGTCGTTGTCAATTGAACTCATGATTGGATCACCGGGTAGTGATGTGATCGTTCCTTAAGTGTATGAGGGTGGAGATGCAAAAAGCCAGCCCGGCCCGGCCCGGCTCGTTCTCCTTAGGCCCAAGCGGGCCGCGGGATGGGTCGGGCCGGGCCGTATAAGAATGATCTCGGTCTAGCCCACACCATGCGCCAATTTTACGTGGGCCAGGCTGGGTCATGCAGCGGGTCAAGATGGGCCATGCCGTGGGCCTTGAATGGGCTGGTCCACTCAAAGCTCATCTTGACCCATCATGGGTTTAGATAGGCTAGCTCATCTAAGCATGCAATTTTTAATTTTTACTTTTAAATTTTTAAACAAGTTAATAAATATATAAGTTTGAATAGTCAATGGAAATATGAAAAATGATATTATTTACGATTGCCTCATTAAATAAAAACATTTTTAAGGAAAATCCAGTAAGACAAAACCTTGGTAAGGAAAAAAGAGTACAATAAGGATAATTATACATAAAATATTTTCAAAATTACTAAAAAAAAAGAAAAAAAAAATTACAAAAAAAAGAAACATAAAAATATTATGGTCCTAAATGGGTTGGCCCAGGCCAAACCATTATAGGCCTAGACGAAGCGGGTGGGCCGGTCTATCATGGGCCAAGACGGGTTGGCCCAACCCGGCATGGTCCATAATTTTCATGGGTCGTGTCGGGCCGGCCTATTGATTGATATATGTTGGCCCACTTATCCCACCAATATTTATGGGCTGGGTTGTGCCTTGAATAGTGACGGACCGTGCCGGCTCGGCCCGTCACTATGTCATGATGGGCCTGGGCTGGCCCACGGGCCCCGGCCCATTGTTGCATCTCTATATGAGGAAAGTAAGAAACTATAAGATACTGTAGTTAGTGAAAGAGTTGTCCTTTAATTGGATATACATACTATGACTATGAGTCATGAAAGGATTTCGAGAGTCGACATCTAAATTTGTGTTCACAATAGGTGAACGAGTTATGAGATGAAAGGTTGTTGACAAAGTGTGATTTGCTAATTCTATCATTAAGGGTTAATGTGTTGTAACTTGTGAAGCAACAAAGGAAAGCAACCTGACTCCAGAAAGTTTTAAATTGATCTAGAAATTGTTCCAGGGATAGATCAATCATAGACACCTAAAATGTTTCAGGATTAAAGACATATTCTACCTGTTTTAGGACAAGTGGGAGATTGTTAGGAATGGTGTCCTAGAAATATGAGATGTAATAGGATATTTATTATTTATTTAATAAAGAGTTTTCATTATTTTATGTGCATATATTTATGAATATTTTATAAATATCAATGAAAATTTCATGATTATTTATGTGATCTTAAACATTGTATATAAGTGTTATATGTGAGAGATTTGTTTAAGGATAATAATAAAAAAATGTTGTTTGTAATGAATTTAATTAAAGTTTTTAATATTTAATTAAAACATTATTAATACATGTCATTCTTATTTAGAAAGGAACGGTGTTAGCCGCACTGTTAATATAGCGAGATATTTAATGAGTGTATTACGCCTAATGAGATTATGTGGAATAAGGACATAAATACAATATGAATTTTTGATAATTTCTGTTAAGTATAGAAATTCTAATTGAGTCTATCAATGATCATATATAGAACGATCTTAATCATGAGTTCTTAGTAAACTCCTATTTATTGATTGTGTCTTTTGATTTACTCAGTACGGATTCTGAGATCCTGAATCCTATTACTTGTATTTTAGAGACATGATGAAGTGGGTAGCCAAAAATGTTATTATACGAGATGAAATCCATTCTTTCTTGAGAAAGAAGTAGATAAATAATTCTTTTACTATGTTGATTTAGTACTTGGATTAGTTAGAGCACTCTGATTCATGAATGTGTTTTATGAATCATTGTCTAATAGAGAATCAATGATACTCAAGGATAAAGATGTAATTATAAAGGTTAACAGATTTTACATAGATCTAATTATGAATAATTTATGGAGGATTGATCTATATGCAATGATGATATCAAATAGACACTTCACAATTTAGAAGTAATTTATGTCTATAATTACGAGAGTGCAATTTCTAATTTATAGTGGAGTAACTATTGGAATTAATAGAATTAATTAATTAATTAATTAAAGTGTTTGATTAATTATTAATTTTGTTGAAGCTTGAAATTATAGGTCCATGAGTATCTACGTCGTCATTGTAATTTCACAAGACATAAAAGGCAAAATATGAATTTTAAAATTACAGAATTATAAAATAAAACACTAAAGGATAATTAATTGAGAATTAATTATAAATTAAATAATGTGATTATTTAAATTTGAATTTGAATTTTGAATCATTTATGTGAAGGTGTTCACATAGTGTAAATATATAGCACAATGTGAATCCTTTTGGGATTCAAATTGCTTGCTCTCATAGTTATCCTATTAACTTATTTGATAAGTTATTTAATTTGAAATTCAATTGATTTAAGTTTGACTTAAAATTGAAATTAAAATTTGAGTCAAAATTGGACTGTTGGATAAATGTAAAATCTTACCCTTTCCCCTATAGATAATGGCGCCTACCACACGGATTTTATCCCTTAAGGTGGCTGGCCATTAATGGATAAAGGAAGGGAGATTTTGTTCCTAATTCAAATGAGAGATAATTGATTAGGTTTATCTTGGAGATAAAGATTGAATTTCTTCTAAGAGTTTGACTACTACTCTATAAATAAGAGAATTGAAAGAAATTGTTATATACAAATTTTCTCTCTCAAAATTAATAGTGGCCGAAATTACTCATAGAGAGGGAAGGAAAAATTTTCTCCAAAAATTCCATGTCGTGCATGTATTGGTGTTCGTGGAAAACTCAAGTGTTTTATTGCTAATCCTATTTTGCCTCTGGTGTGCCCGCACATACGTCTTCATGGATTCTAGGAATTGATGAGGAAGACTTTGGTTTTTTAAACTAGCTTTGGAGCAAGGAACGTTCGAGGTCAAAGAACTTAAGATATCATCCTAATCGGTTGCTATGAATAATTCCTAATCGAATTCTTATTAAATGAATTAATGTGATTAATTTATTCATGTAAAAATTAATATAATCTATAGAGTATTTTATAAAAAATTTTGTTATACACGATTCACTACTCATACGCTTCTCACACGTTTTCACATTATAAATTGTTTCAAAAACCCACAGTGTTGTGGGTATACGCTGAGTGATAGTGCCAAGATGAGTACAAACCTCACCTGAGCATGAATGGTTTTAAAATGTTTTACTTGAGAAACTTGCTTGCTTGATTGTATTGCAATTATTCTCAGTGACACGTTGATAATGTGTTTACTTTCTAATGCCTCTTGTCAACATTAAATTATATTATTAAATTTTTATGATATGATTATAATTACATGTTTACTTAAATAAAAAGTTATAATAATGACTCAACGTTAAGTGCCATATAGGATTTCAAGAGTTTAATAGGAGGATATTTAACGTGTCAAGTTAACATAAATACGAATTCAAGTGATGGAAATTCTCAAATAAAAATATCTCGTGAAAATTTAAAGATCAATAACTGAAGACTATTGAATTTTATTGAGACGAAACAAAAATATGAAATTGAAATTAGCATTTTATCAAATATACTTTTCGAATCAATTAATGAATAGTAACACGAGTAAATATTTGTTGCAATAGTAGTAAACAATGCTTTTAATCATGGCATATTTCATGCCACACTGACAGTTCAAATTGTAAGGGTTGTCAGTATAGAAAAATACTGAGAGTTGAACACTCAGATAAATTCATGGTAATTTGTACAAATCAAACAAAATATCATCCAAGAGAAGATTCCAATCTAGTGGACGAGGATTGATTAAGCATGAAATGGCTAGGATTTAATCTACAATTAAGGAAACTAAAAAAAAAAAAAAAAAAAAAAACAAATAATAATGGCACCTAGATTAGCGCCAAAGTGAAGGGAGAAGAAGACAAAAATGTTGTCCTCTCCAATGCCATGTCATGTCTACGTAGAAAGTAGTGAAAATAATCTTTCTAAAGTAAGAGACAAACCCTTAGTTAATAAACTTTAAACAAAAATGGCAAATACCCATTCGATTAAGATCAAAGTGTAATTATTAGCCTTGAAATTTGCAAAATTTCCTCTCCTTATGCAGCCGAAAATTCCGGCCCCCATAAGGACTCCTCATGCAAATTTTTATTTTATTTTAGTCCCTCAAACTTACATCTATAAATACCCAAGGGCAAGTTTAAGAAGGGCGATACTTTCTCACTTTAAAATCACACTTTCCTCTCCATTTTCTCTTCTTCAAAACCTGCAGCAGAGTCCCCCCTTTCTTTCATCAATTTTCCATTCCCATAAACTCATCTCCAAAGTCCATCAAGAAAGATCGGTATAGGAGAGTGTAACTACCCGCCTTTCAGACTACTACTTAGCTTATTTAAACATGATTATCTTTTCTTAAAACCTCCATTAGAACTTAGCTTATATTCCTAATTTCTAAAATTTTGGAGATTTTTTTTTTTTTTTTTAAAGATATTCTCATAAATTCATTCTTATATGTTCACAAATATAAAGACAAATAAGAAGGCTTATAAAAGTGAATCGTGTAGTTGTGCCATGCTTTGCATATACCACAAAATCAGATATATATATATATATATATATATATATATATATATATATATATATACTAAAAAACCTAACCTTAGACTTGAGGTAATTAGTAGTGTGAACATGATACATCGTTATACTTTGAATTAAGGACTATTAAAATTTTTTCCGTAGAAATATTAAGAAAAGGCAATATAAGACATTAAGATTAGCCGATTAATAGACTAAGCTTAACGGTCGTTACACTCTATTGATCCATCCACAATCAAATTGTGAAGTCGAGGCAGTAAATAAAATCCTTAAGTGTAAGTTGAAAAAGAAGCTCGATGGTCTAAAGGGAAAATGGGCTGAAGAACTCGCTAGAGTCCTATGGGCTTATAGAACGACGAGCTGAACTACGACATGAGAAACCCCATTTTCTATGACGTATGGGTTCGAGGCAGTTCTCTCAGTGCCAACCCTTAGGGAGACAACCTACTATGAAAACACGAATGTCGAGGCCATGAATGGAGAGCTCGATCTGTTGGAGGAGTGACCGCTTCATTCTTAGCTTCGGCTTGCCGCCTACCAACAGAAGACATCACACTACTACAACAAAAAAGTAAACCAGAGGAGGTTTGCACCGGGAGACTTGGGAAGGACCCTACCACATAAGGGAAATTCTTCGCCCAAGTATTTATGTTCTGGAAAGCCTCACTGGCAGAAGAATTCAACACTTATGGAATGCAGAGCAATTAAAGTTGTATTATGGATGATCAATATTTTTTGACTTATTGTATCAACCTTTCGCAATATAAATAAATGAGGTTCATTCTCCCTACACAAAATCCTTGACTTATACTTCTCAATACCTTAAAGAGGTAGACCCCTGAGAAAACGTGTCTGCTTAAGAACCAAGGTTTTTAACAAGACATAGGGGGCATGAAAGGGTTTACGGACCACTACAAAAAAAAAAGACAAAATAAGTCCAAAAGTTCAATGAACCAAAACTTAAACAGCCGACTCTTCCAATTAGGAGAGGCTTTTAAGAAATCTGCTAAGTCTGAAGCCTTAATGGGCATTGAAGGAGCAAACATCTCCAAGGAGGAGAGGCTATTATACTTAGTAGATTTTAAGAAATCCGCTAAGTCCCAAGCCCTAAGGGGCATTGAAGAGCTGACTCTTCCAAGGAGGAAAGGCTATTATACTTAGCAGATTTTAAGAAATCTGCTAAGTCCCAAGCCCTAAGAGGCATTGAAGGCGTCAACTCCTCCAAGGAGGACACGTTATTGTGCCTAGCAGATTTCTTAAAATCTGCTAAGCCAAAAGCCTTAAAGACCTACTAAATCTGAAGCCTTAAGGGGCATTAAAGGCAGATAAGGAATTCACATGCAACATGCACTCGACTGTTCAGAAAGCAGAAGTCAATAGAGATAAAAGAAAATGAAACGAAAAGCACTATATTGGTAATAGCGAATATGCATACTAGCGGGCTGACAACCCATTGTCTCAATGTTATAAAAAATATTACAGATATATGATAAAAGAGAAAAGAGGAGAGATGAAGAAATGCCCTAAGCATTATTGCCTCTGTCATCCTTAGTGCCCTTTGCCGCCCTTGTCGCCTTCAAGAGATGCCTCGTCGTCCAGAGGAGGGTCGTAGAGGAAATCGAAGTTGAGGTCAGGAATGTGCCTGTTGATTCTGGCAACAAGTTGCTCACCAACAGACAACATATCACTGGCACGCATGTCGTGTAGCTCGTCAGAACAATTAAAGTCCTTGACGACTTTGGTGGCCACCTTTACGTTATGCTGGGTAAACTCTGTGGAGGTCAAGTAATCCTTTACCCCCTTCTTTCTGCACTGGTCATAACCCTCCTGCTAGCCTTGATGGAGATATGTATCTTTGACATCAGCGGCCGGCTTGCGGGCAGCCTCTACCTCGGCCTTCGCCTTCTTCAGCTCTTTAGCGATGAGGGCAAGCCACCACTTTACATCTTCTTTCATCCTGTTCTCCGCTTCGAGGAGAGCCTTGAGGTTCCCTTCGATGCTATCCATCTCATTACTCCGGCCATTGACCTTAATGATATCGATCATATTGAGTAGGGAGAGGACAAGAGATTGCAAAATAAAAAGAGTTAATCGCAAGATAAGCCTAAGAAAGGAAAGCAAAGAAGAATCATGTAGAAGAAGAAAATGGGCGTCGAAGCTTACATGGATCTGATGGGAGATTTGCTTGCGGGTACGGTCGATGAGCGAGAACCGGTTGGCGGCTGCCAAGTCCTTCTAAAAAAAGGACTCATCGAGGGCTTAGAAAACGACAGAGAACCGAAGCAAAAGGCTCAGCGCTACCTCGGTCTAGATGTCAGAGACATAAGGAATAATATATTTGGTGTCCAACACCTTCGCCTCCTAGAGTATGAGGCCTTCTTGGGGCGGAGGATCCTTTGGGATGTCCAACATCTCCACAACTGGTATGGGTGCCACCTCCGGGTGAGGCCTTTTAGACCTCAACGCCTCTGATGTCGACACAGGCTCTGCCACCGGAGTTGGCCCAAGTGGAGTAGAGGAAAGGGTGGCGCTCGACCTCTCTTGAGACTTCTGCTTCTTTGAACTCCCCTTGTCGCCCGGGATATGGAGATCCAGGGTCTTTATCTCTGCAACATAATTAAAACCACGTAAATAGATAGACGACAGATAGGAATGGACGAAGCCAAAATGTGATATAGCACTAACCTGCGGTGGTAAGATAGAACAAATCCTTGACCACCTGGGTGTCCGCTAGGTCGGGGAGTGAAAGTAGGAGGCCGAACCTTCTAAGGTTCTCCCGTGTCAAGAGAGTAAGAATTTGACGCTCACTTTTTGGGAGACTGAAATCTTCCTCAACCTTCACCCTCTTGCTCCCAAAAAGTTTGGGACGTTCTTGGGGGATTGCACAAAAACATAGGCTTGTCCGCAGGGTGAACATCGTACCTGCGTTTAACCATAAAGTCATCGGCTTCCAGGCATGTGATGAAGAGGGCAATACCTTTATTAGTTTACCTAGAACAAGCTTGGATCGCCTATGACTACCTAAATAATACCAGCCATCGCACTTAGCGACCTGGCAGAGTTTATATACATAGAGAAATTCGTCCAGCGGTAAGTCGACGTTGAACTTCTGGTCCCTTAGAATCCACATGCCTGCAAAACAATACCCGAAGTTAGGCGCTAGCTGTGTGGGGGAGATGCGTGGAGCTCACAGAGATTCTTCATGAATGGGTGAATAAGAAGGGTCATCCCTGCTGTGAAGGCTCGGGTGTAAACTGATATATACCTTAGAGGTGGAACACTCGCCCGAAAGTTTGGAATGGGGAAGATGTACTCGAACCATCGACCGTCAACGCGCCTTTCCTTATTGGCGTGAATGATGTCCCTTTCCTGAGTCTTCGGTGCCGTGAAGTCTACGGTGAAGGACTACCATTTAGCATCTTGCTCCATTGTTGCCACAGGAATTCCAAGGTATTGTCCACTGTAGCCAGAGACGCCACCACCAACCAAGAAGTCAGAGGAAGCGCCCGATGTGGAGGCATCGGCCTCTTCCTCTTCTTCTTCCTCGCCTTCGACTAAGCGGTCGACGCTGTCCTCATCATCCCATGGATCAGGGATATACTCCTCGACCTCCCACAGCAAGGGGTTGTTGTTAGTAGAGAGAGAATAAGACTCGGCAGTTGGAGAAGGGTCCGACGTCACAAGAGGCGCGGACGACGACCCCCATCTACGGCCAACTCTTTTGGGTGCCATGATTGTAAGGACATATATGAAGTTAGTGTTGAGAGGGGAGAAGAAATAAAGGTTCGACGCCTAATTGGCATAATGTGCTTAGTTAAATTTAAGTTAAGATTGAGAACGACGACCATTCAAGCAAAGCGACAATAATTCAAGCTTATACAAAACTAGATGGTGAGCATTCATGTAGAGTGTCAAATATTCAAACAAATCCAGAAAGTCAAATAGAAACCCAGGCCCTAAAGTTAATAGACTCAACCAGAAATCCTACAATTAGTTCAGAATAATGCGAAAAACACCAAAAAAAAGTTGTATCATCCCTATTACACTATTCCTAACCTATTGTACAAAAATCACTGCGTGTAAGAGCAGTAGCAAAGTAAAAGTAAAAAAACCGGAGGGGGATGGGGGGCAATAAACACACCACAAAAACAAGGCAAAAGGGAAAAATAGAGGAGAAAATGCTTATGGGAAGACTTGGAGTAAACTTCACCGGAGAATCACAAGTTTATGGATGAAAAGGATGGAGATTGGCCTGGAAAAATTTGGGGAGAGTTTCGGCTATTTTTCAAATGCGGTATGAATGAGGAAAGATTACTCAAAGGGCAATTTATAATGGTGGAAAATCCCCGACTCTCAATTGTCGGAAGGAATAACCGTGCATCCAACGGTGAAGGCGAAGGGGCTCGATAAAACAAAGATTAAAAGAGTGGGAAACTAAAAGGGTACGATCCAACGAACCAGATTTGTTCGTTTGAATGGGAGTCCACGTCAGCATGGCAACTGGATCGACGCGACATTTACACTGCCCAAAGAACTCCTTAGGCACCAGAGCCATCATTGCAAATGAGGTTCGGAGTTAGGTTACTTAACCCAAAGCAAGCGAAAAGGCCAGAGAAAGTCCAATCATAATTAAAGCTCGAAACAGTCCAAAGGAAATTCTCAGCCTAGGAGGGAACCGTTGTGCGGTAAAATTTACCCTGTCATGTTGGACAATAACCAAGCTTCACATGGCCGTAGCCACTCCACGTCAATCAGCAGGTGGTAGAAGGATTAGCTTCCAAAGGTGAGTGCAGTATCAGTAAGAGAAGGGTCGACTATCTTGAAGCATTCTAGAATAATCCTTGAAGAAATGCTCGAGAACTAGAAGATTGTAATGCACAACATCCACGTTGACGTTCGACCGATCAAGCGGTCAGGACGGAGACGGATCCAAAGTCCCTATTGACTGACGATCCTATAGAGGGATCGACGAGGATGAAAGTTCCATTTTAACTTGTCGTGGGGGCCTAGTGAGAGTGTAGAAAGTAGCATGTTCAGTTCTCTGACCTAGATCCTGAGAGTATCCCCTGAAGTGACAGGATGGAAATCCCAAGGTTACTTGTGGGCATAGACAAAGTCAGTGGTACAGAAAATAATTACTAGGCTATTAGCCGCCTAAAACTGACAATTGGGAAGCTACATGAGAGTCAAATTGCCACAATAGTGGGAAACATAGGTAGATGAACAGTCCACAAAGGTACTGAATAGCTACAGTCTAGTTGAGTAGGGTAATAAGTTACTCGAGAGAAACTGTCGAGTAACCATTGGCCTCGGTCCACCCCAAAATGTAATCTGTGATAAATAAAAGGGGCAAGGCCCCAGATAGAAAGGGGATGGTCATTTGGGAGAAAAAAGCCTCTCGTAACCAAAAAAGGAAATAAAGAGAGAACATTCTCAACATGGACGTAGCTCTTACATTGAGAGTGAACCACTATAATCTCTGGTGTTCTTTTCATTTATTTGCCTTTTCATTCATTTGCCGAGTATCCTTAGAATCCATACACAATAAGTTGCATTTTTCTAGTCATTAATCACGTGTTTCAACTGGTTATCCGACTGGCTACTAGGTGGTAACCTGGCACATTCTTGTTGACGAAATTTCACCGTCAACAAATCTCCTTAATTATAACACCTCATTTTTCTACTTAATTGTAAAGAGAAATGATAATTAATATAAGAACTTAATAAAGCATCCTAACTAGATTAGCACCCACTAAACCGAATTGTCCTCCATCAATAAGAAACAAAATATCATCAAATACCTAGAATAATAGATCAACACTACTTTATATTAATCTCATTAATTATAAAACCTCATTTTTCTACTTAATTGTAAATAGGGGGTTTAACGTTAAAATTGACGGTAATGATATCATGATTGTTATTACTATGTGCTATTTAGTAATGGTACTTGTGACGTTAACTAGAGATTTGATGTGCTATAAAAAGATATTGCCATTTATATGAGGATTATAGTTATTTATTAGTTTCCATAGAATACAATTATATGTTCAATCCTAATTAAATTACGTTAAATATATTATTATTTCTTATATACATATTTTATATCTATATTCCCCATGCATTACTTTAAATTTTATACTTTTTTTATATATAACCTTTTGTATTCCTTATATGTATATATTTTGAAAACTAAAATATTATATTCATATACATTGATACATTATACGTATTTTACAGCTAATGCCTTAAACGCATAGTCAAAAAAAAAAAAAAAAAAAAAAAAAAAAAATCAAAGAAAGTGGATTATATATATATATGTATATATATGAAATTTACTTAGTGTTATAGATATAGTAAGGCAATAGATTTGCTAGGGAATGACGATATATACATATAGGCCTGTTTGTTTAACTGTTCAAACTTTTTACTACAACATTTTTTCTAATAAAATTTAAATTTAATCTTTTTTGTTATAATATTTTCTTTCACACCAATTTACTTTTTAACTCAACGAGCAAATGAATGGGAACATAATCTCCTACTACAACACTCGTCCCTTAGCAGCTGCTTATTCTTCTTATTCTTTTCTCTATTTTCCTCCCAATTTCCACGCTTGTTTTGCTCATTTACAGCTCCAACATATTAATGCTTTGACATTCCTATATATTTTATATCAAGATTTGGATAATCAAACGTATTTTTAGAAACCCTAATCATTTTAGGAAATCTTTCTAATTGAAATTTTTGATAGGTTTTAAGAGTAGAATCTACATGATTTCATGTCTTGTATGTAGAGTTGTTAATTGGGCTGGCCATCCATAGACGGCCCGGCCCAGCCCGCAACAGTGCCGGGTTCGGTACAGCCCGACACATCACGTAGGCTAGGGCTTGGCCTCAATTCCCCAGCCCACGGCCATGGCATGACCCAGGCCCGTGCAAGGCATGGCCTAGGCCCGGCTCAGCACGCGGCTCGACATGTCATGGGCCTAACAGTAAAAAACGATTGATTCAGCCCGGCCCATAATGTGCCAAACGGTAATAATCTAAAAATTCACCCCCAAAACCCCTATAAATACCCCACCTCCCTCACAACATTCTTCATTCTTCTACCTCTCTTTCAACTCTCAACTCCTTTCACTCTCATAGCTCTATGTGTTACATTCGCTCTCTGATTCTCAGTTTTCTCTCTCAATTCCTAACTTTCTCTTATCTATTTCGTTTACAATTTTCAATCAAATTTCGCTACATCCGAAAAAATAAAGGTATTGACGTACTGTGCTCATTATTTTTTGTGTAATATTTTGTTTCTATTTAATATTTACTTACATTGTTTATTGCTTATAAACCTTTTTGTTAACATTGATTTATGTATTTTTACAGAAAATGGGGGAAGAAAATTTCTCTGATTTCCCTGATCTTGGAGATCTACCATTTTACGAGGATGAAATGTTGATGCATGACTCCAACCCCACTGATGCGGATAATGTTCCGGTTGATAATCAATCGGTGCACAATGAGGATCTTGGAGAGCGTGCTAGAAGAAAAGGACTGTGCACTGCTCCTGCATGGTAACATTTCACCGAGGAGCTATGACCTAATTTAAAAACATGTGAAGTTGAAATGCGTGCGGTATGTAAATATTATAAAAAAAACTTTTCTAGCAAAAAAAGTGGGGTTAGTGGCCATCTGGATAGACATTGGAAAGGATGTCTACCATTACACTAGGTGGTAGTGTGGACTCCAGCAAAGAAACATTGTCACTCACATCACAAGGTCTACAAAATTTTACATATGATGCACAACGTGGCCCCATATGGAGTATGAAGTTGCCATTGATCGAATTCTCGTATAATAACAGTTATCAAGTTTCCATCGGCATGGCCCCATATGAAGCACTTTACAGAAGGAAGTGTAGATCCCCAGTTCATTGGTATGACACTCGCGAAAAGCAGCTTCACAAGACAAAATTCATTCAAGAGGCCATTGAGACAGTGCAAAAGATCCGTAGAAGATTAGAGGCGGCTCAGAGCTGGCATAAAAGTAATGCAGATGAACGCCGGAGACCTTTCGAATTTTCTGTAGGGGACTCCGTATTCCTAAAAGTCGCGCCAATGAAGGGTGTGATGCATTTTGGGAAGAAAGGTAAGCTGAGCCCACATTACATAGGGCCTTTCGAGATCATTAAAAGAATAGGAAAGGTAGCTTACTGATTAACGCCCAAAAGTGATGTTCACAAGCGGTCAATTGTAGCACAGAAGGGCGGTCGTATCTACAGAGAAATAACAAAATAACAAGAGTGTCTAACAGAATAAGAACGTTAGAGAAAAGTGAATTAAAGAAAAAGAATAGTTTTTGAGATTTTTGTTGCAACTAAAATAAAAAGGAGAAAATTTGTATGAAGAAAATTCAATAATAAAAACGGTAAGGTGTCAAGAATCCCTAATGTTTCGTTCACCAATCCAAGTTTTGATTCACAAAATAAAAGAATTGAATAGATTAAATCTCTATGTTGACTCCGGAAATATTATTATTACAAGTTATCTAAAATCGACAATATATCAATCTGACAATATTACAGTAAAAGACAATTTGTAAATAATTTGAATAACAAAACATTGCATGATAGAATTACATAAGAAAAGCGTAACTGAACTTATATAAAAATTGGCACACAATATTTTGAAAAGTAATAGAAAAAATAGATGAGATTTAATTCATTTAGATGTTGAACTTTACCGCACAAGGAATCAAAACCCTGAATTGGGTCACTCAACAGAAGTTCATCTCTAACCTCACCAAGAAAACTCTAGCCTATCTTGCAAAACATTCTCACAAGTTCTAGAGAGAAAATATGAGACTGACAGCAAGACGACAAAAAACTGAATATTAAAAACTTTCTGAAACCTTAGGCAAACCCTCTTATTTATAGTGTTTAGAGGTTGTCTGTCAAATAAGGAAACAAATAGTAAAAATAGAAAATTACAAAGGAAAAGGAAACAAAATAAAATTACACATAAATTAGGAGAAATCATATATTTAATTTGGGGAAGAAATCTAGCCAATCTCCTCTGATATTGATGGAGAAATTCGGATTCAACACAAGGGGACACGTGTCGCAACGTGATTGGCAGTGAGGAGAAAAATGCCACGTGTCACAGGCGGATTGGGCGTACGGAGCTGGAGCGGCAGAATGGAGAGATGCTGGCCGACATTGGGGTCCCACTGAGACAGGTGGCGCAAGAACAATGGGCTATCCTCTGGCACTGACCAGCTGCGGGACCCACGCGGACGGAACTTTGGATGTGTGGTGATGCCTTCGTGGATGGAACGCGCTTACTGAGGAATGGGCGTGTTGGTGATGCGCGAGAGGGAGAGTGAGGAACGTGGGAGAGCTGGACGGTGGGGCCCACGGGGATGATGCACTTGGCCGGCTTAGCTAGCGGCTTAATCGGCTCGGCTCTCTCTCTGATGGCTTGGCTCTGGATGGTTGAAAATATGGCTTTCATGGCTTATTTTGGTGTGGCTTTTTACACTGCTTTTTATCTGTAAATAATTAAGCAAAAACTGGACAAATTCCAATTAGAAATATTATGAATAAAAATAATGGAATTGCTTAATTAAAGTTTAAATATTTTAATATTATATAAATCAAAAGCAGTATTTAGGGTGCATTTTCATGCACTAATCACAAAACCCAACCAGCTTATTGCTAGTCTCTAGCAATCCAAGCGCAAGAGAAATCATGTAACAGAGAAAATTTGAGTCTCAACTGGCTTAGTCACCTGAGTATTTCAAACAAACTGTCAATAAGAAGTCAAAAGATACTATCAAGATTATTTAAGTCATAACTCCAGAGTCGTGTGTGTGTGCTCCAAACCGTAACCTTCTTACCACTGACCATAACACATGCAGCTTTGAAAAATTCGCCAAGTAGAAGTCTCAACTCCATTGATCTCACAGGTGTCAGAAATATTTGAGTGTAAGGGTTTTCTCTCATGGAGTTGGAAATGAAACAATCAACGCTCAGTGTGAGGAATGTCAAATTTAGGACAAACAGTCAAACGAACATTGACCAAAAGATAGGTTAATCAACTACTAGAACATTCCACCATTCTTACCACAAACTCGCTTTTGGGATTTCATTCGGGTCAAACAGAAATTTACATAAATGAACAAAGAGCCAAAAATGCATAGAAAAATAAACTACTCCTTTTTTTCTTCTTCTTATTTATTTTTATTTTTTTTTAATTTTTGGCAAGAGACAACCTGCAATAATGAGGTGAATGTAGAAAGGTGTTCTTTTGACAAACAGCTATATAGCATCAAATGTGATTACGACCAAACTACATCATCTGTGAAATGTTGCTCTTGCTCTTTTTTTTTTTTTTTTTTTTTTTTGAAAAATAACAAATGAGGCTCTATTACATAAGATCATTCCTATCTAACCCAAAATCCATCCCTCAAGCATATGCACCAAGCATACCACTAACCATGTAATGATGTTCTAACAATGATTTTACCAGCTCAAAAGGTCAATGAAAGTCCAAAAGTCGTTTACTCAACTCTCTTAACTCACCAAAAATCAAGCACTTAAACTCGGGAATTTTCTCAGCTGACATGCGTTAACATCCATCTTACCACAAGGTTTAGCACGTGCAAAAAGAAACTCTGGAAGTCATTTCTTAGTAACCAAGACAGCAAAAATCGACTCAAACCAATCATTTTGAAATCATACTCAGACAACTTTACAAAAATTTTAACCCAAATATCAACATGACAAAAATTACTCTTACGCATGAATATGCTCACCACCCGCAACCAAAATCAGACAGTGTCCTCAGTGTCAAAAATTATGAAAAATAGAGAAAGAAGACACCTGGATGATGAGCTTTCCATGTATGAGCACAACCTGAGCTTCCTGATATGATTCTCCAAAAACACACATAAAAAAAATAAAAAATAAAAATGTAAAAAGAAACGAAGAAAATAGGAAATGAAAATATGATACAGGAGATGTGAGCAAATTACTCAGGACTGGTAAACGGGGTCGTCGAGAATGATCTCTTCCACCTGGTTTACCTGCTCAAAGTAATTCTTCTTCAGGATTTGCTTGTCATGAACCGCTTTCATTTTTACCTTGATCCTGGAATTGTGCTCTTTCAGCTTGTCGATCAATCGTTGTTCTTGCAATGGATCGAGTTTAGATGAGATGATGATTGGGAATGTGTCTTCATCTCCCAAGAATGCACATTTTAAGCCTTCAGGTGGTTGGCCTAGCTTGACTTTCGGAGCCTCCTTGGTGGATGAATTCAGTTTTTCTCCTTCTGTTGGGAGCTCCTGAAAACATGGTGACCCAAACTTGGTTCCTCTATCTTGTGATTCTTTGAAAATAGCAGAACTGTTAGCCACCTCACAAGGATCGGAACTCTCAGATTCTGAATTTTGGAGGAGGTTTTCCAAATCTTCAGAGTTACTTTGCGGTAGAACCCCCTCCTCGACAAGTGTGTCGATCATAAATGTTTGGTGACACTCATCATCATCACGTGGTTGCTTTTGAATATGAAAGATATTCACCTCAAGGGCCATATTCCCGAAAGATTTCTTCATGAGACCATTCCTACAATTGATAAGTGCGTTTGCTGTGGCAAGAAATGGTCTTTCCAAAATGATGGGAATGGATGACTCCATATCCACCACGGATTGTGTATCCAAAACAAGAAAGTCCACAGGGTAATAAAACTTGTCAACTTGCAACAAAACATCTTCCACTATTCCCCGTGGTCTCTTAATGGATCTATTGGCCAGTTGCAAAACCACAGATGTGGGCTTAATCTCTCCAAGACCTAATTGCAAGTAGACCGAATAAGGCATGACGTTCATACTCGATCCTAAGTCTAGTAACGCTTGGCCGAATTCATGTGTCCCGATCTGGCAAGAAATGGTAGGACAACCTGGATCCTTATACTTCAACGGTGTTTTCTGCTTAATCACCGCACTCACTTGTTCCGTCAAGAATGTAGTCTTCTTGACGTTGTGCTTTCTCTTTATGGTGAACAGATCCTTGATAACCTTGGCGTATGCCGGCACTTGCTTGATCACATGTAGTAAGGGAAGATTGATCTTCAATTGTGTCAAGTGCTCCAGGATCTCACTTTTATTTTTCGGCACTTTCCCAGCAGGTCGGAGAGCTTGGGGAAAAGGCACCTTTATCGGAATTTTAGGTGGCTCTTCTTTCTCCTGGGCCGATTCTTCATTACCCGAAGTGGTTGTACTTGTTGATGGCGTGTCTAAATTCTTAGCACTTCGAGTAGAGATTGCGTTAACTTCCTTGATATTTTGACCTTTAGAGTTGGAAGTTTGAGCCATGTGTTGTCCTCTCAAATTGGACTGGGCTTATGATGGAAATCTACCGCGCTCCTGAACGGTTAAAGCTTCTGTCAGCTTTGTGATCTAACTTTTGATTTCCTTGTTCTCTTCCACTAGCTATGTGAGCGTCGAATCAACTCTTTGATTTGTCTTATTTTGCGCATCCATAAAAGCTTTTAGGGTATCCTCTAGAGAATTCCCTTTCGGCTGCATGTTATTCTGAGGCACAAAATATGTCCTTGGTGGTTGAGATTGTTGCTCTGATCTCCATTGCCCTCCAGATGATTGTGCTTGTTGGTTCGAATCTCGCCAACTGAAATTTGGGTGGTTTTTCCAACTAGGATTGTAAGATTCTGAGAAAGGTCCATAAGGCTTCTTGTATATGTCCAATGCATTACACTGCTCCTTATATACCCCTTTCATTTCACTTAATGTGTGGCAATCCTGAGTTAGATGGCCTATTCCACCACAAACTAAACAGGGCTCATGTGCCTCTGTCCTTGCCACCATGTAGGGTCCTTTGCTATCTTTACTTTTGATGGCCTCAATTTGCTTCGTCAAAGCTTCAACTTGGGCCTTGAGATTGTCCTCTTCCCTTAATTGATAAACTCCAACTAGTCGGGACCTACTGGTGCTCTCAGTAGCACTCGGTCCAGTCCAAGTATGAGCTTTCTCAGCTAACTCGTTCAGGTACTCGATAGCTTCGTCAGCATGCTTTTGGAGAAAATCCCCATTGCACATCATCTCGACAAATTGGCGCTCTCGGATTGTGAGCCCATTGTAGAAATAGCTTACGAGGCGCCAACTTTCATATCCATGGTGGGGACACAGATCTAACAGATCTTTAAAATGCTCCCAGGCTTGATAGAGAGTTTCGTTTTCCCTCTGAGTGAAATTTGAGATTTGTCGTTTCAAATTATTAGTCTTATGGTGTGGGAAATACTTGTTGAAGAATGTCGTCGTCATTTCTTCCCACGTACCAATAGACTTGGGCCTAAGAGAATACAGCCAGCTTTTGGCCTTGTCCTTCAGAGAGAAAGGGAAAAACTTCAATCTGACGGTGTTTGCGGCCTCAGCACGACTGTGAAAGGTGGTCACCACCTCTTCAAACTCCCGAATGTGTACATATGGATTCTCGTTCTCTAATCCGTGAAAGGTTGGGAGAAGTGCAATCATTCCCGGCTTGAAATCCGTAGGCAGTGCATTTGGCGGGAACATGATGCATGATGGGGTGGCCATGCGCGTTCTACGCAAGTAATCTTGCAACGTCCTCTGCTAAACTTCCTCGTGTTGTGCCATTGCAAATAGATTTTGAAATGCGAATTCCAACGACGAGTGTGAAGACGGAGACGTAGAAGATGAGTCGGATAGAATTTCACTAGGGGTTTCTAAATTTGGAAGTTGAGCAAGTCTCCCTAGTTCGTCTCTATACCGATGCATTCACCCTAAGCGGCTTTTTTTTATTTTTTATTAATTTTTTTAATTTTAATTAAAAAGAAAATAATTATATAGTAACGTAAATTGTAATCACCGAGAGTGCTCCCAGGAAAGACTATAGATCTTGGCTCAATGAATAGTCTCCTAGACAGAGCAACGTTCTCAGGAAAGATTGGTGGGGCGAGGCCCGCTTAAGTACCAACTTTCTGTCACGCCCCCCAAACGGGGTGGGTGACGTGGAGCTTGATTAGGGATTAATAAAGCAGATCCCCAACCGGGTCCCACACTTAACTGCATTAAAATATAAATAAATTACATAATCCAGGAGCCTCTGACACACAGGGCTCCACCCCACAGGACATACAGTATCGTGCATACATGCTCATGTAAATAATCAATTACAACAGACATCATGCACACTCTAGTAAATCCAAATATTAAATAAGTTTACATAATCTTTCTCAATTTTCTTACATTTATAACAGAGGATGAACGCGATCCTCACTTGGTCAATCCGTAGCACCGCTCAGCTACGATGCACCGCTCTTCAAATCTCTTGGGAGGGGTTTAAACATTTGAAACATGAGCGAAAGGCCCAGTAGGATATAATTTGAAATAATTTAAATAAACGAATAAATAAATAAGTGCGTAAATGAATAAAATAAGACATTCAGCCCCGACAGAACAGCCGGAACCTCACATCCTTTTTCTCAAAGGAAATATAACAGAAACTAACCGTATTACAGGCTTCAGCGAGTAATTAGTACAAATTACTCACCTCACCAAGTGCCTCGCCTACCGGACCGGTTTCGGGTTCTGCCCCCGAGGATGCACTCTCCGCATCCTATCTAGGCTTACAGCAATAGACTCTATTACCAGTTCATAAGATCTCTTATCTTAAGAAATCATCCGTTTAACATTATGAAATCGTTCATATGACCCCACGAACTACTCAAGCCGCGGGCCCCATGACTGGGCAAGCCATGAGGTTCCATGACTAGACAAGCTATTGATTCCATGGACAGGACAAGCCAAGGATTTCCATAAACTAACAAGCCATGGTTTTTAAAACATTTTTCTTTCGCAAGCCAATCCCTTTCTTTAAAACATTTTCAAGGCCAAAATCATTTTTGAAAACAGGCTCACAAGGAAAAGGGATAGAAATCCTACCTTGCACAATCAAACCTGGGACTAGCGTTGCCTTTTTCGGCTTCCGCTTCCTCAAGCCCCTTCAGTCTGAATCCTCAGCGATCACTGATATAAGATAACACTTTAGGATCAATTCTCATTCCTAAAGTAATCCAATCTCAATCATATACCAAGATTTTCCAATTAGTGTGCCCTAATCCATTTTCATGTTTCAAATTACATTCCAAGGGTTTTAAATATCAAATCAGGGATTAAAGATACCAATCCTTCCATCCCAAGTCCCCAAATGAAGCTAATTGGGTTCTCCCTGAAAACAGGGGTCAAAACGACAATTTCAGGCCAAACAGGGTCAAACCCCGTGTACACCGGTCGACCGGAGACAGAGGAGTGCATCACCACCGGTCGTCCGGTGGTGTGCATCCGGTCGACCGGACCGGTCGGCCGGTGGCCATAACAAGATCCGATCGACTGGTGGAGATGTCCAGTTCGCGAAAACTCTCAAAAATCAGTTCAAAAACCTGCAAATCCAGTCCCAATTCACAAAATCACAAGGGACAACCACTAGATCCGGGTTCTAGGTCCTAAAACAAGTCCAAAGAACCCAAGATCTCCAATTTCTACTCTAGTTTTACTCAAAAATCATCAAAATCCGTTTTGAACCAAAAGTGAGTTTTTAAATCCGAAAAACTTAAAATTCAAGAGAGGTTCTTTCAGTAATCTTACCTTGAATCCTTCTCTTGATGTTGAAAACCCTTTGAAATCACTCTTGGTTCGAATCCGGTCTTGATTTGGGACAGAAATGAGAGAGAGAGGGTGCAGGAGTGAGAGTGAAAGGAAGAGAGAGAGAGAGAGAGAGCACACTGGAGAAAAGAAAAGGAAGGAAAAGAAAAGAAAAAGAAAAAGGAAAAGAAAAATAAAAAGGAAATGACATGTGCACTAAAACAGTCTAGAAATGCGCCCATACACACTTCTGGATTACAATAAATTACTGTGAATAATTTAAATAACCTGGAATCATTTAACCTCAATTAATTAAATCAGATTAGGCACACTAATAATCTTAATTACCTTAATTAATCTCAATTAATTCTTCAGGGCGTTACACTTTCCTAGACAGAACTCCCTCAGATTATACTTTCCACGTAACCACACAATTATTCTCAAAATCAATTATTAAATTTTATTGAGTAAATTATGAAATGTAATCTAATTAATTGAAACTATTCCTAAAGTCAAAAGCCTAAATCTACCAAATTATGAAAATCCTAGATTATGAATCTAAATTAGTCAATTAATTACCATCTTAATTATAATCTTAAAAATTAATGAAACTATAAAAGGAAAAATTAAATTAGGTAACAATACAATAGTCAATAATTAAAATATACAAATGGGGAAACAAAATAAAATCTTAATTTATCAAAAATAATGAATTACAAAATTAAATCACAATTAATTCCAAAACTAAAAAGGGGAAACTAAAATTAGAAATGAGATTTTTTTTTTTCAGCAACCTTAACTACGGGGAAAAAAAAATGAAGAACGTAAAGTAAGAAAGGAATACAGCAAACGCAAGTTTTTTTAAATTATATATATATATATATATATATATATATATAGGCTAACAATCAAGGCTCCGTTCATTTCGCTTATTCGAGTTTAGAATTCAAGTTTTGCTACAGTAAAAAGCTCTCACAAACAATTACATCTAACTTTTTTACTACAATAAAAAGCTCTCACATAAAATCAAATCACTCGAATTAAAAACTCGAATCAGCGAAGTGAACGGGCCCCAAATCACGGAAACCAAAGGATTTTCTTTTTTGAAAATCAAATTTTTAATAAGGAGAAAAACGCTAACACTAAAAGAATAAAATAAAAGACAAAGAAAAGAAAAAGAAACAGAAAGACAAGTGCTGGTGCGGCAAACAAAGATTTTTTTTTTTTTTTTTTTTTGAGTTAAGAAACAGATTACGCAGACAAAAAAAATGTATTTACCTCTTTGGCTCAAAATTTACTGGTCCATCTTGCTAGTAGCATCTCCCCGGCAACGGCGCCAAAATTTGATTAACGCCCAAAAGTGATGTTCACAAGCGGTCAATTGTAGCACAGAAGGGCGGTTGTATCCACAGAGAGATAACAAAATAATAAGAATGACTAACAGAATAAGAATGTTAGAGAAAAGTGAATTAAAGAAAAAGAATAGTTTTTGAGATTTTTGTTACAAATAAAATAAAAAGGAGAAAATCTGTATGAAGAAAATTCAATAATAAAAATGGTAAGGTGTCGAGAATCCCTAATGTTTCGTTCACCAATCCAAGTTTTGATTCACAAAATAAAAGAACTGAATAGATTAAATCTCTATGTTGACTCCGGAAATATTATTATTAGAAGTTATCTAAAATCGACAATATACAAACTGAAAATATTGCAGTAAAAGCCAATTTGTAAAATAATTTGAAAAACAAAACATTGCATGACAGAATTACATAAGAAAAGCGTGACTGAACTTATATAAAAATTGGCACACAATATTTTGAAAAGTAATAGAAAAATAGATGAGATTTAATTCATTTAGATTTTGAACTTTACAGCATTAGGAATGAAAACCCCGAATTGGGACACTCAACAGAAGTTCATCTCTAACCTCACCAAGAAAACTCTAGCCTATCTTGCAAAACATTCTCACAAGTTCTAAAGAGAAAATATGAGACTGACAGCAAGACGATAGAAAACTGAATATTAAAAACTTTCTGAAACCTTAGGCAAACCCTCTTATTTATAGTGTTTAGAGGTTGCATGTCAAATAAGGAAACAAATAGTGAAAATAGAAAATTACAAAGGAAAAGGAAACAAAATAAAATTACACTTAAATTAGGAGAAATCATATATTTAATTTGGGGAAGAAATCTAGCCAATCTCCTCTGATATTGATGGAGAAATTCGGATTCAACACAAGGGGACACGTGTCGCAACGTGATTGGCAGTGAGGAGAAAAACGCCACGTGTCACGGATGGATTGGGCGGACGGAGCTGGAGTGCCAGAATGGAGAGATGCTGGCCGACATTGGGGTCCCACCGAGACAGGTGGCGCACGAACAATGGGCTATCCTCTGGCACTGACTAGCTGCGGGACCCACGCGGATGGAACTTTGGATGCGCGGTGATGCCTTCGTGGACGGAACGCGCTTAATGAGGAATGGGCGTGTTGGTGACGCGCGAGAAGGAAAGTGAGGAACGTGGGAGAGCTGGACGGTGGGGCCCACGGGGATGATGCACTTGGCCGGCTCGGCTAGCAGCTTAATCGGCTCGGCTTTCTCTCTGATGGCTTGGCCCCGGATGGTTGAAAATATGGCTTTCATGGCTTATTTTTGTGTGGCTTTTTACACTGCTTTTTATCTGTAAATAATTAAGCAAAAACTGGTGAAATTCTAATTAGAAATATCATGAATAAAAATAATGAAATTGCTTAATTAAAGCTTAAATATTTTAATATTCTATAAATCAAAAGTAGTATTTAGGGTGCATTTTCATGCACTAATCACTTACCGACTAGCTCTACTGCCAGAGTTGGCTTCAGTGCACAGTGTGTTTCATGTAGCAATGCTCTGGAAGTATTTCTCAGATCCATTGCACGTGTTACAGTATGAGCTTATCTAGGTTCACGAAGATTTGTCCTATGATGAACAACCAGTGCAGATTCTAGTTAGAAAAGAAAGGAAACTCAGAAGTCGTAGTATCCCAATGGTGAAAGTTCAGAGGAAAAATCACAATATTGCAGAAGCCATTTGGGAAGTAGAAGAAGAGATCAAACAGAAATACCCCCAGTTGTTCTGATTTTCGGGATGAAAATTTCTTAAGAAGGGGTGAATGTAACGAATGGGAAAATTTTAGGTCTAATCTGGACAGTCTGGTATTTGATCGAAATTCTCTCCAGAACAGAAAGTAGTAGAATTTTCAGTTTGATCAAGGAAATGTTATGTAGAAACTTTATGTATGAGGTAAAATTTCCCGAAAAGAGTGAAGTTATAATACGAATATTTTTACAAAGAAAATTCATAAATATCAGTTGTGAATAGTAAAATATCAGTTAAAAGTTAAAAATTTTAACAGGTATATTTTAGTTATGAAAAATTGAAATATTTGATTTTTGACCAAATGACTAGCTAGAAAAAGAGTAGAAATATTAGAAGTAAGAAAAATAGCAGACGTTTCTGAAACAAGATTTTCTCGAGTCAATTAAAGCGAAAAACTGCTAAAAAAAAGAGTACCGCAAAGGTACGAGTTTTGGGCAATTCTGAATCAATTAAAATGATAATTTTAGAAAAATAAATTGGCTAATGAGATATCCAAGAGAATTGGGTTGAACATGAGAAGTTTGACCTAGGGTGCTCGACAGCCCAGAAAAACAGTATAGAACTGTACTGGTTGTGAAATTATCAGTACTGGAAAGAGACTCGTTTCGAGAAACGAAAAGTTTGTTCTCGACAAAAAAATGTGGGGAACATAAAACCGCTCAAGTTAAGTGTTAAACTTAAGTAGGATTAGTAAATTAAATTAAGAGAATTAAATTAATTTCTTTAATTTAGAAAATAATGTGAGATATTATTAAAAATATTATTAAAATATTCTTTTATATCTTAAAACGTGAAGGAGGGGAAATTAGAAGCATTATGCTCTATTTTTCCTAGAGAGTGGCTGACCAAGAAGAAAGAGAGAGAGAAAAGAGAGAAAATCAAGGGAAAATCAAGGAATCACCCGTTTTCGCCAAAATTTCTCTTGTTCAGTCTAATAGAAACATAACCCGAGGCATTCTAGCAGAGAATCTCAACTTTTCAAGGTAAGATTTCAGATTTTTCTTGAGAAACTGCATGCTTTTTTGTTTTGATGAATAGTAACTCATCTCGAAAAAAATCCGTAAAACTGAAAAACGAAATCGAGGTTTTGTCAGGGACTATGATAGGAGCCTAACGTGTAAGTATTGAAACGATTGAACAAAATTTTTTGGATTAACACTAAAAATCTGAAATACACTATAAATAGAGAAAAAGTGTTTATGTTCAATTTTATGTTGAAATTTGTGCTCAGAGATGTGAGTCTTGACTTCAGGTACCGAAATCAGAAGTAGAACGAGTTATTAAAAACTCAGAAAACTAGAAAAAATAAGGCGAACTCTGCCGAAATTTCTAAAATATAGTTAGTAAGTGTTGAGTTGAGAATTCGACTCTCGAGAATGAGCAATAGTTTTAAAGCTCGGAAGTGAATAGCTTACAATTCAGAAACCAAGATACACGAATAGGTGTAATTTACCTCTTGAGCTAGAATTCAACCTAGAGGGGTTGAGTTCATAAATGAGTTTTGTCACGCCCCCAACCGGGGTGGGTGACGTGGAGCTCGATTAGGGATTAATAAAGCAGATCCCCAACCGGGTCCCACACTTAACTGCATTAAAATATAAATAATCTACATAGTCCGGGGAGCCTCGACACACGGGCTCCACCCCACAGAGATATCTGATCATCATACATACATGTTCATGTAAATAAACAATTACAACAGACATCATCCACAGTCTAGTAAATCCAAATATTTATTTAAGTTTACTGAATTTCTCAAATTCCTTACATTTGCTCAAGAGGATAACACAATCCTCGCTTGCTCGATCCGTAGCACCACTCGACTCACGATGCACCGCTCCTCGAATCTCCCGGGAGGGGTTTAAACATTTGAAACATGAGCGAAAGGCCCAGTGGGATATAATTTGAAATAATTTAAATAAACGAGTAAATAAATAAGTGCGTAAATAAAAGTAAATAGACATTCAAATTCGGCTGCCAACAGTAGGAACCTCACATCCTTTTTCTCAAAGGAAATATAACAGAAACCGACCAGACAGACATTACTTCAGGCTTGAGTAATTAGTACAAATTACTCACCTCACCAAGTGCCTCGCCCTCTTTGACCGGTTTGGGTTCTGCCCCGAGATGCACTCTCCGCATCCTATCTAGGCTTACAGCAATAGACTCTATTACCAGTTCATAAGATCTCTTATCTTAAGAAATCATCCGTTTAACATTATGAAATCGTTCATAAGACCCCACGAACTACTCAAGCCGCGGGCCCCATGACTGAACAAGCCATGAGGTTCCATGACTAGACAAGCTATGGATTCCATGGACATGACAAGCCAAGGATTTCCATAAACTAACAAGCCATGGTTTTTAAAACATTTTTCTTTCGCAAACCAATCCCTTTCTTTAAAACATTTTCAAGGCCAAAATCTTCTTTGAAAACAGGCTCACAAGGAAAAGGGATAGAAATCCTACCTCGCACAATCAAACACAGGACTAGCGTTGCCTATCCGGCTTCCGCTTCCTCAAGCCCCTTCATCAAATCCAAGGTGAGCAATCGATACAAAACACCACTTTAGGATCAATCCTCGGTCCCTAAAGTAATCCAATTTCAATCATATACCAAGATTCTCAATTAGTGTGCCCTAATCCATTTTCATGTTCAAACTCCATTCCAAGGGTTTTGAATATCAAATCAGGGTTTAAGGATACTAATCCTTTCATCCCAAGTCCCCAAATGAAGCTAATTTGGGTTCTCCCCGAAAACAGGGGTCAAAACGACAATTTCAGGCCAAATAGGGTCAAACCCCGTGTACACCGGTCGACCGGAGACAGAGGAGTGCATCACCACCGGTTGGCGGTGGTGTGCACTCGGTCGACCGTCCGTCGGCCGGTGGCCTCAACAAAGTCCGGTCGACCGATGCGGTCGACCGGTGGACATTTTCAGTTCGCGAAAACTCGCGGAAATCAGTCCAAAAACCTGCAAATCCAGTCCCAATTCACAAAATCTCAAGGGACAACCACTAGATCCGGGTTCTAGGTCCTAAAACAAGTCCAAAGAACCCAAGATCTCCAATTTCTACCCTAGTTTCACTCCAAATCCATCAAAATCCGTTTTGAACCAAAAATAAGTTTTAAATCCGAAAAACTTGAAATTCAAGAGAGGTTCTTTCAGTAATCTTACCTTGAATCCTTCTCTTGATGTTGAAAACTCTTTGAAATCACTCTTTGGCTCAAAACTCGTTCGATTTGGGATGGAAATGAGAGAGAGAGAGAAATACGGGGAGTGAGAGTGAGAGAGAGAGAAGAGAAACGCATACGGGAGAAAAAAAAGGAAGGAAAAGAAAAGAAAGAAAAAGAAAAAGAAAAAGAAAAGGAAAAAGAAAAGAAAATGACGTGTAAAATATAACAGTCCAGAAATGCGCCCATACACACTTCTGGATTAAATAAATTACTGTAAATAATTTAAATACCTTGGAATCATTTAAACTCAATTAATTAAATCAGATTAGGCACACTAATAATCTTAATTACCTGAATTAATCTCGATTAATTCTTCAGGGTGTTACAGCTCCACCCCCCTTAGGCAATTTCGTCCTCGAAATTAAAACTCACCTCAAAGTGCAAACAGATGCGGATAACGTTCCTGCATCGTCGTTTCAAGCTCCCATGTTGCTTCCTCAACACCATGGTGCTGCCACAGCACTTTCACTAGCGGAATCTCACGATGACGCAGACTCTTCATCTTCCTGTCAAGAATCTGAACTGGTGCCTCCTCGTAAGACGCGTCATACTGTATCGGAACGTCAAACCACTGCACTACTGCTTCCGGCTCAGGTTGACACTTCCGAAGCATGGAGACATGAAACACGTCATGCACGTGAGATAGCTCAGGCGGTAAGGCCAACCGGTACGCTACCACTCCGACTCGTTGCACGATCGGGAATGGTCCCACATACCTTGGTGCGAGTTTTCCTTTCACACCAAACCGAGTAACTCCCTTACGTGGGGAAACCTTTAGCAACACAAAGTCGCCTTCTTGGAATTCCAAAGGCCTACGCCTTCTGTCAGCATAGCTTTTCTGACGACTTTGAGCTGTCAACAGACGCTCTCGAATCACAACTATCTTCTCATTGTTCTCTTGAATGACATCCGGTCCAGTTGTAAGTCTATCCTCTGGTTCCAACCAACAAACAGGTGACCTACAAGGACGACCATACAACGCCTCAAACGGTGCCATACCAATACTGGCCTGATAGCTGTTGTTGTATGCAAACTCAGCTAGATGCAGGTATTTCTTCCAGTTCCCGCCAAAATCCAGAATACAAGCACGAAGCATATCCTCCAGAATCTGAATAACTCTTTCAGATTGCCCATCCGTCTGAGGATGAAATGCTGTGCTGAAGTTCAATTCCGTCCCCATGGCTTCCTGGAAACTCCTCCAATACCTTGCATTGAAACGCGTGTCACGATCAGACGTGATAGACAGGGGCACCCCGTGTAACCTCACGATGTGCTCCGGTACAATTCTGCAGAACCTTCCGAGAATAGGTCGCACGGAACGGTATGAAGTGCGCGGACTTAAATCAACCTGTCAACCACCACCCAGATGGCATCGTGCCTCAACTCGGTTCTTGGTAGTCCCATCAGAAAATCCATCGTGATATGCTCCCATTTCCATTCAGGGACAGGAAGAGGTTGCAACTCTCCAGCTGGCTTCTTATGTTCAGCTTTAACGCAGAGGCAAGTCACGCACTCCGAGACGTACTCACGAACATCTCTCTTCATGCCTCTCCACCAGTACTGTCTCCTCAAGTCCTGGTACATCTTGGTACTACCCGGATGAATGGCATACCTCGATTTGTGTGCTTCATGCAGAATCGCTTTCTTTACCTCACCCGCCTTAGGAACAGCGAGGCGGTTGCGAAAATACAAGGCTCCATCCTCCCGGATTCTCCAATCCTCGAATTGTTCTCCATTCTGGATCCGAATCCAAATTCCTTGGAGGTGTGGATCCTGCCATTGATTCTGCTTGACTTGTTGCATAAGAGTTGGGGCGGAGATCAGATTATACACCACAATCTGGTTATAATCCTCATGGTACTGAAGATCATACTCACTTACCACTTCAGTCCTCTTCCAATCCTCCAAAGCTAATGACGCCAGAGTCCCAGCGTTTTTTCACTGCTAAGGGCATCAGCCACCACATTAGCTTTTCCAGGATGATCTGCAGGTGAAGTCATAATCTTCCATGTACTCTACCCATCTCCTCTGTCTGAGGTTCAGATCTCTCTGAGTAAACAAGTACTTGGACTCTTATGATCGAGAGAAGACCTGAAATCTTGCTCCATAAAGATAACATCTCCATATCTTGAGCAAATATTACATTGCTAACTCCAAGTCATGCGTGGGGTAGTTCCGCTCATGCGGTCTCGTTGGCGAGATCGTGCTACTACGTGTCCGCCTTGCATCAAGACACAACCAAGCCCAACCCCGAGGCGTCAGAGTACACCTCGTATGGCTCCTCGGTATTAGGAATCGTCGAGAATCGGTGCACTTGTCAACCTTACCTTCAATTCCTGAAAGGCATGTTCACATCCAAAGATCCCATTCGAATCGACTTCCTTCTTGGTCAACCGAGTCAACGGAGCAAAATATACTCGAGAAGTCCTTCACAAAACGCCGGAATAATACCCCATGAGTCCGAGAAAGCTTCAATCTCGCCACATTCTTCGGCCTTTCCCATTGTAGCACGTCCTCGACCTTAGAAGGATCGACAGAAATTCCTTGTCCGTAAATGACATGGCCAAGGAACTTTACCTCTGTCGACCCGAAAGTCACACTTCTCCTTCTTCGCATACAACCGGTGTTCTCGAAGGGTCCAAGAACAATCCTAAGATGCGCATATGTTCTTCCCAAGTCTTCGAGTACACCAAGATGTCATCAATGAACACGATGACAAACCGATCCAAGTACGGCCGAAAAACACGGTTCATCAAATCCATGAATGCAGCAGGGCATTTGTCAACCCAAATGGCATTACCGAAACTCGAAGTGCCCGTACCGAGTTAAAAAGCGATTTTCGGACGTCTTCCTCCCTGATTTTCAATTGATGGTACCCGGATCTCAAATCAATCTTAGAGTAGAACTGTGATCCACCCAACCGATCGAACAATTCATCGATCCTCGGCGGTGGGTACTTGTTCTTCCACGATTACCTGTTCAATTGTCGGTAGTCAATGCACAACCAAAGAGATCCGTCGTGCTTCTTCACAAATAGCACCGGTGCACCCTGGGGAAGTACTATTCGGATATATCCCTTCTCTTGCCAGCTCTTCAAGCTGTGTTCTTAATTCCTTCATCTCCGCGAGCCATCCGGTATGGAGGAATGGAAATAGGTGCCGTTCCCGGAACCAAATCAATGCAAAATTCAATTTCCGATCCGGGCGGTAAACCTGGTAGATCCTCGGGAAATACATCTGCAAATTCATCCACCACGAGGATTCCTGCACTATCTCCGCTCACTCCAGATTCACCTTCTAAGACAAGAAGGGAGGAGAAACATGCTAGATTCTTCCGTCCCCCAACGCTGTACTTCAACAGTCATTCCCCAAGGAATGGGTTTATCTCTGTCTGATAAGCAATCACGGTTCCGGAATCCGTCACCAATGTCACCTTCCTACGGTAGCAATCAACAATTGCACCGTACCTTGACAGCCAATCCATTCCGAGCACCACATCAAACAGGGTCATCGGAAGGATAATCAAGTCTGCTCTCAATCGCTCACCACTAATCGTGATTTCACACGACTTACACACACTCATCACCTCCACACATCCCAGTGGGGAGTTCAAAGTCATCGGGACTTCTAAGTTTTCAGATTTCGGTTTCAAAGTCCGAACAAAAGAACTTGATATAAACGAGTGTGTGGCACCAGATCAAATAATACGTGAGCAAAAGAATGAGAGATTAGAATCATACCCTCAACCACCGCGTTCTTTGGTCTCGACCTCAGAGCCGCCTCCCGCCAGGTATAAAAGCTTGTCCCTGTACTTTTCCCTTCCCTCTGTCACCAACATTAGGCCGCTGAGTCGGAGGCCTATCTTGTTGTGGCGGAGGTGGTTGTGCCGGTCTCTTGCTTGAGGCCGGAACAGGTATACTGAGGCGGTGATGGGTCGGCGCAGGAGGGTATGGCATCTGTTGCGGCTGATATGGCGGCATGTACTGTGACGGCCCTTCTTGGCTATAGGAAGCGTCACTTTGGGCTTGTTGAGCCAAGGCCGATTAGGACAATTCCTCCTAATATGGCCCACCTGCCCACAATGGTGACACTTGGGCCCGTCACGAGCATTTGTCACTCCCGAAGAACCATCACCACCACTTGTCATTTCTTGATTGCGGTTTCTTCTACCACTCCGCTGTGGTCCACCCCAAACAAAAAGGCCTGCGAAATAGAGGGTCCACCAGAGACAGAGACCCGACCTGCTTCTTCCTCTTTACTTTGACGGTAGGCCAGGTTATCTGTTCCACCTCAGTAACAAGCAGCTACCAAATCCCGGAAGTTCCAAAGTCTTAGAGCCACCAAGGATCTCCTCACGAGTTCTTGAGGCCCCCCCCAAACTTGAGACATTTCATGTCTTGAGACTCCACTAGAGATGGCGCAAAACCGGGATAGGTCATTAAACCTAGCCTCATATTCCCTCACAGACATGTCACCTTGCCGCAGCGACATGAATTCCAGTGCCTTTTTCTTCCCGTAACTCGGAGGGAAGTGCGATCATTGAACATCACCTCGAATTGTTCCCAGGTCATCCCCATGACATTCATCCTCCTCTTGACCTGTTTCCACCAAGTGTTTTCAATCCTTCCATCTTGTACACCGCAAATTCCACCCAAGATTCATTTGGAACTCCCATAGTACTCGGATGCTTAACTATGGAGTCAATCCAAAACTCAACTTCCTAGGGTCCTCCTCACTATTAAATGAGGGGATAGGCGCTACTTTGAATTCCCGGAAATATTCTGTTTCCGATCCCCACCGGTCGCTCATTCCGAGCTCTAGTGGCCATGCCTTGAAAGGCGATAAACATGACATCAAAAATCCTTGATTCGGTTGTTCCGGGCTGGTTACCTAGTCTCATGGGCGAGGCGCCATTTCCTTCAACGAAATCAAACTAGACTATTCAAAGGATAACGGATGTCACACATGTATGTACAATCCGGGGTTCTTAACCTAAGGCTCGATACCACTCTGTCACGCCCCCAACCGGGGTGGGTGACGTGGAGCTCGATTAGGGATTAATAAAGCGGATCCCCAACCGGGTCCCACACTTAACCGCATTAAAATATAAATAATCTACATAGTCCAGAGCCTCGACACACGTGGCTCCACCCCACATGAGATATCTGATATCATACATACATGTTCATGTAAATAAACAATTACAACAGACATCATCCACAGTTTAGTAAATCCAAATATTTATTTAAGTTTACTGAAATTTCTCAAATTCCTTACATTTGCTCAAGAGGATAACACAATCCTCGCTTGCTCGATCCGTAGCACCACTTTCATTCTACGATGCACCGCTCCTCGAATCTCCTGGGAGGGTGTTAAACATTTGAAACATGAGCGAAAGGCCCAGTAGGATATAATTTGAAACAATTTAAATAAACGAGTAAATAAATAAGTGCGTAAATAAAATAAATAGACATTCAGCCCCGACAGAACAGCCGGAACCTCACATCTTTTTTCTCAAAGGAAATATAACAGAACTAACCGTATTACAGGCTTCAACAAGTAATTAGTACAAATTACTCACCTCACCAAGTGCCTCGCCTACCGGACAGGTTTCGGGTTCTGCCCCCGAGGATGCACTCTCCGCATCCTATCTAGGCTTACAGCAATAGACTCTATTACCAGTTCACAAGATCTCTTATCTTAAGAAAACATCCGTTTAACATTATGAAATCGTTCATAAGACCCCACGAACTACTCAAGCCAAGGGCCCCATGGTGAACAAGCCATGAGGTTCCATGACTAGACAAGCTATGGATTCCATGGACAGGACAAGCCAAGGATTTCCATAAACTAACAAGCCATGGTTTTTAAAACATTTTTCTTTCGCAAACCAATCCCTTTCTTTAAAACATTTTCAAGGCCAAAATCTTCTTTGAAAACAGGCTCACAAGGAAAAGGGATAGAAATCCTACCTCGCACAATCAAACCTGGGACTAGCGTTGCCCTATCCGGCTTCCGCTTCCTCAAGCCCCTTCAGTCTGAATCCACAGCGAGCACTGATACAAAACACCACTTTAGGATCAATCCTCAGTCCTAAAGTAATCCAATTTCAATCATATACCAAGATTCTCAATTAGTGTGCCCTAATCCATTTTCATGTTCAAACTCCATTCCAAGGGTTTTGAATATCAAATCAGGGTTTAAGGATACTAATCCTTTCATCCCAAGTCCCCAAATGAAGCTAATTTGGGTTCTCCCCGAAAACAGGGGTCAAAACGACAATTTCAGGCCAAATAGGGTCAAACCCCGTGTACACCGGTCGACCGGAGACAGAGGAGTGCATCACCACCGGTTGGCCGGTGGTGTGCACTCCCGGTCGACCGGTCCGGTCGGCCGGTGGCCTCAACAAAGTCCGGTCGACCGATGCGGTCGACCGGTGGACATTTCCAGTTCGCGAAAACTCACAGAAATCAGTCTAAAAACCTGCAAATCCAGTCCCAATTCACAAAATCTCAAGGGACAACCACTAGATCCGGGTTCTAGGTCCTAAAACAAGTCTAAAGAACCCAAGATCTCCAATTTCTACCCTAGTTTCACTCGAATCCATCAAAATCCATTTTGAACCAAAAATAAGTTTTAAATCCGAAAAACTTGAAATCCAAGAGAGGTTCTTTCAGTAATCTTACCTTGAATCCTTCTCTTGATGTTGAAAACTCTTTGAAATCACTCTTTGGCTCAAAACTCGTTCAATTTGGGATGGAAATGAGAGAGAGAGAGAGTATGGGAGTGAGAGTGAGAGAGAGAGGAAGAGAAACGCACGGGAGAAAAAGAAAAGGAAGGAAAAGAAAAGAAAGAAAAAGAAAAAGAAAAAGAAAAGGAAAAAGAAAAGAAAATGACGTGTAAAATATAACAGTCCAGAAATGCGCCCATACACACTTCTGGATTAAATAAATTACTGTAAATAATTTAAATACCTTGGAATCATTTAAACTCAATTAATTAAATCAGATTAGGCACACTAATAATCTTAATTACCTGAATTAATCTCGATTAATTCTTCAGGGTGTTACAAGTTTGATATTCGATTTAAGAATCCAAGTATGAGAAATGTTGATGCTCGAAATAGGTGGTTAATACCAATTTCTATGAAACAGGTTTTGGCACGAGAGCCAAAGCAACAAGAAAGAACTTCCAGCAAGTGGGAATCCTAGCGGATTAATGGTAAGTATAGACATATATGTTTGTCTGGACTCGAGTAAGCTGTAGTTAGACTTAGAACTATGAATTTACTTATGTGTCAAAGTCTATGTGATTATACGTGTTTGGAGGGCTTAGTGCCCTAGATTGCAGAAGAGTGACATATGGTTACCCTAATGCACAGTTAAAGGATGCAAGAAGTATTGTGCATTTTATATTAGCATGTGCATGTAGAAAAATGTTGCATATCATTCAATAAAGTTTTTGACACTTTGAAATGAAAAATCCAAAGTTCATAAATGTAAAAAGATTGACGGGTCGTGGGCCTCCCAAGGGAGGAAAATCTCAAAGAGTAGAGATTCTGACTAGACCAGACAGTAAGCAGTGCTAGTAAAGTAAAAGACTGACAGGTCGTCAACCTTTCAAGGGAGGAAAATCTCAAAGAGTAGAGATTCTGACTAAACTAGATAGTAAGCAGGGGCCCAGGCCTACAGAAGTAAGAACAGAAAGAGAAAAAGTTGTTTAAAGCATGTTTCACATGAGCATATTTGCATAATAACTCTTAATGTAATTTTTACTAGTTTATGATGTATGCATGTTTATACTTGCAGAGCGTTAGCTCATCAGTTTACTCGTGTGCAGGTAGCAAAGCTAAGCAGCCAGCCATATAGTGGTTTTGCTTGATGGACAGGCGAAGGCAAGGGTGGCGGAAATGTCATGGGCACATGGGAGTGGTCTCTACTACGCTCGCTTAGAAAATGATTTTCGCTGCAGATTAATGTAATATAGAATGCTAGTATGTATGTTCAGCTCTAAGAAGAAGATATTACAACCATTGTCTTAGTAAAGAACAATGGACTGTAATAAGTTAAGACAAGTTTTCGAGAACTAGTTTGATATCTGAATCCTTAAAGTTATAGCAAGACATGTTATTAGCGTAATGACATAACATGTTAAGAAGCTGATGGTTAAAGTAAAGAAAAAAAAATTACCCGAATATGAACGTAATTTAAAGAGACTATAGTCTAGAAATGCATAATGGATTAGACTATAACTTAGCCTATTAGTAGTAGTATAAGGAGTGGCAACCGTGCCGCCAGGGCGCGAGTTGTCACAAGTGTCATCGTTGGTGTTGATGGTGGTGGCATGACACTTGGATCGCAGATGTTGACGAACTAGAGCCACCATGATGAGAAGATGTAAAATTCAAAAACTTCTTTTTTGAGCGGGCAGCTGATCTTGTTGCGTTTGTTGAGTTGTCAAGTTACTGAATTTGTTCTCGTAAATTGTATAAATCTCAAACAACTTCTCACGTGTGTTAACAACCTGTGAAGTATAATCTATATCCAACTGGCCGCTGATATGAGAAAGAACATTTCTAAGACTGGATAATTTTACTCTTGGATCCAAAATAATAGCTAAACAATACAACAGAGGAATTTCAGACCCATATTTCCTAAACTTTGCTTCCAATTTTTCTACTATTGATTTAAATAACATATCATTTCTACTATTGATGTAATCTCACAAATTTGATGCAACACTAATGGAGAAGTAGGATAATAAATACCAGATAATAAAATCGTAAAATCATAAAAAAAAACCTCCAAAATAGACACAAATCGTTCGCAAATACACCAGTCATCTTCCTGCAACGTTGTTTTGCCCATTTTTGTATTGAAAAAAATAGTGATAATATTTTTATATGGCAAAGTACTCTTCAACATCACATATGTTGAATTCCACCTAACAGACATGTCAAGACCAAACGTTATAGGCTTCATGCCTTCTGCTTTACAATACCTCTTAAACTTAGCAATGCGGGGTTTTGAATTATGAATCCAAGAAATGACATTTCGAATATTATCAATTATAGAACTTACAATACGCATACCTGATTTGACAATGAGGTTAATTATATGGCATGAACACCTTTGATGAAGTAAAACTTCACCACTATACGAGTTTATAAGTCCCTTCAACATTGATATCGCTCTTGCATTAGCTGTAGCATAAACTAAGGTGATAGAGATAATGTTGTCTCGTATACCAAAATCTTGAATAACACTAACAAGTCTCTCAACAATATTGTCAGCATTATGTGAACAATCATAAAGTCTAAATAATGTGCAACTACGCTCAAATAATCTTGATTGGCCCTACCACTCCAAATATCAGAGGTTAATGCAATTGAAAATTTTAATGCACCCATTTCAGCTATTAATGCAAGATGCATTTTCTCATAGTATGCAATCATATCAATCCTAGTAGTAGTTCTAGAAACTTTTTGAAATTGAGGACAATATGCACGTTGAATATGCACTTCATAATATGGGTTATCACCAAGATTAATAGGTAAATCTAAAGCAGAAATAAATCGACATAAAGATTCCCTAGCAACTTGAGGATTATAGGACCAAGTACTTACCAAACCATCTGGGTTTAATTGAAGTTTAGTTTGTATAGGCTCTGTCCCAACTTGATGTAGTCTAGCACATTTAACTCCGTGATCTCTCAAGTGTCGAGTTTCACTTATAGAATTTGTGGTCAAAACTTTTTTACAATATATACATGTAGCTAATTTTATTTTCTTACCTCCAGCGTCAATTTTCTCTTGTGTAGTATTTCTAACATTCTGCACGTTGTCTCGCATGTTTTGTTGTCATTAATGATGTTGAACTACTTGAGCCCGTCAGCATTTCTGAGGGTTGATTCGGTTGAATATTGATTTTTTGTGGCATGTCACCTACTTGGTCACCGGCCTCCATTCATTGAATTGTTGCTTCTTCAACGTCTTGATTATCCATTCCATAGTAGTCAACACCATCAAGACCATACCTATACACATTTGGTTCTATTTTCTATTTCCTATAATAATAATAACAACAATAAACATATTAATACATGCTAACACTAAAAATTAAATATTCACAATAAATTAGATATAAAAAAATTAAAACATTTATAATTCTAAAATTTATCAATACCTTGATTACTTGATATGGATAATGGAATTGTGACCTGAAAATTGAAGTAGAGACTAGAGTAGAGATTAGAGAATCACCAAATTTTTTTTTCTAACAAAAATGAAATAACAAAATTGAGAGAATTAATGTCACTGAGAATTGAGAGTTGAGAAAAAATTGGAGAATAAGAAGAGAATAGAGAGAGTGAAAGTTGTGTTGTGTGAAAAAAATTGGTTAATGGAAGGGGTATTTATAGATAAAATTTAGGAAATTTTTTTTTTTTTTTTTTTTTTTGGGGGCCTGCAGCCCTTTGCTTCAAAGCAGCAACCCAACGGTAATATTACCTTTGGGCTAGACTCCAGAGCCCAAAAACAACTAAAGAAAACACAGAGGGCCTACAGCCCTCGACTTTAGACTCACAGTCTCACGACAGTGAGTTAGCGGCAGCCCAATGGTAATATTAGCATTGGGCTAGGCCGCTTGGGCCACAAACAAGTGCAACTACAAAAAAGGCCAAAAACATTCAAACAAGTAAAAAAAAAAAAAAAAAAAAAAAAAAATGGCTGCCCTGCAGCCCTCTGCTTTCGTTTAGACTCACTGCCTCATGATAGTGAGTCAGAAACTCAAACAAGTGAACCAAAAAAAAGGCTAAAAAAAAAAAAAAAAAAAAAAAAAAAAAAAAAAAACAAACAAACAGAGACTCACTGCCTCATGGCAGTGTGTCAGCCCAACGATAATATTATCGTTGGGCTTGGCCGCTTGAGCCAGAAACAAGTAAAAAAAAAAAAGGCCTGAAACAAGTAAATAAAAAAAAAAATTAGGCCTTTGGGCCATTTCGGGCCATTCGGGCTCTCTGGGGCGTGCTCAGGCCGCTTGCGGGCCTAAAATTACGGCCCAGCCCAACCCTGCACTAGGGCCGGGCCAAGCTCGGGCTTGTACGGATTCGACCCGGGCTGAGTCAGGGCCCGGGCCTTAAAGGAAGATTTTCATCATGTTCGTTGTACTGCTGTCGTTTCTTCCATTTGGCCGGGAATTGGAGAAAATTAATGTTAAAACAAAAAATAAAAAAGAGTAAAAATAAAAAATACAAAAAATATATGGTCAAGTTGGATAACTTCATGAAGAAAGTAGATGCGCAAAATAAAAATGTGTGAATAGAGAGTTTGATGAAAAATAACGTGAAAAAGTTTATAAAACTGTTATATAAAAGTTATTTTTCACATTAATGATCCTTGTGAGTGGAGACAATTTTTGAGAGATAAAAGTAGCCAATTATGTTCAAACATTGTGAAAAGAAGCCAATCAAAATAAATGTGGAGGATTACAAAATAGTTATTAATTAATTTAAAAAAACAGAAAAAAGGGAAAAAGTTGCTTTTGACTGGTTTGTTTCATATGCTTATACAGAGGCGTGTAAATGAGATTTATTTTAGAGGGGATTCCTACGGAGAAAACTGTGTAGAGAAAAAAAAAAAAAAAAGCAAGTATATTACAAGTAGTAAGAGTGAGTGTGTGAAGAGAAAAAAAGAGAGATAAAAGGAGTTGTTCTTTTAGAGTGTAATTTGAGTATAATTTTTAAGTTAAATTTGAATTATAACTTGAGTTGAAGTTAAAATTTAAATAAAGTTGAATAAAATTAAATAAAATTAAAACTTAAAAAAATATAAACTTAAATAAAATTAAAACTTAAGTTGTTTTTTTTAAAATTTTTTAGATAAAAAAATACCTAAAGAAATTAATCCTTTATTTATTTATTTTTTGTTTTCATGTCATTATGATGTTTTATCTTATTGCACTATTATCTATACTTTTGTATTAAAGTATCGTCTTAAGATAAAAAATGCATCTAATATTTCTAATTAGATTCATGTTTTAAGAAGTCAAATAAATAATTTGGAAGATGACTGATGGCTCTGCACGTGAATCGAGGAATGACTGCAATTGATAGTGCCGACCAAAACATTGATGGAACTTCTTTATTCACGTACACACACACACATAAATGCCCTTACCAGACACTTATTTAGACTTTGCAGCTGCTTAAAATGGGCCGAACTGGGCTAAAACGGTGAACCAAAAAAAAAAAAAAATCTGGTTTAGGTTATTCTTGTATGAAAATTTTTGCTTGATCTTTAAACTATCTATTTTCATGCTTGCTAGACTAGTATTTTAGTTAAGGAGAAAAATATTTAACTTATTTTAAAATACACTAGTTTAGATGTTTAGTTCTTATTATTAATTAATATTTTTTTGACTATCATAATTATTTGATTAAAAAAATTATATTAATAAAAAATAAAGAATAAAAATTGAAACCCATACATTTTAAAGAGTATTTATCTCCTTTTTCAGTTTTAGGCATCCTAGAAAGAATTTGATATCGGGTTCCTTACATATATGTTGTGAAGCCAATCATACGTAAGGCAAGCTTGCTTCTTATGTTACATCAAGGAAGTTTTATCCCGGTGGTTCTATTGTTCCACTTTCAGTTCTGTTGCAGTTTATAGAGATATGACATTTTTTTTACCGATTACTCCATAAGTAGATGTGTACTTGTTTTTTCCTTTTGTCTTTCTTTTTTTTTTTTTTTTTTTTTTTTTTTCCTCAATAGGTTTTAACTAAAATGCCTTTAACGAGGCTTCTTTGTAGTAGTCTTTATAAGGAGCTTAGCATAATCCTTTAACGAGGCCTTTTTGTAGCTACATGTTTTAATTTTTAATTTGGTTATTCGTGTTCTTCTTGATTCCCTTTTCTGCGTCGTGCTTATTTTCTATATACATGATTTGTATAACTCTTTTATTTTATATATTTTTGAGCGGAGACTTTTTACCGAGGATATGGTTAGCAATGGGTACCGATCTAATAATTAGAGTGTGATTGTTGTCTTTATTATCAGTTAGGTTCTGTTTGGTACATACTTTTAAATTAATAATTTTTTATTTTAATTTTTGAAATTTAAATTTTTTATGAAAAAAAAATACTATAATAGAATTAAAATTGTGAATTTAAACGCATAAAACAAATGAGTTATTATTCTCTTTAATAGTATAGTTTAGTTAATATATATATATATATATATTCAATTAAAAAAAAGGTAAATTTGTTTATGCTTAATTGGAAGTCAGGCATGTCCCTGCATTAATTGTTTAACGTTATCCTTTGTTGAGTATCAAATTGTGTAATTGACTACTCAAAATGACTAAAAAATGTTATCTTTTGTTGGACATCCAATTTGACCCTGATTATTGACCACTCAAAATTACTAGAGGAATCGACAAACAATTGGCTTGTTTCCTTTTCGTAATTAGGGGTGCTGCGGCCCGCGGGAGGGAGGGGCCTGAAAGTCAAATGCAAAAACATTGTAATTTGTGTTTTAAAATATTTCATTATTTGAATTTAAGTTTAAAATATTGTGTGATTACAATTAACTTATCTATGACTATGCTCTAATGACTTGAGAACTCGTCAATACAATTGTATTATTACTGAGAAGTCATTCAAGATATCTTTCGTCTAAGTAACCAGTTTTTATACATATATTTTATATACCCAATATTCTGCTTGAGTTACGTAACTCTTTGACCTTGAAAGTTTTGTTAGGAATAAATATACAAGTGTTCCATGGATTTTTTGTCTTCATATAAAAATTAGTATATAAAATCAATTTTTTCTCATTAATAGTCACTTAACTAAAAAAAAATGTATCATGAAATAAAAATTTTGAATGGAACAGTTAAATTGCACTCATGAAAGGTACCCAGACTTCTTTCACTCACTAAGATTGAGTAAAACATATATATTTTTTAAATTTTTTATACAAATCTTTTGTTTAATGAACAAAAAAATTTCTTGTTTTCAAAAATATTGGGACGAAGATCGAGGTGGTTGGGTTGGCTAAACTAGGGTCGAGGTCAGGATCGTGGCAAAAATTGGGGCTGGGACAGACGGCTATTAAAATAATGTTTTAGAATTTTAAGATATCCATATTTGATGTTTTATATCTATTTTTTTTTTTTCATTTTTTATATGGTAGAACTTTTTTTTAATAGTTATCAAACCATTTATTTAACTTATAACTAATTAATTTTGGTACATTTTTTTTAGTATTTCATGAATTGAATTTAGTATAACTTTTAATATAACTACTATTTGTAAAAAGAGAAGAGGGCTCAACGCACTTTTGTAAGTCCAATTTAACGGTTTCAATTTAAATTTATCAGAAAGACAATTCATGATATACTTTTAAATTTAGCTAGGAAATATTGCTACAAGTACTAATTTTAGAGAAGGAAGAATTCAAGGCTATTCATACATTCATTCCAATTTATTATTGTGTTCATATTTATTTGGTCCTATTACGTGCTAGTCAGTAGAGTTGTAAGTTTAGGCCAAATTAAATGGGCCGACACGAGCTACACAACTATTAGCCTTGGCCTGGCGTGGCTCATCCCTAACCTCCGGGCAGTGCTAGGATTAAGTTTCGAGCCTGAAAGCTTATTTTGGTTAGGTAGGGCGGCCCAAATTACCTCTTTTTAAAACTTTTTTTTTTTTTGAAAATACCTTGTAAATACCAGGCCGGGTTTGACTTTAAGCATGTTGGACATTAGGGCCGGGCTGGGTTTACCCTCTCCCCTTTAGGATTAGGCCAATCCGGGCCAAAGTTTTTATTCAAGCCCCTGGGCCTCAAATTGGGCGGACGGACTTTCACCTCTAAAAGCAAGTAATCATTATTAAACAAAAGAATAATGTTAGAGATATCAATTAAAATCTAAACTTTTATATACCAACTGATGTGACATGTGAATAGTCATTTTTATATTCGTAGATGTTTAAAACATTGCCACGTCAATTAATGAAAGAGATTGCATTTACCAATAAAAAGATAACAACTCACATGTCACATCAATTAGTACACAAAAGTTGGGATTTGAGTTGGTCTTGCTAGCATTACTCTTAAAAAAAAATTACAAAAAATAAATCTAGATATCCTAATTTAGTCTACTTGATATTTGTTCTTAATCTTCATTTTTGCAAACATATGAAAGAAGAAAGATTTTCTTTCTCATTGAAGTGAACTTATTTTTTGTGGCTGACTATTATCCTAGCTTTCTTATATTCCTACGAATAGTCTTCATATCGGAATGCAGTTAAAAACCCACCTTTAACTTTTGCTCGTTAAAATTGTAGTGACTTGCTGTAAATTAATCTACGTGGTAGAAGTTTAGTCAAATGTACATGTTGATTTTATGTTTTTCTCTTCATATATGGTTCGTAAACAATTATTATATATAGAGAGATAGTAGATATGCTCATGATATAGGTTTCATAGGTCATAACTTTGATCTGGTTTGATCAAGCTTATGAAACGTATATGACGAACATCTCTACTATCAATATATAACTCGTTAATAAATCATATCTTGAGAACCAGCATTGAAGGCAACGAACCCATACGATGTTTGCCTCAACTACTTTTATTATCATAATAGATAATAGATTAATTTATAGCCAATTAATTAATAAACATTTTGTTTAGAAGTGTTCAAAGTTGTGAATTCTTCTATTATAAGTTTGCGGAATGAAGACTTTATAACAAATGCCAATTCCAGTGCTATATATATATATATATATATATATATATTTGTAACAACTATATATATATTTGTAAAGTTGTTAGTGTGACAACTATTTATCTCTTGAAATGCTAAAATAGAGTAAGTTATGCAGTCTCATATCACTTAGTTTGGGATAGTTATAAGTGATGGTCTATAAAGGACACTACCTTCTAATTATATAAGACCTTTTAGAAAAATATCATACCAAATTAAGGTGCGAGCAGTTACAACTAACCCTAACTAGCCCCAACGTTAAGCAATGGGATTAACGTTAGGAGTAGCCATAACAAACAAAGGGGGTTAATATAATAGGTCAGTTAGTTCTTGAATTATATATACGCAGAGTGATATTAATTTGATTGCCGAATTTTTAATTTTGACAGTTTTGATATTAATCTTTCACTTTTTTTTTTTTTTTTTTTTTTGACAATTTTAATCCTTAACATTAAAACTGAAAACTTTTACATAAATAGTTACAATAAGTGCAAAATTTATAGTTTTCAAAGGGTTTTAATTAACAATAACAAAGAGAAAATTTTACATATAACGTAATCCTTTTTGTAATATTTTAAGTTATCACATATAATGGACACATGATTAGTTTTGTTAAATTATATAAATTTCAATTTTAATGTTAAAGACAAAAACTGTTAAAAAAAATAAAAGATCATAATTTAATATGTCAAAATTAAAAGTTTAAAAACCAAAATATCACTATTCCCAAATTTCAGGAACTAACAGTAATATACTTCAACAAAACGGCAAAGACATTAGCTTTACATGAGTTTCCTTTTACTGAAAAGACAAACAAGGAAAACTACAAACAAAGATCAGTTTCGTAACTGATGCATAATATTAGTGTCTAGCTACACATTATAGATAAAATTTTGCCTACATAGAGGAAATATACTTGAATTACTTTTCAGTGACTATATCTTGTTTTGATGGGTTCTTCAGTCATTGGAAAATAGTCGTTGTAAGCTACCAGGAGTAAGAAAACATGAATGTTTCAACTTTCAATAATGTAGAACGATAGATGTGCATTGATGACCCACTGTGTCTATCAAAAAAGAACATAACAAATACACTTACCCTTTAAGATAATATTATTCAGGTTTAAAAAAGACAATCGGCTACAATGGAACGACCGATCTTAACAGTAAAAATGATATATATGCATATTTTATTCATATAAAAAACAACACTTATTTATTGATGTGTCTTTTAATATTATTCATATAATTATTCATGACATGTGTACATGATAGTAGTTTATTGCTCTATGCTTAGAAATGACTTATGGTTTCTGTGGTAGGGTAAAATTTTAAACCCTAAATCACGTATTAACTGAAGCCCACGTGTCATAAGTGAGGGCATTAAATGATCAAGTACAGCTCAGCGTTAGCTGCCACATCGGATGACAACTTTCTTAGCAGCAGACCGCTAATTAAGGGTGTTACATACATAAGAGCTCGACCACTCCGAGGAGATGCAAAGGACAACATGAGGTCAACCGCACCAACAATTGTAGGCAAAGATGGTTCTAGGAGCGCTTATGAAGTCAAGTCTACGCAAGTGGAGACATATGACAGATTTACTTTGGGATTTGCTATTTGTAATTCCAATATACGAAATTTAAGCAATAAAATCGTCTTGATTGATTGTAATCTTCATATTTTAAGAAATTATGACAGAAGATGAGTGAAATATCCCCAAATTAAATAGAAAAACCAGTAGGGACGATGGTCAATGATGTAAAAAAGAGACTGCAGGTCAATAGATCCTGAAGTCTCATTCAGAGCAATTAGAGTGCGTGATTTTCTCTGAAAAATAGTGAACTCTCTCCTCCCTACAATGGACGTAGCTCTTGAATCAATGGTGAACCACTATAATTCTTGTGTGTTCTCGCTTTTTAATTGCTTTTAATAATGTTTTGGATCATCAAATTTGTGCAAACCATTTTGAAATTTGTTTTATTTTTGTTGACGAATTTTCACCGTCAACAATTGGCGACTCCACTGGGGACCGAACCCAAAATCTTTAGTTAGTGCAAAGAATTCCAGTTAGAAATCAACTTGAAATCATGACTCTGAGAAGAACAAGGAGCAACATTGCAAATCAAGGCAGCCAAACTGAAGATAACACCGCTCACCAAGCCAGCCAGGCCAATGGAGGAGGGGGTGAGAACCAACCCAATTTGGAGAATCAACCTACGGTTAGGAATGAAGAAGTTCTAGAACCAAACCCACTCTAGCCTAATCCGGTGCCACCTTAACTGATGTACTTTGACACTTGGTGGCTACCATAGAGCGAATTGACAGTAGAAACTATATGCCTCCTCTTGAGGACGCTCCACCGAGACCACTAAATGCAACCACATCTAAGAAGCATAATAATGGTGACCAGTATGGTGCTTTGGAAGGGATTAGGAAGAGCAAAAACACAAGGGGAGATAACCCAAGGCCTCAACGGTAAAACTTGCTTGGAAGTAGGCAAAGGGCTGCCAAGAGACGAGCCTAAGGAAGGGAAGCTGCAAATGGTTAAGGACTGCCCTCAAGGGCACCATATCAAGGAAACCAAGGCAATGATGCCCAGGAAGACTTGGGGTTGGTGCAAAGGGGCAGAGACTTGAGAATCAGGCTGAACGCTAGAAGAGTCGAAGCCTCAAAAGGAATCAACTCTGCAATGGCCAAAGCAGAGGCTAAGGCGATTATGGAGCACGTGACAAGTTTGGAAGAAATACTTATGGGTGTTGTTGCCAGTTTGAAAAAGGATGTAAAAAGCTAGGTGAGTCACCTACAGAAGAACTTGGGGTAATTCGTCGAGGTGGTCAACGTCGAGATTGCTCCAAAAAGAGTTCATGATCATCATTTCACAGCGGAGATCATGGCACCACCCCTTCTAGAAAAGTATAAAGCACCATCGATTCCTCCTTATGATGGAAGAGAGGATCCAACTACCACTTAGAGTTGTACACGGGAAACATGCTATTGCATGGTTATTTTGAAGAGATTATGTGCCAAGCGTTCTAAAACCATCTGACAGATTTTGCGTGTCGATAGTTTAGAACGTTGAGGCAAAACTTTATCTTGGGCTGTGATGAATTGAAGGAAGACTTCTCTTTACAATTCATTGGGGCAAAGAAGTACGCCCCGCCAAAACAAAATCTCATGATGGTTTATCAAAAACCAAATGAGTCGATGAAAGAATGGCTGGCAAGGTTCGGTGAAGCGGTTGCTGGGACCATTGACATGACTGATAGGGAGGCTTTAATGGGGACCCCCTCTAGTATGAAGAAGAACATCCCATTTAAGCGTGACCTCAATTGCAAGCCACCTACCACGGCATAAGGATTCATCAACACGGAAGAGGCCAAGACTAACGGCCTTGAACAATGATCAAACAAGAATAAAGGAGCAGAGAAAGAGTATAACTTAGGAAAGCAAGAGAGCCGGAAGCGTCAAGGCAATGACAATGGAGGTAAGCAGGTAGCCTCAACGTCAAGTAAGGCGGGGGCAAAGAAGCCGAACCAAGAAGACAACAAATTGCCTTGCCCATTCCAACGATATGACACTTATCATGAGTTGACTGTTAGAGTGGAAGAAATTTACAACAAGGTTAGCAGTGGAAACATGTTGCGCCAACCAGAACCAATGGAGTCGGACTCGAATAAGTATTATCGGTTCCATGGAGACATTGATCATAATACCAACGAATGTTTAGACTTGAAGGATGAAATCAAGAGGCTCATCCGCGAGGGTCAAATTCAAGAATTTAGAGTTGACCACAGGATGCAGAAGCATGTGATTAGCGGATGATTTATAACAAAAATTTTCAAAAAACTTTCATATACTTTATAGATTACATTAAATTATGGACGAATAAATTAATCAAGTTAATTTATTTACCTAGTGACCGATTAGGATGATATATTGAATTCTTTGACTTGAACATTCCTCCCTCCAAGCTAGTTTAGAACACCCGAATCTTCCTCGTCAATTCCTTGAATCTGCGAAGACATGTGTATAAGCACACCTGAAACAAAACGGGATTAGCGAATGAACATTCAAGGTTTCCACGAACACCAGCATATGCACGACACCGAATTTTTAGAGAAAATTTTTCTGACACTATAAAACTGGCCACTAATGCTAGGAGAGAGCAAAAATTGTATCTCACAATTTTTTACCATTTCTAATTTTATAGAGTAAGTAGTCAAACTCCTAGAAGGAGTATAATCTTTATCGTCAAGATAAAGCTTGTTCATTATCTCCCACTTCAAATTTAATTTTGGAACAAAATCCACTCTCTCCCTTATCCTATATGACCAGCCACCACAAGGGAATTCATCCTTGTGGTACGCGTAATTTGGCAGATAAAGAATAAGGCAAAATTTTATCATGCTGTCCAATTTTAACTTAAATTCAAATTTCAATTTAAGTCAAACTTAAATCAATTTGAATTTCAAATTGGACAACTTATAAAATAAGTTAATTGGATAACTATGGAGAGCAAGCAATTTGAATACCAAAAGGATTCACACTGTACGTGCGTTCACACCATGTGAATACCTTCACATGTGTGTTTCAAAATTTAAATTTAAATAATCACAATATTTAATTTATAATTAATTCTTAATTAACATGCTTGAGTGTTTTAATTGAGAATTCCATAATTCTAAATTTCTATTTTGCCCTTAGTGTCTTGTTGAATTACAAGGACGACGTGAGGACTCATGGTCATATAATTATGAGTTCCCATAAAGTTAATAATTAATTAATTAATTTTATTAATTCTAAAAGTTAGTCCACTATAAACTTGAAAATGGACTCTCGCAATTATAGACATAAATTTCTTCTAAACTGTGAAGTGTCCATTTGATATAGTCATTGCATATAGATCAATCATCCATAAATAATTCACAATTAGTGCTAGGTGAAATCCATTAACCTTTCTAATTACATATTTATCCTTGAGTACTAGTGATTCTCTAATAGACATTGATTCATAAAATAAATTTATGAATTGGAGCGCTCCTACTAGTCCAAGTACCGAATCAACCCCAAGAAATTATTTATCTACTTTTTTCTCAAGAAGAAATGGATTCCATCTCGTATAATAATATTATCGGCTACTCACTTCATCATGTCTCCAAAATACAAGGAATAGGACTCAAGATCTCATAATCCATACCGAGTAAATCAAAAGACGCAAATCTATAAATAAGATATACTTTTGAGAAAAATAAGTGATAACTATAAGTTGTTTCCTTATTCATCCATTTCATGTGTTGAGAAACCTATTAGAACGTTCACACGTTTGAGTTCACTTAAATCCGGAGATACGTTGAGAAATAACCGTGATATTCTTAGAATTTAAGAGCATAAGACGGTGTTAGAAGAGCTCAAGATTTACATTCAAATTGAACGACGGTCAAATCCTTATTCTTTCTTTTTTTAAATATATTTGTAGTTAAATTAACATGAAATAATGATCGCATTACATTTTGATTTATATGATTCGATCGATACCATACTTCCGCACAAATTTTTTTTTTAAAGATCCGGTTTGAGAAACCAATAATTCAGTACCAAGGTTGGACCGATAGAGCTGATTTGATGCGTGGATCAGGACAATATGCGTACCTAAGGAGGTTTTGATACAAAGAAAAACATTTTTTTTTTTGTTTTGCATAAAATAATTAGTGGGCGTAAAAGTTATAAGTCGACCAACAGTTTGAATAGTGAATTACAGAGAATATTGTCCCTTCTATTATTACATTATTGTCATTTTTTAATTATTTCTACCTTGTTTACTTATGACTATTCTATGGTCAAGAATTTGGCGTTTGCTTCCTTGTAATTTAATCATATACTTTTTGCCATATTATGTGCTATTTCAAACTTTTGCCGTTTAAAATATTCTCTTCTTCTGGAAAGAGGTCGTGATGACGTTTCCATTACGGAGACAGATCTATGGGATCATGAGAAGTAGACATGGCGTGGTCCTATAAATTTCGAAGTGCTTGAAGCATATGGTATCAACACTAGTTTCTTCTCTTTTGTTCTTTTTTTGCTTGGTTGTTTCAGTAAACAATATTCATAATTTCATATGGAGCTCACAATCTCTCACTCTTCCCCTAGAGTGCGAGCTTTTATTATCTCTCGACCTTGCAATGCCTCCTATCATGTCAATAAATTGATTCCAAATAAGCCCACAACCAAAGATATCAGATCTTCCAACTTTCCTTTGAAATGCTCCGCCAATAAATTATTGATCCGGTCAATAGGCCTCCATTGGGAGAGTAGGTTCCCAAAATCCTTATTATTCGGCCTACATAAGCGTAATACCATCCAGGTATACTTTATTTCTTTGCTACTTTGTTATATGTGGTGTTCACATTTAAAATAGAAATAATGCAAAAGTTCTGAATTATTATCCTCTTGTATTGATCAAGTATTGTTTACTTCCCTTTTACTTCATATAGGATCCCTTGAACAACTCTTATTTTGACTCCCTTGGGACATGGGACAAAAGATAGAAAAATATATAAAAAAAAAACTCTTTACCGTGGAGCAAGCTATTATACTCCACAGATTTGGAGACTGTTGCCCCGTTCACTTCGCCGATTCGAGTTTAGAATTCGAGTTTTGCTACAGTAAAAAGCTCTTTGAAACAGTCACATCTAACTTTTTTGTTACAATAAAAAGCTCTCACATAACATCACATCTTAACTCGAATTAAAAACTCGAATCAGCAAACTAAACGGTTATGTGTTACATGCTGTAAATTTTTAATGCAGATCTGCACAGATTCAACCGTTAAAAAAATTAATCTAATAATGAAAAACAAAATTATCCCCATTGATGGTGCAAAATAGCTTACTTCACCATAAAAATTTTCACAAAAAATAAAGTAAATAACTCAAAATTAAATATAAGATTTTAAAATTATTTTAAATAAATAACAGTTTCGTGGCAAATGAATCCTTTGTCACGTAAATGGTTCATTTACCGCTAGTGAAAACATTTTCACCTAAATTTTCTTTTTACGACTGGTATAAAGAATTTTTTCCATGTAAATAAAGATTTTTTAGATATTTTTACCACGTAAGTTATTTTTTACCAGTCAAAAATGAGTCATTTATATTTATTTACTATGTAAACATCTATTTACTTCAAATAACTTTAAAATCTGATATTAACTTATATTAATTTTAAAAATATGTTATTTACTACAATTTACTTGTCTGTCTTTTCACGAAAATGGTCCAATTGTTTTACTAGGAAAAAAGTAGATAATATAAAGGACCACAAAGATTTCAAATTAACTTAGAATATGAGCACTTAGAATTACTCTTTTGATTTGGTTACCTGTGTTTGTTGGTCAAATTAGTTTCAATTCAACTTATAAATTGAACTAATGTTTTAGGCACAAGCTAAACTTGAGTTTGGTGGTTCCAATCCGGTACTCGACAAACATGAACCTGAATCAGCTGGTCCAAATTCAGTATTTGTCAAAGTTTCACGTTTTGGATCTATTTGCTATAAATTCATAAGGCCCTACGCAATGATTCAAGTAATTATAGCATCCATGTAAGTAATACAAGAAACTGATTTACAATACAAGACATAAACTTCTTTCTCAAATCAAGTAGGACATGATAAACCTTATATGTTCTCTCTTTCTCTCTCCCCCCCCTCTCTCTCTCTCTTTGCAGCTGTTTGTTTGCGAGAGTTTTGGTCGAGAATCCACAATTGTTTAAATGGTCTCTGTTGTTTAAGGCAATCCCTGGCCTAGTTGCTATAATACATGCACAAGTTTATAATTTTGGCATTAATCAGATTTTTGATGCCGATATTGACAGGTATACTCCTTTTATATGTATATCCACATATGCTGACGATTATATTAGACGCCAATGTGTTAAACGGAATCTGGAAAGTAATAGTAATAATGACAGTTGAAAGTAATAATGGTTTCTTAATACCCATATTTACTGGATATCCGAACCTCAGCCCTGGACGCTCTTGGTTAAAAGTTATTTGCGCAAGAATCAAGACTATTGTTTTATTTTTCTGTGACTGTATTTTTAATTAAATTTTAACACTTTATAAATTGTTTAAGTAGTGTTTGTAATTATGTTCTATGCATCTCCACGAATTTTTTAACAATTATAATCAAAGTACTATTTCTTTTTTTCAAAATTAGTACCTACAAAAGATGTCTTAATATACTTTTATTTGTTTTATTTTATATTTTAGCTTATTTGTTCTTATGCGTTATGGTTTCAGGATAAACAAACCTTATTTGCCCATACCTTCAGGAGATCTTTCACTAAAACAAGCTTGGTTTTTGATGATATTTTTTGTACTTAGTGGCCTATTGATTTTGCGAGTGATGAATGCTGACCTAATCACTACTTCTTTCTACTATTTTGGTATTTTATTAGCTACCTTGTATAATGCCCCTCCGTTTCGATTCAAGAGATCTCCAGTCGCCACAATTATTACGATTCCATTGGTATTTTCATTTTCTCTCAATTCTCTGAATCTTGCAATGAAATTTTGCTTATAATTTATTAATTTTATTAGGTCGTTGGAAATTTTGTTTCTAAAATGCATTTATATTGAATTTCAAAAATAAAATTTGGGATAAATTTGAATGTAAGATTTCATCTCGTTAATTCTGTTTATGATTACAGGACACCTTGTGAGTCCGAAATCGAGAAGCATGAAATTGCTCATCGTGCTTTGTTGTGCTAGCATATAGAACAACTACAAGATACTTTTTGAAGTCATTGTTTTTCTATATTTTATTTATGGCATTAAATTCTTTCTTTTGCTATAATATATTTTGCAAAGTATATGAAAACACCGTGCTGTTTGTTTATTATATATCTTTCTTGCGGGAAAAATGATAATTTGTATAACAAAATCAAGTCTCATGCAGACCACTATCACTAACAACATTGGTATACTTTACGCCACCATGACTTCCCTTAGACTTCCATTCTGGTGGAGGTACGTTGAACAATAAATTTTTTTGTTATTTTTGTTTTGTTTTGTTTTTTTTTTATTTTTTTATTATGTCATGCTCTTGCTACTATATATTTATTAATTGAGAGATAATTTTCAATTAAAAATTTTATTAGGGCTCTGGACTTTTTGTTAATTTATTTTACTAGTATTTGATTCTTGCTTTGATGGAGCTTTTAAAGTTTTTCTTCCTTACGGTTTCATTCTTCTCTTTACTCGTGTCCTTACTCTTTTTTTCCCCCCTCAATAATGTTTAAGTAAATAAGCTATTTACTTCAAAAACGTTTCAAATATATGTTACTTTCATCTCCATAAATATCCATAATTGATAACTTAGAATATATATAATAATTCATATATTTATATATATCTATATGCGCGCGCATATATATATATATATATATATATATATATATATATATATATATAGTTTAAGTAGTTGCATGCGTTTTGAGGGACAATACTACGTTTAACCAATTCAGCCTTATCAAACACTTTCTGTTGGTAGCTGGCTTGAAAATTGTATAATTTGGAATACAGTTAAAATTCCACTTCCAATTTTCATTATAATATATAAGGTTATTTTAATATTTATGATCTATCAATAAATATAATGAGATATTAATCTAATGATAATAATAAATTAAGTCGTTTATCAAAAAAAAAATTATCCTAACTAATAAAATTTAATTTTTGTCAAATCACGTCATTAAATTTATATATTTAATAAATAACCACTAAACGTAAAAACGTAACTATATGTATATGTTTGTGTGTGTATATATTAACGTATAAAAGATCAGAGGACAACTGGTCTCCTAATTATATATGTATTGTGTTTTATATATTAAAATTAAATTTCTTTTAAAATAATTTGTAGCAGTTGGATATGATGTATATATAATTTATTGGTTTTTATTCTGTTAAATCTCAAGATATTGTCGCGTAATAATGGAGATGTCGTATGACAGGCTTTTTTGTTTGGCTGGGCAATGAGTGAGATTTTTTAATATACGTTTGATTTATAAATTTAAAATTATTTTTATTTTATATATTTTAAAAAAATATATATAATAAAAAATTATAAATTATGATTTAAAATTAAAAATGAATATGAAAAATAAATATTTTATTAATTACAACAGTGGCAATTGACGGTCAACAAGAGATGATGTCATAGAAATTAGCCTTCAACATTTTCTTTATAGAAAAACTAAAATAATTGCATTGATTATGCTATTTTATATTATTATAAACCTACACGTATAACTTTCCTATTTCATCAGCTAATGCATACACATATGAATTCAACATTTATAGAAATCTCATGTTTGACTTTCATTTTCGTCTACAGTCCCCAAATTATTTTCATCACTATCTTTGGTACATTATTTTTCGTGGCCACTTGCATCATAAAGGATATCTCCGATGTGGAAGGTGACATGAAGTAAGTTTTATATATATGGGTCATATTCTAACGAACTCTGATTCTCAAAGTTTATATATATATATATATATATATATATATATATAACTTTTTAATCCAAAAAGTGTTATAGCTTGAATATTTATTATCTTTTAAAATAATATTTAACATTATAGGCATAACATTCAAACATTCGCGGCAACATTCGGATCTAAAAATATGGCATTACTTGGCACGGGAATTTTATTAGTAAACTATATTGGTGCTATTGGAGTTGCTATCTTTTTGCCTCAGGTAATTTTAATTCTTCGTCTTCAAAGACCTTCCACATAGTTTTTTTTAATTTTTTTTTTTTTAGATATTTGCTTAAGGATCCTAATTAATTAAAGATGTTTCCATTTGTTTCTCTGTTTATTTTTGTAACTCACTGATTTATCAAGGTCATTATCTCTCATTCAAGCAATTGATCAATTTAGTCTTTATAAATCTGTTAAAGTGATAAACTTACCAGAATACCAGTTGTTAGGAAAAAACACATCTTTATACTCACGTAGAAGAAAAATAAACTGAAACAAAAATAACAAAAAAAAAAGATAAGAGAAAGATTTAAGTGGTTCGAAAAAATTTCTTACGTCCACGACAGAGAAAGAAAAATACCTTAACAATTTTAGAATTACACTCTCAGCAAACTCTCTCACTTTTTCTCTCTACCCAAAACCCTTTATACACTTTGTCTATTTCTCTCCTCACTTTTCTCTCTTTCTCTTAAAAGTAAACTCTTTCTCTTTTCTCTCAACACAATTTTCTCTAAACACACATAAAAGCCTTATACAAAATACTTATTTATAGACTCTTAATAAACCATAACATATCTTTTGTCCAAAAATTAAAAACAATAACTTACTCAAAAACATAAAATTGTTACTATCCTAAAATTAATTTGAGTCACTTAGCCAACAGTAAATCACTAACAATCTACGCAAAAATAAAAAAAAAAGACATAAAAAAAAATAAAATGAATATTTATATGCATTAAAAAATTTAGAATTTATGGAAGTCTTTTTTCTTTTCCCCTTCAGCTAGTATTATTTATGTGAAGCTAAGTTTTTTTCATCTACTCTTTACAGGCTTTCAAACGTCATGTGATGTTGTCTGCTCACTCAATTTTTGCATTGTGGTTACTTTTTCAGGTTAGTCATACATAAATCACGCAAAAATAAAAAAATAAAAAAAACAAAGAAAACTCTCATACATGATCTTTAATTTCTTATTTTCTTTCAGGCTAAAAAGTTGGACAAAGCAAATTATGGCAAGGTACTTAATTGCATATAAATATACATTTAGACTCAAATACATATTCTCTTAGTGAGTAGTAAACTATTTGTATTGATCCAACTTTAATTTAATTATGTATGCAGGAAGCGAGTGCAAATTTTTATCAATTTATTTGGAAACTTCTGACATTAGAATTTCTCTTATTTCCTTTTATATAGTAAATTAGTTGCAAGCTTATTGTATGTTTTTCCACATCAACCATGGTCAGGTTGGGGAATAAAGTGATTTGATTATTATATTATTAAGATGTTATCGTCTTTTTATTTTTTTGAGCATAGGCAGTCAAAACAAATGTGTATATATTATATGTGTGTAAATACACTTGTAAATCTCATAATTTTACTAAGTGTAGAGGTATGTAAAGACACAATACTAGAGATAATATTGATCTTACCAAGGCAAAATATGCTTGGGTAATATCACACATAAGCGTTGGGAAAATTCTTTCCTAACGACCATAGTTAAAGAACATATTAAGTGGTACTTTAGATGTTGTTCATAAGGTGGCAATTCGTGTTGGCAGGTCGTGTTCATGTTGTGTTGACCCCCTCAGCTGACACAGTTAGGCCTGATACGAACACAACTCATTTATTATTCATATCGAAATACAAAACTCAAATACAACCTGTATATTGACGGGTTGACACGACACAATATGACTAACCCATTTATTAAACAGGTTGTAAACATATCGTGTCAACCCGTTAACTTCCTGCCAACCCGTTTATAAAATGCGTGATAAATGAGTCATGTTAACTTATTTTTGAACCTGTTTATAAATTGGGTGGTAAATGGGTCGTGTTAACCTATTTTTAAATCTATTTATAAAATGGGTAATAAAACATGTTTCTCAACCTATTTGTACTTAAAGACTTGTTTTTCAACCTATTTAACATGCTGAAGAGACATTAAATAATCTAAGTTCAAAAGTAAAACAAACACATAAAACTCTTTCATAAATTAGAAAACAAACATACATGATTAATCATTAAACAGTTAAATAATTTACTGCAGTGGGGGGAGTCCCATCATCAGGTACAACAAAAGTTGATCCTTGTGAGAAAAGTTCCTCATCTTTCAATGAAAAGTTGAAGATGTCTTGTGTGAGATCCTCCACCTCTTCTTTGAAATCTACATAATATATATATATATATATATATATATATATATACATACATACATACAAGTTTAGTATGTATATATACCAAACCATCGGTCCAAACTCAGATCAAACCATAAACAAAAAAATCATAAATCCAAACCATCAGAAATAACAAAAATCAAAATGAAAAAAAAAAATGTAGAGGGCAAATACCAGAATCTGACAAACACCAAAGAAATGAGAAAAACACGACTTTCCCAAGACTAAATCTGACAGAGAGATGATGAGACTCCAGAGAGAATAAGGCGGAGATGAAAAGGGAGGAGAGAAACCCTAGCCTCAGTGTGGAGTGAAGATATGGGAGAAGAAAAGGCAGTGTGGAGGTGGAGTGAAAGAATGAGAGGAAAAAAATATATTTGTAAAACCTTTTTCTCTTAAAAAATTATATTTGTAAAATAGGTAATAAACGAGTTGTAATTATATTGTGTGTTCGTATTACCTAAATATGATACGTTTAATAACAGGTTATGGTGGGTCAATTTTGGGTTGGCGGATCAACCTGAAAATGATATTTTATTTAATCATGTTTCACGAGTTCGACCTGATTTTAACCTAAATTTATTTATGATAAACCCAAACCCGCTAATTTCGTCTGAATTTCGAGTCGTGTCGTCGTATCGTTACTCGGATTACCAGCTCTAGTTGTTCACCAAGCAAGATACGTCTACACATAAAAAATGAAAAACAAGACATAATTTAAATATTGGCAACATCAATAATCCTTTAAACATTGCAAGGAAGCATAAATTACTTGTCAGCTTGCCAAAAATAACATATATTTTGAGACGCTAACTATGAAGAACGGTGACATGCCATACTGCCATAAAAATAAATAAATAAATAAACATTGTTGTTCTTTAACGAAACAACCAGAAAACAACAAAAACAAACACAAAAACCGCGAGCGTAGAGCACACAATGCGAAACACAGCTTACTAAGCCTTTCGAATTTAATAGTGTAGATTTTACAGTAAAATTATTATGAATTGTTAGGTATTTTGTTCCTATTATGTGTTGTCATTTTGTTTATCAAAGATACATTTAATCATGGTGTTTAACATCAATTGTGCCCTCAAACATGTTTTTTTTCCTTCGGTCCTTACTTCTTATCTTAATTTGTATACAACGAGGAAGAAGGCGTACGTCAAAATGTGGAAATCATGTTTACTAGCTTCGAAATTTAACTACAGAAATACGTAAAGTCAATGATTTAAATTTACAAGCCATTCATTAATTTATATAAATGATAAGATTTTTTATATTTTTCCTCGGTCATTATTCTTATCTTAATTTGTATACAACGTGTAAGAAGGCGTCATAATATTGAATTGTTTACTAGCTTCGAATACTTCAGAATATATGCACAGTAGTCAATTGTTTTAAATTTACTAGCCATCCCTATTCTTTGAAAAGACAATAATAAAAAAAAAAAAATCGTTTTTCTTTTTTGACGATCCACTTTGCAGTACTTTTTTCTCAATATTTATATTATGCATGCTAGTTGATTACTAAAACTAAAAAGAATTTCCATATACAACCATAGTTAAAGCCTCCAACAGCGACCAGACGTCAAGATCACGTTGCTAGAAGGAAACTAATTTTATATGATATGTGGAAAAGAAAATTTCGTAAAAATTGCAGGACAATTAGTAGACTTGTCAAAGAATGGAATTATTAGTCTCTGTCGCCAGAAATTTATTTCGTTTCAAGACAAACACTCGTGGAAGAATGGAAATAATCTCTCTTGCCATGGTTCTATAAGTTGCAGCGGAATCGGGAATTTTTTTTTAGGCAGGGTGTAAATCAAGTTAAAATTTGAAATAAACTCTCTTTCATTATTTTATGTTTTTTATTAGCACCGGTTTACTCTTTTTATCAAGTTTTGTTATTAGGTAGATTAATAATTCACTTAAACTTAAAGATAATAGTAAAATAATACAAGGATATAGTATCGCAGTTTGATAACCACCCAATCTGCAAGGTAAATAATAAAAGTTACAATTTAATTAGACTTATTCAACCTGAGACTCTCTCTCTAAGAATAACGCCTATGACCTATAAATACTCAATAGACTTGCTCAATGAACTCTTCTTAACTTAACATTAAAATCGCTTCAACACCTAATTTTCTCCCGAAAACCTAAATCCTTTCTCCCAAAGAAATATGTAACACAAAAGCTCACAGATAATTTAACACTCGGAAATTCTGGGGCTCTAAATGCGTGCAGAAATTATTGTGAGATTTCAATTAAATAACCAAATCATCCAGCTATTGAAATCTTCAACGTAGTCTACCATGTAGTGGCATCCAGCTATTAACCAAATCAGCTAATGACGGTGCAGCAGTCGATCATAGTGGCAACGACGGTCATGGTGGCAGACCGGGGTCACGGTCAAAGGGTGTTACAGACTATCGCAGACAAGGATGAAAATATTAGTATCGCTACCCCAATTCTGTAGAAACTTTAAAGAAAATATCGGTGGAATTATCACAAAAATTTATAGAAACTATAGAGATTTATATTAGAACATATTTTTAATACTTTGATAGCATAAACATTAAAAAGACACATAAATAAACAAGTTTTACATTAAAAAAAAAAAAAAAAAAAACTTCATACATATTAGATTTATGAATATCAAAAGAAAATTCTATGAGACTCAAAACGTTTTTGAGATATTCATGCAATGTTGGTGTTATGACATGTTATTTGAACAATTATGAATAAATTTATTAACATACCACATATAGCTTTGTTGATTCCTTCCTACCATATTTCTATAAATGAGAATTTGTGAATTCTCCTAATCATTTTCCTGAGATGGTGGAGGTATATTAGAATGAGGATGATTATTGAAAATATCATATCCATCATAGCTTCCAAAATGATCATTATATGGATAACAAACGTGAGGACAAAAATCATGCAGATAGATATAATTATTAAAAAGAAAAAAATAAAAATATTAATGGCCGAAATTTTGTTGGACTGTAATTTTATCGAAATTTCCCGAAATTTTGTCCAAATTGCACTGTAATATCGACGTTCATATTGACATTCACCTATGTTCTTGACATTTTCCCAATATTTTACTAAATTAAGTGAAAAAAATTTCGATAACTCAAAAATTCTGAATTTCGATCAATTTTTGAAAATATTGCTGAGAATATTTTCATACTTTTCAACCATGATTACGGGTTAATGAGAATTAAAGTTTGGAGTTTGAGTTTTCCGTTTTCTTTTAAGATTTATGAAGGTCAAATTTCATTAAAATTATATTTTAGAAGATTCTAAAAAAATATATTTTAGTTAAGAGGTATCTGGGAATAATTTTTTTTGATATATGGTCAAATTTGAAGAAAAGAGTATTATAATAAAACATATTTTTCACTGGTAAGAATTAACTGATGTCAAAGATATTAACACATACAAACGGCGTTGCCACCCACGAAATCATCTCATCTTAATACAACCTACTTTAAAACATTAGATTATAGAGAAAAAAAAAAAAAAAAAAAAAGAAAAGAAAAGGGAGGGGAATGAAAAGCAGAAGGGGACGACGAGTACACATTTGCACACATAAATAGAATATGTTTTGGATAAATAAAATCGCAAAACTAAATAGGGCATACATATGTCAAATTAAGAAAATAATGTTTAATTAAGGGAATATTTGACAAAAATAACTTCAATAGGATAAAAATGAAACAAAAAAAACTTAAAATTTGATCAAATTTCTTCACATAAGTCTTAAAAAAGCCATGCATCAGCGAGTAGGGAACAAAAAAGACCATAAATAAGTGGGACTCCCGTGAGTAACTATGTTCAAAATTGATTAGCCAAAAAAAAAAAAAAAAAAAAAAAAAAAAAAAAAAAAAGAACTTTGTTCAAAACTGCCAGGAGTCAAGTGTCAAACTGTAAACTATAAACAAAGCAAACCATAAACTATAAACTTTGTTAAAATTGCCGCCCTTATGCATGACGTCGCTGGTTACATTAGATTAAATTAGATAGACTTGATGTTAGATTAGATAAAATTATATTTTTTTTCCCTTGTTTTTTTTTTATGACTATTTGAATATTATTGGCAGGCTGCATGCCTTTTTAGATTATTTTTATCTCATTTACTTATGACTATTCTATGGTATGCTACTTGACATTTGCTTTCCTTATAATTTGATCATACTGCTTTTCCATATTATGTGCTGCTTCGTATGTTTATGTACTCTATCTCTTCCATTGTAAAGATGTTTAGATGACTTTTCCGCTATTGGCATTCTGTAATCACAGAATATTATTAACAGTATCATTGACAAGTATACATGGCATGATCCCATAAATTTCGAAGTGCTTGAAGCATTTGTTGTTAACACTTTTCATTCGCTTTTGTCCATTTTTGCATGGTTGTTTAAGTTAACAATATTCATATGGAGCTTAGGACCCTCTTTTGAGGCCGCCACTGGAACTAACTTTTTAACTTGTACTTACTGAAATTTCTTAAAATTTACGAACATTTTTTTTTAAAGGTCTTATAATAAACATAAGATACCAAATTACTTTCTTAATTAAAATATTCAAACTTTAACATATCTGTTTCAGAATTATAATTAACAAAACTTTTTATAACATAAAGCTGATTGTGGAAATATTTGCGAGTGGTATCCATATCCCGAGCCTCACATCGTTCGTCCACTCGCCTGCAGTCCATCAGGCATTATATTCCGGTTGCTTACCTACAGTATAAACATTCTATAATGAGATTTCGCTCAGCAAGTAGGAACTATCTCCCGCAAAATAACTGTAAGTTTACATGAATAAATATGCATGAGCCAATTATGCTTAATTATGATGTCTTATCAGAATCTTATTATCTTATCTTATCTTTCTATTGGGCCCCAGTGCTTGTACCACTTGCTTGCAATCATCGGGACGTGAGGGTTTCCAAGGTCCCCCATGACACCGTGATTATAACTTGAATGCCTCCCTTGAGTTGAAGGACATTATTATTGTTTTTCTCCCTTGTGGAGCTTGAGTTACCTCCCTTATGGAGGTTGGTACAGCACTCAACTGAGATTACTCTTATAAGTTCCTCTTGACTTATTAAGGTGCATGCAATATGACCTAGCATAGCATACTATATCATGTACTCGAACACATATAATTCAGGTGCACTGCTTAAGTGTATGTATTATAACATAGCATAGCATTCATAAGATTAAATGTACTCAAACATATATAGTTCATATGTACTGTTTACTTTAAAATCTATTTATACTATAGGCGAGATTCCTACTTGATTTTCAAAGCTGGGATCCTTTTTTTCCCTTATCAGCCTAGTCTCTTGCTTTCTTCTGAAAATGAACACCCATTAAGAGTGTGAGATTAACTGTTATTTGCTATTCTATTTAAGCAACTTATGAAGGAAAATCTAACTCTTTCCATAAGGCATATATTCCTTTCCTTTACTAAAGGATAATAAAGATTAATTTAATAAATACTCAAAACCTTATTTTCCTTAATTTTTCCTTGGTATGATATTAAGGCCCAATTCAGCCTAGGACTTATACACGACATTCTAACTTTTACGCTACTGAAATTTATACTCCAACGAAGTCTCTTAAACTAATGTGGGCATTGGACCCACATTAAATCTTCAAAATTCTACGGACCTATTGTATTGGGCTCGTAGGTGCTCGTCGGGATAATTCTCTCAGTAAACCACTATGTTCTTTAAAGAAAGCATTTTTTTTCTTGAAAACTTCTTTTATGAATACTTTCATTAAAATGAGGTTTAATGTCATTGTGTTTTACTGAAATTCTATCTCGGATTCTTTTATAACTTTTTGTTGAAACCGACACTATTTTATTTTTGTCTCATTAAAAACTGTACAATTTCTGAAATCTGCGTTTTACTGTATCTTATAGTCAGATTTCAAATTTTGTTCTTCATGAAACTTCCTCATCTCATCGAGATCTAAAATTGTTGTTTCTGGTGAAAGTTTAAATTCGGCCTCTAAAGGCCTCATTTGGCTGAAAACCGTAGCTGCTGTTTTTCTTGAAACTGTTTTAGTCAAAAACTGTGTCGTTTCGGAAATCTGTGTTTTAGTACCTCTTAGGGTTGGATTTTAAAAATATTTTCTTCATGAAATTTCTTCATCTCATCGAAATATGAAATTGTCACTTTGTGAAAAATCGAGATTCAACCTCTAAGGGTCCCGTTTGGCTGAACCAGTGGCTGCCAGTTTTTTTTTTTTGAAACTGTGTTGGACAGGTTGTCTGTTTTTGCAAAATGACTTCAAACTTGGTTTTAGAGTTAAAATTGAGTTTTGTCATAGTAACCGAAAATGTTCAAAACATCCAGAGCTATAAGTTCAAGCTTTAAAATATTGAAAAATCTCGCTCTAGGGTCCTCATTTTCGCGGTCAAAGTCTCCGGAAAATTTTTCTTCTAATCCGAAAATAAGCAACTTAGTTCAAGCATAAACATACCACATCAAACTAACCTCAAAACTCACAAAACTAACATAAAACTCACACACCCTTATTACACTTATCTCCTCATGAACCACAAATTACATCATGAATTCATGCTTAAGGTTGGCTAGAAAATATAATGGTGAAGAGTTTAAGAATCTTACCCTTAAAGAGTTCTCTCTCTTGAAAGCCTTTGATCTCCTCTAAGATTCGTCAATGGCTTGAAACTAGAAGAGGATAAGGAAGTTTGAGAAGAATATTTCTACATTTCTTACTTTACTAAAACATGAAAAAGAGAGAATTTTAGAGTTTTTACCCTTGGAGAAATGCTTGTCTAGACTCCTCCTTTTCTCCTTCAACTTAAACTAGGATTTGTGGTGAGATTTATGGGAACTTTTGAGTGTGTGTGAGGTAAGGGATGGCTTGGTTTTGCTGAGGGAAAAGTTTAGAAAACTTGAAGGTTGGAGCTTTGGAGAACCGGTTTTGGATTTGGAGAAGGAAGTGAGAAAAAGCAAAAGTTAGGCTTAGATCACATTGGTTCTATTTATAGACCACTAGGTTATTACCTCCTTTAGTCTACTTAACTAACAAAAATTTTGCTTAAAACCCCTTGAAGATGGCCGGCCAATGTGAGAGAAAGAGTGAAGGAATAAATGTCATGATTTCCTTTCAATCATTACTATCACATCAATCCTCTAGCACACTCAACATTTAACTAAAATTTTTGGCTATAAATCCCTTGAAGATAGCCGGCCAAGTGAAGGAAGAAATGACATGATTTCCTTTCAATCATTACTATCATATCACTCCTCTAGCACACTCAACATTTAACCAAAATTTTTGGCTTTAAATCCCTTGAAGATAGCCGGCCAAGTGAAGAGAAAAAAGAGAAAAAAACTAATCATGAGTCCTATTCACATCTCTCATCACATCACATCAAATCACACACACTAATATACCCCCTTGTACTTTTGTCCATTCCTTTAAGTTACTTATTAAAACTGTCTAAAATTATACTGACAGCTATTTTCTCTTGTATACGGGTACTAGATGCTAGTTTGTATTGCACTTGAAGATTCTTAAAATTAAGATTCTCAAACTGTATCTGTACTGGAAATTCTTCCGTTTTAAAATACAGTGAGAATTTATCGATCGAATTTACTTGATCGGAAAAAACGTGAGCTTAATGTGAAATCTGTTATAGAATTTAGGAATACGGATGTTAATTCTATAAATCCTTCAATCACAAAATATACATAATATAATAATTTTCTAGGAAAATCCTTGACTTAAATACATGAATTACATTATTAAAATTCTAGAATTTTCTTGGTCAGTACACAATCTCTCACTTTTCCCTTAGAGTACCAACTATTAATATCTCCCAGCATTGCAAGGCTTCCTATCATGTCAATAAGTTGACACCAATTAAGGCCACAATCAAAGATACCAAATCTTCATACTTTCCTCCAAAATGCTCCACCAATAAACTGATCCACCCAATAGGCCTCACAAAATCCTTATTATTCGGCCAACATAAGCGTAATTCCATCCAGGTATATATAAATATATATATATATATATATATTTGTAATAGAAATAATATCTCGATCATTATCCTCCTATATTAATCAAATATTGTTTGCTTACATTTACTTCATCTATAATGAAGTGAATGCGGTATGATCCCTTGAACAATTTTAATGTTGGCTCTTCGGGGATATGGGACAAAAATAGACACATACATAGATATTAAAAAAAAAAAATCAATATCTTCTGATAGAGGAATTCAGAAGTGTCACGTCAAAGACAGTGTTACGGTTCATTCCCTTTGAGGGTGTTGTCAAAGGGCTTTCTTGCAGAACTATTTCAGTGTTTTTACTAGTTCATTTCTTTTTTGATTGAAACGCAAATTTATTAGTTTATGTGTACTATAATTACACTTGTGATTTTATTATCAATATTAATAGTTGGTCAACTCAGTTTTTTTTGATTCATCTAATAAAGTGAACTGATGATTTTAGGCATCCGCTAAACATGAATTTGCTGGGTCGGATTCAGGATTTGGCAAAGCTCAACCTGAATCAGCGAATTCAAATTCTGTTGTTGCAAAGGTTTTACATTTTGGATATACTTGCTATAAATTCGTAAGGCCTTATGCAATGATTCAAGTTATTGTATCGTCCGTGTAAGTAAACTTTTACAGAAAATCAACGATAGAGCGAAAAAAAAAATTGCAATATAAGAAATTAACTTATTTTTCTTTTAGTTCCAATTGCGTATGATGATAGTTTACATAACTCTATACGTTCTTGTTTTTGGCAGCGCTTTCTTTGGAAGAGTGTTGGCAGAGAACCCACAATTGTTTAAATGGTCTCTATTGTTAAAGGCATTCCCAGGCCTAATTGCTATGATTCTTGCGCACGTTTATTTTAATGGCATTAATCAGATTTTCGATGCTGATATCGATAGGTATGCTTTTTTTATTTATATCAACACATCTTGACGTTTATATTATTAAACAATCTGTTAAAATTAAACAGCATATCTAAAGCAAATTAAATAATCATAAAACAAATCGCACTAATAATGGTTTCTCAATATTTACCCATATTTGCAGGGTATGTATCCTACCATGTATACCAGCCTTAGAATTCTTGGTTAAAACTTTTCTTTTCTTCTGGTTAAAAGTTGTATAGACTTGGTTTTTGTAATTTGTGTTCATGGCGATCATCTCCACGAATTTAATAACAATTGGTATCAATTTCGTATACTTTTTTTTCAAATATATATATATATATATATATATATATATCTAGTGCATGCTTAATACTTAATTTTATTTGTTTTATTTTCCTGAATTGGTGACAAGAAACTTTTTAGCTTATTCTGCTTTTATGTCTGATATTTTCAGGGTGAACAAACCTTATTTACCTATACCTGCAGGGGAACTCTCATTAAAACAAGCATGGTTACTTATGATATTCTCTGTGCTTGCTGCTCAATTAATTTTGTGGGTGATGAAGGCCGATCCAATCACTTCTTCTCTATACTGGTTGGGTTTTATATTGTCTACTATGTACTCTGCACCTCCGTTTAGATTCAAAAAATCTTCTGTTGCAACAACTATTTTGATTCCTTCGGTACTATTATTTTCTTTCATTCCGTTATGAAGTCGTTGGAAATATAATGGTCCTATGAAAGTTAGAAATTGCATGTAAGTATATATGATTTTATCACATTAAATTTTCTTTATGATCACAGGACACCTTGTGATGAATCAGAATTATCGAGTATATCATTCTAGTTTATTATGAATAAATCTTTTTTTGAGGAAAAAAATAATTTGTATAATAAAAGCACCTTAATTATGCAGCAAACTATCATTAACAATGTTAATTTGGACTTCCATTCCGATTGAGGTACGTACATCACATATTTTTAAAATTTTCTATATTTTTGTCATGTTCTTTCTCCTTCAAATTAATTTGGTATATTATCTTACCAATTAATAAATCGTTAATCTTATAAAGATAAGATCTTGCCATGATGGAGCCATCAAATTTTTTCCTTATTCAAATATAATGTGATGGGCTCATGTTTTGATAATTTACTCAATCAATATTGGTTTTCTCAGAATTTCTTGTTGATTTGTTGTGGGATTTGTTTCACCTTATGTTTCTATTTTTTCTCTTCTGAATTGTCCTTGAACTCTTTGTAATTTTTTTTTTTTTTTTCACTAATGTTTAAAGGCCCGGAGCTTTGGGTAAAATGAGTTTCTGGATTGATCAATCTGTCTCCCTCTAAATGGTTGTTCGCGGTTGTTCGCAAGACCTGTTAGAAACTAGTCGGGTTTTGAATATGATATAAATATGCATTATATATATATATATATATATATATCTGAGAACTATGAATAGACATATATAATAGCTAATAGCCTAGCTGGAATGCATATAATCTAAATTCATTTATAGCTTATGTAGTTGTGATTTTTATTTTTATTTTTTAAAATTTTTTTTTATAGAAACCTTATGTTTTGCTTTCAATTTGCTCTGCAGCCCCGCATTTGTTTTCATCCTTACCTTTAATACATTATTTTTCGTGGTTAATGTCATCATAAAAGATATTGAAGACGTTGAAGGTGACATGAAGTAAGTTTTCTATTTGTATCATTGTACTTAACGAACTTAAAATCTCAATGTTTTTTAATTGGTTAGCTTTTAATCTTGGAATGTATTTAAATTGTATATATATATTCCAATAAAATTTGAATTTTCAGATTTTTTGAACAAACTGTCAATTTACATTTGAATTCGGATTGGAATTTTATTTTGATTCAATTGAAGAAGAGTAAGCCTATTTATATATTCTAATCTTTTGAACAATGTTGAAACATTTTAGGCATAATATTCGAACATTTGCGGCAACATTCGGACCTAAAAATATAGTACTTTTTGGCACAGAAATTTTGCTGGTAAATTATATTGGTGCTATAGCCACGGCCATTTTTATGCCTCAGGTAATTTTACTTTTTCATCTTTAAACTTTAAAGCTTAAAGATTAGCTATATATAGGGATTATTATTATTATTGTCATCTTTGGGTACGCAACTTTCATAAATATCTTAATTAAATTTATAAGTTTTTCCTTTGTTTTACTATTTATGTCTTGCAACTCATGATTTATTAATTAGTATTGAAGACTCAAGTAAAGTAACTCAATGTTTTTCCATTAAAAATTTTTTAAGTAATTTTTCCTTTAACTCGTCCTTAGCTTCTTCAATTTATTGTTTACAGGCTTTTAAGCGTCACGTAATGTTGCCTTCTCACGTAATTCCTGCCTTGCAGTTACTTTTTCAGGTTTGTCTTACATATATAAATCAAGCAAAAACAAATTACATGTGAAAACTCTCTTACCAACTTCTTTTCTTGTTTACTGTTAGGCCAAAATGTTGGATAAAGAAAATTATGGGAAGGTAATTATCTATAAATATATACTTCCACTCTAAATACATGTTGTCCTAGTAAGTAATGAACTATTAATATTGATCACAAATTTAATTTTACTGTGTAGGCAGGAAGCGAGCGCAAATTTTTATCAATTTCTTTGGAGGCTTCTTACATTAGAATTTCTCTCACTTCCTTTCATGTAGCACATTAATAGCAATTTAGGATCCGTTTGGTTGGGGGATTCGTCCCCCGATTCGAATCATGATTCGTGGTTCGCTACAGTGATTTCTCTCACAAAAAATACACGTAAATTGAAAATGGTTCAAATCACATGATTCGAATCCCTGAACCAAACGGACCCTTAATGTTTTTCCTATATTGTGAGTTGTGTGTAATGCAGTTAAGATATTATCGTTTTCTATATTTTTTGAATAAAAATAGTCAAAACATATATTAATTGTAAATCTCATTACAAACAGTAATTAAGGTAACATTGATTAATTTATACTAATAAATATGAAGTGTTTTTTATTTCGTGCACCATTTCCGATCGACATATGCAGCAGTATAGTAAAGAAGAGATAATTACCAATGCAAAACGTAACGGTACATAAACATGTACTGGGAATTATGATTATTTTCTGACTCAAAAGGGGAGTTGTTGCGTCGCATGTCCGTTAAAAACACTGGTAAATTCTTTTAACGTCGATGAAAAATGGACAATTAGTTCGTCTGCATTAAAAGGTTGGCATACAAAAATAACAGTACTGAAAGCACAACTTCCGACATTAATGTACCTTACCTTTGGGTTATTGAATATGTACTTTCCAATATACATAAGCAAATTGTTTTCAATTCGATTTTTTATCAACAATTGAGAGGGAAAAATTATTTACCTATACTTATTTACCTTTGAATATAGTTTTTAATTATTGAGGGAATAAAATAAAATTTTTCATTTGTTATTTCAACAATCCAAAATTATTGTTTAAGATTCAAACCGTAGTTCAGGATTCAAATTGATGATTGTTAGAAGATAATTTAAGGACAATTCAAATCATTAACAATGATTCAAACCTTTATATTTTAAAATTCATTGCCGCCCCTAAATTCTAACACTCTTAATTGTATTTTATAGTGAAAATATTTTTTATTCTACTTTTTTTTCTCTTCAATTTCAAGCTTAAAAATATCATAACTTTTTCGTTTTAATTTCGATTGAGATGATTTTTTTAATATGTTCATGATAAAGAGATAAACAAAACCCCATCCATATTGCATATTTTTAGATGTAATTAAAAATAAGATTTTATAAGATTTGTTATAAGACTCTAATAACAGTTTTTAACACTTTATTCAAATAGAATTCAAATTTTATTCTGAGTTCAAATTATAATTTATTTACATATTTAAATACTAATTTGAATTACAATTTAATATATTATAATTTAAATCACTACAATTCAAACTGAATTAATAATTTGAATCGTTAAACCAAATAAGACCCGTAGAAGTAGCAATAATAAACCCTATAAGTATACGGACTCTTTTAGTAGAGATTTTGTTTTTGCTTTTAGTTAATCCTATAAGTATTATAGAAGAGGGGATAACTAGCTCCCATTCCTAAAATGACGAGTTGAGATCTGCTGTCCTGTTACGGCTGTTCCAATAATTATACCCTCAATGAGATTTTAACACCTCATCAAAAATTTCCACATCAATTACAATTAAATGAGTTTAACGGAAGAGGGCAAACGGAGCCTGATGTGCTTTCACACCTCAAGTTTAGAATTCGAGTTTTACTACAGTAAAAAGCTCTCACAAATAATTACATCTAACTTTTTTATTACAGTAAAAAGTTTTCATATAAAATCAAATCTCAACTCGAATTAAAAACTCGAATCAGCGAAATGAACGAGCCCTTAAGAAAACTTCATATTCATGATGTCACTTTACCATTTCCTAAATGAACCAGCCATGGAAACCCACCTCTATCTCTTCCTCTTACTCGCTAGTAAACACATCCTTCAACTCCAAAGTATAGATCGAGTTCTATATGTTTGGTTTTTTTGCCGTTAATGAGGCATCAACTACGGGACTTCAAAATCGACAACCTCCTCCCACTAACCCCTATTGCCACCCATCTCAAGACCCAAACCACCATTGTTGACAATCTCCCCAAGACCCGAATCTCTTTATTAACACTCATCATCGCAAGTCTGGTCACTATCGGAAGCGGCGATATTTTGTCGCCACCAAGCACCCCACCACCCAAGAAGGTCTCGCCAACATACTTAGCATCCTTAACCTTTCACCCCAAAGCCATGTCTCTAGAAACACCTCATCACCCCAAAGCCAAAACTCACGATTAAGAATAGCTCGAAGAACCTGCAGGATTGCTAGGGATCTCGAGGTCGTCAAGACCAATTCAACCCATATGCCATTATCTGAACAAAGTTTCGAGAACCCAAGATCTCCGTTGTGTTTTTAATATCCATTAAAGAAAGTAATCATAAAAGATTGTAGACATGTTCTTAGAAACAAGGATAAATTAAAAAAGACGATCGAATCGCACGATCACCCAAATAATGGATTTAAGATATTTTTGAATATTGCGAGTAACCTTATTCCTTTACAATGAATATATAGACTTGCAAATGTAACAAATGCAAAAACAACCTGCACGAGCAAGGAATATTTTTTTTTAATCTTATACACCCAGGATATTCATCCACACAAGGACAATTTCTGGAGAGCTTGATATTCATCCATTCTAATACAATTTCTTAAAAGTTCACTAGAAGAAAAGTAAGCTTTGGGTTTGAAACACCCCATCTTACTAATCATACAATAAGAAAAAAACGGTTGATGGATATTGTCGAATGTTGGTTTGATCCTTTTTGGGGAGAACAAGATAAATTGATGAAAAGAACATGTGATGTTTGACAAAAGAATTAAAATTATAAAAAAAACAAAAAAAAAAAGAAAACAAAAACTGATCAATTTTTTCCGTATGGCCGTTTACCCTGTCCGTTAACCTCAATTAAATATAATTGATGTGTACAATTTTTGGTGAGGTGTTGAAATCTCATTTAAGGGAGAGCTATTGGGACAGCCACGAGGGACATCAGATCTGGACTCCTGAAGTTTGCTCTTTCCTTGATTTCTTATTTTTTGTTGGTCTTGTATTACATATTTAATTGTTGAGTTCTTGTATCTTTGATGTTGGAGACTTGGAGGCTACTTTGGAATTGGTAATAAACGATTAGCTCGGCTCTATTATGTCATCTCTTGTTATTGAATGCAATGCAATGGTTCGTCAGTGAGCGAGATTACTTTTTTTTGTGCAGAAAAGGTAGTTTCCTCATCGTTTGATTTAACTGTTTGATTTGCATGCGTGTTAGAACTTCTGAGAATTGAAAGCTATGCTATAAAGTTCCCCAACATTTTTTTTTTTTTTTTTTTTTTTTTTTTTGGTTTGTCGTCCGGACAAAACCACCCACTAATTTTTTTTTTTTTTTTTTTTTTGTCTTTTAATGCATGTATTTTTTTTTTTTTTACCATCTTTGTGAGGTTCGTCTTTAATATGGAACATTTGTTTACATAATGGCTTTAAGATGACAAACACAAGGTGCAAATTAGGATTTTATGAGTATATATTTTTGAATCTTGTTGTTATGAGTATATGTTTTATACTATTCTTTCTCAATTTGCTGCTGTCTGTGTCTTCCAGATGATTTTTTTTTTCTCATTTTGTTGCTGATAGCAGGCCAGCACGCATATGATCAAAGCTTGGTTGTGGTCTTTTTTATATGTATTTATAATTATTTTCTTTAATTTGTGTATTAAATAGCACATATATATATATATATATATATATATAGTTGAAATCCAACATATAGAGCATGAATATCTGATCAGTTTGTACCTTTGTGTATCATACGAGATTTTATTATCATTACTTAGGTTATTTTAAAAAAGGATGATTGTTTATTTCCAAGATTCAAACAATAGGCAACCGCTTAATTTTTGCATTGTGGAAGAGATGGAACTCCGTTTCTCTATTGTTAATGGCATTTTTAAATAGGTCTAATTACGTTTTTATACTACCACTTTGTCAATTTATCCGAATAATGTTTTTGAAAAAATTTTCTTGTGTTTTTTGATCAAAAATAGAAAGAAAGGATAAAACTACTGTTGCATAATATATGAAAGAAATTTTAAGCATGTAGAAAATATCAAAACTATTAAAACAAAGCATGATTTCTTTTTGAGAAAAAAGAACTTTTGGTACCTTGTAAAAAGGAATTCCAATTAAAACTGCACTGCGCAATTAGTTTGTGTTAAAAATAGATAAGATGAATGAGATTATGATGTATTCATTTTTTTAACTGATTTCAATTTTTTTTTCCTTTTTTTAACGTCTTTCTCAGTCTTGTTCTTTTTTGTCATTTTGATATCAATGTTCTGTCTCTTCTATGCCCCAAATTCAAGATTACCCTATAAATTAATTTATTTGATTAGAGCTCAAATTTAATGATTTCATTGTACGTGATTTCCATTTTTTTTTTTTTTTTTACCCTTTAAGTACACTGGTTGTTAATGCTCAAATTTACTCATCAACTGGGAGTAGAAAAATTTTTATTACAACTGTATGGTGGAAATATCTGCAACATATGTATGTAATGTAATTAGTGCTTGCAATAATCAAACCTGAGCTATATTATTAATATGCTCAAGTTTCTTTTGAACAAATTTTTCTACTATTTGTGAGATTCTTTCCTATTTGTTGCTACTACTAATTTCGTGTCTTGGACACTGCCTTTTTATTTATTTTAGTAGTATTTTGATTATTAAGTAATCAACCAGTCTTTATTTTTTGTTTTTCTTTTTCATCTTTATTGCAGATTGACTTTTTACTTGATTACATCTTTGAGATTGTGATGACCCTCTTTGAGACCACCATTGTAACTAATTTTTTAACTTGTATTTACTGAAATCTCTTAAAATTTACAGAACATTTTCTTTTAAAAGGTCTTATATGAAACATAAGATACAAAATTGCTTTCTTAATTAAAATATTCAAACCTTAACATATTTGTTTCAGAATTATAATTAACATAACTATTTATAACATAAAGCTTGATAATGCGGAAATATTTTTCTATGTGTTTTTGATTCAAAAATAGTTCGTCAGGTATCCATATCCCGAGCCCCATCATTTTATTTCAATTGTCCACTTAAAAGATAAATAAATTAATGGCAGTCCATCAAAAGCATTATATTTCGTCTTAAAATAGATAAGATTTTACCTACATTCATTTGTGTAAAATCTTGTTGTTTTGTCATTTTGATTTTGCTTTCTATAAACTGGGAATATTTGATTAGTAGTGTTTTCTATTTAATTATATTTTAATTATTTGTGATTTCTTTTTTTTTGTATTAGCAAATAGGAACTATCTCCAAAAACAATATAGTAAGTTCACATAAATAAATATTATGAGAGCCTATTTATGCTTAATTATGATGTCTTATCGAAATCTTATTATATTATCTTATCTTTCTTTTGGGCCCGAGTGCTCGTTTATTTTTTGTTTTTCTTTTTCATCTTTAATCATCGGAACGTGAAGGTTTGCAAGGTCCCCTATGACAACGTGATTCTAAATTTATAGAATGTTTTCTTTTAAAAGGTCTTATATGAAACAAAGATACAAAATTTTTTCTTAATTTTTTTCCCTTGAGTCGGAGGACATTATTATTATTTTTTTCTCCTTGTGGAGCTTGAGTTACCTCCCTTGTGGATGATGGTACGACACTCAACTAAGATTACTCTTATAAGTTCCTCTTGACTTATTAAGGTTTATGCAATATGACATAGCATAACATACTATATTATGTACTTTATACTTAAACACATATAATTCGGTATCTTTGCTTAAAGTGTATGTAGTATAACATAGCATAGCATTCATAACATTAAATGTACTCAAACATATATAGTTCATGTGTACTGTTTACTTTAAAATCTATTTATACTATAGGCGAGATTCCTACTTACTTGATTTTCAAAGTTGGGATCCTCTTTTCGCCTATCAACTTAGTCTATTGCTTTCTTCTGAAAATGAACACCCATTAAGAGTGTGAGATTAACTGTTATTTGCTATTTTATTTTAGCAACTTATGAAGGAAAATCTAACCCTTTCCATAAGGCGCATATTCCTTTCCTTTACTAAAGGATAATAAAGATTAATTTATTAAATCCTCATAATCTTATTTTCTTTAATTTCCCTTGGTATGATATTAAGGCCCAATTCGGCCTAGGACTTATACATGGTATTCTAACTTTTACGCCGCTGAAATTTATACTCCAATGGAGTCTCTTAAGCTAAGGTGGGCGTTGGACCCACATTAAATCTTCAAAATTCTACGGACCTATCGTATTGGGCTCGTAGGTGCCCGTCGGGATAATTCGCTCGATAAACCACTATGTTCTTTAAAGAGAACATTTTTTCTTGAAAGCTTCCTTTATGAATACTTTTATTAAAATGTGGTTTAATGTCATTGTATTTTACTAAAATTCTATCTCAGATTCTTTTATAACTTTTTGTTCAAACCGACACTGTTTTATTTTTGTCTCATTAAAAACTGTGCAGTTTCTGAAATCTGCGTTTTACTGTATTTTAGAGTCAGATTTCAAAATTTTGTTATTCATAAAACCTCCTCGTTTCGTCGAGATCTAAAATTTTTTTTTTTGGTGAAAGTTGAAATTCGGCCTCTAAAGGCCTCGTTTGGCTGAAAACCGTAGCTGCTGCTTTTCCTAAAACTATTTTAGTCAAAAATTGTGCCATTTCGGGAATCTGTGTTTTAGTACCTCTTAGGGTTGGATTTTGAAAATATTTTCTTCATGAAATTTCTTCATCTCATCGAATTCTAAAATTGTTACTTTTGTGAAAAATCAAGATTCAGCATCTAAGGGTCCCGTTTGGCTGAACCAGTGGCTGCCAGTTTTGTTTTTGAAACTGTGTTGGACAGCTTGTCCATTTTTACAAAAATGGCTTCAAACTTCGTTTTAGAGTTAAAATTAAGTTTTGTCATAGTAACCGAAAATGTTCAAAACATCCAAGGCTACAAGTTCAAGCTTTAAAACATTGAGAAATCTAACTCTATGGTCCTCATTTTCGTGGTCAAAGTCACCGGAAAATTTTTCCTCTAATCCGAAAATAAGCAACTTAGATCAAGCAAAACATACCACATCAAACTAACCTCAAAACTCACAAAACCAACATAAAACTCACACACCCTTATTACAACTCATCTTCTCAAGAACCACAAATTTACATCCACAAATCCAAGCTTAAGGTTGGCTAGAAATTAATGGAGAAGAGTTTGAGAGCTCACCCTTGAAGAACTATCTCTCTCCCTTGAAAACCTTGAACTCCTCTAAGATTTGTTATTGGCTTGGAACTAGAAAGTATAAGGAAATTTAAGAGGAATATTTATACATTTCAAACTTTACTAAAACATGAAAAAAAGAGGATTTAGAGTTATACCCTTTGGAAAAATGCTTGTCTAGACTCCTCCTAGACCATTTGATCTCCTTCTTCTTCTTCTATGGTTTGCTAGTGGCTCAAGATTGGGAGAGTAGGAGAAAATATTTGAGGAGAAAATGGAGGAGTGTGGCCGGTTTGGGTGTGGGGGAAAATGAGAGGAGATGTGCAAAAGTGACTAACATAATGCTTGCACTAATGGTCTCCCTTTATAGACATTACTTGATCTCCTCTTAGTTCTCATTTAAGCCTATCAAACTAGCTTAATTGGCTAGATTTTTGGATTAATCCCCCCTTTATTGTGGCTGGCCGGTGGAGTGCTTCAAGAGGGAATGGTGTAAGCACTTCATGTCCAATAGTTGATTTGACTCAATCCCATCATGAAGTCCATGTAGCACACTTCACTAGCCAAATTTTTTTGGCTATAATCCCTCAAGTTGCCGGCCAAGTGAGGGAAGGAGAGAGAAAAATGAAACCTAACCCTTGTACCTTTGTCTACTTTCTAAATTTACTCATTAAAACTATCAAAAATTATACTGATAGTTATTTTCTCTAGTATACTGGTATTGGATACTAGTTTGTACTGTGCTTGGAGATTCTTAAAATTAAGATTTTCAAACTGTATCTGTATTGAAAATTCTTCCGTTTTAATGTACGGTGAGAATTTATCGATTGAATTTACTTGATTGGAAAAAAAAACGTGAACTTAATGTGAAATCTGCTACAAAATTTAAGAATGCAGATATTAATTCCATAAATCCTTCAATCACAAAATGTACATAGTATAATGATTTTCTTGGAAAATCCTTGACTTAAATACATGAATTACATTATTAAAATTCTGGGATTTTCTTGGTCACTACAGAGATTGGATACACAAAAGCAACTTTTGGATTCATAGTACATATGTATTAATATTTTGATGATCACACTTTGGATAGTACATCATATAAACTAATATTTTGAGACCTTGATAGTCACTACAAGAAAAAGTGGTTTTTGCAACGACAAAAAGTCGTCGTAAAAACCCACATGTCGTCGCAAATAATAACATTTGTGACGAAACGTCGTCGCAAATATGTCGCCGCAAAAAAGTAGTCGCAAATAATTTATTTGTGACGACATAGTGTCGTCGCAAATACATTTGCGATGACATTTATATTTTGCGACGAACGTCGTCGCAAATAATTTGTTGGTTAATTTGTCCTGTTTTAAAATTATTTGCGACGATTTTTTTCAAAACGTCGTCGCAAATAATTCAAATTTTATTGCGATGACATTTTAACTTGTCGTCGCAAAAGGTCATCGCAAATAGTCACTTTTTTGCGACGACATTTATAATGATGTCGTCGCAAAAACGGAAATAATTTTTTTTCTGATTTTTTTTAAAAATGGCAATTAAATAATTTTTAATAATTTTAATTAAACATTATTATATAACATACTAAATATAATTTATTAAGATACATTAAAAGTACAATATAAATTAATATTAAAAACAATAAATCTATATAAATTTATAAAATATGTTATGAATACTACATAAAGTGCATATATAATGTTCAACAAAATATAAAAGTCTAAATAAAGTGAAAAATCATACAAAACTATTCCTCTAAGTTTGCAGCATTGCCAACAGCGTCATCATCTGAAGGAGGCAGAGGAGCGTCTAGATTAACTGGTTCTAGATGAGAAATCGTAGGTAATTGGATGTTAGGCTGCAATCTAGACCAGAACTCTAACATCTTTACCTGATTGTCATAAATCTTCATCTGTTCCTGATACGATTTCTTTAAATAACGATCCATACGCCGCAGCCCTCGGGTTGAGTGATGATGTTGCGTCCGAGAATGAACCGAGGATGAAGGAAAAGCCCCGAGTAATGCTTTTGGGAGAGCATCGGACCCACTCCTTTCTTATGTCCTCTACGCGCCAAGAACTTGCTCCAAAATCCTATGCTCATCAAGGGAGATCCAAATGTGCTTTGCGATGATCCTGTGTTCTATGTCTCTCCTCCTCCAGTGTTCTACATAATAAGACATTATAAGTATTTTTACATGATATAAAACCACTATTTTAATATAAAAAAATTTAACAAGAAAAGTAAAAATGCTTACAAAGGTCTGCTCTGCATCGGTATTAACCCAAGAGTCCCCGCGACGATGCATGTCCACCCAATTGTCTATAGCAGACATCGGCTCTTGGGTCTCTGTACTGGCCTGTGAAATAAATTACACATATTTATATTCTTAAACTCTAACTAAATTTTGGCAGCATAACAACTTATTTTTCATATAATCCAAAAATTAAAACCTGTAAAAAAATAACTTTAAAAGATTTCGGCACACCATTGTTGGGAATAGTGTCCTAAAAGCATGAGATGTAAAGAGGATATTTATTATTTATTTAATAAAATAGATTATTCATCATTTTATGTGCATATATTTATGAATATTTTACGAATATCAAATAAAATTCCTTGATTATTTATGTAACCTTAAACATGGTATATAAGTGTTATATACGAGAGGATAATGTTTAAGGATAATAATCAAAAGTAATTGTTCATAATGAATTTAATTAAAGTTCGGAATCTTTAATTAAAACATTATTAATACATGTCATTCCCATTTAGAATGGAACGGTGTTATCCGCACTTTTAATATGGCGAGATATTGAATGAGTGTATTTCGCATAATGAGATTATGTGGAACATGGACGCAGACACAATATGAATTTCTAATAATTTCCGTTAAGCATAGAAATTCTAATTGAGTCTACCGATGGTCATATATAGAATGATCTTAATCCTGAGTTCTTAACAAACTCCTATTTATGGATTTATGTCTTTTGATTTACTCGGTACGGATTCCGAGACCCTGAATCTAATTCCTTGTATTTTGGAGACATAATGAAATAGGTAGCTGGGAATGTTATTATACGAGATGGAATCCATTCCTTCTTGAGAAAGAAGCAGATAAATAATTCTCTTGAGTGTTGATTCGGTACTTGGATTAGTAAGAGCGCTCTAGTTCATGAATTTGTTTTATGAATCACTATCCATTAGAGAATCAATGGTACTCAAGGATAAAGATGTAATTAGAGAGGTTAAACGGTTCTACCCGACTCTAATTATGAATTATTTATGGAGGATCGATCTATATGCAATGACTATATCAAATGGACACTTCACAGGTTTAGAAGTAATTAATGTCTATAATTCCGAGAGTGCAATTCCAAGTTTATAGTGGAGTAACTATTGAATTAATAGAATTAATTAATTAATTAAAGTGTCTAATTAATTATTAATTTTATTGGAGCTCAGAATTATAGGTCCATTAGTCCCCGCGTCGTCCTTGTAATTCTACCAGACACAAAGGGCAAAATGGGAATTTTAGAATTACGGAATTCTAAAATTAAATACTTGAAGAATAATTAATTGAGAATTAATTATTATTTAAATAATGAGATTATTTAAATTTGAATTTGAACATATCTAGATTTATCCATTTAAACTTATTTGATAAGTTGTTCAATTTAGAATTCAAATTAATTTAAGTTTGACTTAAATTCAATTTGAATCAATTAAAATTGAACTACTGGATAATGGATAAAATATCTTCCTTCCTTATCTTATTTAGGTGCCACACACAAAAGGGATAAAACCCTAGGGGTGGCCGGCCATCAAAGGGATAAGGGAAGGATTTTGTTCCAAAATTCAAAATTGGAGATAAGGATTTGATCCTATTTTGAAGTTTGACTTCTTCTCTTTAAATATGAGATAAATGAAAAATTGTGACACAATTTTTGAAACACTTTCAGCCCTAAGAAAGGTGGTGGCCGAAATTTCTCATAGGGAAAAGAGTGAAACTATTTTTTCTCCAAAAATTCCACATCGTGCGTTGGTGTTTGTGGAAATTCGAGTGTTTAAGAAACCGTTTTGTCTCACGTGTGCCCACACACACGTCTACGTGGAATCAAGGAATTGACATGGAAGACTTTGGTGTTCTAAACACAAGAGCTTGAAGCTAGGACTGTTCGTGGTCAAAGAAAATCAAGATATCATCCGAGTCGGCTACAAGGTAGTTTTTCGGTTGATTCTTGAATCTTATAAATTAATGATATTAATTTATTGGTACATAAATTAATATAATCTATAGAGTATCTCAAAAGTTTTATGAAAATTTTTGTTATACACGATCCGCCTTTCCGCTGCGTTTACGCCGCCGAATTCGATTCGGCAACCAACAATTGGTATCAGAGAGGTCTATAGACGATATTAATTTATGCTTCGATTATTTGATAATCATAATCAATATTAAATATGTGATATTTAAATATGTATGTATGTGATGAGTAGGCACTTGCATTTATGGATGTTTATTTTTATTCATGATGATGAATGTATGGATGATGGATTTGGTCGTTAATTATATGGTTCCATGGATCGGTTATATTCATTCGTTAATAAATTATTTGTAATTTAATTCGGGATTAGAATTATTGTAATTCTAGGATTTGGGTAGAATTAGGGTTTTTGAATCAAGAAGGAATCCATGAAGATCATGTTTGAAGCCTTCAAAGAAGCCCAGAAAACTGCCCAGAAATTTCCCAGAATCGCGCCCAAAGCGTCCCGGACGCTGCCCAGGCGCTGCCAGATCGCGCCCCAGCGCAGCCGAGCCGCGCCCAGTGGGTGGCCAGGCGGGCCTGGCGGCCCAAGTTCGGGATTTGATCCCGAACGGGCCTGCAGGTTCTGAAACCCTCATAAAGCGTGCCGACGAGCCCGGAAAAGTTCCGGATCCCAAGGAAGGTGAAATCCAATCCGGAGACAAAGAATAAAGCCGAAGAATAAAGAATTCAAGAATCGAAGACGCGTTGATGTAACGGAAGAATATAATTATTGTAATTATTTATTTATTCGATTCGATTGAGTTGTAATTTATTTTTTCATGGGACCCGGTCAAATCCATCTCAATAGTTGATTGCATATATTAATATTTTATGTTGATAATTATATATTATATATGCCCATGCATATAACATGCCATGTAGATATAATGTGCCTACTCATATGTTTTTTATAACATGCCATGCATACACGCGCATTCGTTACTATTTATTTTATTTATTATAAAAGTGTTTTAGAAAAATAAAATAAAATAAGAACCATGCGCTGAAAATCGATTTAATATGATTAAATTGATTCAAGTTGCAAAATTGATTTGCAAAATAATGTTACATGTGAAATTGAATTTAAAAGTTAAATTTTTGAATTTCACATATCCGAAAAATAAATTGTTTATTTTTTGATTTGAAAATCATGAGATGTTTTTCAAACAAAATACATGTTTGCAAAAAAATGAGTGGGAGAGGGTTGTATGACAATACGACCCACTGGTCTCCATCATTAGTTCAACACCGTGAGATTCGAAAGGGGCTTCGCGGCGGCACCGATTCCGCACTCCCTACGGAAAGTGTTCTTTCGGATCAATAACACGGTTGACTTCCTAGCGATAGGATTCAAGGATGTATTTCGGTTTGACCTACCCTACGGCGGCACTCGGAGTTAAGTCTGTAGAATCAAAATGATGGGTTACACTCATGGAGATATAATCAAAATGTTGATTATATTTTTACCAAAATTAACGGTAGTTGATAAATATGAAAATATGAGATATTTTGATTATATTTATTAATTGAGAAGGTCTCGGTTCAATTTGCGATATTTTGACCTACCCTATGGCGGCACTATATTCGTGGTAAATTGAATTATCGTTGGCACCCAAAATTAAAACATGATTTATGTATTTTCATGTGCATCATGCATCATATTTAATTGTGCCAAAATTAACATGCCTTGATATTCATGCACATAAATTGATTAGATGAATATTCTATTTATTCCCAGCAATATGTCGAATCCCATAATCACACTACTAGCGACTGAAAAATTAGACTGTGATAATTATGCTAAGTGGAAAAGTAACATGAACATACTATTGGTCTGCGAAGACTATAAGTTTGTCCTAGCGGAGGAATGTCCTCCACAACCATGCTAATGCATCCAAAACGCAAGGGAGCCTTTTGATCGCTGGATCAAGGCCAACAATAAAAGTGCTTTATCTTGGCCAAAGATGAGCGATGTGCTTTGCAAGAAGCATGAGGAGATGGAGACTGCTTATGAGATAATGGAGTCTCTAGAAGCCATGTTCGCGCTCCTTTCGAAAAAGGCTCGTTTGGATGCCGTAAGGGCTTTCATGAATGACAAAATGAAGAAAGGTTCTTCAGTCAAGGCACATGTTCTGAACATGATTGATCACCTCCACGATGCGGAGCTCAATGGTGCCAAAATCGATGAAGCCACCCAAGTTGGCATCATCTTGGAAAGCCTGTCCTCTGACTTTCATGAGTTCGTAAATAACTTTGTTATGAACAAGAAAAAGTACAATCTCACTGAACTCATGAATGACCTGCAAAACTTCGAATCCACCAACAAAAGAAGGGAGGAGAAGCAAATGTTAGAAGTTGGGGAAGTTCGGTAAAAACAAAAGGAAAAACCAGAACCAGGGGAAGAGGAAAGAAGGGAAAGAACAAGAGACCCAAGAAAGCAAAGGGCCCCATCCAAAACCCAAAGGAAAGTGTTTCCATTGCAATGGCGAAGGGCACCTTTGGAAAGAAATCATCACAAGTATCTCGAGGAGTCGAAAAGAAAAAAGGAACAAGGTAAATCAGTTTACTAGTCCTTGAAACATGTTTAGTAGAGGTGATACCTCGGCTGGATAATTGATTCGGGAGCAACTAATCATGTTTGTTTCTCTTTGCAGAGTCTTAGTTCTTACACCGAGCTAGCCGATGGGGACTACACGATGAAAGTAGGCAATGGCGCAAGAGTTTCGGCAAAAGCAGTGGGAGAAGTTAGACTTCGTTTTAGGGAAAATAAATTTTTAGTTTTGAACAATGTTTATTTTATTCCAGACATTCGTAGAAATTTGATTTCTGTGGCTAAATTATTTGAACAATTATTTAAAGTTTATTTTGATAATGAATTTGTTCATATTTCTCGAAATGGTTTAAATATTTGTTATGGACGTCTGGATTATGGTTTATATTGTATAAAACCAATACCTAACTCATTTGCTTAATCTTGAAATGTTCGAGTTGCGAACCTAAGAATAAAAAGCAAAAGATTTCTCACGAAAATAACACATATCTGTGGCACCTTAGACTTGGTCACATCAACCTAAATAGGATTGAAAGACTGGTAAAGGATGGTCCTTTGTGTGAGCTAAAAGTTGGCGAGCTTCCGGTCTGTGAATTTTGTTTGGAAGGTAAGATGACCAAGAGACCTTTTACAGCAAAAGGAGTAAGAGCTACAGAACCCCTACAGCTGATACATTCAGATGTATGTGGACCGTTAAACGTCCAAGCTAGAGGAGGTTACGAATATTACGTCACCTTTATTGATGACTATTCGAGATATGGTTATGTTTACTCGATGCAACGGAAATCAAACTTTTTGGAAAGTTTAGAGAATTCCGAGCGGTTGAAAAACAATTAGGTAAACCAATCAAGACACTTCGATCGGATCGGGGATGAATACCGGACCAAGAGTTCCAGTTTCTTGATTGAAGAAGGTGTGGTATCCCAATTGACTGCACCCGGTACACCACAGCAGAATGGTGTGGCCGAAAGGAGAAATCGGACTTTGCTCGACATGATAAGATCAATGTTGAGTTATTCTTCACTGCCTACTTCTTTTTGGGGTTATGCCCTAAAAACCGCTATGTATATTCTAAATGTAGTTCCATCTAAATCTATACCTAAGACACCCCTAGAGTTGTGGAATGGTCAAAAACCTAGTTTGAGACACATTCGCATATGGGGAGTCCAAAGACACGTCTTTGAGGCAAAAAGACCGGGAAGTTGGAACCAAGGTCAGAAGTATGCATCTTTGTGGGATACCCACAAGGGACAAGAGGAGGGACCTGTTATATAGTCAAGCGGATCAAAAGGTGTTTGTATCGACAAATGCCACATTTCGGAGCATGACTATATGATAGATTTCAAGCCAGTAAGATAGTATTAGAAGAGTTACTTTCCGATGAGATCGGACCACAATCGACAAGAGTTGTCGAACCAATCGAGAGAAAAGACCACAGTTCCTAATCGGACTCCGGCGGCCTCGTCGTGGTGGGAGGGTAAGCACGTTACCCGACCGTTATACAGGGGAAGCCCAAATCATCACTGCTGATGATGGTAAGGAGGATCCATCGACCTTTAAGGATGCGATGGATCATTCTAATAAGGAAGAATGGCAAGCAGCTATGAAACTCGAGATGGAGTCTATGCACTCTAACTCAGTCTGGCAACTTGTAGATCTACCCGAAGGGATAAAACCCATTGGATGCAAGTGGATCTTCAAGAGAAAGAGAGGAGCGGATGGAAAAGTAGAGACTTATAAAGCGAGGCTAGTGGCTAAGGGTTATACCCAAAAGGAGGGAGTTGACTATGAGGAAACTTTCTCGCCGGTAGCCATGCTTAAGTCCATCCGGATACTCCTAGCCATTGCAGCATATTTTGACTATGAGATATGGCAGATGGATATCAAGATAGCTTTTTTGAATGGCTATCTTGATGAAACCATCTATATGGATCAGCCAGAGGGTTACATAGAGGAAGACCAACAGCAGAAAGTCTGCAAACTGCAAAGGTCCATTTATGGACTGAAGTAAGCTTCTAGATCATGGAACATCAGGTTTGATGAGGCTGTAAAGTCTTATGGATTTGATCAAAACATTGTTGAACCATGCGTCTACAAGTACAAGAAAGAAAAGAAAGTGGTCTTCTTAATTCTTTACGTCGATGACATCCTACTCATAGGGAATGATGTGGGAATGATGACAGATTTAAAGGAGTGGTTAGGCAGCCAATTCCAAATGAAAGATTTGGGAGAGGCAAGCTATGTTCTTGGGATCAAGATTATTCAAGATCGCAAGAAAAAGCTTTTGGCGTTATCACAAGCATCTTATATAGACAAAGTGTTGTCTAGGTATTCGATGCAAAACTCCAAGAAAGGGAATTTGCCTTCTAGGCATGGTATTCATCTTTCTAAGGAGCAATGTCCTAAGACCCCGCAGCAGGAAGAAGATATGAGAAGGTATCCCTACGCTTCCTACCGTGGGAAGCCTTATGTATGCCATGTTGTGTACAAGACCCGGATATACGCTGTCTGCGAGGGGAGTAGTCGATCGCTACCAAATCCAACCCGGATTAGATCATTGGGTTGCGGTGAAGTGTATTCTCAAGTATCTTAGGAGAACGAGAAACTATATGTTAGTATAATCCGGAGAAGATCTGTCTCTCACGGATACACAGATTCGATTTCCAATCGAGATAGAGATAGTCGACGGTCGACATACGGATCTGTGTTCACTCTTAATGGAGGAGCCGTGGTATGGAAGTATAAAGCAAAAGTGTGTTCTTGACTCTACCATGGAAGCTGAATATGTTGCAGCTTGTGAAGCCGCAAAAAAGCTACATGGCTCGGGAAGTTCTTAACCGATCCGGAAGTTGTTCCAGATATGGATAAGCCAATTAAGCTCTCTTTGTGACAACAAAGTGAGCGGTGGCTAATTCAAAAGAACCTAGAAGCCATAAGAGTCAAAACATATAGAAAGGAAATATCACCTGATCGAGACATTGTGGATAGGCGATGTAGCGGTTTTGAAGATCGCGTCAGAGGACAACCTTGCTGACCCGTTCACCAAGACATTGCCATTGAATGTATTTGATCGGCACTTAGATGGATTTGGGATTAGAGACATGACACACCTGCTTTAGGACAAGTGGGAGATTGTTGGGAATAGTGTCCTAATAGCATGAGATGTAAAAAGGATATTTATTATTTATTTAATAAAATAGATTATTCATCATTTTATGCGCATATATTTATGAATATTTTATGAATATCAAATAAAATTCCTTGATTATTTATGTAACCTTAAACATGGTATATAAGTGTTATATATGAGAGGATAATGTTTAAGGATAATAATCAAAAAGTAATTGTTCATAATGAATTTAATTAAAGTTCGAATCTTTAATTAAAACATTATTAATACATGTCATTCCATTTAGAATGGAACGGTGTTATTATCCGGTGACTTTATTAATATGGCGAGATATTGAATGAGTGTATTTCGCATAATGAGATTATGTGGAACATGGACGCAGACACAATATGAATTTCTAATAATTTCCGTTAAGCATAGAAATTCTAATTGAGTCTACCGATGGTCATATATAGAATGATCTTAATCCTGAGTTCTTAACAAACTCCTATTTATGGATTTATGTCTTTTGATTTACTCGGTACGGATTCCGAGACCCTGAATCCAATTCCTTGTATTTTGAAGACATAATGAAATAGGTAGCTGGGAATGTTATTATACGAGATGGAATCCATTCCTTCTTGAGAAAGAAGCAGATAAATAATTCTCTTGAGTGTTGATTCGGTACTTGGATTAGTAAGAGCGCTCTAGTTCATGAATTTGTTTTATGAATCACTATCCATTAGAGAATCAATGGTACTCAAGGATAAAGATGTAATTAGAGAGGTTAACAGTTCTACCTGACTCTAATTATGAATTATTTATGGAGGATCGATCTATATGCAATGACTATATCAAATGGACACTTCACAGTTTAGAAGTAATTAATGTCTATAATTCCGAGAGTGCAATTCCAAGTTTATAGTGGAGTAACTATTGAATTAATAGAATTAATTAATTAATTAAAGTGTTTAATTAATTATTAATTTTATTGGAGCTCGAATTATAGGTCCATTAGTCCCCGTCGTCCTTGTAATTCTACCGGACACAAAGGGCAAAATGGGAATTTTAGAATTACGGAATTCTAAAATTAAATACTCAAGAATAATTAATTGAGAATTAATTATTATTTAAATAATGAGATTATTTAAATTTGAATTTGAACATATCTAGATTTATCCATTTAGACTTATTTGATAAGTTGTTCAATTTAGAATTCAAATTAATTTAAGTTTGACTTAAATTCGAATTTGAATCTGAATTAAAATTGAACTACTGGATAATGGATAAAATATCTTCCTTACTTATCTTATTTAGGTGCCACACACAAAGGGATAAAACCCTAGGGGTGGCCGGCCATCAAAGGGATAAGGGGAAGGGATTTTTGTTCCAAAATTCAAAATTGGAGATAAGGATTTGATCCTATTTTGAAGTTTGACTTCTTCTCTTTAAATATGAGATAACTGAAAAATTGTGACACAATTTTTGAAACACTTTCAGCCCTAAGAAAGGTGGTGGCCGAAATTTCTCATAGGGAAAAGAGTGAAAAATATTTTTTCTCCAAAAATTCCACATCGTGCATGCGTTGGTGTTTGTGGAAATTCGAGTGTTTAAGAAACCGTTTTGTCTCACGTGTGCCCACACACACGTCTACGTGGAATCAAGGAATTGACGTGGAAGACTTTGGTGTTCTAAACACAAGAGCTTGAAGCTAGGACTGTTCGTGGTCAAAGAAAATCAAGATATCATCCGAGTCGGCTACAAGGTATTTTTTCGGTTGATCCTTGAATCTTATAAATTAATGAGATTAATTTATTGGTGCATAAATTAATATAATCTATAGAGTATCTCAAAAGTTTTAAGAAAATTTTTGTTATACACGATCCGCCTTTCCGCTGCGTTTACGCCGCCGAATTCGATTCGGCAACCAACAACCACAACTACAAGATGTGCCACCCGGAACAAGAATCATAAACATATAAATACGATAATGATCAAAAAATAAATGTACTAACCTTCTTGCTGCGATGCTGCGAGTATGATAAGCGACCATGTACGCTTGGATACCTTAGGTTGCTGCGATTACTTCTATTTGTCTCTGATATTTTCAATTAATGATTAACTATAATAAGTAATACTTACTTGAAATTATGTATAAAAAATCATAAAGTTCTAACATATCTATAATTACTTGAAATTTGTTGCCGGAGAACCTATCACAACAACGATCCCAATGAGCTTGATTTCTCATATTAGCCGGGAGAGTTTCTCGACCGTACCGTTTGTAGTAGCGGTGCAAGGAACTTTTCCAGTCCTTGTAGCACTTTGCTGCCTCCCTATCAACAAAGGACCTCAGAATGCCGTTCTTGTAGTTATAGTCCACGTTAAACCAATCCTTGCAAAACAGTTCTACATCGTTAAAACGCATTGTTAACTATAGTATAAACTATACAAAATATACCATAAAAAAATATTAGCATCCGGTCCTGAATTGTCCTCTTATCCACGTCGCTAACGTCTTTCCAAGCATCGTGGAAGGGCTCACATATGTCCCTGGTATGAATACCAACCGCACTTTCAAACCAGGCACCATATTTACCAAGCGCCTTCCACGTACCTCCCGCCTCATCAAATTCCACTGTGATCTTCCCATCTTGCATGACCTTTTGGGCAATTTCAAAACCTTTTGCCCCACCTCGACCTCTACGTTGTCGAGGTTCAGGTGCTGTAAGCATTTGAAAGCATTTCAAATCAACATGTATTACTACATTTATTTACTATATGATAGAACGAGGAAAAAAGTCAGAATAACATACCAGACTCACAGTAGACGGGGACTCTGTGAGGACCGGGAGGTGGCTGCGCTCCCCTTGAAGATCCAGCGCAGGTCGCTAAAGTTCCAGCCATCAATATCTATGACAACATTAAAAGAAAAGCACAATATTAATAACATTTATAAATTCAATGAAAATAGCAATATTAAAACAAAATCATAATAAAAACGACAAAGATTACTCTACTGTAGTTCTACTCATCGTCGCTGCTACATTGTTGATTCTCGACATCATCATTTATGTCATCATCGTCTTCAGATTCGATGACTTCATCTTCAACGTACTCCTCTAAAGTTTCATCGTCTTCATCATTAATAAAGTCATCACCTACGGGAGACTTATCTTTCATAATTGCATCAACATCGGAAGTGACAACATTAGACGCTCCATCATCTCAATTCAAAACAAATGAGTCAATCTTTGGTAGTTCTACTACTAACTCAATATTTGTAGATTCTGTATCCTGAGCTATCATGACGTCATCATTGTCAGGTTCTGAAATGTCCCAAATATGGCGATGTCTAAAGTGTTCTACAACCTTCCAGTTTGGACCATTAAATAAATCGCTCACGTAAAAACTTGTTCACTTTTTATGATGCAAGTATGAAAGGTTCGTTCTCGTACGGTATCTTTAACGAAAACACTTACTCTATTTTTGTAGTGTTGAATCCTTTTCTTTCCGGATGAGTGTCAAACCACAGACATTTGAAAAGCGTAACAAAATTGTCATTCAAGTACGACTCATAAATGTCCTCCAAAACTCCATAAAACATTTGGTTATCGGTCCGCGAACACAAACACCACTATTTTAAGTGCTTGATTCATATCTCGATGCGTGTCGAAACTTTACAATCGCTGACCACACAACCAGGATAACCCGACATGAGAAGCTTGAACCACTTGAAAGCGAAAATATTTGATCATTTGCTTCGGTTCATTACGCTTTCGAATATTTAAAATCTGCAATGAGACATGAATATTTTATAAAACGTCACTTTTAATGACTTAACAATGTTAATGCAAATTAATTATAAACGTACCTTATTCTTAAACCATTTTGGAAACTCTTTCGATTGAATTTCATCCAATGGTATGATTCGACCGTCGGTATCAATCTCTTTCCTATGGTCATTGTTTAAAAGAGAATGAAAATAAATGACATAATTGTATATGATGCTACGCAATCTATGAACAATTAAGTGACAAAGGTGAAAGTAATACGTACTCAATGAACTGCTGAATTTTTGAACAGTTCTGTAGGACGTACCACTCGGCTTTCTCTCGCAAACCAGTATCCAATGTGATAGGGGTCATCTTCCCAATTGGCCAACAACGAGTATCAAATACAGAAATCTTTTTAACAATACACTCTTCATCGTCTACCCAATTTCTGGCAAGCCGGTTAAACTGTGTTGCAACTCCAGTTAAATACAGCGAACAAAAAGTCAGAGCTTCGTTGACAATGTAAGACTCAGCAATCGAACCCTCAGGACGTGCACGATTCTTGACATATTTCTTTAACGATTCAAGAAAACGTTCGAATGGATACATCCATCTTAAGTGAACCGGTCCTCCTCGAATGGCTTCTTCGAGCAAGTGTATAACTAAATGTACCATTATGTCAAAAAATACAGGAGGAAAAATTGTTTCTAACTTGCATAAAATAACAACAATATCTTGTTGAGCTTTCTCTAAATCACTTTTCCGCAATGTCCTGGAGCATATTAACTCAAAAAAATTACTCAATTACATTATTGCATCAACGATCTCTTTCTTCATGAATGGTCGTATCCCGTTGGCAATAATCGTTGCATTATGATGTGACAATCATGCGATTTTAGCCCAGAAATTTTATTTTTCCCATCGATCACATTTTTCTTTAAGTTTGAAGCAAATCCATCAGAAACCTTACCGATTTTAAAAATCACAAAACTTTTTACCGTCCGTCGGGAGATAGTGTATAAGATGCATGTGGTTTCATCCAACGATCACCGTCTTTGTACAAATGCAACTCCTTACACCCCCATATTTTGCGATCGATTCTCGCCTTTATCCGTATCTTTACTTTTTTCCGTCAATGTCAAGAATTGTGCCCAATAAACTGTCGCATACATTCTTCTCAATATGCATAACATCTAAGTTGTGACGTAACGACAATGACTTCCAATAAGGCAACTCCCAAAAGATACTCTTCTTTGTCCAATTAAGCTCGCTTGCATGTCTTTTTCGCTTCTTCCCACCATACTTGTCATGTTTACCAGGCAATCTGTAGGACACATTTTGTAGTTGAGCTAAGATTTGGTGAACAGATTTTTGAACCGGATGAGGTCATTTCTCAACCGTACCATCAAACTTTTTATTTTTTCTCATCCCATGTTTAATAGGAAGCCATCGCCGATGGCCAACAAAACAAGTCTTACTTGTTATCCTCTTTGAAGGAGTTGCATAGTTGCAAGTTGAGCATGCTAAATAGCCCTGACCACTCCATCCAGATAAACTACTACGAGCAGGAAAATCATTAACAGTCATAAGCAACATAGCTCGCATCTGAAATGAAGTATTCGAAACATTATTCCACAAATCTTTTAACTCATCCACAAGAGGCCTTAAAAAAACATCTATATCCTTTCCGGGTGTTTTTGGGCCAGGAATCAACAATGTCAACATCTTATAAGGATCTTTAGTGCATAACCACGGAGGCAAATTGTAGGCCGTTAAAACCACCGGCCACATACTGTATGAGAGGCTCATGTTACCGAAAGGATTGAAGCCATCAGCGGCCAACCCCAAGTGAACGTTTCTCGGCTCACGTGCAAATTCTGGATATTTTTCATCTATTTCCTTCCATTCAATACCATCGACTGGATGACGCATTAAATCCTTATCATTTGAACGCCCACGTTGGTGCCACGTCATATCTGTAGCCGTGTGACGAGAACCATACAGACGCTTCAATCGATCTGTTAACGGGAAATAACGTAGTACTTTCCACGGGACTTGTTTAGTACCCTTTGTCTTTTTTTTCTTCTAACGTGATGTTTTACATACAGGACAAGTTTCTAGATTAGCGTTCTCCTTCCAAAACAAAGCACAATCGTACTTGCAGACATGAATTGCTTCGTAACCCAATCCAAGTTTACTCAGAAGCTTCTTCGACTCATAATGAGAAGAAGGTAACTTCACATCCGGAAATGCATCTTTCAATAGACTTAAAACGGCATCCATACACTCATTAGGCCACTTGTATAGCACTTTTAAATGCATCAATTTCACTAAGAAATTTAAAGATGAATACTTAGTACAGCCCGGATACAATCCCACCTGAAGTTCAGAAAGTAGATCCTTAAATTTAGAGTATTGTGCATCTTCTAGATCCACATGTGTCTCATCCAACATTCCACGGTCATCATTAATCCCGGCAACGTCTTCTAAGACTGCAAACATCTCGTCTACTGGTTGATTAACTATTGGGTCTACACCTGAAACCGCCTCTACTTCACCATGGTGAATCCATGTTCTATACAATGGATCGAAACCATATCGATGTATATACGCCCTCACAGTTTCTACTGGATGCATTAAATGGTTTCTACATTTCATACAAGGACAGTTGATATGGCCAAGTGAAGTTTGATGATTTTTTGCGACCTCAATAAAAGCAGATAACCCATTCCAATATTCGTCCGACAATCGGTTCCTCAAAGAAGTCCAACTTTTGTCAATCGGCATTTCAACTATAAACGACAACAGACATAACAATTTATTAATGTGTTCAGTTAATTTTAATTTTATTCTTAATTAACACAATTTAGCTTTATTAATTAAATTGTGTTGATGAACTTATTAAAATTCTGGTTTTCTAAATTTTACCTAACAAAATTTCGGCAGCATAACGACTTATTTTTCACATAATCCAAAAATCAAAACCTGCAGAAAAACAACTTTAAAAAATTTCGGCACACCATAGCTGCAAGATGTGCCACCCAGAACAAGAATCATAAACATATATTAAATTTTAACATAATCATGAATTCATACAACTACAGCAATTTAAAGCTAAATAAATATAAAAAACTTACACAGTTCAAACCCACTAAACGAGGGCTGAAAAAAGAAGGACTACGTCGGAGGAACCGTGCAAACAAGGACGAGGGCGAAAACTCAAACGCCTACATAAGTACATCAAATTAAAACATCAAACATAATTTTCAAACATCAATATTAATATTTTATTAACATCTAGAGAAACATATAAACACAATAATAAGTATAATGCCTAAAAAAATATTTTAAATTCTAAGTATAATCTAAGTCATGAATATAATATAGTCATCTAATTCTAAATTCTACACATTTAGTTTCAAGTATAATGTTTAAGAAATAATTTTATATTAATGCTTAAAAAAAAAAAAAAACTTTTGTGTATATATATACACACACACTGGGGCGGCGGAACGGCCGGGGGAGGTGGGACCGGGGCGGGCGGGAGCAGGGAGCCGAATCACGGCGGCGCGGCGGCGGTGGCGGCGGCGGCGACGGGTTGTGACGGGAAAGGGAAAGAAGAGAGAGAGGGAAGGGAAGAGAGAGAACACGGAAGAGTAACAAGGGGAAAGAGGGAAAGGGAGGGCCGGCTGGCGGCGGCGGCGGCGGAAGGAAACGTAAAGAAGAGAGAGAGAAAGAAGGGAAGAGAGAGAGGGAGAAGGGAAGAGAGAGGGAAGAAAGAGAAGAACGGCCGGGAGCGGCGGTGGCGGCGACGGCGACGGGATGAGGAGGCGGCGAGGGATAGGAGAGGGAGAGATTTCGGTTTTTTTTGTTGCAGAGAGATCGGGAGAAATGGAGAAGAAGGAGGGGCGGATATAATTAGGTCACTTATTTGCGACAACAAAGTCGTCACAAATACTATTAAAATGTCGTCGCAAAAAACTTGACCGTCGTCGCAAATACTTTTTTTTCCCGCCCATTCTCGCTCGTCAAATAGAGTATTTGCGACGACAATAAAAATTGTCGTCGCAAATAATTATTTTTCCCGCCCATTCCCCCTCGTCTAATAGATTATTTGCGACGACAACAAAAAAATGTCGTCGCAAATATCTAGGATTGTCGTCGCTAAAACGTTTGATAATTCGCACGAAAAATCCGCGCCATGGAAATGAGCGCGGCAATATTATTTGCGACGACAAAAAAATTATTAGTGACGACTTTGCAATTTTTTTTAACGGGAGTTATTTGCGACGACATGTCGTCGCAAATATTTCAATATTTGCGACGACAAATGTCGTCGCAAAAAATGTCGTCGCAAATGTGTATTTTTGTTGTAGTGAGTTACATATATTTTAATATTTTGAGATGAAAATGCATGTATTAATAATATCTATGAATATTTTGACACATCATGCATTTGCAAATTTTTTTCTTAGAATAAAAAGAACTATGGGAAACTATGAGTCTTTCTTCTAGAATCAAAGAACTATGAGAAACTATTGAGCAGACTCGCCCCAATAGACCAAATAAATATTCAATCAAGGTTAGTATAGGAAGCTTATCCAATTTAGGTTTTAGTACTATACAGCAATTCATTTTTACCTCTGAAACCTTACAAAAGGTGGAAAAAAGCATAACAAACAGCATGGAAGAGCCCCAGACTAGTAGAAAAAGAAAAGTGAAGCCATATGTACTTTCGAAATGAGTACATATGGCTTTTAATAAATTTGCTTTTGCTTCAAATTAGTTTGGAATTTTCCCTATAAGAAATAGGAGATTACACTGACACCTATATAATGACGTTTTAACGAAAATTATCGTTAAATGTACTAAAAAAACACTTCACCGTTACTTCTAAATTGGCACACAATAGATGATAGTTCTTTGAAAACTATCGTTTAATATAACACATTAAACAACAACTTTTTTAGCACAAAGAGGACGGTTTTCACATCAGACAACCGTTTTTAAAAAACTATCGTCTAATGTTAAAAAATTTTGAGAAAAGGGGAGCCTTTTCCCTCTCATTGTTTTTCTAAAAGTTTTCAAAGTTTTTAAATCTCTCATTACAAGAATAGTCACTTTAAAAGACCAAACTTTTTGATACCAAAAAATTTTTGGTAGCAAAAAACATACTTTTTACAACCAAAATTTTGTAGCTGAATCTATCAAGGCTTTAGTTGCTTTGGTAACAAAAATAACACAATCCACTACTAAATATAATTTGGTAACAATTAATATGGCGCGAAACAAAATTTAGTTCCCGCCAATAGTTTTTTGCTACCAAAAAAATATTTGGTAACAAAACCATAAGATTCTGCACCAAAATTTGATAGCAAAATATTACTTTTTTACTACCAAACATGTTTTGGTAACAAAATTTTGGCGGGAAGCAAAAGTTTTTCCCGCCCAAGCTATTTGCTATTGAATTATTTTTGGTAGCAAAACAAATAACATTTGCTACCAAGTGTTGGAAGTAAAATATAACTATCTGCCACAAAAATTTGATAGCAAAAAGTCAAGTTTTTACTACCAAATTTTGGTAGCAAAAAACAAAATTTTGCTACCAAATTCATATTTTGGTTGCAAAAAGATGTTTTTTGCTACCAAAAGTTGTGTTTGGTTGCAAATCATATAAAAACTTTAAAAATTTATATTTTGTGCTTGTATTTTTTTTTTCAGTTTTCTATGAATATGTCTTATATTAACTTTTAACAATCATCCTAGTATATTTTGTATAACAATTATTTAATAATTTAGTTATTTTGTGTAGGTGTAACAAGAGACATGTTCATGTGTACACATATGTGATATTGCTAATTATGTATATGTTCCACATATAGTAGTATATAATCTCGCTATTTGGTTGATTTTTAACTTTGAATATTGTATTTCAATTTCAAAACTACATTTTTTGTTATAATGTTATTAGAACAATGATTCTAAAATAATTTTTGACATTAAAATGTTATTATTTTAATTTTTAATATATGTCTTTCTGGTACCAAATTCATATATGATAGCAAAAAAATATGTTTTTAGCAATCAAAACAATGTTTAGTAACAAAAAATATAGGTTTCTAGTACCAAATTTTGGTAGCAAAACACATGATTATGCTACCAAATTCTTATTTTTGTGACAAAAAGGCATTTTTTTGCTACCAAAAGTTATGTTTGGTAGCAAATCATATAAAAACTTTAAAATTTATATTTTGTGCTTGTATTCTTTTTTTTTCAGTTTTCTATGAATATTTTCTATATTAAGTTTTAAGAATCAACCTAGTATATTTTGTATAACAATTATTGGATAATTTAGTTATTTTGTGTATGTGTAACAAGAGACATGTTCATGTGTATAATGTTCCACATAGAGTAGTATATAATCACACCATTTGATTGATTTTTAACTTTGAATAATGTATTTCAATTTTGAAACTACATTTTTTTTATAATTTTATTAGAACAATGATTCTAAAATAATTTTTGACACTATAATGTTATTTTTTTAACATTTAATATATATCTTTCTGGTACTAAATTCATATTTGGTAGCAATAAATATGCTTTCAGCTGCCAAAATAATGTTTGGCAACAAAAAATATAATTTTATGGTACCAAATTTTAATACCAGAAAACATGATTCTGCTACTAAATTCTTATTTTGGTGACAGAAAGGCATTTTTTGCTACCAAAAATTGTGTTTGGTAGTAAATCATATAAAAACTTTAAAACTTACATTTTGTGCATGTATTATTCTTTTTTTGTTTGTTTTCCATAAATATATCCTATATTAAGTTTTAACAATCATCCTAGTATATTTTGTATAATAATTATTTGATAATTTAATTATTTTGTGTTGGTTTAATAAGAGACATGTTCATGTGTATATATATATATATGTGATATTGTTAATTGAGTATATGTTTCACATAGTGTAATATATAATATTGCTATTTCAAAACTATATTTTTTGTTATAATATTACTAGAATAATGAGTCTAAAATAATATTTGTCATTAAAAAAAATATTTTTTTATGTTTTTAATATATGTCTTTCACGTACCAAATTAAATTTTAGTAGAAAAAAATATACTCTTGGATATCAAAATAATATTTGATAATAAAAAATATAATTTTTTGATACTAAATTTTAGTAGTAGAAAATATAATTATGCTATCAACTTCATATTTTGATGAAAAAAGAAGTGTTTTGCTACCAAAAGAACAAAAACATGTTTTTGGTAACAAAAAAGGAATAAAATTTTGTGGGAAAATCATTTTAATCACCCTCCCTTAAAATTTCAAAACACACCCACACTACAGAACTTCCTTCTTCAGAAAATCAAACGACCTGTCGTCGCCCTTCTTCCCCTTCGCCATCTTCTTCAGAACTTCCTCCGCCCTTCTTCATCTATCTCGCTCCTTCTCTCTCTAGCCGCTGATTCTCGGCATCACAGACCCCGATTCCCGCTTCCGCCGCCGTCGATTGTCGATTTCGCCGCCGCCGATTCTCCACGTCGCCGCTAGTTGCCGACAAACCCAAGATCTCTCTCTGCACATTCAACACCTCCTCATTTCCGGTCAGTTCTATCTCTCTCTCTTTCACTTTCTCATCGTGAAAATGTTTTTATTTTTAGCCGCTAATTTCAACTTTTTTTTATGGAAAATGACATTGACTCTTAGAGCTAGACTAAGATCGACGTAGATGTTATGAATTTTGTTTACGGTGTTTTTCTGATAACTCGTTATTACCTCCTCAGAAACGCTCAGGATCGTGCTAACCATAGAATCAAGAATAAATTGTAAAATAATATAAAAGAGATAATAAGTTTTATAGCCGTTCGACAATAATCTCGTGTGTAATCCACTTGTATATACACTATATTATCAGATGAATATAAGCTTATTCTCTGTAATACAAATGGTGTCTCACTCTCCTTCCGTTTTCTTTGGCTCTATTTATAGGCCTTCACATTTGGTTACATATTCCCAGTTTCCAAGGAGGAAGCCATTTTCTGTCCTCGATCTGCATGAGGGTAGGTGAGTTCTCATGATAAAAGTTCCGGAGATCAGGCGGCTGATCCTGTTTGTTTGCCGTCTGATTTTCTGACTCCTGCAGTAGCTGTCGGGTCAATACTTCCCTCATCGAGTTAATAAGACTCTTGACAAGTTGACTCGCGAGTTTGCTCAATGCCTTGATCATAAGACATCGAGGCTCCCCCCTCAACGTCTTCTGTCGCATGATATCTCTTGACGCCAAAGATACCTTGTCACGGTTCTTCCCTCGACGCCAGCAACTGACTCCCCACGGGAAGTTCTCGGCGCCTGTCATATGAAAGAGTGGTTGACTCCTTGACCATGGTGTAACAAATTCCTTCTCCTTTTCGACTTGAAGGTTGAAAAGGAACAAATACTAAGGAAATCAAAATAAGACAAGAGATGTTTTCATTGTTTTATGTACTCTGGAAATACATATTTAGTAAGACGGAGTTTCATGTCCTCATTCTTGGAGTTGACAAGGCTGCGAAGACTGTAATGCCTCTTCTAATCTTTTGTATCTTTTTATTCTTTGTTTTTGTAGTTACGAAATGCTCTTCTCTTCCAATTGATGGACTTTGCATTTTTTAGACATTCTTAACAAATCTTGCGTCTAATTCCATTGATTATTTCGTAGACTTTACTGGAGAAGTTAAAGTCAGTGTACTCAAACCTTGAAGGCCTGCCTCCGAATCGAATTATTCCAACAGTGGGACTAAATATCGGTCGAATAGAAGTCTCAAATACAAAGCTTGTTTTCTGGGATCTAGGAGGCCAGGTACGTAGATCTTATTCTCTTCCTCTATTACAGAATTACAGATTATTGATTTTTTTTTTTCTGTGTTATTCCTAGTACCTGCTAGCCTTTCAAATGTTCACTTGAGGGAAAGTATACCGTACTCTCTTCCTCTATGCATAGAAAATTAGAATCTGAAAGTGGAATGTTATATCATTTGATGTTATTTTCACTGATGTACTTGTTTCCCAATGTAAAAGTAAGAACATAAGATCTAGAAATAGTTGAGTTATTATCTTAAAAAGTGCGGTTTTACCAATTCCTAAAGCCCTCACAGTATGCTTCTTGGGATTTCTTATGGCATCCAAGTATGTTAACATTTTGCCTGCCAATGGGAGGAAGCTGTTAAATGGGGGTAACTATCCCTTTTCTTATATGATTCTTCTAGTTCTTGAATATTTTTATGCTTTACAGAGTTGGAATTTGAAGAATATAGACGCGCATTATGTTAGTCTGACGGAAACTTTAAGCAGTCTTAATGAATTATGAAGCCTGTAGTTTTATAAACAGAATGCAGCAGCCATAAGGTAAGGAGAATTTATACCAGATTCTGAATTGTCGGATTTCATTGTAGTTCTGACATGATCTAACAATTTAAAATTATGACCCGCTGGTAGGGTATTTTTTGATACTACCATAAAATTCTCGAACCGTCTTGCAGTTGGTGTTTTCACTTCTGCTTCCCTGTTTGATATTCTCTCAACTTAGACAAGCCATCACTCTGCAGGTGGTTTATACCCACGAATGTTGTTCTGGGTTCCATATCAGGTTCAGTAATAGGTTTCATTGTAGCCAGCCTTGTTCGGCCACCATGCCCCTTCTTTAAGTTTACATTTGTGCAAATTGGAATTGGTAAGATACTTATCATCATGGTACAAGTCTCACTTTTTTGTTTTAAAGTTTTCATCTCTTCAGTTAGATTGTACAAAGCTGAATGATCCACCATTGCTTGAAGTTCTTTCAGTAAATTTCTTTAAGAACTGCACCCTAGTTACTTTGGCTTTTCGCTTCTCATGGTAAGGTTATGTCGGATTATCTTATATTCAATGCAGGGAACATCGGAAATGTATCGCTTGTTTTAATTGCAGCTTTCTGTAGAGACAAAAATAACCCTTTTGGTGACACATATAGCATAGACGGAACTGCATATATTTCATTTTAAGTATATTACCACTTGAAATCATAATTTCTTTTTTCTTTTTAACTAACTAATAAATAATAATTTCTATGTAGAATACACATACGAGTATTTTGAAGTCTTTAAGAATACTCATTGGAGCGAATCATGGGGATGGATAACTGAGAGGGCAAAGGAAAATTATATAAGAATTACTAAACTCTTTATCATTTCGTTTAATTTTGTATTTTTTTTACTCTTACTTGAAAGTTTATAACACTTCGCCTAATGCAGGAACAAATGATCGAGATCCACGATGTTCGTTTAAGTGAAGTACTAGAGGGGTCAGAACTTGACTCTAATACAGATGAAGAAATTTACTCTCAAGTTTTGAAGTGAGAGGCATGAAAAATATGGTTTCAAGCGTGGTATAAGTCCTGTACTAAGAAAAGCGCCAGAAGCTCGTAAATCTAGAGGGTCAGGATATGAAAAGTTTGAAAATGAAGTTCAGGAAAACATGTTGGTTGCCGAATCGAATTCGGCGGCGAAAAGGCAGCGGAATAGCGGATCGTGTATAACAAAAATTTTCATAAAACTTTTGAGATACTCTATAGATTATATTAATTTATGCACCAATAAATTAATCTCATTAATTTATAAGAATCAAGGATCAACCGAAAAAATACCTTGTAGCCGACTCGGATGATATCTTGATTTTCTTTGACCACGAACAGTCCTAGCTCCAAGCTTTGTGTTTAGAACACCAAAGTCTTCCACGTCAATTCCTTGATTCCACGTAGACGTGTGTGTGGGCACACGTGAGACAAAACGGTTTCCACAAACACCAACGCATGCACGATGTGGAATTTTTGGAGAAAAAAATATTTTTCACTCTTTTCCCTATGAGAAATTTCGGCCACTAGGTTTTTGGGGCTGAAAAATATGTCAAAAATTGTTGTTACAATTTTCTATCTATCTCATATTTAAAGAGTAGAAGTCAAACTTCAAAATATGATCAAATCCTTATCTCCAGTTTTGAATTTGGAACATCCCTTCCCCTTATCCCTTAGGTGGCCGGCCACACACTAGGGTTTTATTCCTGTGTGTGGTGCCTAGATAAGATAGGGAAGGAATATATTTTATCCATTATCTAGTAGTCTAATTTTAATTCAGATTCAAATTTGAATTTAAATCAAACTTAAATTAATTTGAATTCTAAATTGAACAACTTATCAAATAAGTTTAAATGGATAAATCTAGATATGTTCAAATTCAAATTTAAATAATCTCATTATTTAAATAATAATTAATTCTCAATTAATTATTCTTGAGTATTTAATTTTACAATTTAAGTAATTCTAAAATTCTCATTTTGCCCTTTTGTATGCGGTAGAATTACAAGGACGGCGCAGGGGACTAATGGACTTATAATTCTAAGCTCCAATAAAATTAATAATTAATTAAACACTTTAATTAATTAATTAATTCTATTAATTTCAATAGTTACTCCACTATAAACTTGGAATTGCACTCTCAGAATTATAGACATAATTACTTCTAAACTGTGAAGTGTCCATTTGATATAGTCATTGCATATAGATCGATCCTCCATAAATAATTCATAATTAGAGTCAGGTAGAATCCGTTAACCTCTCTAATTACATCTTTATCCTTGAGTACCGTTGATTCTCTAATGGATAGTGATTCATAAAACACATTCATGAACCAGAGCGCTCTTACTAATCCAAGTACCGAATCAACACTCAAGAGAATTATTTATCTGCTTCTCTCTCAAGAAGGAATGGATTCCATCTCGTATAATAACATGGATGAGACGCATGTGGATCTAGAAGATGCACAATACTCTGAATTTAAGGATCTACTTTCTGAACTTCAGGTGGGATTGTATCCGGGCTGTACTAAGTATTCATCTTTAAATTTCTTAGTGAAATTGATGCATTTAAAAGTGTTATACAAGTGGCCTAATGAGTGTATGGATGCCGTTTTAAGTCTACTGAAAGATGCATTTCCGGATGTGAAGTTACATTCTTCTCATTATGAGTCAAAGAAGCTCCTGAGTAAACTTGGATTGGGTTACGAAACAATTCATGTCTGCAAGTACGATTGTGCTTTGTTTTGGAAGGAGAACGCTGATCTAGAAATGTGTCATGTATGTAAAACATCACGTTGGAAGAAAAAAAAGACAAAGGGTACTAAACAAGTCCCGTGGAAAGTACAACGTTATTTCCCGTTAACAGATCGATTGAAGCGTTTGTACGGTTCTCGTCACACCACTAAAGATATGATGTCGTACCAGCGTGGGCGTTCAAATGATGAGGATTTAATGCGTCATCCAGTCGATGGTTTTGTCGTCGCAAAAACCACTTTTTCTTGTACTGCCATTGGAGAATCAATGGTACTCAAGGATGAAGATATAATTAGAGAGGTTAACAGATATTACCTAGCTCTAATTATGAATTATTTATGGAGGATTGATCTATATGCAATGATTATATCAAATGAACACTTACAGTTTAGAAGTAATTTATGTCTATAATTTTGAGAGTGCAATTCTAAGTTTATAGTGGAGTAACTATTGGAATTAATAGAGTTAATTAATTATTAATTTTATTGGAGCTCGGGATGATAGGTCCATTAGTCCCCGCATCGTTCTTGTAATTCTACTAGACACAAAGGGCAAATTGGGAATTTTTAGAATTACGAAATTCTAAAATTAAACACTCGAAAATAATTAATTGAGAATTAATTATTATTTAAATAATGTGATTATTTAAATTTGAATTTGAATTGTGAACATAATTTAAATATATCATTTTAAACTTATTTGATAAGTTGTTCAATTTAGAATAAATTAATTTAAGTTTTACTTAAATTGGAATTTGAATTTGAATTAAAATTAGACTGCAGAATAAAGGATGATTTTCTCTTTCTGTCATATTTGTAATTAGCACCACACAAGGATGAGTATGCCCATGCATGGCTGGCCACATTATGGAAAGGAATAGGAGATTTTGTTTCAAATTCAAATAGGAGATAATTAACAAGCTTTATCTTGGAGATAGAGATTTGATTCCTTCTAGAAGTTTGACTTCCACCCTATAAATAGGAGAATGATAGAAAATTGTGAATACAATTTTGGAAAACAATTTTTTGACCTAATATTAATTGGTGGCCGAAATTTCTCTTATTACGGGAAGGAAAAATTTGTCCCCAAAAAATTTCACATTGTGCATGCGTTGGTGTTTGTAGAAATTCGAGTGTTTATTCTAACCTGTTTTGTCTCAGGTGTGTCCACACACACGTCTTCGTGGTTTCTAGAAATTGACGTGGAAGACATTGGTTTTCTAAACATAAGGCTTTGGAGCAAGTATTTTTCGACATTAAAGAACTCAAGTTATCATCCTAATCGGCCGCCAAGTATTATTCGTAATTGAGTTCTTAATAAATGAATTAATGTGATTAATTTATTCGTGCATAAGTTAATATAATCTAGAGTATCTCAATGGTTTTATGAAAATATTTGTTATACTTGATCCGCTATCCCCATGCTTCCGCATCCGAATTTGATTCGGAAACCAACAGGAGGTGCTTAGGACGAGTGGAATGTCACACAAGAGGAATAGGGTGTGTGTGGAGATCGGAAGGGGTTGTTGTTGGTGTATTTGGTTCAACTAGTACTCAAGATGGAGTGGATTCATTTGGAGTTGGTATGGAAAGTACTTCAGGTGTGTCAAGTGCATGTGTTATGGGTTCGGTCTCACGAAATTCAGGTGGCTCGGCTTGTTGTGTTTCAGTAGATGGGATATTTGTGGTAGAAGGTTGTTTAGGAGACATGTTGCTTGTAATGTCAAGGGAGCGATTGGGCAAAACAGTCTTGATTAGGTTGGGTAGAAACATTGGAGCATGGAAATATGGTTTCACAAAATCTGACATCTCGGCTTACAAAGAACTTTTTAGTCTCCATATCATAAAGCTTGTAACCTTTTTGGCCAATGGGGTAGCCAACAAATTGGCACAAGGATCAAATTTTTGAATAGGATGAACCACAGTTGCTAGCATGGACAACCAAAAAATTTTAAGTGATCAAGTGATGGTGGACAATTGTATAGTAACTCAAGAGGAGATTTATTTGATAACAATGGTGATGGTAGTCGGTTGATAAGGTAGACAGTGGTCAAAACATTCTCCCCAGAAAACAAGTGGTAAGTGAGATTGAAAAAGCAATGCACATGCTATGATGAGAATATGGCGATGTTTTCTTTCCACTACTCTATTTTGTTGTGGAGTGTAAACACAAGTGCGTTGATATTTTATCCCATGATATTGAAAGAAATTTCGCATGGATAGGAATTCAGAGCCGTTGTCTACTCTTACAGCTTTAACATAGGCATGGAATTGTGTAAAAGCAAAATCAATAAAGGACTTACAAAATATTTTGTGTCTTAGACTTATTTTACATAAGAAATGTCCATGTGCGTCTTGAAAAATCATCCACAATAGTGAGGAAAAAACTTGCCCCCGAATGTGTGGGAACTTTATGTGGACCCCAAATATCACAAATGCAAGAAATCAAATGGAGCATGAGTTCATATTGAACTTAAAGGAAATGGAAGTCTTGTTTGTTTAGCCATGGGACAAACAATTAATACAAGTATTATGATAGGAGACTTTATTGAAAGGTAACAACGAAGAAACCAATTTGAGACGAGATGGTGACGTATGTCCAAGTCGCATATGCCACAGATTTGGAGTGTGAGACACTTGAATAGAGATAGGTGTCCTTTGCAATGGATACATGTAATAGAGACCATCAACCTGTTTGCCCGAGCCAATCATCTTCCCCATAGCCAAGTCCTGCAAGACACAGAAAGTTGGAAAGAGGATGACACAACAATTTAGAGTAGTGGTGAGTTTGCTTACAGACATCAAATTTAAATGAAAAGATGGGACACATAAAACATTGTCTAGAGTTATGTCTGAGTTGAATGATATAGTGCCTGTTGAAGTGATTGGTGCTGAAGATTCAGTGGGTAAATTTACAATAGGTACTGATGAGGGCTTTGTTTGAGCAAGAAGTGTAGGGTCAGAAATAATGTGATCAGGAGATCCACTATCCAAAATCAAAGGTTTTGTGAATACGGAATTGATTGAAGCATTGGAAAACGTAAATAGACCTGCGGCACTTGCATAGGCATTGTTATTACTAGAAGCATGATTTGGATTCATCATAGATATGGCATGAGCAGGTTGTTGAAGGTGCTCTGTTGAAAGACCATGTGATGATTTGGAGTAACTGTAGTTATTCTAACTGTTTTGGCATGAGCGGTCTTTGCATGGACTACTCCTTTGGCTAGGTCAGGTTCAACTGAGTGAGTCAGCCATGACAAAATCATGTTATTGCATTGATTCTGTAGAGCAAATTCTGCTGGTTGTTGGGCTTCTGAAGGCGGCTGAATTGATCCATTGATGAATCCAATTTTGTTCTTAGCTGTGAGAGCATGAATCATTGCTTTACTCCATGATGGATAATTGGCTCTGTTTAATTTTGTTGGAATGAGCATATGTCCAGGTTGGTCAAAATGATGAACAAAGCATGGGTTTGATGGATCCATACCAGTATTAGTATTACTAGTGTTTGAGTATTTTGAAAGGATTTTTCTGATGGTGTTTGGCTTTCGTTTGACATTGTCTTTGCAGGAATGATATGACAATTTGCAATCGCACCAGGACAATGCTCTTGTACGCCCCCCAAACGAGGTGGGTGACGTGGAGCTCGATTAGGAATTAATAAAGGAGATTCCCAACCAGGCCCCACACTTGACTGCATTAAAATATAAATAAATTATAGAGCCTCTGAAACACAAGGCTCCACCCAACAGGACATACAGTATTGTACATACATGCTCATGTATATAATCATTACAATAGACATCAACCAGAGTCTAGTAAATCTAAATATTACATAAGTTTGTAGAATTCTCAAATTCTTACATTTGTTTAAGAGGATGATCATAATCCTTACTTGATCCAACAATAGCAATTTCCAGCTACCCCGAACCGCTCCTAGAGTCTCCTGGAAGGGGTTTAACATTTAAAACATTGAAACATGAGCGAAAGGCCCAGTAGGATAAAATTTGAAATACTTAAAATAAATGAATAGATAAAGGAGCGCGTAGATAAATAAATAATTAAGTAAATAAAATAAGACATTCAGTCTCGACAGAACAGCTGAAACCTCACATCCTTTTTCTCAAAGGAAATATAACTGAAAATAACTGTATTACAGGCTTTAGCAAGTAATTAGTACAAATTACTTACCTAACTAAGTGCCTCGCCTACCCGGACCGAGTTTCGGGTTCTGCCCCCGAGGATGCACTCTCCGCTTCCTATTTAGACTTACAGCAATAGACTTTCTTACCGATTCACAAGATCTTTTATCTTAAGAATTCATTCTTTTAACATTATAAAATCGTTATTATGACCCCACAAACTACTCAAGCCGCGGGCCCCATGACTGGGCAAGCCATGAGGTTCCATGACTAGGCAAGCTTGGATTTCATGGACAGGACAAGCTATGAATTTCCATAAACTAAACAAGCCATGGTTTTCTAATTTTTTTTTCCTTCGCAAACCAATCCCTTTTCTTTAAAACATTTTCAAGGCCGAAATCCCGTTTTGAGAACAAGCTCACAAAGAAAAGGGATAGAAATCCTACCTCGCACAGTCAAAGCTGAGACTAGTGTTGCCTTTTCTGGCTTCTACTCCCTCAAGCCCCTTCAGGCTAAATCCTCAGCGATCACTGATGCAAGACAACACTTTAAGATCAATACTCATTCCTAAAGCAATCCAAATCTCAATTATATTATGTACCAAGATTTTCAATTAGTGTGCCCTAATCAATTTTTATGTTTCAAATTACCATTCCAAGGGTTTTCAATCTCAAATCAAGGATTAAAGATGCTAATCCATTTATCTCAAGTCCCTAAATGAAGCTAATTTGTTAGTGAAATTTTCTGGGCAGTTTTTTTGGGCTTCTTTGAAAGCTTCAAACTTGATCTTCAAGGCCTCCCTTTTGATTCAAAATCAAAAACCCTAATTCTATCCAAATCCTAGAATTACAATAATTCTAATCCTGAATTAAATTACAAATAATTTATTAACGAATGAATATAACCGATCCATGAAATCATATAATTAACGACCAACTCCACTATCCATACATTCATCATCATGAATAAAAAATAAACATCCATAAATGTAAGTGCCTACTCATCACATACATACATAATTAAATATCACATATTTAATATCAATTATGATTATCAAATAATCGAAGAATAAATTAATATTGTCTATAGACCGCTCTGATACCAATTGTTGGTTGCCGAATCGAATTCGGCGGCAAAAGTGTGGCGGGAAACAGCGGATCGCGTATAACAAAAATTTTCATAAAACTTTTGAGATACTTTATAGATTATATTAATTTATGCACGAATAAATTAATCACATTAATTTATATGATTCAAGGATTAACCAAAAATTACCTGGAAGCCGACTCAGATGATAACTTGAATTCTTTGACCACAAACAATCCTTGCTCCAAGCTTTATATTTAGAATACCAAAGTCTTTCACGTCAATTCCTTGATTCCACATAGACATGTGTGTGGGCACATGTGAGACAAAACAGGTTTCTGAAACACTCGAATCTCCACAAACATCAACGCATGCACGATGTGGAATTTTTGGAGAAAAATATTTTGCTCTCTTTTTCCTCTATGAGACTTTTGGCCACCACTGATTTTAGGGCTGAAAATATGTTTCAAAATTGTATCTACAATTTTTTATCTTTCTCATATTTAAAGAGAAGAAGTCAAACTTCAAAATAGAATCAAATCCTTATCTCCAATTTTGAATTTGGAACAAAAAATCCCTTCCCTTTATCCTATTAATGGCCGGCCACATCCTTGGGTTTTATCCCTGTGTGTGGCGCCTATCTCAGATAGGGAAGGAAGAGATTTTATCCTTTATCCAGTAGTTCAATTTTAATTCAGATTCAAATTCGAATTTAAGTCAAACTTAAATTAATTTGAATTCTAAATTGAACAACTTATCAAATAAGTTTAAATGGATAAATCTAGATATGCTCAAATTCAAATTTAAATGATCACATTATTTAAATAATAATTAATTCTCAATTAATTATTTTTTTAGTATTTAATTTTAGAATTTTGTAATTCTAAAATTCCCATTATGCCTTTTGTGTCTGGTAGAATTACAAGGACGATGCGGGAACTAATGGACCTATAATCCCGAGCTCCAATAAAATTAATAATTAATTGCACACTTTAATTAATTAATTAATTCTATTAATTCTAATAGTTACTCCACTATAAACTTGGAATTGAACTCTCGAAATTATAGACATTAATTACTTGTAAACTGTGAAGTGTCCATTTGATATAGTCATTACATATAGATCAATCCTCCATAAATAATTCATAATTAGAGTCAGGTAGAATCCGTTAACCTTTCTAATTACATCTTTATCCTTGAGTACCATTGATTCTCTAATGGATAGTGATTCATAAAACACATTCATGAACCAGAGCGCTCTTACTAATCCAAGTACTGAATCAACACTCAAGAGAATTATTTATCTGCTTCTTTCTCAAGAAGGAATGGATTCCATCTCATACAATAACATTCTCTGCTACTGTTGGTTTTTCATGCCACTGGCGTTGAAGGGAGAGCCATGGAGTCTTTGGTTAGAGAGGGATTTATAAAGGTAGAAAAATTTTACTTCTCATTCAGTGGTTCTAACTTCTGAGCGTGTCCTTGAGTTTAGAATATATAATTTTTTAATCATTAAATTAGGAATCTTCTGTTTGGTAGTTCTTTTGAGTATGACATGAACACGATTAGGAGAAAAACTTCAAATATTCTTGTCAATCAAAAAGAATTTGCCATGTAAAAATGGTGTCCAATGTGTTATTGCTCTGTTAGGAAAAGATTGGACTTGGTTTGACTTGTGGATTTGCTCAGGATGTAGGTTTCTTTGCAAAATCTAGATACTCATTGGCCATTAATTACCAGTTTAAGCTAGAATTCTGGATAAAGTTTGCGGCTTTTTTCAGCTACCATGGTTTTCATATGGTTTTTTATCAGGGTATTTTGGATATAAGTACAACAGAGGTTGCGGACCATGTACTTGGAGGCGTCATGGCTTGCGACAGTTCTCGCTTTGATGCCATTATCGAAAAAAGGGTTCCTTTAGTCCTTAGTGCGGGTGCTTTGGATATGGTAAACTTCGGACCTAAAGATACGATGCCTTCTTATTTCCAACACAGAAAGATTTATGAACATAATAAGTGTTGGAAATGTGTCCATAAAGTGGGATGTAATTTGTTATTTATGAAATGACAAATGTAAGACATTATTGTTTTTTTGCTGATTTTATAAAATGAAATAAAGTTATGTTTTGACACATACTCAAGAGCGTTAGTGATATTGCTTAGTCCATAAACTGTTACCAACGAAAGAAGAGTCAGGGGAACCCTGCCGGACAAACTCTTCTGATACAGTTTAAAATAGATATTCGCAGTCTTAGGATTGATTGGACAATCGAATCCGATTCTGATCGATAGATCGAACCATGTGATGCTTTGGTCTCGGGGCATGGGAGTTGGACTCATGTGGTTGATCTAGACATGCTCACAACATGTTGAATAGACCATGTGACTGATTAGGTTGGAGTAAAAACCGTTTACACAACTCTAAACCTAATCATCACAACTTAAGTATATTTGTATAATTATCTCAATCCTGAAGTGGATGCATAGCTCAACTTAGTATCTCATGATCTTTGATTCACCAATGAGATTAGTTCACAGTTATTGAACGATATCTCGGTCATTGGGATCATGACAATATTGAGTTGGAGTTGTGTGACTCATAGATATGAAATTCGTAAGAAATAATATCACCTCATGCTTTATTGACGGGTGTGTGAACAAATAAACCAAGCCTGGTATTCAATGAAGATATTCATTGATTAAGACATCGTGACATGTGCGAGACATCTTACGAACGTTTGTCTTTCTTGTTCACAGCCATATAAAGGAGTTGAGGAAATAATGATTGGAATGGTAAAACGATAATATTATATATACCATTCTGATCACTGATATTTACGAAGGATAATAATGCATTTACACTATGGACCGTGTGATAAATTGTATCAACACCAAAAGAAAAATTAGCGCACATGAATCGAGAAATTATTCGGCATCGAACTTTTAGTAGAGTTGTACGATGTCGGAATTAAATATGTCAATAACTTATAGAGATGAGTTAGTCGAATATTGTAATTCCATAGCTTTGTTCATGTGGGTCCATTCGGTCTCAAGGCTAGCTCTAATAAATGGGAAAAACAGAAACTGATGTTCAATACATAATTATGTTTAAATTCATTGTGTTATTTTTCATTTATTCGATAATTGAAAAATAAAAGGAATGAGTTTTGAATTTCAAAATTAATAGAGATTAATTTAAAATTCAAAATGAAATTTAAACATGATTTTATTTGGCAACTAAAGGAAAGAGAAAGGTGATATATTATTTTGGGAAAAATTCGGAAATCCCTTGCCATAAGGGGATTTCAAATTTTGCTCCAAAAAGGGAAGGAAAATTCGGAAATCCCTAGCCATGTAGGGATTTTCGGATTTCAATCCAAGGGTTAACGAGAAATTCAAAAATCCCATCTAGGGTTTTGAGTTTTTGAATTTCCTCCTATATAAGGATATTTTATTGAAAACCCTAGGAGAGTTCTTTTGAGAAAAGAAAAAATATATCACATTTTTCCTTAGGGTGGCCGGATTTTGTAGAGACAAAATAGAAGGAAATAGTTTCCTTAGGTTTTTGAAAAAGAGCCCACTCTCTCATCCCAAATACCATAGAGTCATAGCTTTGAATCAACGAGTGGTTTTTGGTGTGATCGTGGCAGTAAGACAACGATCTTCTTTCACGGCAATTCTCCATCTTGGAACGTGAGATAGTGAGACAAGATCCTTGCGGTCATTTAATTCAATCATCACAAAGGTATGTGTGATATTCTAATCCTTTGTCTATAAACATATATCATGCATGCATCTCTCGTTGTGGTTTACGTTTAATTTTGAATTAAATGGATATGATAAATTTTTGAAATTCCGCCTACAATATTGTTGTTGTTCAATTGATTTTTCATCTATAAATCACAACAAGATCCTACAATAAGCAGGTGATAAGTCTCTACAGCCTGTTTTAGCTTTATGTTGTCCTTGTATTTCCTTTTGCATTGGAATGCTCTCGGTTTCTTGGTAGTGCAAAAGATTAGGTCACCTTTTCAGTTTTGGTTGACCTTTGTATGAAATAGATTTGGTTTTCGCCAGTCCAGATTTCACCAAATGTAAGGATCGTGTCTGCAACTGCAAAATTTCAAAATATTTTGACGTCGTTTTTATATTATTTATGATTCAATGACAAAAAATAAAGAAAATCATAAAAAATAAAAATATTAATTAAAATATGGTAGCGCTTGTTACATTAATTCTTTAAAGTACACAATTCACATGACTAAAGAATTAATTCAATAAAAAATAGGGACACATAGATTTTATAGTAGTTCTCCTGATAACTCAGGGTACATCCACTATAGGGTCTTCAGTAGTTTCACTATGACTAAAGAAGATGATTACAATGGTACTCTCCATGAATACAAAGAAAAATAGAGTGAGAAAAGTACTGAAAAGTATGACAAAAGAGAGTAAATATGCTTGCAGAGATGAAAGTGTGTGTAGGAATGCGTGACCTCTGTCTTGGATACCTATGGTATGCATTTATAGGCTCTTGATGATAGCTGAAAATAAGTCTTTAGGTTGTTTTCCGTTTGACTTTTTATTGATGATCCTTTAGGAGATATTTCCTTATATGGATGATGCTTAGGGAGCAAGCATGTGGGACGATTAACTTTTCTCTTTACTTTTCTAGGCGTGATTCTTAGTTCAATACCAAATATTATTGCTGGAGATGAGATCTTCATACCTAATTCTCGGATGTTGAGCTAGCAGGTTTCTTTGACTCTCGTTTGGCCAGCCGTTGGATTGGTCATTTAGGCAGCCCTGGGACCCTGCGAGATGCCGACTGCTCAAAGCCTGTTTTGGCTAGCAATTTCATAATATAATTCCATTCTCCAAGATGCATGATGACACGTGTACGGTAAGAAATCAGCTTGCTTAGATGCCCCGTTTTTAACTTCATTTTAGACGACGGATTTTAACATTATAAGAATCGTTAAATGTCAACTTTTTTGTAGTGGTAATTAAAGAATTTATTTGTAATATTATAGACTTATAATATTTACTCAACAAATGTCAAAATAAGATTAAACATTATGCTTTTAAATTAAGTACCTATCCTAGCATTAATTAGCTTAGTAGTGATTGAATAGTGTAAAAATCTGATAGCTTAAAGGGAATGAATTGAATTTTATAATATACTACTTGAAGTGCACACACGTGCGAATTAATCTTGGCTTTAAGTTTTAATAATAAAGGTCTTACTTAGTTAGATAATTGGAGACTTTTTTGGTAAAACAAAAATAGAAAAAAAAAAAAAAGCATCGACATGTATAAAAGAAATTATGTTAATATAAGAGTAATTAAGTAAGGAAAAAGGCGCATTTTAAAATCACTCAATAGAAACAAATTAGAGAAAGTGTATGTATTTAAAAATAATAGTTGTCACTACAAAAAAAAAAAAAAAAAAAAGTTTATTAGCGACGACAAAAAGTCATTGCCAAAAACACAAAGTCGTCGCAAATGAATTTTTAGCAACCACTTATCGTCACAAACCTGTCACCGCAATTGATTCGTCGCAAAAACAATTTTTGCAATGAAAAGTAGTCGTCGCAATTATATTTACGATGACAATCTCACAAATGAGTGGCTGCAATTATTTTGTCAGTTACATCATTAAGCTGAGATGACATTGAGTATTTACAACCACATTTTATGAACTAAGTCGTTGCAAAAGATGCATAATTAGCTAACGTGGCTTATATTTTTGCGACCACATTTGTCATTGTAAATAATATTTTAATTTTTTTATTAATTTTTCTCATTTTAATAATTAATGTTGTATATTACTATATAATTAAACTCAATATTAAATATAATTAATAAATAAAAAATATATAAATAAAAATTGTTATTGTAAAAAGTAATAAATAAAATAAAATAAAAAAGTAATTATTGTAGAAATGTACGAAAATAAAAATTGTTACATTAATAAAAATCTAATCTCCTAAATTAGCAGCATCACTAGAATCATCATCATTTTCATGAGAAGGATTCAGAGGCAGATGACCTAGACCGACATACGGCACATGAGGAGTAACCGTTGGGAAAGTCATGTTGGGGTGTATTTGAGTAATGAAGTCCTGCATCATTCTAACGCTCTCATACAGCTAGAGGTTTTGCTGGTAACTCTATTGCAAGTATTCTTCTACGTGTGGGTTTGAACGTGTTGTAGAAGATCTTACTAAGCGTGAGCCAAATGACGACGCATTCCCTTGATAAACTTTTGTTGGAGTGTGCGACCCACTCTAGTCTTGTGTCCTCTAGGGATGCCCAAAAACTGCTCCATAATATCCTCCTCATTAACTATTCCAACTGCGAATGATCCAGAAGTAGCAGACTGCGTCTGGATCTGCGTTTCTCTTTCTCCCTCCATCCGATACTACAAGTATTATAAGAAAAATAATTAAATACATAATGTGATTTAAATAAAAAAAATCTAATTAAACATTACGAGTAAACTTGTAAAAGTCTAGTCAGCTTGGAGATTAACCTAAGTATCCCCACAACGATGCATGTTCCCCCAGTTATCGATGACAGACATCAGCTATTGAGTCCCTATAGTAGACATTATAGTAGTTTAAACGTATATGAATATAGTGTAATCGATTACCAAATTAACATTTATATTTAATAAATTAGTAACAAATACTTACTTTCTTCTTGCGATGCTAAGAGTATGACAACCGACCATGAAAACTCGACCACTTTTGGTTGCTATGATTAAGTTTATTAATTCCTGACTTTTTCTATTCATGATTACATTCAGTCTTAGTAAAATTAACCTTTTTTATATATAATAAAACAACATATAAAAGAGATCTAATTACCTGAAACTTGTCAGACATGAATCTATCGCAACAACGACCCTAGTGATATGGATTCCTGAAGTATTTAGGAGGGTGGACTCTAATTGCGCTCTCATTTTCTGAACCACCAAGATCTCTGAAATAGTCATATAGGTCACTTTTTCCATCGTTATAACAGTTTGCAACCTCCTTGTCGATCACAAACCTAATTATATCATCGTCACGGTCATAATCGAGGTTGAACCATTCCTGTAATACAATATAAACATGTTAAATGATTTTATTATGTTAAAATTTAGATTAAATTAAAAAATAATGAAGCTGAATAATTTATACCAGCAGAAGCTGCTGAATCTCTCTCTTATGCTAGATGTTCACATTTTTCCAAACATCGTGGAAAGGCTCACAGACATCTCTAACTTGGATTCCAACGGCACTATCGATCGTCGTAGTTTCCAATTGCCTTCCAAGTACCTTCACGTTTGTCAAACATGGGGGTGATTTTTCCTTCCTTTGCCACTATGGCTGTGATTTCATGGCCCTTAGCCTTCCCTCGACCTCCACAACGTCGTCAAGGTGTGACATCAGGTGTTGTAGAATGAAATATATTTAGTGATCATATAATACTGATGTAATTAATTTAACAAATTTATAATTTTATTCTAACATACCAGACTCACAGTGTGATGGCAACCTATAAGGATCGGGTGGAGGCTGCGCTCCCCCTGAAGAGCCAGTACATGTAAAAATTTCCATATAAATTTTTTAATCATCATATATATAATTCATCATTTTTAACTTCTTAATATTTCCATAGACGCCCATTTTTTAATCATCATCACATAATCATCATCCAACAAATTTCAATCTAATTACCACAAATTTTAATTTCAATTCTAATTTACAATTCACAATTCTAAATCCAAAACCACAAGCTAAATTCAATAGCCAAAACAAAACCACAAACTCCAACCAAAATACCAAAATCAATTTATAAAATACCAAAATATTAACTCACAAAATCAAAACCCACAAACACCGGGGGTTGGAAAACGGTATGGCAGCAAGGCTGGGAAGGCGATGACAATAGGAAAATGATGACGATGGCTAGAAAAATGAGCAGCGACGACGAGGTGAAAAGTCTATTTTTTTGGACTTTTTCAGAATATTTTTCTCCACAAATGAATGATTTGAAGACAAAATGATATATTTACGCTTTTTTAGTTTTTTTGGATGGTTTTTAGAGGTTTTGGACAGATAAGGAGAGAGAAAACCGATAGGGTCACCAGAAATAATGGAGAAAATAGTTCTGCGATCGCCTTTATGTAGGTGGATTTTTGTGACAACATTATGTCGTTGCAAAAAATATTAAATAGTCGTCACAATTAATATAAACATGACGTCGTTCTTCTTCACCTCATTAATATTTTGAGAATATTCTTAAGGAATATACTTGTGCTCATTTTTTGTAATGACTTTGTTAAAATGTCATCACAAATAATTTTAAGGAAACCACCAAAGTTTCCACCTTTTTTTGGGGAAATTTGAATTCCCAGTTATTTACGACGACATTATTAAATAAGTCATCACAAAAAATGGTCGTTCTTGATAGAATTTTCTAGAACTCTTTTTTGTGACGACATGTGTCGTTGCAAAAACAGTAGTCCTGAAAAGAGTTTTCTGGAACTATTTTTTGCGTCTACTTTTCCATATGTCGTCGCAAGAACTAAAGAAATATTTGGAACCTGTTAGCGGGAAACTGCCAAATTCTCTGCCTCTTTTTGGCCACGTTACCACCAGCTGTAACTATCAATATTTGCGACGGCGTGTCATCGCAAATAAGGGACAAATTGGTGCCAAAATTTTTGGCACCAAATTGGTTTTGGCACCAACGGATATTAGCGATGGCATGTCATCACGAATAATTTGTCAAATTTTAGTGACGATATGTCGTCACAAATAGTGAAATTTTGTGCAACGACATGTCGTCGTAAATAGTGAATGCGACGACAAGTCGTTCAAATTTTTTTTTTCTTTTTGGCGACTACATGTCATTGCTAATAATCATCGCCAATAACCCTTTTTGTTGTAGTACGTAACTAAATAAAGTTTTAGGTTCAGATGCAAAAAAAAAATAATAATAAATAAATAAATAAGTATTAAGTGAAAAAGAATCAAAATGAAAAGTTAAAAGTTTGAGAGTTAAAAAAAAGGTCCAAAATTAAAGAAATAAATAAGTTGCAGGGGCGAAAGTTTAAAAAAAAAAAAAAAAAAAAAAAAAAAAAAAAAAAAAAATGGGGAAAAAAAAGAAAAAAAAAAAGGTGGAGGGACATTCAAAGTCTGACCAGAATAAACATTGTTAACAAAGTGTCGTGATAAAAGCATCAGCGTGTTGTTGCGAATTAAATAGACGTTGTTTAACATAAAGAAAAAAGAAAGAATTAGTATAAACAAAATACTAACGCGTCCTAAATAAGTTAGTACGTGTAAAAATTTAAATTTAATTTTTTCTTTTACAATTTTTTTTTACATAAGTTTATTTTTTAACTTCAATTTCTATCTTTACCGAGTGAAATGAATAAGATTTGAGTGTTGTTGTAGTTTTTTAGTTTTCTTTTATTAATTAAAAATTAATTAATTAATTTTAAATTAAGTAATGTAAATATTACTTTTTACCATCTGTGGTATTTTTATTTTTTCCCGTTAAGTTATTACGTAGTCATTTTCATTTTTTCAACGCTAAAATAACATGAAATCTTCCTCAACAATTCAAACCAATACCGTGATGAACAAATGTGACTATATCTTGACAAAAATATAATCCAAGAATCAACCATGCGATCTATGACTCAACTACTACAATTACCAAACATAAATTTATAGCCAATATTTAATTACTAGAAATTGAAAATTATAATACAAGATAGAATGGATTTGAATTATATTTGAAAATAAATGTTGATCGGTGGAACATGATAAAGGCAGATCATTGTCAGCGACAAAAATATGTAATTTTTTTGTTATTTAAAAAATGAAATTTTTTCTTTTTTCTTTTATGATTTGGACTTTATGATAATTGCAACTTACACCCAATTAGTATATCGATTTTTTTTTACTATTTCATAAAATGATTTCTCTAGCACCCAAAATAATGTAATAACAAGTACTTTCAAGAAACGAAACCTTCAACAGCAATATTAATGTCAGGCAGTAATTAACGACATTGTTCGTCACTAACATGAGTACAAGTTATCACTAAAGACCTTTGTTGACAACATGAAACCGCCTAACTTCAATGGACAAAAATCCTTTTCACTGAACTGTTAGCGAAAAGACATAGGGTTAGTTTTGTATTAATGTAGATTTTAAAAAAATTAATGTTAATCGTGTTAAAAAAAATAACTGTTACTAAAAGTAGTTGAGCATTTAGTAACTATAATTATACAAATTGCTAATTTTAAAAACAGTGTAATAACGTTTAATAAATTGTGAGATTTAATTGTTATGGATAGTTAAGATTACTAAAATAAACATGATATAAAATTTAAATGTGCATAATTTTATTTGTTATTAAGAAATACTTGTTTAACTTAAAAAAAAATTGCTCCTAAGTTTGGGAACATTAAATTTATAATAATTAATGTTTCATTGAATGAAGAGAGAGAGAGAGAGAGAGAGAGAGAGAGAGAGAGACACATAGAAAATAGAGAGAGATAAGAGAGAGAAATGGGGAGACACCGTGAAGAGAGAGACGTGATGAGTCTCTTAAAATTCTTTTGGGTATGGGATTTTTAGATTTCAACGGGGTAATATGGGTATTAAAAAGTTTCATTAATGTATTACAAAGAGATTAACGCACAATTTAAAAGCGGAAGTTACTTTTGGACTACTTCTAATTTTAGCTGTAAATTCTTCAAAAATTATTTAATAATCACTTTTTATAATTTTTATCAATATAAATTGCAGTTATGGCTGACTAGAGAATTTATTTTGGGCTCTAAAAATTACAACCAAATGCAGCTATATTTTCATGAAATAGTCAAAGAAGTTTTCTTGTAAAACCGACCTCTTCTAGTTGTCTTTGATGTGTCGTGAGAGAGGTACGTGTTTGTGGTTTCATACAAGAGAAATGATTAGAGTGTGTTTATGTGAAAAACATAGTTGGAGGCATTCCAACGTAAAGAGTCGAGGGGATCTCGCTGATCAAATTCATAGGAAATTTACAAGTTCATAGGCATCTTCTTTGAGATGGAGTCTCGAGTAGTTTAAGTCCTTTTGAGTTGTAATAAGTTCTTAGTGGATTGATCATTCTCTGGGCAAGGTCCCGTGGAGTAGGTTGTTAACCGAACCCCGATACCATTTCTCTTGTGTTCTTTTATTCTATATTTTTGCATTATTCATCCTGTTTTATTAAAAGTAACAAAAATAGTCAACCTGGTACTTTCAAATAGTATAATGAAAATATAATAGGAATATAAATGTAAAAAAAAAAAAAAAAAAATTACATTGGTGCCATAAGAACTTATGCTTGAATTATTAGTACATGGTTATATGGACTTGTCATATGTATTTCGATTGATCTCTTCATATTAATCGATGATCGATAAATTTTATAGTTTGGACTTGCATATAGTTATGTGTTCATATGACCCTAATTTGGAGAGAAGGATTGTGAAAAATGTCATACCTACAAAAACCACCTTGCCCTGGGACAACATTGCAACTTGAACTTATTTGAGGATATCCATCCTCTCATAAATTAAATTACAAAATATGATTTTATATTAAGTTCCTAGCCTAACATAAATTTGATTGTGCTAGTGGTCGAAGCGTCCTAAAAAGTCTGTTAGATTAAAAGGAGAGTTGAATGAATTTTATTACAATTGTATTTGTCACGTGATAAGAGGATTTCGTGGTTTTGAAAAGATTTATTTTAATTAAAATAAAGTGATAAAAAGAAACTATTTCAAAGAAAGATATTGTAAAGAAAATGAATTGTGAACAGATATTAGGGGGGAAAGCGACAATATGCAAAAGAAAAGAAGAAAAATATTTAAATAAGAAAAAGAGAAAAAGCTAAAATAAACTGCATCGGAATTTGATGGGGAAAAAAAGAAGCAAGAAACAAAAAGTGAAAAGAAAGTCATTCTAATCACACTTAAATTTATAAAATATAGATGATAATGACATAAAACGCCATTAGATTCAGTTTTTGCGTTTGAGTTTAGATGGTGGTCATTTTAGAAAATGCCACCAAATTCGTTTCCTATAAACCGTTGTTAAAGCTCTTTGCTTCAAAATTTATGGGCGGTCTACGCTTAACTGCCTATAAATGGAATCCCACCCAAATTATTTACAGTTTTAACTGCGATCATTTTTCCAACCTCCATTAAATCTTAAAAAAAAATTTCTTGCCCCCACCAAATAACAAAGATGCCACCTTTTCATTCAAACACCATCTTTTAAGCGCATGTTATTCACAATCTTGTGGCAGTGGGAGAAAATATTTCATGATGACTTTTCAACTTTTCGTGGCTAGATTTATTTATTGTAATAATTTTTTACCAAGTAATATATATATATATATATATATATATATATATATATAGAGAGAGAGAGAGAGAGAGAGAGAGAGAGAGAGAGAGAGAGAGAGAGAGAGTTTTTAACGACCTTCTCAAAAGCCTCTCCAACCCCTATCCAATAACAAACAAAAAGGCAAAGGCACTTTGGTTTTACATTTTTTTCTGTTACTCAAAAGAACAAAACCTTTAACTAATAGTTTCTTAATTCAAAACAATGGTACTAACATTGAATTTCTTTTTCTTCTACTTTTTTTTTTTTTTTTTTTTTTTTTTTTTTTTTTTTGCTTTCTTTCTTCTCAACTTGAGTTCCATTGGTGCGACTTTTGACTTTTTCCCCGTCCAGATCCAGCACAAGCCAATCTCTTCAATACAGAAATTATTAAAATTAAAAAAAATCAATTTTGTCCTCGTTGTTTTGGACGAAGTTTAATTGTTTGAGAAAATTAGTTAAATTACTTTTTTTAGCTATCTTTTTTAATAAATAGCCCAAATTTTTATATTTTAAATAAGCTGACCTTTTTTTATTTTAGCAAAATGACATTTTTTTAAGTAGACAATCAATCAGTGATTAACCTATTCATTATTATAATTCATCAATGATTTATTATTAATAAACATGTAATTTGTTTATTAAAATTTATTAATTACTAATTGATTTTAGCTCATTATTAACTAATATTGATTAATAGTAAAAAATCATCGAGTTAATCAGAGTTAAAATGAGTATCTAATGCATTTATTGAAGTAAATGTACTGTAAAAATTATTTGAAATTTCCTTCTTTTCTAGAGCGTATTTATCATGTTAAATATTCATTATATGAAAATATTTTCAGTTATATTTTGCTTATTTGGAGCAGATTGGGTGTGAGACATTGAGCGTCAAATATATTTGCCCTTTCGATCATTTACTTGATTAGCAATCATTTATTGCTTTCTATTGCTATTTGTGCATCTTTTTTTCTCTGTATTCGGCATTGTTTGGCGGCCATTCTAGGTATTTTTAATGAATCTTACCCTGATTTATTTCATATTTGGATCGATGTTTGATATATAAGTATTCTGTGGTGATATTAATATGTGATTTTTTAGTTTTATAGTATCTGATCATACTACATTGTAATACATTGTTAATAGACGTGACTATTATATATTGCTCCTTTTGATTTTGTCCTATTCTTAATATTTTTTAGTGAAATATATATTAAGTTCTTACTAAATGTTTCATATACTTTTTCGGCTATATATGTATATTTTGCTTTTTTTACCGATTCTAATGCTTTAGCTTTTTTTACATGAATATCTTATTTTAAAGCTATATATGTACACATTACTTTGTCTTTCCTGCAACTGAATTTTATATTTTTTATTCATATTGTTTGTTTCAAATTTTTTATATTGTAGCGATGATGACATTACAAAATCTTGCCTTTTTGTGTTTTACATGGGTTGTCCGAAAATTGCTATGAATACAATTTCCTTATTTTCATTACTGTTTTGCTCATTTCTCTTTACTAATTCTGTTTTCCTTTCTCTTTTTCGAATCGAAAACTCAAATCGGTGAAGTGAACGAGACCCTAATCTGCTGCCTTTGGCCTTTTGGTCTTACGAGTTTATTCAAAACTTATTTATACATTTATTATATTAGTTTCTGTATATTAGTACTATTTAAGGTTTTACTTATTTACTAAGTATTTTATCTTTCATATACTGGTTTTTTATGTTACACAAATCTTATCTTTCTTTGATATATCTTTGGTTTTTTTCTGCTCTGTTTCTGTCTTCTCCTCCGCACTAATATAGTTTTTCGTTTCTTGCTTAATTTGTTTTTGACTTGTTTCTTGCTTAATTTGTCTGCTTAGTTAACGTGTCTTTGACGCAAACTTTTTTTTACTCTCATTTCACCATCATGATCTTTTTTTAGTATTTTGGGTTTTTTTGCTCTCTTCTCCTTTTTTATTTCTTTTTTCTTTTTACCTTTACCGTCAATGTTCTTTCAGATTTTTTATTTATTTATTTGTTGTCTGATTTTACACTCTTTTCCTTACGTTTTTGCTTCCGCTTTTATACGTCTCTTGAGTCTTTGTAGTCATTCCTGTCAAATTCTGGCCTTTCGTGTTGTTCTTTCTCATATTTTATACACTGTTTTTCTACTGCTTTTTAATTTCACCTAATAGTTTTTAGACAACTATATGTTTTGCTGCACTCCAATATTTTATATTCCATAAAAATGATAATCATTATTTAATACATATAGTAATGAGAGTCTTCTAATTTACTGTTCACTGAACCATCCATTTCCTGTTTTAATCTTTTTAATGTATATTGACCGTTTTGCCCTTTGATCGTTTTTCACTACAAACGTTATTTGCTTCTCTCTTGGTCTTTTCTTTCTGAATGTATATTCTAGGTTTCTCTTTTCTTTCTTTGATTCTGAGGCAAAAGTTTTTTAGAACCTCTTTCTTTCTCTACCATTTTTTCTATCTTCTAAGGACAAATATGGTTTTTCCTTTTTGTATTTTCTTTACTTTTTTTTTGCCCGCCGTTTTGGTCGCTTGCCTCAGAATGAATGTTTCACGTCTTGTCTTCTTTTTCTTTGCCTCAGAGGTAAAAAAATTTTGTCGCTTTCATCACGCAATGAACATTTTATATTTGTCACATTATGCTGAGAAAATTTTATATGAGCTACAGTTATTTAATACGTTTTTTTATTCTTATTTTGGTAATATTTTCTTTTAATACATATTTATATTTTTTTCGTTTATATATTTAATTGTTTTCTTCCTTACATGACTTATGGCTAATATTTTTTTCCTACTTATACAGTTTATTTACTTATGTTTTGTTACAAAATACTGTCATTTTGTTCGGGCGTCTCTGTCATGATTAGAAAATTTGTTGAAAAAATTATTTTATAAGATAAAATTTCTTAAAATTCTCTGTATTATAAATAGGAATACTTTTATTATAAATATTTGTTGACATTGATATTAAATAGCAAAGTACAAATTTAAAGTTGGAAATTTCTAAACTATGATACAATTATTGAATTTCATACTGTAATCAGAAGAGGCATGGAACACTATATTATTCTCACAAGAGGACAAACACATGAATATTAAGTTTAAGAAACCAAAAGGAATTGAAAAACATCAATTCTAGGATTTTAAAAACAAACAGAGTGAAGAACGGACGAAAAAAGGATTCGGAAAAAATTAGCGTTTCGACCGATTAGGGTTGACCGAGTGAAAATTTGTTAACTAAGAGTCAACCAATAGGTCACTCTTGAAAAGTTAGTCAAGGTTGAGTAAAGTTGACCAAGTTGACTAATTGTTTGAAAAACGCATGTAAAATGCGCACCGGATAGGAATTTAATTGAATCAAAATGAGATAGTTATTAAGAATGAATGGTTGAGATTTAAGATGATTAATGGATGGAGGGTTGAGATTGGGGATACATGGAAAGAGAGGATATGGCTGGCCAAAACTTAGGGGAGAAGTCAAATAGATATTTTGACATTTTTGTAAAAAAGGCCCTAGAAAGTGTTAAAATTGCACCTAGGTCCATCCTCTCTTTTTGTGAACAGTTTTAGAAGGGAAAAATACAAGAAAAATGTCCATTTTCATGTAAGAAAACAGAGAGAACTCAGACAAAGGAAGAGTTGAAAAAAAAATTCTTAAAGTGAGAAAATCGAGTTCAAATCGAAATCAGAGGAAAACTATCGTTGATTAGCGTCACTGGAACTTGTTCTTCATTCTTCTAAGGTAAAATTTCATAATTTTTTGCTCCTTTTCTACCCTGGCCGCACATCTATGAATGGTAGAGAACATGGAAAAAAATTTTCTAAGGATGATGACTTGCTTATGGTTATGAATGGTACCGAAAAACTCAATGTTTAAAGGCTAAATTTTTAGTTATTGGATTATGGTTTTAGCATTTTTGTTTAGAGAGAAATCTTGTATAAATAGTGAAGAAACCCTAGAGATTATGATGTTTATGATGATAAAAAGGAATAAGAATGATTGTGATATGTGTTTGAAAGGTTGAAACAACAGATAAAATGAGTTATGGTTAGCTCTGGAAACCTACAAATTATGCGAAACTTCGCCGAAATTTAGTTTGAAAATTTAAACTAAACCCGGTTATAATAAAAAATAGGGGGAATGAAATGTGTAAAATAAGTTGAATAGGTGATCAAAGGTGTGTAGGAACTTAAAACAATGAAAATTCTCAGTTTTAGACCAAAATTAAAAACTAGATCATTCACCAGGAATGACGTTGTTTTAGTTAGAAGATCAAGATAGAAGCTTAATTTTTGAAAGTGACCAACATCATGTTAAAGGAAATTTTGTTCTAAACAACTTTTGTGAAATAATATTTTTCCCAAAAAGGATCCTAGACATCAATTTCAAACTGATTTCCGAAACAAGTCCAATATATGACTTATGGCCAAATGTACATGAGTTTGGTGCACATTTGTGATATGGGAGATGTATCGGTCTAGATACTGAACATGAAATTGTAGATCTGTTTAAGGATTATAGAAATGAGTCAAATTGTATTTCAATTATTGATCTTAGATTGTAAATCTAACGTTCGAGAATTTATATGGTAGGATTGGTAGGCGATCAGAGTATTAAAGTTATTGGTGACTCGAAAGTCGAGACTTTAGCAGAACTTCAGTAGGTAATAGTAGGTCTTTTTGTCTACGACACGAATAAGCTTATTTCAATGTAATGCACAAAATTGTGCATATTATAAGCTCAATATATGTTAATATGTGAAAGATGTTTCTTGAGCATTATTTATTGTGATGAATGTGCTTATGGACTTAAAGTAGCAGTAGAATTTTCATATGTGAAAAAGTCAAAAGTCAAAGTTAAAGTCAAAGTCAAAAGTCAAAGTCAAAGTCAACAAAATGTCAAACTTTGAAATAAAGTGAAATTTTATAACAAATTGATAGTAATGCGTAAAAACACAATACTAAGATTAAAATTATTGTTATGATAAGAAAAGATGATTGTAAGATATGAATGGAGTAAAGATGACACATGACAAAAAGTTAATAAAACTATTTGTACCGACCTTCGCAAGGGACGTTACTATGAATGAAACGAAAACTGTGGGTGAGTTAGTTTTGGTTAGCTACCCCACTTCTCATTGGTTATGCGCACAACAGTACAACAAGTACGAGGCCCATAAGAAGTAAAAGTTATAAGAAAGGAACGACATAACAACGAAAGTTGTCAAGAAGTATGAAACAAAAGAGAATAAAGCATAACACAAAAGAAAAGAAAGCATAATATGATGAACATTTTAAATGTTTAGGAAATGTGTTATGATGTAAGACATATTTGCATATATGGGTATGCATTACTGTTTATATTTATTGTGGTTTGTTGTTACTTGTTGAGCGAAAGCTCACTCTGTTTGTTCGTGTTGTAGGAAGCTCGGATAAGGCACTATCTCCCTGAAACTGTATGATGGACGTGCAGAAAAGGATGAAGCAGTGGGATGTGGGCAAGTGGGTAATGGATGCACCATTTGTTTTAAAAACGCTGCTATATGTATAAAGTAAATAGTTTTTATGGATTTAAAAGTAAGTAAGTTATGTAATGAAAGTAATATAAACGGGACAATGAGGCTATATATGCTCAGCAACCTCAACTCACGAAGTATGATGATGTATACAAAATGCTATCAGGTTAATGGCATGTAAATGGCAGTGGAATACAAATGGTAAGTCATATGTATGACCACGTTTAGGAACAGATTTCAAAGTTTTAAAAGAGTTTTATCCACAAATTATTGAATATTAAGAAGTTAGAAATATTTTTGGAAAAGTATTTTTAATATTTGAGTTTCACTATAAAATGCTAATCAAATTTGTATCCCAACAAAGTGTATCAGTATTTATTTTACTATTAAAGTCAAGAAAGCAATAGCCTAAACTTAGTTTTATAATTTTAAAGTAGTATATGTTAAAGTATGAGTTAAGTATGAACGTAGAGGGTCGTCACAATTTTTGAAAGAGAAAATAACTATAGGGGATAGAGATATGAATTTATTTTTGTATTTGTATATCAGTTTATTTAATATATGTATTCAATCTTATTAATTTATTTTTACATTATTATATTCGATATTCTAAATATTTAATTTTCATCTTTGTAAATATATGCGCGTCGTACATATTTTTATATGATCTTCAATAAAATGAAATAAATGTATTAGTATATGTTTCCATAAATTTATTACTTTATTTATTAAGAGACAATCACAAGTATTGCTATACAGTTATTTGTTTCTTTAATTTTTTTTTTAGAAAAATTTAATCGAATAATATCGTATCATAAATAACAGATGGAGAAGAAAAAATACTTCAAAAAACCTTTACAATCAAAACATTGTATGCGTCGTATCATTTCATGTACGGATGAGGAATTTACGATGACAATCAAAGTCGAACAAATCGTGATGCAAGAACTTCATTCACAACAACCTTTCGATCCAGACATAATGCAATGCAGTCACTTCCCAAACTGAAATGCCGACGTAGCTGTTCCATCAACATCCGAAAATCATAGCCAAAAATCTAATACTTCCAATTATATTAACTATAAAATCCTTACAGAATAAAAAATTTAAATATCTATTTATTGTCCTTAAAAGTTCATTTTACTTTCTTTTATAGGTACTACTAATGTTTATATAGATATTGGAAACTGTTCTTGTATATGTCAATATAGTGGTGCGCTTTTTCAGTTCAATAAACGAATAAGAAAAAATGGTCCTCCTATATTCAATCTTTGTTGTAGAGGGGAAAAACCCCTAACTAAAAAACCGCCTCCAATAATAGATAATCTACTTGATTATTACGGAGGACTAATAAGTACACATTTTCAAAAAAAAAAATTGAATATTTAATTCTATGTTTGCATTTACATCATTTGGGAGTAATATAGAAACGGACAAAAAAAAAACTCAAATGGTCAATATATTTTAAAAATAAGTGGACAAATACATCATCTTGTAGGATCTGTTCTTCGACTTAATAACAATCTCCCTAGATTTGTACAACATTATATATATGATACAAAAAATGAAATTAAAAATCGTATGGTGTCATCTTATTTGACGATCAATTAAAAAATTTAATTAAATCGATACCTAAAAATTTGATTATAATGCTGGATAATACAAATAAATTAATCAAAATCTTTCAAATGATAAGAGATACATATAGAGAAAATGCAATACCATCTATGAAATTAAGACTTATATATCAAAGATTTACATATAGTGATCAATATGAATTACCTACTTCAAATGACCTGGGTTGTTTATAATTGGAGATATCCGTGAGTATGAACAAGAAAGAGACATTATAATTAAAGATAAGACATATACATTGCAAAGAATTACAAAATTACATCCATCTTATATGCCTCTTCAATACCCTTTATTTTCCCTTATGGAGAAGATGGTTTTAGAAATGATTTAAAGTACAATATAAATAATTCAAATTACAAAGGCAAAAGAAAAGAATTTCTATGAGAGAATTTTATTCCTATCAACTATTAGAACACAAAAATGAAGGTGATACTCTTTTTATAAGCGGTAGACTATTCCAGCAATATATCGTTGATGCATATGCATCTGGAGAAGAAGATTGATTAGACTATATTAGAAAAAATAAAAAATAAAAAATTGAGATCTAACATTTATCAAGGTATAAGAGATGTTATTACTAAAGGAGACACAAATGCACAGGCAATAGGAAAAAGAATAATTCTTCATTCCAGTCATATTTGAAGCCCTAGATATATGATTCAAAACTGTCAAGGTGCAATGACAATTTGTACACACTATGGAAATCTTGATTTACATATAACATTCACATGTAATTCAAAATGGCCAGAAATTACTAGAACCCTAGCAAAAATACTAGGTCTAAAACCTGCAGATAGACCAGATATCATTACAAGAGTTTTTAAAATGAAATTAGATCACTTTTTGTCTACCGTAAAAAATGAAAACATATATAAAATGATTGTAGCAGTTTAGTTTATCTTTTCTACGCTTATTTTTTAGTATAAATAAAAAAAATATTCTGTTTTTTAGATAAAAACTAAAAGATTTTTTTTATTCTGTAGATTTATTTGTAGTCGAATTTCAGAAAGGTGGTTTGCCATATTGTCATTTCTTGTTTTGGTTACGTGCTGACAAAAAGATACGTGAACCATCTGAAATAAATAAAATCATCATTGTAAAAATACCTTATCTTGAAAAGAATAAATTAGAATATAATGTTGTAGATGAATTTATGATGCATGGACTATGTGGCATTGTCAAAACAAGTTCTCCATGCATGAAAAATACAAATGCTCCAAAAGATTTCCAAAGAAATTAAAAAACGCAACAAGTATTGAAGAAAACGAATTTGTCATTTATTGATGAAGAAATACAGGTTTTTATGTTGAAAAAGAATGTATTAAATTAGATAACATATTTTTTGTTCCACACAATAAAGATTTATGTCTCAAATATATGCTCAAATCAATGTAGAAATTTGTTCTCAATCGGTGCTTATAAAATACATTTTTAAATACCTAACAAAAAGACTAGATAGAATAAGAGCGGTTATAAAGGATAATATACGTACAGACAAATGTGGAGAAATTACTTATCAAGAAATAGATGAAATAAAAAATTATATTAAACTCTAGATACATAACACCATACTATGGCGCTTATATGAATAACCAATACCTCACATAAATCTAGCTATTCAACGCCTTTCAATATACTTACCCAAAATGCAAAACATAACTTTCAGCTCAAGTGAACATTCTAATGATATACTAAGAGATCCAAATATTCACAAAAAACTCTTATTGAATGAATGGAAATAAATAAACATGATATTGATGCTAGAGAACTAACTTATAATGAATTTTTTACTAAATATATTTGAAATAGCAAGTATAGATATTGATCTCATAGACAGATGAGACATACAATTGGGTGATCATATTATAACCATTTGAGTTCAGGAGAGTTATATTATCTAAAATTATTACTAAATCATCCAAAAGGAATTACAAGTTATGAAATTCTTCCAACAATTGATAACACAATATACCCAACATATCAAGCTGCATGTTGTGCATTAGGCTTACTAGGAGATGATAAGGAATGAGATCAATCAATATTAGAAGCTCTATTTTGGTCAACTTCAGTCCAATTACGCCAAGTATTTATTATAAGTTTGTTATTTTACAATTTAAATAACCCAGTAAAATTACTTGAAAAACATTAGAAACTAATGACATGTGATATCTTGCATAAAATTAAAGCCTTATTTAACAACCCATATTTTCAGATTCCTGAAAATGAACTATTCAATTTTATATTATACGAACTAGAAAATTTGTTAAATTTAAATTCATCAACTTTAGCCGATTTTAATCTACCACCTTTATACTAGCTCAGTAATAAATTATTTAAATAATAAATTATTAAGAGAAGAACTTAATTATGACATAAGTAAATTAAATAAATGAAATTCATTATTAGTACATAACAATGAACAACAATTTATTTACCAAGAATTTTAAAATCACTTAATGATGAAAAAATCAATCTTTTTTTCATTAGGGGTCATGGTGGAACTGGAAAAACATATTTGTGGAATACAATAATTATAAAAATTAGATCAAACAACGAAAGAGTTCTTCTTGTTGCATCATCAGGAATAACATCATTGTTATTACCTAAAGGAAGAACTGGACATTCTAGATTTCGAATACTACTATCAATAGATAAATTCTCTACATGTCATATAAAAAAAGCTACTCAATTAGCACAATTAATTGAAAAAACATCACTAATACTATGGGATGAGGCACCTATAACTAATAAATATTGTTTAGAAGCATTAGCTAAAACACTTTAATATTTAAGAAATAATTTTGACCAACCATTTGGCAAAATGACAGTTGTTCTAGGCAGCAACAAATACTATCTGTCATCCCTACAGGAACAAAAGAACACATAATAGATGCATATATAAATTTTAATAAATATTTAATATAATTAGATAGCTATTATTTTTATTTTTTTTATAGCATGAAGCAATACAGGGATTAGTTAGATCACATGACTTAGACATTATTTCTCAAAAAAATTAATAAGGCAACATATACATCATCAACAATTTTTCTGTTGCTGAAAATAAACCATTATATAAAGTTATGCTACACAATGCAATGATTCAATTTGCACGTGCAACATCTTTTGCCCCCGTTATACACGAGGCATCGCAAATTCTATTCCATAAATTATACTTCACCGAATTTGATCAACTACAACAAAGAATTCATATGATGAACTTTTAACAGGTAATATACATCACTAATATAGTTCAATAATTAATATTTTACCAACAAATTTTTATAACATTTTATATTTATCTCATGCTAGATGTTATTGGAGTTTTAACAAGTGTCCAAGCAATAAAGCATAAAAATGTCAACAACAGACAAACAACACGATGAACAATTATGATACAAAATACAAGGTAAATAAAATTTACACACATTTTATTTTACTTTTGCCAAAAACTTTGTAAAAAGAATACAATATTTTATCATCATTTTAAGTATCCTTTTCTAATTGTTTCTATATTTGTTTACTTCCGCAGTAGAAATGAACAGCGTCAAATTACCTTATAGGGACATAAATCATACCGATTTAATGAAAATATTCTGAAATCACTTAAAGGACCACTTATATCGGTTTTTACAACGATGTTGGTCAAACAGTATCTATATTTTTTTCACACCGCTTTAGTATTAATATTAAATGTTAATATCCTAGGCAATCCATATTTTTCAAGCACTTCTGCAACAATCTTCTACATCAATTCAGATATTCCTAAAATAACTACAATGAAGACAAGGTAAAATATTTAATCTGGAATAAGTTTAAATATATTATTTATACCACATTTTAATCTTCTTTTCTCTTGTTTATTCGTATGACATACACAGATTCTCCCATATAAAAGAGCTAAGAACGTGAATTCTTATGAGCACCAAAAACACCAATCCAATTGATCGAAGAACAAAGAGTGGAAAACAAACAACCAGTTATTGAACTGAAAACACTAGATTCTGAAATCAACCTGGTTAGTATTACTGAATATTTTTCTCTTTTCTTTTTGCTCTATTAGCACATTTCAACCAAACGATATTCCTTTCTTTATGTAGTGCGCAAAATTCATAGTAAGAGTTACAATAATTGTATTCTCAACAAATCAAGGGTGATATTACAATTCTTACCCCCAACTGCTACCGACAATTAAAACACGTAAGGATTGGTTGGTGGTGCGATTGTCATGGCCATTTAAAAACAACGCCATCTCCATGGTATTTCAACATGTTTATAAAACAATTTAAATTTCTACTTATCCTCATCAATTATAATAAAGTAATTATTACAATCAATCTCTCAATATATATATTACAGATACATATTAAACATCTAAATTGAAGATAATACCGGAGACATGGACATTATTGTATTTGCCAGAACAACACATGCACTAATAAAAAGACGATGTTCTGCATTAACCACTGAAGAAGGCTTCACCGATCTATTTGTAATCCCACCAGCCATCAATCCGCTCCATGGAGAAACAAACATCTTCCAAGTATGTTTTCAACAAAGAGTCCCCCAAACAGCGACTGTTGCATCTAGAATATTTGAAGACATCCATACTTCATTAACACTAAAAAATTTATCAACTGCAGCGTTATCTGATACACAAAGGCAAGACTAACTTATTAATTTATATCAAATATGTCTAAAATTTTTTTTATTGTTTTAAATAAATATCTAAACAATTTTTTTTCCATTTCAGCCCTCAACCAACACCGCCATCACTGATATCATCCCCAATGACAATTGATCCACAAACTCCAATTCCAAAACGATCAAGCACAGTGTAAAACATTATAAATATACTAAAGGGGAGTGGGGGTTTACTGTTCACGCAGGCACAAAACATTGCTTCTTCTACAGTGAAATGACGCTTTTGCCCTCGATTTACTGCTCACTTCTTCGTCTGGCCCAAGGGCTTTGTGGTCTTTTCGTGGCTTTTTAGGTTTTCCTTTCCTCTTCTCTCTCGATTCTATCATTTCTCAATTCTCTCATCTCTCGATTCTCTCATTTTCTTTGCCCTACTTTCCTCTTCTCTCTCGATTCTCTCATTTCCTCTTTGAAACCCTATTTTCCTTTTTCTTCTTCTTCGTGTGATTCTGAGATCTGCCTCTCTCGATTCTCTCATCTCCTTGGCCCTTAGTTTCCTTTTCTCTCTCGATTCTCTTATTTCCTTAGCCCTCTTTCTGAAACTTATTTTCCTTTTTCTCCTCAATTCTCTCATCTCCTCGGCCGCCTTCGTTTGCTCTGTTTTGTGGCCTTTTCTTCGTGTGATTCTTCTTTGTCCCTCTGTTTTGGATGGGATGTTGTACCTTATCACTGAGATTTGGGTGGAAATCTGGGGATTTTATCTCTTTTCTTTGTTGATTTGTCTGTAAATGGAGTCCTGGCCTTTTTTGGTTTTTCGGTTTCCTTATTCTTCCTCTTCGGCGATTTCTCTGTAAATGGATTTGTAGTTTTTTTTTATTTTATTTTTTATTTATTATTTATTTTTTTATTTCTTTGTTTCAGACGCTCATCTGCCATTTTGGATAATTTTTTCCCTTTTTTTTCTTTTTTCTTTTTCTTCTTCTTTGATGGTTTTTATTTATTTTCTCCCTGTGATTTTAGCAGATGATGTCCTTATTTATTTGGATCCTGGTGCAGGTTTTTTTTTTTGGAGTTTTCCTCTCTCATTCATCTGGGTTTGGATTGTTTTCTTTTTCTTTCTTTTTTCGTTCTTCGGCTGTTTTTTTTCCCCTGTGATTTTGGTTACTGCTGTCCTCATTCGTTTTGGTTTTGGTGCAGGGCTTCTCGATTCATCTACATTTTGGTCTAGGCTTCTTTTATTTTCCTGGTTTGTCTTTATGTTCGTTTAAATGTTGATTTTAGCTTCCGCTTTGAGTTTTTTTTAAATAATTTATCTTGGTCTTTTGTTTCTCTATTTATTATGTTCATGATCTGTGTTGTGGACGGTAGTGATTTATCTTGCCATTTTGCTTAATTGTACTCATTTTTGTGTAGATGTGTTGAATGAATCTTAAAAAAATAATAATAATAATAATAATAAATAAATAAATAAATTGTATCCGGATGGTTCTACATAGATCTATATTGCACTTTTTTTTCCTATTTACTGACTTGATGATACGTGTTATGGATGGCAGTGATTTGTCGTGCCACCTTGCTTAGTTGTATTTATTATGCTGCAGATGTATTAAATGAATCCCTGAAGTTAATCATGACTTTTTTCTTTTCATTTATTCCCGTTTCTCTTTCTTTCGTCTCATTATTATTGTAATATTATATTTATTTCCTGTTTTTCTTATTATAAATTGCCTCTCTCTCTCATTGTTAAATTTCTGCCCTATTATTTTTATTCACCGACTTTCAACTTCTACGTGTAATGTTATTAGGGGCTGTCAACTGTTTACATTTCTTCTTTCGATTCTTCATCTGTAAATACTGTTGCACCTCAATTTATTGCCTATGCCTTTGCCTTCTTTTCTTGTACACCAGAGTTGTCATCTACGCCTCTATTCCCCCTTCCTTGCATTTCACCTCTTTCCTTCTCTATTTCACTTTCCATCATTTTCTACGTTGTTTTCTCATTTACTGCCCTGTTTATTTGTCTCTGTGCATTTTTACTCTCTCTGCTTATAGTCATTTGGCTGATATCTCAGAATTAAGACAAGACTGTTTCAGGTATTATTTATAAACCCTATTCGTAACTCTTTAATTTCTCATACTGATATTAAATATATTGTTTTCCTCTGGTGGCATTAATTTTTGTCCTTTGCATTTTATTAACTATGTTTACCTCTCTTTGTATTTCCTTACTCTATAATGCTAATATGTTTACCCTTTTTTTATTTGTTTCTCACAGACTTATATATATACATATATATATATATATATTTATATATATACATGTTTATCTCAAATATTCTACTCCTGGTAAGTTCTTTTTGGTGGCAATGATGAGTATAAGCAATATTTATATATTGAGTTCTATGTAATTTGTTCAAAGATTGCTGTGAATATCTATTTGCTGCCTCTGTTTTTCCACTCTTGAGCCCTGGTTTTTTCATTTTGTTCTTACCATTTGGGGAAAAAAAGTTTTATACTGTTCTTTCTTCTTCTTCTATTCTTTTTTTCCCCCTTATCGCAGTTTGATTCAGGACCTTTTTGTGCGTGTAATACCTTTCTTTTTCCATTACTCACCTTCGGCTTTCTTATTCCATTCGTATTATTTTACTTAGAAAAATCTCCCTGCAGAGAGGGGGAAAAGAAAAACAAAAACAAAACAGAGGTTTTATTATTTCACTCTCTTCTCCTTATTCTATTGATCACGTTTTTATTTTTCTATTTCCTATTGCTTACAATCTCTTTTTTCTTTAGTCTTCCTATTTTATTTCATCATATAATTTATATTATACTATCCTTCTTACATTGTTTTCTCCTCCTTTTGGGTTTTGTATTTAATTCACCTGGTAGTCTTTGAACAATTTCATATCTTACTCAAGTTATCTATTTTCCGTTACATCAAAATTATAATATGTGTGATGATCATGGTGTTTACCCTTTGTGCACCGCCTTTTGCGGGAAGCCATTATCTATTTGTCACACATTCTTTGAAAAAGATTAAATACCTGCCACCGCTTTTATTCATTATGTTATTCTTCACTGAACATTATTGGTGATATTTCATGCTCATATACACAACTTTACTCAAAATCTGAGCGCTTCACCTATTAGTATCAATCTCTGCCCATATTTTTATTATGCCTATATCTGTTAGTTTTTTTAAATTTATTTCTCCTGCTATTTACTCATTCATTTGTTTACTTGATTATTTGTGTTTTCTAAGGTCTACTATTGCACACTGTCCTATTCTATTGCCTTTATATTGGTCATTGCTCTTGACCTTCAGTTCGTTGACATTCCAGATTTAACGTGGGACTTATAACAGCACTTGAGGTATTTCCTACATCTTTTATCATACTGAGTATTATATTGTCCCTTTATTTTTCTTTTTTCCCTCTTTTTTTTTCCTTCTTTTTTCCCGCTGCCTTTTTTTGTATAAATTTTATGTCTGTTATTCAGACTTAATTTTTTCCCTCACCTGTAACAGAAAACACAGTAACAGAAGACATTGAAGACATTGAAGACAACTAATGGTTTATATAGATTCATTTATTTACTTAGTGTTTACTAATAAATTTAGCTTCTTGGTGTTAATATGTAATTAATTTTTTCCCCCTCAATAATATATAATGTTGTAAATTTATTGCTTTCTATCTTTCTAAGTATTTTTGTACTATCTTATTTATTTACAAATGTTGTAATCATAACCTAGAGTGATTCACAAGGCAAAAAGACTTAAAAATCCTTTACCATAAACAGGAGATTATGAAAAAAAGGATAAAACAATAACTACAATAATACAAAGGCAATAACACTTAAAAAACCTCACCATAAATGGGAGAACAAAAAAAACAAAAAAAAAATGACAAGATTGATCTTTACGTATTAGGAAGAAAAAAAAGGATTCATCTTCGAGTTAAAAAAAAAGGGCCAAGAAAGACATAAGATAAAATTATTGTAACATAACACTTAAAAAACCTTCACCATAAACGGGAGAACCAAAAAAAAAGAAAAATAAATAAAACGACAAGATTGATCTTTATGTATTAGGAAGGAAAAAAAATTCATCTTCGGATTAAAAAAAAAGGCCAAGAAAGGCATAGTGTGCCTTACAAATCGAAGGGTAAAATAACTTCAAAAATCTTCATCTTTACCATAAATGAAAGAACAAAAAAATACAAAACTATTGTAACACTATACGAATTTTGTTAATAAAAAAGTTTATATTTTAAGAATAGAAATAACTGTACATAAATTTAAATTGTCATTTACATTAGAAAGATAATAATTTTTTTATTAAAATTTGCTATCCAATGACAATAAATAAAAATCAAAGGCAATCTTTGAATAAAATAAAATTATATCTAAATAGCAAAATTTTTACTCATAGACAATTATGTGTTATTTTATTAAAAGCTACAACTCCAAAAAGATTACAGATACTAATTCATGATTCAATTAATAAATGTACAAATTATATAAAAAAATTGTTTACAAAGAAATTCTACATAGTATCAAATAAAAAATAAAACACCATATAAAATTATAACTTACATTTAGATTTAATTGTGGCCTTAATCATCATGTATTACAATTAAATTTAATCTCTTTCTTCACCTATTACTTAAGAAATTAAAAACTATTAACTACTTATATAGATTTATTTATTTATTTACTATTTATTAATAAATCCATTTTATTCAAATAAAAATTTGATAAATTTATTTTTCACTAAATAACACCTAACGTTGTAAGTTTATTATCCTCTATCTTTGTAAATATGTTTACATCACCTATTTTACTTGAAAAGGATACAAATATACATATGTATTTATTACCTTATATATCATTTATTTACCAATTTAATCAATAAATTACTTATACTTTATCAATTAATTTTGCCTATAATTAGCATTAATCTTATCATAAAGTTAGCATTATCAATATTATTATTTTAATATTATTAATACTACTACATTATTTTCCTTCCAATAAATTCATAATTAAAATAATAAAATATCACAAATATTATTACAAATTCTATTTTATTAATTCATTTTTGCCCATAATTATTATTGCCATAGAATTAAAATTGTTAATAGTGTTGTTTTAATACTATTGATATTACTATATCATTTTTCTACCCGTGAATCATAATTAAAATAACAAAATATGATAAATGCTATTATGAAAAAATTATTTGCTTAATTTCCTATAAGGAATCTTATAATAAAAATATTAATTACATATAAATTATTTACATAAACATAGTTTGTTCTCTTTTCTAATCAAATTAACTTTCTATCATAGAAACAAATGGACAAGAGAAAAACTCAACCAAAAACAACACAATCAAACAAGCGTATGCGCTGTATCATTTCTCAGATGAATCAAACTTATTCTGGCATAAGCGAACAAGATTCAAATGAAATAAATCAAATGGTTGTACCTTTGCGGGCAAGAGCTTCTCAACTCAATCTTCGGACAACACAACTTACACAGTCTCAAGATGAGATTTTTGAATCATTGATGCCATCAACATCTGAAAACCACGATAGAGGATGTAATTCTCTCATCCATTCTAACTATTCTTTTTAAAAAACTAGAAAAAAAAATTCATACAATGACAATACTAATTTTTTACATATTGTTGTTATTTTCCTTAAACTTTTTTTTATAGGCATTGCTATTCTCTACATCGATCTTGGAGACTGCTCCTATATCTGTCAACATTGTAGCGCTCTCTTTTGGCTTAACGAACAAATTAGCAATAGTACAATTCATAAATACAATCTTTGTTGCAAAGATGGAAAAATAACCTTGCCCTTAATTAAAAAAACACCTCGAACACTTGATACACTTCTTAATTATCATGGAGGATTAATTAGTACACATTTCCGAAGAAACATTCGAACATATAACTCTATGTTTGCATTTACATCATTTGATGCCAATATAGACACAAGTACACAAAATTCAAATGGACCAAATATTTTTAAAATAAGTGGGCAAGTACATCATCTTATAGGGTCTCTATTGCCAATTAATAATAATCCTCCAAAATTTGCACAACTATATATATATGACACACAAAATGAAGTCCAAAATCAGATAGCATCATTCTCATTTGATAATGAATCCAAAAACATAATACAATTTATAGTTGAAAATCTTATCAGAATGCTTGATAAAACAAATAAATTAGTTAAAAATTTTCGGATGATAAAGGATAGATATCAACAAGATGAGATACCATCTATGAAACTAAGACTTATAAGCCAATGAAATATAGATAGTAACCAATATGACTTACCCACATCAAACGATATAGCTGCACTAATAGTTGGAGACATTGGTGAATATGAACAAGGAAGAGACATTATTATCCAAGATAGAACAGATAGCTTGCAGAGAATTACAAAACTACACCCATGTTATATGGCCCTTTAATATCCTTTATTATTTCCATATGGAGAAGATGGTTATACAATAAACTTAAAATATAATATAAATAACTTAAGTAATAAATATAAAAGAAAAAAAAAATCTCTGTCACGAGAATTTTATTGCTATCAATTACAAGAACGTAGAACTCAAGGCAATACACTTTTTCGAGGGGGTAGATTATTTCAACAATATGTAGTTGATGCATATGCTTCTGTAGAAGAAGATAGACTAGATTATATTCGAAAAAATAAAAAAAATTTGCGATTCGAAATTTATCAAGGAACTCAAGACGCCATTACAAGAGGAGATACAAATGCACAAGCAATCGGAAAAAGAATTATCCTTCCTTCAAGCCATACTGGAAGCCCTAGATATATGATTCAAAATTATCAAGATGCAATGGCAATTTTCAGACGCTATGGAAACCCTAATTTATTTATAACATTTACATGTAATTCAAAATGGCCTGAAATTACTAGAGCCTTAGCAAAAGTACCCGGACAAAAACCTGAAGATAGACCAGATATTATCACTAGAATTTTTAAAATGAAATTAGATAGTCTTTTATCCACTATTAAAAATAAAAACATTTTTGGTGTAATCATAGCAGGTTAGTTTTCTTCTCCTAATGCTTTTTTACTTTCCTAATAAGAAAAAAAATAACACTCTTTTTTTCCAACACTACAAAAAAAAATTATGATAAAATATTTTTTTAATGTTGTAGATTTATATGTTGTTGAATTTCAAAAATGAGGACTACCACATTCTCATTTCCTCTTCTGGCTCCACCATGATGACAAATTACGTGAGCCATCACAAATAGACAAATTTATTTTTGCAGAAATACCTAATCCTCATAATAATTTACTAGAATACAACATTATAACCGAATTTATGATGCATGGACCATGTGGCATAGGTAAGACAAATTCTCCATGTATGAAAAATTCAGAATGTTCAAAAAAATTTCCTAAAAAATTTAATAATGAAACAACAATTGACGAAAATTGATTTGTTAATTATAAACGAAGAAACACACCCTTCTATGTTGAAAAACAAGGCATTAAATTAGATAATAGATATATAGTTCCATACAATAAAACTTTATGCCTAAAATTTCATGCTCATATTAATGTAGAACTTTGTTCGCAATCTATGCTTATAAAATATTTATTTAAATATTTAACAAAAGGACCAGATAGAATAAGAGCCGTAATAGAAGATAATATACCTACAGAAATAACTGGAGAAACCAATTATTAAGAAATAGATGAAATAAAAAACTATATTAATTGCAGGTATATAACACCATATGAAGCAATCTGGAGACTATTTGAATTTTCAATACATCATAGAAATCCAGCTGTTTAAAGATTATCAATACATTTACCGAATATGCAAAACATAACATTCAATTCAAATCAACGTCTAAATAACATAATAAGACAACCAGGTATTGATAAAACAACTCTTATTGAATGGATGGAAATAAACAAATATGATACTAACACAAGAGAATTAACTTACACAGAATTTCCAATTAAATATGTATGGAATAACAAATATAAATATTGGTCACCAAGACAAATGGGAGATACAATTGGACGAACTTTTCATGTCCATCCAAGCTCTGGAGAATTATATTATCTTAAATTATTATTAAATCATCAAAAAGGCGCAACAAGTTACGAAGCTCTTCGAACAGTTAATGACATAATATATCCAACAAATCAAACAACATGCTATGCACTAGGCCTATTAGGAGATGATTGAGAATGGGATGAATCTATACAAGAAGCTTCATTTTGGTCAACAGCAATTCAACTACGACAATTATTTGTCATAATTTTATTATTTTGCAATATAAATAACCCAATAAAATTCCTTGAAAAACATTGGAAACTTATGACAGATGATATATTATACAAAATTAAAACTTTATTTAACAACCCCAATTTCCAAGTACCTGAAGCAGAATTATACAATTTTGTACTATATGAACTAGAAAAAATATTAAATACAAATTCATCAACCTTAACACATTTTAACTTACCTCTTCCAACTGGATCATTAATAGATGATTTAAATAATAAGTTCTTAAGAGAAGAACTTAATTATGATATACACAAATTAAAAGAAGAAAACATTAAATTAGTGAATAATTTAAATAATGAACAACAATTTATTTATCAACAAATTTTACAATCACTCCATGAAAAAAAGAATAATCTCTTTTTTATATATGGTCATGGTGGAACCGGAAAAACATATTTATGGAATGCAATAATCACAAAAATTAGATCAAATAATGAGATAATTTTAGCTGTTGCATCTTCTGGAATAGCATCATTGCTATTGCCTAAAGGAAGAACAACTCATTCTAGATTTCGAATACCATTGTCAATAGATAAATTTTCTACCTGCCATATTAAAAAAGGAACTCAATTAGCAAAATTAATTGATACAACATCACTTATATTATGGGATGAAGCACCTATGACTAATAAATATTGCTTCGAAGCATTAGATAAAACACTTCAAGATTTAAGAAATAACTTTGAACAACCATTTGGTGGCATGACAATTGTCCTAGGAGGTGACTTCTGGCAAATTTTACCAGTTATTCCTACAGGAACAAAGGAAAATATAATCAATGCAACTATAAATAACTCTTATTTATGGCCATATTTCAAAATTTTAAAATTAACAGAAAACATGAGATTAAAACAATACAATCATACAGAAGAAGAAAAAAAATGAAATTGTAGCATTTTCGAAATGGATATTAAATGTTGGAGATGGTATTGCTGAAGGAATAAAAGATTTGGAAAATGAAGATGCTACATGGGTAAAAATACCAAAAAAATACATACTACATTATGAATCAAATCCAATTGAAAAAATTTCAACTTTAATATATAATAATTTAAACATTTACTTTGACAATATCAAATACTTGAAAGAATGAGCAAAATAAAACAACAGATGAAATTAATAATTACATATTATCCTTAATTCCTGAGCAAGAAAAATGCTATTACAGTTATGACACTATTGCATCCTCATCCGAAAACATAGACGAACTTAATCTTTTATATCATCAAGAATTTTTGCACACTCTTAATTTTAATGGAATACCACCACATGAATTAAAACTTAAATTAGGAACACCTATAATGTTATTACGAAATCTAAATCAATCAAATGGATTATGCAATGGAACAAGACTTATTATTACCCAATTAACAAATAAAATTATAGAAGGACAAATCATAAACTCAAGCAACACTAATGAAAAAGTCTATATCCCAAGAATAGAAATGACTGTACATGAATCTAAATGAACATTTACATTAGACGACAGTTTCCTATTAAAATTTGCTATGCAATGACAATAAATAAAAGCCAAGGACAATCATTGAATAAAATAGGATTATATTTAGATAGTGAAATTTTTACTCATGGACAATTATATGTTGCTTTATCAAGAGCTACAACTCCAAAGGGATTACATATACTAATTCATGATTCAATTAATAAATATACAAATTATATAAAAAATATTGTTTACAAAGAAATTCTACATAGTATCAAATAAAAAAATAAAACACCATATAAAAAATAAATATTATAATAAATTGAATATTGGATTCATAATTTTTCCTTATAATCAAAATTATTTATCATTAATCTATCAAAAACATATCAACTATACCTTTCTATTTTTATACACTAAAACGATTACCTTCTTTTATCAGCAATTAGCCAAAATGATGACATTAATTCGAGCGCTAAAACCAAATGAAGTTTGTGAAACTATCAAAGCCAGAATATGCAGACTATGGACAAATAATGATCTGAGTACTGGACGTCTGATCAGCCTTGACTGTGTTTTAGTTGACGAAGAGGTAATATTTTTTACCAAATACAATATTTTATTATCTCCATTTAATACCAAATATTATAAATCAAATAACAATACTACCATTTATATCTACAGCATGAAGCAATTCGAGGATCAATTCGGGCACGAGATTCAGATACTATCTACCAAAAAATTCAATTAGGCAATATATATGATAGAGAACAAACCAACATACAAAGTTGTCCCACACATTGCAATGCTACAATTTGCCCGCGCAACAGTATTTTCTCCAATCACAAAAGAGGCACCACCTATTCCATATCATAGATTTTACTTCATTGAATTTGATCAGCTCCAACACAGAATTTAATCAACTAAAATCCTAAGTGGTAAGATAACATTACTTTCTCTAAAAAAAAAAATTGCATCATCAATATTTTAATTAATACCTTTAACATTTACTGTTTATTTTTCATAGCTATTATTGGTGTCGTCACAAGAGTACAGACAATTGAACAAACAAATATCAGCTGCAGACAAACATCTCGACGGACAATAATGATACAAAATATAAGGTAAATTAACTTTTCATAATCACTACTATAATCATATAAAAAAATTTTATTTAATAAAAGTATAAAACTTTTACATCATTTAAAACCCTTTATTCTAACTATTTTGTTTTACCACTTTTTTTCTCACATAAACGAACAGCTTCAGATCACATTATGGGGACATAAAGTAGATCAATTTGATGAAAATATCATTAGATCAATGAAAGGACTAGTAGTTGCAGTTTTTCCAGCAATGTTGGTGAAACAATACCTAGGTATTTTTTTTAACAACTTATAAAAATAATAACATATAACATAAACTATTTACATCTAATAAATTAAAATATTAACCACTTTATTGTTCATCTTTAAAGTAATGCATATGTATCAAGTACTGCTGCAACAATCTTCTACCTTGATCCAAAGATACCAGAAACGCAGACATTGAAAACAAGGTAAGAATCAAATCCCAAAACTTTAAAAACAATAAATTTATGAAAATATTTTCATAATAATAATTAATTACACACACACACACACATATATATATATAGGTTCTCTCAGTAACCTCAAGAAATTGAGTTCTCAACAGCACCAACAACACCAACACAATCTATTGAAGAACAAAAAACACTGAATAGAAGAACAATTGATGAACTAAAGACATTGGATCAAGAAAATAACCAAGTTAGTATCATAATATTCTATCTATTTCTTTTCCTTTAATTACATCATTTAATCTAAACATCTTTCCATGTGTATATCAAATTTAATGTAAAAATCTTTCTGCATGTATATAGGAAACTAAATTCACAGTAAAGGCTACTATAACTACATTCTCAACAAATCAAGGTTGGTATTATAACTCCTGCCCTAGATGCTATCGACAACTCAGACAAGTAGGAACCAATTATTGGTGCGATAGCCATGGACACATAAAGACAACACCATCCCCATGGTAATCAAAACTATAAATAAACAATAACTAAAACTTATTTACTTTGACTAGCAATAATAAATATTTTATAACCTAAATTATCTATTATGTTATAAATTGCAGCTATAAACTAAATGCAACTATTGAAGACCATACTGGCAACATGGATATCATCATATTTGGTAGAGCAGCATAGGCCCTGATAAAAAAATCCTGCTCAACATTAACAATTGACGAAGGATTTACAGATCCATTCACAATCCCACCAGTCATCAACCAATTACGAGGTGAAACAAAGATCTTCCAAATATATTTTCAAAGAAAAAGCCCTCAAATTGCCACAATTGTCTCAAAAATATTTGACGAAACTGAGTTGATAACAGCGCCACCACAAATATCAGCACCTGCAATATCAACAAGGTAAAACATATTGAGTCATATTTATTAATTATATATAAACAAACATATTTCTTACTTCAAATACATATTCAAATGACATTTCACAGGCGTAGCCCCCGCTCAACTACAACATCATCAATAGATCCACATATACCAGATCCAAAAAAATCAACTACCAGGTAATACATATTTAACAATTTACATTATTTATAAATTAAAAACAATACTTATAATTTTAAATTATTGAAATTTATCGACTTTATGTTATTCCAGCTCCAAAGGCAAAGGAATAGAACAACCAAAAAAGCGTCCACGGACTAGGTAATATAACTACTTCTAAATCTTATTATGTTAAATTTTTTCAACTACTAATACTAACATCTTTTAATATTTACATTTTGCAGCTAGAAAAAAAAAACAGCGAAGCCACAACAAAAAAAAAAAAAAAAAAAAAAAAAAAAAAGAAGAAGAAGAAAAAAATTGTATATATATTGTAAATAACTTTATATAACAATATTATATATATATATATGTATATTATGTATACATATGTATATGTAAATAACTTTATATAACAATATCTTATGTATATATTCATATATAAATAAATTACTATCTTCTTCTAACATACAAAATTATCATCTACTGCAATGCGCACAAACGCGCGCGTTCATCACTAGTATTTACTATAAAAAAGATTTTTTTATTATTTTAAATACATATCTAAATAATATTCCACAAATTCAACTCTTAATAAGAAAACAACAGAACATTCTAAAAAATGTCCAAGGACAAGGTAATATAAATATTTCTAGATCCTCTATTTTATATTATCTATTATAAAAGTTTGTCAACTTCTTTAAATATTATATTTACTGATTTTACTTTTTTAACATTCTTATCTTTCAGTTAAACAAAACAGTGCGATGAATCCAATAAGCGTCAGTGTTTTATACTACATATGTGTATGTATATACATATAAATATATTTTAAATTACAATACTGTATATATTTATAACTACGTAATAATCTCAAAATCCTTAATATGATACAACACTATATTCTTTAGAAACTCGCAGAATTGAGGCTTGTGAATACTAAAGTAGAGATAATTACCAATTTAAAAATGTGTCGGTAATAATAAATAAGCATATATTGTGAAAGATTATTTATCCCATAATTACTTGACGAAATCCAAAGAATTCTTGACAACCACTTAAACCCATAAGCTGGTAAAAGAGGAGGATCTCGTATCAACAAAATGTTTTACACAGTTGAGAGTTTTCAAAATGTTTTGCGTTTAGGTTAATGGTAATACAAAAGGGAATAGTCAATTAAGTTATTATGTAGTTATGCTGAATTGGCTGTCATTTTAGGTTATGTTAATCTTTTTATCCTTTGACCGTAGGTAAAAACATAAATTAAGTAAGAGAAAAATATATGGTTTGTTATCGTTTTGTACAAGTCTATTATTTATCTCATTTTAAATAATAATTGAGGCCCTGTTTGTTTTGTTGATTCGAATTACAACTCAATTTTTTGCTACAGTATCTTCTCTTATAAAAATTTAAGTTCGACGTTTTTTATTACAATATTTTTTCTCACATAAATTCACTTTTTAACTCAAAATTTTTACTTAAACAAGCAAAAGGAACGAGGCTTGAATGTTATTGTAGCCTTTTGTTTTCTCTTTATTAATTGAATATTAATTGTCTATTTTTAAGTTGAGTAATTAAATATTAGTTTTTATGAGTGGTATTTTTAGTTTTTTCCCGTTAAATTATTACAGTCATTTATCATTTTTCAACGCTAAAATAACATATTAAATCTTCCTCAAGCAATTCAAACCAATACCGTGATGATACATATGTACTGTCTATTAATTTTTTAATAAACTATATCTTGACAAATCATTGTGAGCGACAAAAAAAATGTAAGTTTCTTGGAGGAATGCTAAATACAGACTCTATCTTAATCTTTTGACATGTGTCATCTCTATTTTCTGAAATAAACTAAGTTAATAATAAGTCATTATTTTTATGCTTATTTACAACGATACTATTACTCTCTTTTACCTCCTAAATCTAACGATTTTAAGCAAATATATATATATATTTTCTTGAGAGAAGAATGTTGGATTATTTTTTATGTGGACTTCTATAATTATAATAATTTATTCTATTATTAAATAAAGTATATTATAGACAACTTTATTAATGTTAATTAGTTAATGTATGCATGTCAAATATTGGTCCATGATGGGATGGACACTCAATTTATTCACTAGTTTGAGGCCTATAAACTCCTTATTCTGTAAGTGTTTTGGTCAGCCAATTGAGCCAAATAACCTTTCTATCACAATTTGTGAAGCTCAATAGGCCCATTTAACTTAGGCCCATATGGTTTAAAGAGAGGAGAAAAAGAAAAATAGGCCGAGACTTGAAAAGAATTAAAATTAATAGGCCAATAATTCAAATAAGTGAATAAATATATAGGCTAAATTACTGGTTTTATCTATAACTTGTCTAGTTATGAACCATAACTTGACAAGTTATTGTCCATAATTTATGGTTTTTGTCTATAATTTGTCTGGCTATGAACCATAACTTGATAAATTTGTCCATAATTTATGTGGTTATGAACTATAACTTGACAAGTTATAACCTATTCATTTTTATAACTAAAAATTGTCCTATATACTTTCTTAAGCTTTTCATATTGACCTATTTTCTACTATTTCGGTTTAAAGATTTGTGCACATCTAATTATAGGTGAGTGAGTGCTAAAGGGTGTGGCATTTTTGTGTGTGATGGATGTGTGCGGAGAGATTATTGGAATGGAGACTTCATTACTCTCATGCCTGTTTCACTGGCGAGTTTCAACGGCTTAACGGTGACGTCAACGTTTCCGATAAGTAACCCATGAAATTATTGTTTCTCATATGTCATAGACACTGAATAGGAGTGAATAATTTTCAACAAAGAAGACAAAAACAACTCTTTACGTACATATATTTCTCCAGCTTTTGTCTTCTAACGATTTTATACATTTTAATAGAAGGAAAAAAGAAAAGAAAAATCTTTACAAGAACACGAAGGAAAGGGAAATATGCTTGTTTGAAAGTGTGATTTATGAAAATTGCAATATAGTTGAAGTGTTGAATTGTTTGAGTTCATATATATTAGCGAAACTAATATATATAAGCCGGAAATAAAAATCAACTTGCAAAAAATTGTATTGTTGATGTTTCTAGTTTTGAAACTTTTTTTTTTTAAGTAGTATTCTAGTTTTTAGATAAAAAGTGTTTTCTTTTTAAAATATGTTTGCTGATCATGCTTGTCTTTTAAGTTGTTCCACTTTTTTCATAAATTAAGTAAACAAAATCTTCTAGTTTTCAAATTTATTAAACAAAAAGTTTATGTAGTTATCAATTGTCAAGTCAAGATCGGTGTTGTGGCTAAGCCGGTATACCAGATTAACTTACCACATTCATGTTGGGATATATACCCATAAATCAAATAAGATGTAAATATTTTTCTGATTATCAATGAAATGAGGAATTTTTTCAATATTGTTTTGCATACATGTGATGTTTTATAAATATCAAAATCCCTAAATTATTTTTAGATGTAACTTTAAACATTGTATATAATTGTTATATGCAGAGGATAATATTTAAAATAAAATAATCTAAACTCGTCCGTAATTATAAATGAAAGTTGGGATCTTTAATTTAAAATTACTAATGCGGTTCATTACATTCTGAACGAAACAATCTTATCCTAGATTGTTAATAATGAGATTATTAGAATGAAAGCATTTTATGTAATTTGATTACATAGGACCGAAACGCAATTAATTATGAATCTCTAATAAATTCCGTTATTAAATATAGTATTCAATATTAATCAATGATGATCATATATGAATTAATCTTAATTATGAGTAATTAATAAACTCCTATTTATGATATTATATTCTTTGACATATTGAGTAATGACACATGTGAATAGTGTCAAAGTCTTGGTATATTGGGAGCATAGTAAAATAAATAGCCGGGAATATTAATTTACAAGATGAAATCCATTCCTTCATAATGAAGTAGATGGACAGTTCTCATAAGTGTTGATTCGGGGCATGAATAATAAGAGCGCTCAATTTTATGATTGGATCATAAAATATATTATTCATTAGAGGATCAATGGTACTTGTGGAAAAAAAATATAATTAAAGAGGTTAACGGAAAATACCTAGCTTTAATTTTGAATCGTTTAGGGAGGATTAATTCGTATGTAGTGACTATATCAATGGACAACACAAATTCCGTGAACATAATTATTTTTATTATTTAAGAGTGCAATTCCAAATTTATAGTGGAGTAATTTGGAATTAATAATTTTGATATATTAATTAAAGTGTTAATTAATTGTCAAAATTATTGGAGCTTAAAAAAATAATGTTCATAATTCCTCTCAATGGCTTCATAAGATTAATGTGAACTAAATATATCATATTGGGTTACGATTATTAATTTAGAATTAAAAATTCTAAATACACATATATTAATTAATTTGATTAATTAATATTAAAATTAATTTAAAATTGTTTTAAATTAATTTGGATGAATTTAATTATTTTTTTTTATAAAAAGGAATTTATTTTACTCTCCACGTTTCCTCCTTTTCACTCTCCCTGTTAATGTGTGTGTGTGTGTGAGTGTGTATATTTATATATATATATATATATATGTATATATATATGTATGTATGTATATATAAGAGGAAACGTCCACGTTTCCTCATTTAAAAAAAAAATTTAAATAAAAAAAAGGGGGGAGTGGGAGGAAACGTGCTGTTGCACGAGGAAATGGAATTCTGCTTTTATCTGAGGAACAAAAAAAGTGTTTTTCCAGAGAAAAGAAAAAAAAAAAAGAACGGGAGCACAAAAGAAAAACCAAAGAAAATTTCTTGAGGGTCATCATATACTTTTGAGAAAAATGAGTGATACTTATAAGTTGTTTCCTTATTCATTCATTTTATGTGTTGAGAAACCTATTAGAACGTCCACACGCTTGAGTTCACGTTAATCCGGAGATACGTTGAGAAAGAACCGTAGTGTTCTTAGAATTTAAGAGCATAAGACGGTGTTAGAGGAGTTCAAGATTTACGTCCTAATCGAACGACGGTCAAATACTTATTCCTTTATTTAATATCTTTATAGTTAAATTAATATGAAATAATGATCACATTAAATTCTAATTTAAGTCATTCGATCGATACCACATTTTGCACAATTTTTTTTTTAAAATCCGGTTTGAGAAACCAATAATTCAGTACCAAGGTTGGACCAATAGGGCTGATTTGATGCGTGGATCAGGACGATATGCGTACCTAAGGAGGTTTTGATACAAAGAAAAACTTTTTTTTTTTTGCATAAAATAATTAGAGGGCGTAAACGTTATAAATCGACCAACAGTTTGAATAGTGAATTACAGAGACTATTGTCCCTTCTATTATTACATTATTGTCAAGTTGCATGCCTTTTTTAATTATTTCTACCTTGTTTACTTATGACTATTCTATGGTCATGAATTTGGCGTTTGCTTCCTTATAATTTAATCATATTCTTTTTGCCATATTATGTGTTATTTCAAACTTTTGCCGTTTAAAATATTCTCTTCTTCTGGAAAGAGGTCGTAATGACGTTTCCATTACGGAGACAGATCTATGGGATCATGAGAAGTAGACATGGCGTGGTCCTATAAATTTCGAAGTGCTTGAAGCATATGGTATCAACACTAGTTTTTTCTCTTTTGTTCTTTTTTTGCTTCGTTGTTTCAGTAAACAATATTCATAATTTCATATGGAGCTCACAATCTCTCACTCTTCCCCTAGAGTACGAGCTTTTATTATCTCTCGACCTTGCAATGCCTCCTATCATGTCAATAAATTGATTCCAAATAAGCCCACAACCAAAGATATCAGATCTTCCAACTTTCCTTTGAAATGCTCCACCAATAAATTATTGATCCGGTCAATAGGCCTCCATTGGGAGAGCAGGTTCCCAAAATCCTTATTATTCGGCCAACATAAGCGTAATACCATCCAGGTACACTTTATTTCTTTGCTACTTTGTTATATTTAGTGTTCACATTTAAAATAGAAATAATGCAAAAGTTCTGAATTATTATCCTCTTGTATTGATCAAGTATTGTTTACTTCCCTTTTACTTCATATAGGATCCCTTGAACAACTCTTATTTTGACTCCCTAGGGACATGGGACAAAAGATAGAAAAATATATAAAAAAAAACTCTTTACCGTGGAGCAAGCTATTATACACCACAGATTTGGAGACTGTTGCCCCGTTCACTTCGCCGATTCGAGTTTAGAATTCGAGTTTTGCTATAGTAAAAAGCTCTCTGAAACAGTCACATCTAACTTTTTTGCTACAGTAAAAAGCTCTCACATAACATCACATCTTAACTCGAATTAAAAACTCGAATCAGCGAACTAAACGGTTATGTGTTACGTGCTGTAAATTTTTAATGCAGATCTGCACAGAATCGACCGTTAAAAAAATTAATCTAATAATGAAAAACAAAATTATCCCCATTGATGGTGCAAAATAGCTTACTTCACCATAAAAATTTTCACAAAAAATAAAGTAAATAACTTAAAATTAAATAGAAGATTTTAAAATTATTTTAAATAAATAACAGTTTCGTGGTAAATGAATCCTTTGTCACGTAAATGGTTCATTTACCGCTAGTGAAAACATTTTCACCTAAATTTTCTTTTTACGACGGGTATAAAGAATTTTTTCCATGTAAATAAAGATTTTTTAGATATTTTTACCATATAAGTTATTTTTTACCAGTAAAAAATGAGTCATTTATATTTATTTACTATGTAAACATCTATTTACTTCAAATAACTTTAAAATCTGATATTAACTTATATTAATTTTAAAAATATGTTATTTACTACAATTTACTTGTCTGTCTTTTCACGAAAATGGTCCAATTTTTTTACTAGGAAAAAAGTAGATAATATAAAGGACCACAAAGATTTCAAATTAACTTAGAATATGAGCACTTAAATAAGTAGGTGATCTGTAAGAAGGCACGGGATTATGTGGTCCGTTTCCCTTTTAGGATGTTGTTGAGGGGCTTGCTTGCAGAACCATTTTTCAGGATTTTTCTTAGGTTTTTCTTAAAAGAATTTTTCATTAGTTGTTAATCTCTGGGTGTGCTCTTTTTCCCCTTTCTAGGATTTTTTTTGGGTTTTACTAAAAAGGTTTTTCTGAGGCCTATTATAGTTGATTTTCAAAAGTAGAGTCTCGGGTTAGATTTTTTTTTTTTAGTTGTCATGCTGTATTTCTCCCCCGTTTAGAACTTAGATGTTTTTTATTTTTTTATTTTTTTCATTAATAAGAATTTGAAGTAGGTGCTTAACAGGGGACAAGATTTTTAAGACGTGCCAACCTAGTTGGGATATTTTGATCACCATTTATTAAAAAAAAAAAGCGTGATATAATTAACTCTTATGATTTGTTTGGCTAATGAAAAGAATTACGCTTTTGATTTGGTTACCTGTGTTTGTTGGTCAAATTAGTTTCAATTCAACTTATAAATTGAACTAATGTTTTAGGCACAAGCTAAACTTGAGTTTGGTGGTTCCAATCCGGTACTCGACAAACATGAACCTGAATCAGCTGGTCCAAATTCGGTATTTGTCAAAGTTTCACGTTTTGGATCTATTTTCTATAAATTCATAAGGCCCTACGCAATGATTCAAATAATTATAGCATCCATGTAAGTAATACAAGAAACTGATTTACAATACAAGACATAAACTTCTTTCTCAAATCAAGTAGGACATGATAAACCTTATATGTTCTCTCTTTCTCTCTCTCCCCCCCTCTCTCTCTCTTTGCAGCTGTTTGTTTGCGAGAGTTTTGGTCGAGAATCCACAATTGTTTAAATGGTCTCTTTTGTTTAAGGCAATCCCTGGCCTAGTTGCTATAATACATGCACAAGTTTATAATTTTGGCATTAATCAGATTTTTGATGCCGATATTGACAGGTATACTCGTTTTATATGTATATCCACATATGCTGACGATTATAATAGACACCAATGTGTTAAACGGAATCTGGAAAGTAATAGTAATAATGACAGTTGAAAGTAATAATGGTTTCTGAATACCCATCTTTACTGGATATCCGAACTTCAGCCCTGGACGCTCTTGGTTAAAAGTTATTTGCGCAAGAATCAAGACTATTGTTTTATTTTTCTGTGACTGTATTTTTAATTAAATTTTAACACTTTATAAATTGTTTAAGTAGTGTTTGTTAATTATGTTTTATGCATCTCCACGAATTTTTTAACAGTTATAATATTCTTTTTTCAAAATTAGTACCTGCAAAAGATGTCTTGATATACTTTTATTTGTTTTATTTTATTTTTCAGAACTGGTTGCGAAGAACCATTGAGCTTATTTGTTTTTATGCGTTATGTTTTCAGGATAAACAAACCACATTTGCCCATACCTTCAGGAGATCTTTCAGTAAAACAAACTTGGTTTTTGATAATATTTTTTGTACTTACTGGCCTATTGATTTTGCGAGTGATGAATGCCGACCTAATCACTACTTCTTTCTACTGTTTTGGTATTTTATTGGCTACCTTGTATAATGCCCCTCCGTTTCGATTCAAGAGATCTCCAGTTGCCACAATTATTACGACTTCATTGGTATTTTCATTTTCTTTCAATTCTCTGAATCTTGCCATGAAATTTTGCTTCTAATTTATTAATTTTATTAGGTCGTTGGAAATTTTGTTTCTAAAATGCATTTATATTCAATTTCAAAAATAAAATTTGGGATAAATTAGAATATAAGATTTTATCTCGTTAATTCTGTTTATGATTACAGGACACCTTGTGAGTCCGAAATCGAGCAGCATGAAATTGCTTATCGTGCTTTGTTGTGCTAGCATATAGAACAACTACAAGATACTTTTTGAAGTCATTTTTTTTCTATGTTTTATTTATGGCATTAAATTCTTTCTTTTGCTATAATATATTCTGCACAGCATATGAAAACACCGTGCTGTTTGTTTATTATATATCTTTCTTGCGGGGAAAAATGATAATTTGTATAACAAAATCAAGTCTCATGCAGACCACTATCATTAACAATATTGGTATACTTTACGCCACCATGACTTCCCTTAGACTTCCATTCTGGTGGAGGTACGTTGAACAATAATTTTTTTTGTTACTTTTGTTTTGTTTTTTTTTTTTTTTTTTATTATTATGTCATGCTCTTGCTACTATATATTTATTAATTGAGAGATAATTTTCAATTAAAAATTTTATTAGGGCTCTGGACTTTTTGTTAATTTATTTTACTAGTATTTGATTCTTGCTTTGATGGAGCTTTTAAGGATGAATTATAAATTATGATTTAAAATTAAGGATGAATATAAAGATTAAACATTTTATTAATTACGACAGTGGCAATTGACGGTCAACAAGAGATGATGTCATAGAAATTAGCCTTCAACATTTTCTTTATAGAAAAACTAAAATAATTGCATTGATTATCCTATTTTATATTACTATAAACCTACACGTATAACTTTTGCTATTTCATCAGCTAATGCATACACATATGAATTCAACATTTATAGAAATCTCATGTTTGACTCTCATTTTCGTCTACAGTCCCCAAATTATTTTCATCACTATCTTTGGTACATTATTTTTCTCGGCCACTTGCATCATAAAGGATATCTCAGATGTTGAAGGTGACATGAAGTAAGTTTTATATATATGGGTCATATTCTAACGAACTCTGATTCTCAAAGTTTATATATATATATATATATATATATATATATATATATAACTTTTAATCCGAAAAGTGTTATAGCTTGAATATTTATTATCTTTTAAAATAATATTTAACATTATAGGCATAACATTCAAACATTCGCTGCAACATTCGGATCTAAAAATATGGCATTACTTGGCACGGGAATTTTATTAGTAAACTATATTGGTGCTATTGGAGTTGCTATCTTTATGCCTCAGGTAATTTTAATTCTTCGTCTTCAAAGACCTTCCACATAGTTTTTTTTTTTTTTTTTTTTTTTAGATATTTTCATAAGGATCCTAATTAATTAAAGATGTTTCCATTTGTTTCTCTGTTTATTTTGGTAACTCACTGATTTATCAAGGTAAATTATCTCTCATTCAAGCAATTGATCAATTTAGTCTTTATAAATCTGTTAAACTAATAAACTTATCAGAATACTAGTTGTTAGGAAAAAACACATTTCTATACTCACGTAGCAGAAAAATAAACTAAAACAAAAATAACAAAAAAAAAAGATAAAAGAAAGATTTAAATGGTTCGAAAAAATTTCTTACGTCCACGACAGAGAAAGAAAAATACTATAACAATTTCAGAATTACATATTCAGCAAACTCTCTCACTTTTTCTCTCTACCCAAAACCCTTTACACACTTTGCCTATCTCTCTCCTCACTTTTCTCTCTTTCTCTTAAAAGTACACACTCTTTCTCTTTTCTCTCAACACAATTTTCTCTAAACACACATAAAAGCCTTATGCAAAATACTTATTTATAGACTCCTAATAAACTATAACATATCTTTTGTCCAAAAATTAAAAACAATAACTTACTCAAAAACATAAAATTGTTACTATCCTAAAATTAATTTGAGTCACTTAGCCAACAGTAAATCACTAACGATCTATGCAAAAATAATAATAAAAAAAGACATAAAAAAATAAAAATGAATATTTATATGCATTAAAAAATTTAGAATTTATGGAAGTCTTTTTTCTTTTCCCCTTCAGCTAGTATTATTTATGTGAAGCTAAGAATTGAACAATAGTTTAAGTTTTTTCATCTGCTCTTTACAGGCTTTCAAACGTCATGTGATGTTGCCTGCTCACTCAATTTCTGCATTGTCGTTACTTTTTCAGGTTGGTCATACATAAATCACGCAAAAATAAAAAAAAAAAAAAAACAAAGAAAACTCTCATACATCTTTTCTTATTTTCTTTCAGGCTAACAAGTTGTACAAAGCAAATTATGGCAAGGTACTTAATTGCATATAAATATACATTTCGACTCAAATACATGTTCTCTTTGTGAGTAGTAAACTATTTGTATTGATCCAACTTTAATTTAATTATGTGTGCAGGAAGCGAGTGCAAATTTTTATCAATTTATTTGGAAACTTCTGACGTTAGAATTTCTCTTATTTCCTTTTATATAGTAAATTAGTTGCAAGCTTCGTGTATGTTTTTCCACATCAACCATGGTCAGGTTGGGGAATAAAGTGATTTGTTTATTATATTATTAAGATATTATAGTCTTTTTATTTTTTTGAGCATAGGCAGTCAAAACAAATGTGTATATATTACATGTGTGTAAATACACTTGTAAATCTCATAATTTTACTAAGTGTACAGGTAAGTAAAGACACAATACTAGAGATAATATTGATCTTACCAATGCAAAATATGCTTGGGTAATATCACACATAAGCGTTGGGAAAATTCTTTTCTAACGACCATAGTTAAAGAACATATTAAGTGGTACTCTAGATGTTATTCATAAGGTGGCAATTCATATTAGCGGGTCGTGTTCATGTTGTATTGATCTCCTTAGCTGACATGGTTAGGCCTGATACGAACACGACTCGTTTATTATTCATATTGAAATACAAAATTCAGACACGACTTGTATATTGACGGATTGACTCGACACGATATGAGTAACCTGTTTATTAAACAGGTTATAAACATATCGTGTCAACTTGGTAATTTCCTGCCAGCCCGTTTATAAAATGGGTAATAAATGAGTCATATTGACCTATTTTTGAACCTGTTTAAAATATTTTGAGACGCAAACTATGAAGAACGGTGACATGCCATACTGCCATAAAAAAAAAAAAAAAAAAAAAACATTGTTGTTCTTTAACGAAACAACCAGAAAACAACAAAAACAAACACTAAAACCGTGAGCGTAGAGCACACAATGCAAAACACAGCTTACTAAAGTAGTAGCAGTTGCAAATTTATAATCAGCCTTTCGAATTTAATAGTGTAGATTTTACAGTAAAATTATTATGAATTGTTAGGTATTTTGTTCCTATTATGTGTTGTCATTTTGTTTATCAAAGATACATTTAATCTTACTTCTTTCCTCAATTGTGCCCTCAAACATGTTTTTTTCCTTCGGTCCTTACTTCTTATCTTAATTTGTATACAACGAGGAAGAAGGCGTACGTCAAAATGTGGAAATCATGTTTACTAGCTTCGAAATTTAAGGGAAATAGTAGAAAATAGGCCAATATGAAAAGCTTAAGAAAGGAAATAGGCCAATTTTTAGTTGTAGAAATTAATAGGCCATAACTTGTCAAGTTATGGTTCATAACCAGATAAGTTATGAATAAATTTGTCAAGTTATGGTTCATAACCGGACAAGTTATGGTTCATAACCAGACAAGTTATGGACGAAAATAATAATTTGGCCTATTTATTAACTTATGTAAACTGTTAGCCTATTAATTTTAATTTATCTCAAATTTTGGCCTATTTTCCTCTTTCTCCCGAAATTTAACTACAGAAATACGTAAAGTCAATGATTTAAATTTACAAGCCATTCATTAATTTATACAAATGATAAGATTTTTTATATTTTTCCTCGGTCATTATTCTTATCTTAATTTGTATACAACGTGTAAGAAGGCGTCATAATATTTAATTGTTTACTAGCTTCGAAATTTAATTACAGAATATACGCAAAGTCAATGATTTAAATTTACAAGCTGGCCATTCATTAATTTATACAAATGATTAGATTTTTTATATTTTTCTTCGGTCATTATTCTTATCTGAATTTGTATACAACGAATAAAAAAAAAGGCGTCAAAATATTGAATTGTTTACTAGCTTCGAATACTACAGAATATATGCACAGTAGTCAATAGTTAAAGAGACCAACAGAGACCAGACGTCAAGATCATGTTGCTAGAAGGAAACTAATTTTATATGATATGTGGAAAATAAAATTTCGTAAAAAATGCAGGACAATTAGTAGACTTGTAAAAGAATGGAATTATTAGTTTCCGTCGCCAGAAATTTATTTCGCTTCAAGACAAACACTTGTGAAAGAATGGAAATAATCTCTCTTGCCATGGTTCTATAAGTTGCAGCGGTATCGGGAATTTGTTTTTAGGCAGGGTGTAAATCAAGTTAAAATTTGAAATAAACTCTCTTTCATTATTTTATTTTTTTATTAGCAAGTTAAGTCCTAAAATTTTGTTTTTAGGCACCGGTTTACTCTTTTTAACAAGTTTTGTTATTAGGTAGATTAATAATTCACTTAAACTTAAAGATAATAGTAAAATAATACAAGGATATAGTATCGCAGTTTAATAACCACCCAATCTGTAGGGTAAATAATGAAAGTTACAATTTAATTAGACTTATTCAACGTGAGACTCTCTCTAAGAATAACGCTTATGGACTGTAAACACTCAATAGACTTGCTCAGCAAACTCTTCTTAACTTAACATTGAAATCGCTTCAACACTTAATTTTCTCCCGAAAACCTAAATCCTTTCTCCCAAAGAAATATGTAACACAAATGCTCACAGATAATTTAACACTCTGAAATTCTGGGGCTCTAAATGCGTGCAGAAATTATTGTGAGATTTCAATTAAATAACCAAATCATCCAGCTATTGAAATCTTCAACGTAGTCTACTATGTATAGCTATTGTAGATTTTGTTGCAACCGATACATCAACAGGGCTGTAAAATCTAGTACAAATCAACTTTGACTGATTCTTGATATCTTCACTTCAGTTTAACATGATCCTAGTCGGATACTCCATGAACATGGACGTTTTGTTCAGCAGATCAAAATCTCATCTTGCAAATCAATCATCTCATCTAAATTCAACTTGCCAAAATAAACAAAAGTTGACTTTAACTAAATTAATCCTAATTGATTGTCTTGAAACAATTTCCATAAAAAAAAAAGAACAAAGAAAACAAATTCCAACAAAAATAGGAAACCACAAAAGAACAAAGAAACAAGTTCCAACAAATCTGAATCTTTCCAAAAAGGTTTTTAGCAGCAAATCAATCTCCAATCAATTTAATACTGCAAATCAATCTCCTTATCAAACCCAAAATCAAATCCTTCGATTTTCAAAATAATGGTAATCTGACAATCTCAACAGAAATTTTAAATTTGAAATAGGATTACCTAAAAATATTTAAAACTTACGGTACAATTGAAATTCTTAAACAATACCATGTGAATGCCGTAATAGAGGAAAATTTAAGCGGCAGGTCACGGGGAGCAAATAAAGGAAAAAAGTGTAGAACTTTTTGAATGAGGGGTATAATCTTAAAGAAATCCGTGCCTATAAACTTGGATGCACATGTTTTTAAACACTTTCATCTCCTCTTTTGTCCCTTTGCTGCCACGTTCTTCAGTAACATAAATCTAACTTTCCTTCAAAACGCTCCATCATTAATTAAACGAAGGTTTTTAAACACCGTCGTCAATAAAGTATAGACTAACATAAATCTATAAATATAGCAATATCAATTTAATATATCGACAAACGTCCGCAACAAAATATATATAACAAACACAAGAAAACCATAAATATAACATAAATCCAAATAGAAAAAAAAATATATATATATATATATATGTATAAAGAAAGAATAGAACAAATCAATTATAGCAAAAAGTAAAACCTAAATATGTACAATAACAAAATGCAGAAATTCCAATTATCACATCGACAGCTACAATGACGGTGCAGCAGTTGATCATAGTGGCAACGACGGTCATGGTGGCAGACCGGGGTCACGGTCAAAGGTTGTTACAAACTATCGCAGACAAGGATGAAAATATTAGTATCGCTGATAGTATCGGTACTCCGATTCTGTAGAAACTTTAAAGAAAATATCGGTGGAATTATCACAAAAATTTATAGAAACTATAGAAATTTATATTAGAACATATTTTTAATACTTTGATAGCATAAACATTAAAAAGACACATAAATAAACAAGTTTTACATAAAAAAAAAAAACTTCATACATATTAGATTCATGAATATCAAAAGAAAGTTCTGTAAGACTCAAACATTTTCGAGATATTCTTGCAATGTTGGTGTTATGACATGTTATTTGAACAATTCTGAATAACTTTATTAACATACCACATATAGCTTTGTTGATTCTTTCCTACCATATTTCTATAAATGAGAATTTGTGAATTCTCCTAATCATTTTCCTGAGATGGTGGAGGTATATTAGAATGAGGATGATTATTGAAAATATCATATCCATCATAGTTTCCAAAATGATCATTATATGGATAATAAACGTGAGGACAAAAATCATGTAGATAGATATAATATTTTTTAAAAAAAAAGTAAAAATATTAATGGCCGAAATTTTCTTGGACAGCAATTTTATCGAAAAAATTTCCCGAAATTTTGTCCAAATTACACTGTAATATCGACGTTCATACTGACATTCACCTATGTTCTTGACATTTTCCCAATATTTACTAAACCGATTTTTAAGTGAAAAAAATTTCGATAACTCAAAAATTCTGAATTTAGATCAATTTTTGAAAATATTGCTGGAGAATATTTTCATACTTTTAAACCATGGTGACGGGTTAATGAGAATTAAAGTTTGGAGTTTGACTTTTTCGTTTTATTTTAAGTATTTATGAAGTTCAAATTTCATTAAAATTATATTTTAGAAGATTCTAAAAAATATATTTTAGTTAAGAGGTATCTGGGAATAATTTTTTTGATATACGCTCAAATTTGAAGAAAAGAGTATTATAATAAAACATATTTTTTCAGAGGTAAGAATTAACTGATATCAAAGATATACAAACGGCGTTGCCACCCACGACATCATCTCATCTTAATACAACCTACTTTAAAACATTAGATTATAGAGAAAAAAAAAAAAAAAGAAAAGGGAGGGGAATGAAAAGCAGAAGGGGATGACGAGTACACATTTGCACACATAAATAGAATATATTTAGGATAAATAAAATCGCAAAACTAAATAGGGCATACATATGTCAAATTAAGAAAATAATGTTTAATTAAGGGAATATTTGACAAAAATGACTTCAATAGGATAAAAATGAAAAAAAAAATCTTAAAATTTGATCAAATTTCTTCCCATAAATAAGTGGGACTCCCGTGAGTAACTATGTTCAAAATTGATTAGCAAAAAAAAAAAAAAAAAAAAAAAAAAAACTTTGTTCAAAACTGCCAGGAGTCAAGTGTCAAACTGTAAACTATAAACAAAGCAAACCATAAACTATAAACTTTGTTAAAATTGCCGCCCTTATGCATGACGTCGTTGGTTAGATTAGATTAAATTAGATAGACTTGATGTTAGATTAGATAAGATTATATTTTTTTTCCCTTGTTTTTTTTTTATGACTATTTGAATATTATTGGCAGGCTGCATGCCTTTTTAGATTATTTTATCTCATTTACTTATGACTATTCTATGGTATGCGACTTGACATTTGCTTTCCTTATAATTTGATCATACTGCTTTTCCATATTATGTGCTACTTCGTATGTTTATGTACTCTATCTCTTCCATTGTAAAGATGTTTAGATGACTTTTCCGCTATTGGCATGCTGTAATCACAGAATATTATTAACAGTATCATTGTCAAGTATACATGGCATGATCCTATAAATTTCGAAGTGCTTGAAGCATTTGTTGTTAACACTTTTCATTCGCTTTTGTCCATTTTTGCATGGTTGTTTTAGTTAACAATATTCATATGGAGCTCACAATCTGTGACGACCCTCCTTTGAGGCCGCCACTATAACAAACTTTTTAATTTGTACTTACTGAAATTTTTTAAATTTTACGGAACATTTTTTTTAAAGGTCTTAAAATAAACATAAGATACAAAATTACTTTCTTAATTAAAATATTTAAACCTTAACAAATCTATTTCAGAATCATAATTAACAAAACTATTTATAACATAAAGCTTATTGCGGAAATATTTGCAAGCGGTATCCATATCCCGAGCCCCACATCATTCGTCCACTCACCGGCAGTCCATCATGCATTATATGCCGGTTGCTTACCTACAGTATAAACATTCTATAATGAGCCTTCGCTCAGAAAGTAGGAACTATCTCCCGTAAAATAACTGTAAGTTCACATGAATAAATATGCATGAGCCAATTGTGCTTAATTATGATGTCTTAGCAGAATCTTATTATCTTATCTTATCTTATCTTTCTTTTGGGCCCAAGTGCTCGTACCACTTGCGTGCAATCATCGGGACGTAGGGGTTTGCAAGATCCCCCATGACACCATGATTATAACTTGAATGTCTCCCTTGAGTCGGAGGACATTATTATTTTTTTTCTCCCTTGTGGAGCTTGAGTTACCTCCCTTGTGGAGGCTAGTACGGCACTCAACTGAGATTACTCTTATAAGTTCCTCTTGACTTATTAAGGTGCATGCAATATGACCTAGCATAGCATACTATATCATGTACTCGAACACAAATAATTCGGGTGTACTGCTTAAGTGTATGTAGTACAACATAGCATAGCATTCATAACATTAAATGTACTCAAACATATATAGTTCATGTGTTCTGTTTACTTTAAAATATATTTATACTGTAGGCGAGATTCCTACTAACTTGATTCTATTTTAGCAATTTATGAAGGAAAATCTAACTCTTTCCATAAGACATATATTCCTTTCATTTACTAAAGGATAATAAAGATTAATTTAATAAATACTCAAAACCTTATTTTCCTTAATTTCCCTTAGTATGATATTAAAGCCCAATTCAGCCTAGGACTTATACATGGCATTCTAACTTTTATGCTGTTGAAATTTATACTCCAGTGGAGTCTCTTAAACTAATGTGGGCATTAGACCCACATTAAATCTTTAAAATTTTACGGACCTATCGTATTGGGCTCGTAGGTGCCCGTCGGGATAATACGCTTGGTAAACCACTATATTCTTTAAAGAAAGCATTTTTTTCTTGAAAACTTCTTTTATGAATACTTTCATAAAATGAGGTTTAATGTCATTGTGTTTTTTTACTAAAATTCTATCTCGGATTCTTTTATAACTTTTTGTTGAAACCGACATTGTTTTAGTTTTGTCTCATAAAAAATATGCAGTTTCTGAAATTTGCGTTTTACTATATCTTAGAGTCAGATTTCAAAATTTTGTTCTTCATGAAACTTCCTCGTTTCATCGAGATCTAAAATTTTTTTTCTGGTGAAAGTAGAAATTCGGCCTCTAAAGGCCTCATTTGGCTGAAAACCTTAGCAGCTGTTTTTCTTGAAACTGTTTTAGTAAAAAACTGTGCCGTTTCAAAATCTATGTTTTAGTACCTCTTAGGTTCATATTTTAAAAATATTTTCTTCATGAAATTTCTTCATCTCATCGAAATATGAAATTGTCACTTTTGTGAAAAATCAAGGTTCAGCCTCTAAGGGTCCCGTTTGGCTGAACCAGTGGCTGCTAGTTTTTTTTTTTTTTTTTTTGAAACTGTGTTGGACAGCTTGTCCATTTTTGCAAAATGACTTCAAACTTGGTTTTAGAGTTAAAATTAGGTTTTGTCATAGTAACCGAAAATGTTCAAAACATCCAAGGCTATAAGTTCAAGCTTTAAAACATTGAAAAATCTCACTCTAGGGTCCTCATTTTTATTGGCAAAGTCACCGGAAAATTTTTCTTTTAATCAAAAAATAAGCAACTTAGTTTAAGCATAAACATACCACATCAAACTAACCTCAAAACTCACAAAACTAACATAAAAATCACACAGCCTTATTACACTTATCTCCTTGCTTATGGTTGGCTAGAAAAAATAATGGAGAAGAGTTTAAGAATCTTACCCTTAAAGAGTTCTATCTCTTGAAAGCCTTTGATATTCTTTAAGATTCGTCAAGGGCTTGAAACTAGAAGATGATAAGGAAATTTGAGAATAATATTTCTACATTTCCTACTTTACTAAAACATGAAAAAAAGAGAATTTTAGAGTTTTTACCCTTGAAGAAATGCTTGTCTAGACTCCTCCTTTTCTCCTTCAACTTAAACAAGGATTTGTGGTGAGATTTAGGGGAACTTTTGAGTGTGTGTGAGGTAAGGGATGGCTTGGTTTTGGTGAGGGAAAAGTTTAGAAAACTTAAAGGTTGGAGCTTTAGAGAACCGGTTTTGGATATGGAGAAGGAAGTGAGATAAAGCAAAAGTTAAGCTTAGATCACATTGGTTCTATTTATAGACCACTAAGTTATTACCTCCTTTGGTCTACTTAACTAACAAAAATTTTACTTAAAACCCCTTGAAGATGGCTGGCCAATGTGAGAGAAAGAGTGAAGGAAGAAATGTCATGATTTCCTTTCAATCATTACTATCACATCAATCCTCTAGCACACTCAATATTTAACCAAAATTTTTAGCCGGCCAAGCGAAGAGAAAAAGTGAAGGAAGAAATGTCATGATTGCCTTTTAATCATTACTATCACATCAATCCTCTAGCACACTAACATTTAACCAAAATTTTTGGCTATAAATCCCTTGAAGATAGCCGGCCAAGTGAAGAGAGAAAAAAACTAATCATGAGTCATATTCACCTCTATCATCACATCACAACAAATCACACACACTAACTTATCCCTTGTATTTTTGTCCATTCTCTTAAGTTACTTATTAAAATTGTCTAAAATTATACTCACATCTATTTTCTCTTGTACTGCGCTTGGAGATTCTTAAAATTAAGATTCTCAAATTGTATCTGTACTGGAAATTCTTCCATTTTAAAGTACGGTGAGAATTTATCAATCGAATTTACTTGATCAGAAAAAACGTGAGCTTAACATGAAATCTGCTATAAAATTTAAGAATGCAGATGTTAATTCTATAAATCTTTCAATCACAAAATGTACATAGTATAATGATTTTTTAGAAAAATCATTGACTTAAATACATAAATTATATTATTAAAATTCTGGGATTTTCTTGGTCACTACACAATCTCTCACTTTTCCCTTAGAGTACCAACTATTAATATCTCTCAGCATTGCAAGGCTTCCTATCATGTCAATAAGTTGACACCAATTAAGGCCACAATCAAAGATACCAAATCTTCATACTTTCCTCCAAAATGCTCCGCCAATAAACTGATCCACCCAATAGGCCTCACAAAATCCTTACTATTCGGCCAACACAAGCGTAATTCCATCCAGGTATATATCTAAATATATATATATATATATATATATATTGTAATAGAAATAATATCTCGATCATTATCCTCCTATTTTAATCAAATATTGTTTGCTTACATCTACTTCATCTATAATGAAGTGAATGCGGTATGATCCCTTGAACAATTTTAATGTTGGCCCTTCGGGGATATGGGACAAAAATAGACACATACATAGATATTAAAAAAAAAATCAATATCTTCTGATAGAGGTAATTTAGAAGTGTCACATCAAAGACAGTGTTACGGTTCATTTCCTTTGAGGGTGTTGTGAAGGGGCTTTCTTGCAGAACTATTTCAGTGTTTTTACTAGTTCATTTCCTTTTTGATTGAAACGCAAATTTATTAGTTTATGTGTACTATAATTACACTTGTGATTTTATTATCAATATTAATAGTTGGTCAAATCAGTTTTTTTCGATTCATCTAATAAAGTGAACTGATGATTTTAGGCATCCGCTAAACATGAATTTGCTGGGTCGGATTCAGGATTTGGCAAAGCTCAACCTGAATCAGCTAATTCAAATTCTGTTGTTGCAAAGGTTTTACATTTTGGATATACTTGTTATAAATTCGTAAGGCCTTATGCAATGATTCAAGTAATTGTATCGTCCGTGTAAGTAAACTTTTACAGAAAATCAACGATAGAGCGAAAAAAAAATTGCAATATAAGAAATTAACTTATTTTTCTTTTAGTTCCAATTGCGTATGATGATAGTTTACATAACTCTATACGTTCTTGTTTTTGGCAGCGCTTTCTTTGGAAGAGTGTTGGCAGAGAACCCACAATTGTTTAAATGGTCTCTATTGTTAAAGGCATTCCCAGGCCTAATTGCTATGATTCTTGCGCACGTTTATTTTAATGGCATTAATCAGATTTTCGATGCTGATATCGATAGGTATGCTTTTTTTATTTATATCAACACATCTTGACGTTTATATTATTAAACAATCTGTTAAAATTAAACAGCATATCTAAAGCAAATTAAATAATCATAAAACAAATCGCACTAATAATGGTTTCTCAGGGCATTGGTTAAAACTTTTCTTTTCTTTTGGTTAAAAGTTGTATAGACTTGGTTTTTGTAATTTGTGTTCATGGCGATCATCTCCACGAATTTAATAACAATTGGTATCAATTTCGTATACTTTTTTTTTAAAAAAAAAAAAAAAAATCTAGTGCATGCTTAATCTTAATTTTATTTGTTTTATTTTTTTTCCTGAATTGGTGACAAGAAATTTTTTAGCTTATTCTGTTTTTATGTCTGATATTTTCAGGGTGAACAAATCTTATTTACTTATACCCGCAGGGAAACTCTCATTAAAACAAGCATGGTTACTTATGATATTCTCTGTGCTTGCTGCTCAATTGATTTTGTGGGTGATGAAGGTTTTGTTTTTTTTTTTTTTGCACCATTTCCCATCGACATATGCAGCAGTATAGTAAAGAAGAGATAATTACCAATGCAAAACGTAACGGTACATAAGCACTGGGAATTATGATTATTTTCTTACTCAAAAGGGGAGTTGTTGCGTCGCAGGTCCGTTAAAAACACTGGTAAATTCTTTTAACATCGATGAAAAATGGACAATTAGTTCGTCTGCATTTCCTACATTTGGCTAACTATTATGTGTTCTGTGTGTTTATTATGATTGAAGATATCCCACTATATTGCAGATCATGGTCCCTGATTATGCGGGATTGGTATACGGGATTGCATGATTGACATTAACATACGTGGAGTTGCTATATTTAACTAATGGTTGACTATAGATTGATCTACAGCAAAATACGAGCTGTAAACGATAGTTACTAATTTTCTTTATTTGTTTTCCTCATGTATTCTGTATATATGCTATTGCAGTGATCATAAAAGAGTGCAATTACCAATTATCATTCTTCTAGTTCATAGAAAATTTTCATGGTATCAGAGCGGGAAAAATGAGCGGTGAACCGGAGGAAAGCACAACCACCATCAAAAAGACGACCACAACGGCGAATGCACTTCACTACCACCTAGGGAATTCAGATAGACCAGGAGATCAGTTGGTGACACACCTACTGAAAGGGATGAATTACTCAACATGGAGGAGAGCAGTGACCAATGCCTTGGTGTCGAAACACAAGATGGTTTTCGTGGATGGAAGACTCCCAAAACCGCCGGAAGGAGATCCTAATGAAGAAAATTGGATAACATGCAACTCAATGGTAATGTCTTGGATCTTAAACTCCTTAAATGAAGAATTGCATGATAGCGTTATCTACCATGATACTGCACAAGGAATGTGGAGAGAATTGAAGGAACGCTTCTCGTAAGGGAGTGGACCGATGATTCAAAAGATCAAGGTGGAGATTACCAACACCCGTCAAGGTGACATGACAATCTCGGCGTACTATGCAAAAATTAAGAGCTTGTGGGAACAACTCGGCACATTCTCCAAGCCTCACAAATCTGGATGTAGCGGTTGCACTCACGGCGTCGCAGCGAAAGAAAAGGAAGAAGAAAAGCTACACCAATTCGTGATGGGCTTGAATGAAGCATATGACGTTGTTCGGTCAAACTTGTTGTGCAAGGACCCCTTGCCAAATCTACCAAATGCTTATTCTCTACTTGCTTCCGAAGAAGTCACTATAGGAAAGCCTTCCACCATCAGCGAGCCGGCTGCTTTCAAGGCTAATGTGGATACGTCGAGAGGAAAAGAGCCAAATAGGAGGCCATGTTGTGATCATTGCAAGAAGGTGGGACACACCAAACAGAATTGTTTTGAGATTGTTGGTTACCCGGCGAATTGGCAAAGCAAAAGGAAAGATAAGCCTTCCACACATGCAGCCACTGCTAAAGGGAAAGAAACAACTCAAGTGCAGACTAGTCAGCAGGGGACTCATACAACTAGTCTCACGCAAGAGCAAATTGATCAACTTATATCTCTTCTTTCAAAGAAAACGCAGCCTGCCGTGAACTTCATTGGTAACACTACTTGAAACACTTGGATAATTGATAGTGGGGCATCTGATCACATTGTGTCAGAAGCAACATTGATGAAAAATTGTGAAAAACCAACTAAACCAATAAAGGTTTCACTCCCAGATGGAAAAGATGCAAAAGTTGAATTCGTTGGTACAGTAGAGTTAAATAATAATATAAATCTACAGAGGGTTTTATTTTTGCCTAGATTTCATTGCAATTTAATCTCTGTTAGTAGATTGACAAGGGATTATAATTGCTCGGTTACCTTCACTTCAACTAATTGTGTTGTGCAGGACCTTACCTCCAAGAAGATGACTGAGATAGGTAGATTAAGAGGGGGGCTCTACTATTTCAATTCCAATGATGAAGCACAAGCTAATACGGTGAAATCCAGTCAAAAGGCTGAGATACTACATCAGAGATTGGGGCATGCATCGTCTTCTAGCTTGAGAAATGTTTTCCATTCTAGTTCCAAATTCAATAAGGATATAAATCCCTGCGATGTATGTCATAGAGCAAAACATATTCAAGGCTCTTTTTCCATCAGTAATAATAAATCAAGAATTATTTTTGAATTAGCACATGTTGATACATGGGGACCCCACAACATCAAGACAATTATTCAAGGCTCTTATTTTCTTACCCTTGTTGACGATTATTCAAGGGCAACTTGGTTGTATTTGATGAAGAGCAAAAATGAGGCACCAAAAATGTTTGAGCACTTTGCAAAAATGGTGCACACTCAATTTGGAAAACATATCAAAACTGTACGTTCGAACAATGCACTGGAACTGGTTTCTGGAGATTTCAAGAAATACATGATGGAACATGGCATACTTCACCAAACTACATGCCCCCATACACCGCAACAAAATGGTGTAGTTGAAAGGAAGCATAGACATTTGCTTGAAGTAGCACGGGCTCTAAGGTTCCAATCCAACATTCCCCTATGTTATTGGGGGGAGTGTGTAATGACTGCAGCCTACCTCATCAATATCCTACCGACAACAAGCTTAGAAGGGAAATCCCCTTATGAAGTACTTTTTGGCAAGAAGCCATCTTATGATCATCTTCGCGTCTTTAGATGTCTATGTTATGTCTACAACAAGCCGAAGCCACTTGATAAATTTGAATCAAGGTCGAGATGTTGTGCTTTTCTTGGGTATATTCTTGGGAAGAAAAGATACAAAATTCTAGATCTTGAAACAAATAAGATCAGTGCATCTCATGATGTTATTTTTTATGAGGAACATTTTCCGTTTCGGAATGATGCAACTGTCGGAGATAAGGACACTGTGGCAGACTCTTCAAGTTTGTCATTTCAAAATTCACAAAGTCAACCCCTTGATGATGATCCGAATGAAGGAGATGATGTGATTGAAAATGTGCCTACTGATGCTCACGTTGATTATGAGCAAGTGCACGTGGAACCCGAAGTCATACAACAAGGCTGCATTAGAGAATGTGCTGAAGAACAAGCCATTGAGACACGAGACCTCCCATCAAGAGAACGCAAGTTGCCAAAGTATTTACAGGATTACGTATTGAACTGTTCACGTGAAGATGGCAGCCCCCCTTTACGTCGGTCACCTATCTCAGGCCATACTTCTACTACACAAGGTAATGTCCATGGTATTCTTCATACTCACATTTATCCAACACAACAAATTCATCATGACACAAATATATCTCTTGTGGAACCCATGAGCTTTGAAGAAGCTTCACAAGATGCAAGGTGGCGGGAGGCAATGAATAAAGAGCTGCATGCACTTCAAAATAATAGGACTTGGAGTTTAGTCCATCTTCCACAAGGAAAAAGGGCTATTGGATCAAAGTGGGTTTACAAGATTAAATACAATCCGGATGGAACTATTGAAAGATGCAAGGCTCGTCTCGTCGCAAAAGGATATAGTCAAGTCGAAGGGCTCGACTACAACGAAACATTTGTGCCAGTAGCAAAATTTGCCACAGTTAAGTGTCTTCTCGCAGTTGCTGCAGCACGAAAATGGGAACTACACCAATTAGATGTTAATAATGCATTTCTAAATGGAGATTTAGATGAAGAAGTGTTCATGAAGGTGCCAGAAGGCTACCCAAAGCAAGAAAAGGGAATCGTTTGCAGACTCCACAAATCCCTATATGGACTAAAGCAATCCTCAAGGCAATGGTTCGGCAAACTCTCAAAAGCTTTGTTAACCTATGGTTTCAAACAAAGTATCTCTGACAGTTCACTTTTCACTCTATCCAAAGGTGACACTAAAATGGTTGTTCTGGTATATGTTGATAACCTAATTGTTGCAGGGAATAACAATAGAAGATGCGACCAATTCAAGAAATATCTTCAGAGTTGTTTTCAAATCAAAGACCTTGGAGCACTTCACTACTTCCTTGGTCTAGAAGTAATGAGAACAGCTGATGGTATTATTTATGTCAAGGGAAATATACTCGAGACATTATTACTGAAGCTGGGTTGAAAGATGCCAAGCATGTTGAGACACCTATTCCCCAGCACCATGGCTTGTCGAATGAAGATGGTGAACTTTTAGATGATGCTCCGGCCTACCGTCGGTTAGTAGGGAGGCTATTGTACCTCACTCTTACTAGGCCTCACCTCACATATGTTGTCCATCTCCTAAGTCAGTTTATGCAAAAGTTGAGAAAGCCGCATATGGAAATGGCCAAGAGAGTAGTTCGCTATTTAGCCAAGGCACAAGATTAAGGGATTTTATATCCCACCAACAATAGCTTAGTCTTGAAGGCATATGGGGACGCTGACTGGGGAACTTGTCCAACATCCCGAAGATCAGTCACCGGTTTTGTAACATTTCTCGGGGTGGCGTCTCTAACTTGGCTCTCCAAAAAGCAGCCAACAGTCTCATTATCGTCTGCAGAAGCGGAATATAGAGCCATGGCGAAGACTACCAAGGAAATCATCTGGCTTATTCACTTGCTCGAAGACATTTTTGTTGAGGTACCTAAGCCAGTCAACTTGTTATGTGATAATAAGTCTGCAATACATATTGCCACCAACCCAGTATTCCACGAGAGAACCAAGCATATAGAGTTGGATTGTCATTTCATCAGAGAAAAGGTTCAGCTCAAAGTAATCAATCTAGTCCATGTTACTTCTACCCAACAGTTAGCAGATATTTTCACTAAAGCCCTCGGAAGTGCTCAATTTCAAAAGCTCTTTCGTGACATGTAGGAGTAGAAAGTAGTACAACGGGAGCTTAAGGGAGGCCCACGTATCTTCTCTGCATGTGCAAGCTATGTTGTGGCATGCACACCAGCTTGAGGGAGGCTATTGCAGATCATGGTCCCTGATTATGTGGGATTGGTATATTGCAAACCTTGACCCGTGATTATACGGGATTGCATGATTGACATTAACATACGTGGAGTTGCTATATTTAACTAATGGTTGACTATAGATTGATGTACAGCAAAAATACGAAATGTAAAACGATAGTTACTAATTTTCTTTATTTGTTTTCCTCATGTATTCTATATATATGCTATTGCAGCGATCATAAAAAGTGCAATTACCAATTATCATTCTTCTAGTTCATAGAAAATTTTCACACTATGTATTGGGGATCTCGTACAAACTGATGCTTTACTTATTTAAATAAAGATCAGTCCATTATTCCTTTAAAAAAAAAAAAACCTAAATATTTATTGTAATAATTTAGTAAGGATACAGCTATAATTTTTCTTATATACTGAGGCACAGCTGAAATTTACGACTGAAGATCAATTTATCAAAATTTATTGGTAGTGCTTATCAATAGGAATAGCTACAACAAATAATTAAAATAAATAATGAATTATTCTCGGCAGATCATGCCCCAAGATATTGTTACATAATAACTTTACCATTGGGTTATTGAATATGTACTTTTCAATATACATAAGCAAATTGTGTTCATCCATTAGTTTTCAATTCGATTTTTTATCAACAATCGAGAGGGAAAAATTATTTACCTATACTTATTTACCTTTGAATATACTTTTTAATTATTGAGGGAATAAAATAAAATTTTTCATTTGTTATTTCAACCATCCGAATGGTTGTTTAAGATTCAAACCATAGTTCATGATTCAAATTGATGATTATTAGAAGACAATTTAAGGACAATTCAGACCATTAACAATGATTCAAACCTTTAAATTTTAAAATTCATTGCCGCCCCTAAATTCTAACAATCTTAATTGTGTTTTATAGTGAAAAAATTTTTTATTCTACTTTTTTTCTCTCTCTAATTTCAAGCTTAAAAATATCATTACTTTTTTATTTTAATTTTAATTAAGATGATTTTTTTAATATGTTCATAATAAAGAGATAAACAAAACCATGTTGCATAAAAAACAAAACCCCATCCATATTTAATATATTCATGATGTCACTCTACCATTTCCTAAATGAACAAGCCATGGAAACCCACCTCTATCTCTTCCTCTTACTTGCTACCTTAACTCCGCCGCTTAATCCTTCGACGTCAACTACGGGACTTCATCGACAACCTCCTCCCGCTAACCCCTATCGCCACCCATCTCAAGCCCAAACCACCATTGTTGACAATCTCCCCAAGACCCGAATCTCCGTCATCGTCGCCGTCATTGTCGGAAGCGGCGATATTTTGTGCGTCACCAAGCACCCCACCACCCAGTCCTAGGTCGCCAACAACATCCTACACCTTTCACCCCAAAGCCATGTCTCAGATGACGGCCTCATCGTCGCCACTCCTCGACGAGCGAGCTCGTACTCAGGCGAGACGAAGACCAATTCAACCCATATGCCACAAAGTTTCAGAAGCGGATCTCCGTTGTGTTTTTAATATCCATTAGGAAAGTAATCATAAAAAGATTGTAGACATATAAGATGAAAAGATATGTAATGTTTGACAAAAGAATTAAAATTTTTTTTAAAAAAAAAAACAGATCAATTTTTTCCCTATGGCCGTTTACCCTCTCCGTTAACCTCAATTAAATATAATTGATGTGTAAAATTTTTGGTGAGGTGTTGAAATCTCATTTAAGGGACAGCTATTGGGACACCTACAAGGGACATCAGATCTGGACTCCTGAAGTTTGTTCTTTCCTTGATTTCTTATTTTTTGTTGGTCTTGTATTACATATTTAATTGTTGAGTTCTTGTATCATTGAAGTTGGAGACTTGGAGGTTACTTTGGAATTGGTAATAAACGATTAGCTCGTCTCTATTATGTTATCTTTTGTTATTGAATGCAATGCAATGGTTCGTCAGTGAGCGAGATTACTTTTTTTTGTGCAGAAAAGGTAGTTTCCTCATCGTTTGATTTAACTGTTTGATTTGCTTGCGTGTTAGAACTTCTGAGAATTGAAAGCTATGCTATAAAGTTCCCCGCTTTTTTTTCTTTTTTTTTTTCCTTCTTTTTGTCTTTAATGCATGCATTTTTTTTCTTACCATCTTGGTGAGGTTCGTCTTAATATGGCACATTTGTACACAATGGCTCGATGACAAACACAAGGTGCAAATTAGGATTTTATGAGTATATATGTTTGAATCTTGTTGTTATGAGTATATGTTTTATACTATTCTTTCTCAATTTGCTGCTGTATGTGTCTTCCAGATGATTTTTTTCTCATTTTGTTGCTGATAGCAGGCCAGCATGCATATCTTTCTTATTCACGTTTTCCTTCTTTATAAATCGTATTCAAAGCTTGGTTGTGGTCTTTTTATATGTATTTATAATTATTTTCTTTAATTTGTGTATTCAATAGCAGATATATATATATATATATATATATATATATATAGTTGCAATCCAACATATAGAGCATGCATATCTGATCAGTTTGTACCTTTGTGTATCTGAATCATACGATATTTTATTATCATTACTTAGGTTATTTTAAAAAAGGATGATTTTTTATTTCCAAGATTCAAACAATAGGCAACGGCTTAATTTTTGCATTGTGGAAGAGATGGAACTCCGTTTCTCTATTGTTAATGGCATTTTTAAATAGGTCTAATTACGTTTTTATACTACCACTTTGTCAATTTATCCGAATAATGTTTTTGAAAAAATTTTCATAATATATGAAAGAAATTTTAAGCATGTAGAAAATATCAAAACTATTAAAACAAAGCATGATTTCTTTTTGAGGAAAAAGAACTTTTGGTACCTTGTAAAAAGGAATTCCAATTAAAACTGCACTGCGCAATTAGTTTGTGTTAAAAATAGATAAGATGAATGAGATTATGATGTATTCATTTGTGATTTCAATTTTTTTTTTTTTCCTTCTTTTGTAACGTCTTTCTCAGTCTTGTTCTTTGTCATTTTGATATCAATGCTCTGTCTCTTCTATGCCCCAAATTCAAGATTACCCTATAAATTAATTTATTTGATTAGAGCTCAAATTTAATGATTTCATTGTACATGATTTCCATTTTTTTTTTTTTTTTTTTCCCCTTAAGTACACTGGTTGTTAATGCTCAAATTTACTCATCAACTGGGAGTAGAAAGGCAGCACAACTGTATGGTGGAAATATCTGCAACATATGTATGTAATGTAATTAGTGCTTGCAATAATCAAACCTGAGCTCTATTATTAATATGCTCAAGTTTCTTTTGAACAAATTTTTCTACTATTTGTGAGATTCTTTCCTATTTGTTGCTACTACTAATTTCGTGTCTTGGACACTGCCTTTTTATTTATTTTAGTAGTATTTTGATTATCAAGTAATCAACCAGTCTTTATTTTTTGTTTTTCTTTTGCATCTTTATTGCAGATTGACTTTTTACTTGATTACATCTTTGAGATTGGATACACAAAAGCAACCTTGGGATTGGTAGTACATATGTATTAATATTTTGATAATCACACTTTGGATAGTACATGATATAAACTAATATTTTGAGACCTTGATAGTTACATATATTTTAATATTTTGAGACTTAAAATGCATGTATTAATAATATCTGTGAATATTTTGACACATCATGCATTTGCAAAAAAATTTCTTAGAATAAAAAGAACGATGGGAAACTATGAGTCTTTCTTCTAGAATGAAAGAACTATGAGAAACTATTGAGCAGACTCGCCCCAATAGAACCAAATAAATATTCAATCAAGGTTAGTATAGGAAGCTTATCCAATTTAGGTTTTAGTACTACACAGCAATTCATTTTTACCTCTCAAACCTTACAAAAGGTGGAAAAAAGCATAACAAGCAGCATGGAAGAGCCCCAGACTAGTAGAAAAAGAAAAGTGAAGCCATATGTACTTTCTAAATAAGTACTTAAACCACATTTTTTAAGATATATATATATATATTAATAGGTATAAATGATTTAAATAGTCTATTACAAGAAATAAATTTGCTTTGCTTCAAATTAATTTGGAATTTTCCCTATAAGAAATAGGAGATTACACAGACACCTATATAACGACGTTTTAACAACAATTATCGTTAAATGTGCTAAAAAAAAAACACTTCACCGTTACTTCTAAATTTGCACACAATAGATGATAGTTCTTTGAAAACTATCGTTTAATATAGCACATTAAACAACAATTTTTTAGCACAAAGAGGACGGTTTTCAAAACCCGTCCTCTAATATAACACATCAGACGAAGTTTTTAAAAAACTATCGTCTAATGTTAAAAAATTTTGAGAAAAGGGGAGCTTTTTCCCGCTCATTGTTTTTCTAAAAATTTTGAAAGTTTTTAAATCTCTCATTACAAGAATAGTCACTTTAAGAGACCAAACTTTTTAATACCAAAAAATTTTTGGTAGCAAAAAACATACATTTACAACCAAACTTTGATAGCTGAAACTATCAAGGCTTTAGTTACTTTGGTAACAAAAATAACATAATCCGTTACCAAATATAAGTTGGTAACAATTAACATGGCGCGAAACAAAATTTAGTTCCCGCCAATAGTTTTTTGCTACAAAAAAATATTTGGTAATAAAAGCATAAAATTCTGCACCAAAATTTGATAGAAAAATATTACTTTTTTGCTACTAAACATGTTTTGGTAATAAAATGTTGGGGAAGTAAAACGTTTTTCCCGCCCAAGCTGTGCTATTGAATTATTTTTGGTAGCAAAACAAATAACATTTGCTACCAAGTGTTGGAAGCAAAATATAATTATCTACCACCAAAATTTGATAGCAAAAAGTCAAGTTTTTGCTACCGAAAAACATAATTTTTGTTACCAAATTTTGGTAGCAGAAAACAAAATTTTGCAACCAAATTCATATTTTGATTGCAAAAAGATGTTTTCAACTACCAAAAGTTGTATTTGGTAGCAAATCATATAAAAACTTTAAAATTTATATTTTGTGCTTGTATTGTTTTTTTTCAGTTTTCTATGTGTGGCGACCCTACTATGAGTCCGCCACCGTAACTTACTTTTTAACTTGTACTTACTGAAATTTCTTAAAATTTGCGGAACATTTTTTTTTTTTAACATAAGAAGGAATACTTTCATAATTTGTAACAATAATTTCAAATAAGTGAATCACTAAATTTCTTAAAGCTCTTCTTAATTTTAGTTAAGATAAAACCTTTTAGAAATATCCTTCAAACGGAATAGCATTTGAACTCTTGTTTCAAATACTCTTTAAAAGCTTTTCTAAAACTAGTCATTTCAATTGGTCATCTCATTTGACTTTAAAACCGATTTCGTGAGAAATCTTAAGTTCAAGTACATCTTAAAATCCTTTTAAGATTAATCATTTAAATTGTCATGTTTAAAATTCATTTATTTGTTGCATGTATTGCTGCAACGTTCTAAAACTTAAATACTCAAAACTAGGGTTGTTAGCTACAACCTTAGTTTTCTTAACATACATATGTACGTATACTTTTTAAACATACATACTTGAAACCTATGAATCATATAGACATATACATGATTTTTCTTAAACTTACTGCGGAAAATAACTGCGTGAGCGGTATCCATTCCCATCTCCACCATTCGTCCGCCGCTCACCATTGCCGTTCAAGAATTACTGATAGGTTTCTTACCTACAACATGAACATATCTGATTGAGCTTTCACTCAGCAAGTAGGAACTATATCTCACAAAATAACTGTAAGTACACATGAATAAATATGCATGAGCTGATTATGCTTAATTATGATGTCTTATCATAGTCTTATTATCTTATCTTATCTTGTCTTTCTTACTGATGGGCCCGAGTGCTCACGTACCACTTGCGCGCAATCATCGGGACGTGAGGGTTTGCAAGGTCCCCCGCGACACCGTGATTATAACTTGAATGCCTCCCTTAAGTCGGAGGACATTCCTTTTTTTTCTGTTCTCCCTTGTGGAGCTGGAATTACCTCCCTTAGGTCGGAGGCTGGTACGGCACTCAACTGATATTATTCTTATAAGTTCCTCTTGACTTATTAAGGTGTATGCAGCATGACATGGCATCGCGTACAATACTTAAAGCATAAACATGTATATATAGCATGTGTAAATTTTTTTCTTTAAAATCTATTCATGCTGTAGGCGAGATTCCTACTTACATGATTTACAGAGCTGGAATCCACTTTTCGCCAAACAGCCTATTCTGTTACTTCCTTACTTCTGAAAATAAACACCCACTGAGAGTGTGAGATTATCTGTCGTTTGCTATTCTATTTTAGCAACTTATAAAGGAAATTTGGCCCTTTACTTAAGGCATGTATTCCTTCCTTTTACTGACGGATAATTTACTATAAGGATCAATTTATTAAATCCTCAAAATCTTATTTTCCTTAATTTCCCTTGGTAATATTAAGGCTCAATTCGGCCTAGGACTTATACATGGCATTCTAACTTTTACGCCGCTGAAATTTATACTCCAATGGAGTCTTAAACTAATGTGGGTGTTGGACCCACATTAAATCTTCAAAATTCTACGGTCCCTGTCGTATTGGGCTCGTAGGTGCCTGTCGGGATAATTCGCTCGGTAAACCACTATGTTCTTTAAAGAAAGCATTTTTTCTTGAAAACTTCCTTTATGAATACTTTCATTAAAATAAGGTTTAATGTCATTGTATTTTACTGAAATTCTATCTTGGGTTCTTTTATATCTTTTTGTTGAAACCGACACTGTTTTAGTTTTGTCTCGTTAAAAACTATGCAGTTTTTAAAATCTGCGTTTTACTATATCTTAGAGTCGGATTTCAAAATTTTATTCTTCATGAAAATTTCTCATCTCATCGAGATCTAAAATAGTCATTTTTGGTGAAAGTTGAAATTCGGCATTTAAAGGCCTCGTTTGGCTGAAAACCGTAGCTGCTGTTTTTCTTGAAACTGTTTTAGTCAAAAACTGTGCCGTTTTGAAAATCTGTATTTTAGTACCTCTTAGGTTCGGATTTTGAAAATATTTTCTTCATGAAATTTCTTCATCTCATCAAAATATAAAATTGTCACTTTTGTGAAAAATCGAGATTCAGCCTCTAAGGGTCCCATTTGGCTGAACCAGTGGCTGCCAGTTTTTTTTCAAAACTGTGTTGGACAGCTTGTCCGTTTTTACAAAATGACTTCAAACTTGGTTTTAGAGTTAAAATGGGGTTTTATCACAGCCACATAAAATGTTCAAAACATAAAGGGCTACAAGTTTAAGCTTTGGAACACCTAAAAATCTTGCTCTAGGGTTCTCACTTCCGTGTTCAAAGTAACCGGAAATTTTTCCTCTAACCGGAAATAAGCAAACTTAAATCAAGCATAAACATACCACATCAAACTAACCTCAAAACACATAAAATCAACATAAAACTCACACACCCTTATTACAAACTTATTTCCTCAAGAACCACAAATTACATTAATAGATTCTTAAACTTAAACTTTATTAGAAAATGAGAGACTAAGGGTTTACCCTTGTAGGCCAATATACTTGATTTCTCTTAGCTTCTTATTCACATTCTTCCTCCTCTAAGGTTGGATAATGGCTTGGAACTAGAGGAGCGGTAAAAATTTGAGAAATACTTTTAGATCTCAAGCTTTGCTCGGAAACTAGAAAGAAAAGGTTTTAGAGTTTTACCCTTCGAGAAAATCCTTAGCTAGACATCTCTAGAACACCTTGATTCCTTTCTTCTTGTTGAGAGCAAAGACAAATGCTTTGTATTTGGGAGGATAAGTGAAAAATTTAGAGAGGGTACAAGAGAGAGGTGTTGCCGGTTGTGTATAGAGAAAGAGAGAAAATAGAATAATTACTTAAATATGGACAATTCTCCTCAAGCATGGCCGGTTGTGTATAGAGAAAGAGAGAAAATAGAACAATCACTTAAATATGGACAATTCTCCTCAAGCATGGCCGGTTGGAGTTTTTAGAAGAGGTGATGTAAGCTTATATGGGAAATAGTTGATTTGATCTATCATCATCAAGTCTTGTAGTACACTCAAGTTGTGAAACAAATTTTTGTCTAAAACTTCCTATACATACACGGCAAGCCAAAGGAAGAAAGAGAGAGAGAAAAAGTTTTATGATTACTCTTCTCCTCCCATCATCAAATGACATCATCCTATCACACCTTACCATGTCATTCACTTACACACTCCATTAATTAAATTTTGGCTCTACATTTGCTATGCTTGGCCGGCCATGTGGGGAAGGAGAGGGAGAAAAATCTCACCTACCCCTTGTACTCTAATCCACTCTCTTAAGTTACCTTTGAATCAGGTAAAAATCATACTGACTGTAAAGGGTACTTAGCTGACTGGAAATTCTTGTTTCTGACAGTTCTCTTTTTTTTTTTTTTTATCTACTACTTATTTATAGTTCAACTGTTAAATCCTTGTCTGCTTTGATATCACGTTAAATTCTTACTCGCGTAATATGTTAAACGGTTTCAAGTCTTGAAATTAATTCTAGACTGAATAAATTCTAAATTTAACTTTTCTGCATTAAATCCCGGGAATGACGCTGTTTCTAACGGTGTCAAATCCTGAGCTCACATTGTAACCTTCTACTATGGGTATTTATCTTGTGACTTTAACCTAGCTGTCTGGCAATTAAGGATTTTCTATTCTTTAAAAATGTTAGTGCGTTTTTTTTTTTTTTTTACGCTCGTAACATTATGCTGTGTTTGGAGATTCTTGAAATTATAATTCTCAAACTATACTTGTACTGAAAATTATTCCGCCTTAAAGTACGGCAATAATTTATCTATTGAATTTACTTGATCGAAAACATGAACTTAACATGAAATCTGCTACAGAATTTAGGAATACAGATATTGATTCCATAAATCCTTCAGTCACATAATATTTTCTAGGAAAATCCTTGGCTTAAATAAATAAATTGTATTATTTAAAGTCTGGGATTTTCTCAGTCATTACAATCTACCCCCCTTAAGAATTTTCATCCCGAAAATTAGAACTTCGGGTAGCTTTTCCTCATTTTCTCTTTGTGGTCTCAAGTATCTTCATCAATATTATGATTTCACTGTAAGACATTAGCCAGAGGAATTACTTTATTCCTTAAGGTTTTCTCCTTGCTAGCTTGGATCTGAACTGTGTGCACTTCGACAGGCTCCTAGTGCAATACATGCGATGGATCTATCGCATACTTCTTCAACATCAATATGTGAAAGACTTTGTGTACATAAGCCAATTCTGGCGACAATGCTAGTCTATATGCGACCTTACTAATCCTTTCAAGGATCTTAAACGATCTGATGTATCTTGGGTCGAGTTTCTTTCTTTTACCGAATCTTATTACTCCTTTCATCGGTACCGCCTTCAGGAAAACTAAATCTCCTACCTGAAACTCTATAGGTCTGCGACGTTTATCCGCATAGCTCTTCTGGCGACTGTGAACTGTATCAAACCTCTTTGTGATACGTCTAACATCCTATGTGGCTCTCCTGTTAAAGTCTACTATTTGTAGATGCTTCTCCCCAGGTTCATACTATTGAATTGGGGACATGCATCTTCTTCTGTCTAGAGCTTCATAAGGTGTCATTCGTATTGATGTGTGATAGCCATTGTTATAGGAAAGCTCTATCAAAGGCAACTTCCTATTCCAGTTCCCCTTGAAATTCAAGACACAAGTTATCAGCATATCTTCTAAGGTCTGGATGATCCTCTCAAATTGGCCATCTATCAGTGGTGGAAAGCTGTACTAAACTTTAACTTGACCCCATTACGTCATGTACACTCATGAAAAGGTTGTCTCTTAATAGAATAACTAAGTTTGATTGACAAAAAGTGTGCAGATCTAGCCGATTGATCTAACGATTATCCAAATCGCATCGTTACTATCGGATATTCTAGGCATCTCTACCACAAAATCCGTTGTGATTTGATCACACTTCTATTCTAGAATGTGGATCTTTTGCAATTCTCCTGCTGGATGTTGTTCTTCTACTTTAACTTCCTATCACTCAAAGTAATTTCAGCAACATCATTCTTCTGTTAGAGTAACGAATGGTTTGGATGAGATAGTTTGTCTCCAAAATGGCTGATGACTCTTCTTAGTCTCGATTGTCATTTCAATCTTCAACCAAATTAATCTTTAGGATTAGTCAATCAATTGCCTAGTATGAGTCGTGATTGATCTCAAAACTATTTTTAACTTAGTATAGACTTAAACTATACATTTATATCCTTGATTCAGCTAAGACTCCAGTATCAGAGCTATCTGATCTTGGTCCTGCATTATCGTAATATCCTTTCGATACAAATGTCGTGAAAACTCTAATTCTGAGTGTGATATACTACTTTTGTATAACTTGGATTAAAATGTTCATACATGTGGTTTCTGGGGGTACTGCTAGTACAAATTGTAATACTACACATTGAATCATTGGATTATTCCATGATTCGATAATTCTACCCTCATAATACTGCTTAGATCTTAAAATATTATTAGTTATTACTAATCGAGTGCTCACTTATTGGTTCGTCAATTTGTCTGAAACGTTAAGAATGTGATGACTTATCTGAAGTCAAACAGATTACTTGAAACTTTGCACCCTCATAGCCAATATTCTCAGTCACTATCTGACATGGTGTACCATTAAGTCATTTCTTTCATGTCCCACGGTACTCTTAAACATACTTAAATATACTTATTAGGCTTTTCATAGTATATCTTGTCATATTGAGATTTTACATGTCATTCTAATATGAGCACGTGTATTGAGAGATTTTAAACCTGTAGAATGCATGGCTTATTTATGAAAAAAAATCCATAAATAAGTAGACTTATTTATCTACTAATTCTCCTCGACATTACAATTCACTAGGCTTATATAAATTTGATCTTCAAAATTAGAATGAAGCCGAGGAAAAGTAATGTTTTTCATTATTCTTCATGTGAAGAGCATCCTCCATTGGCATTTCTTCTCCAAGGATCTTACTAGGATTATTGACCTTACTTCCTATGGGGTCTCTTTCCTACTATTCCATGATCTCAACTAACTAGCTCTCTATACTTAATTCCTGCATTTCTTTATTTGGATCTTGATTTGATATATGGAATGACTCAAGAATGTGTTATCTTAACATTTTCTTAATGGATTTCCATTATCCAACTCTTTATCATTAGCAATAGTAGTAACTATAGCTTATTTATATATGCTTGTTCTAATACTTTAGGGGATCCTTCTTACCTCGATTAAACTTTTCTATTTTTCTTCAGGGTACTCTGTCCTTCTCTTGGAGTATGAGTGGAGAAAGATCAGTCTTGCTGTCCATACTTATAAAAGATCTCTACTTTGTTCTAATTGTTTTCCCCATTGATTATGAACTATCATCACTTCCACTTTGTATGTCATAATCATTAAGCAGTTTCTCATCAAAACTGTGATGCCTCAATTTAACTATTCCCCATATATATGTATATTTATTTATACTTAAGTTGAAGCTTCATCTTTCTTTGAATAGATAGTTCACGTGACGCACTAACTCAGAGATACCTTGAATCCCTTATCACGTGCAACAATTATATTGTAATACTTTCTTATTCTAACTTATTGTAGAATCCGTGGCCAAACATCGTATCATATCATGAATGTTTGGGCATTTTCCCTGTCTGGACCTTATCTCATAGAGTAACGAACCCTTATAAGTCCAAATTTCGTATTGATTGTAACATATACTTCTACAAGGTAAGGTTGTGCTGTTTCCTGAGTCTATAAATGACTACTTGAGGTTTATCGACCCTATATTTATCTTAAAATCATCAGACTTAATAACTGGTTTCTTCAAATACTTAATTCCTCAGGGAATACATGTATCGACCTCATTTGACATAACTTACCTTCTTGCTAGAGCTCTAACTGTTTATGTTTCTATCACAAAACATTCATACCTTTCCTTCAATTCTTTGAAGGATAGCTATTGCTTACACAACTAGCTACATCATCTTTTCCTTTGGGTTTACTAATGTATCCTTTATGATGCGATACTCACTCAATTGTTCTGTCTCTTAGGCTTTATGAGTCTTTTTAAGGGGACTACCCTTTTCCTTCTCATCTAGTGTCGAGTTCAAACTACTCTCAAAAGTATGAACTCATTCAAGGAGATACCATCTATGTACTTTAGCATCCTTCCTTCTAATTTACTCTTTATATAATCGAGTTCTTAAACTCATTTCATCTCGTGTTTACTTTCCTCAAAGAACAATTATTTTAAACTTATGACTCTGGAAAAATTCTAATAATTTCTCCTTAAAATGGGTATATTTCGAAGTATTACTTTCTGTTGACATTTCTGTTCTTAAGTAGGATCATCCATCTTTCGATTTTTTGTACCTCTCAAGCATAGATCATAGTCTTAATGATTATACACCCAACCTTCTTAGCCTAAACCTCGACCTCTAAACTCAATAAGGTCATCCTCCCAGTGTAAGAATGATTACACTAAAAAAATTTCTTCCATTTTCTTTATATTCCTAGATGGATAATAGTGTTTCTCTATTTATAATCGGGCAAGGTATATATAAAACAAAATTCTTAAACCATTGCTATGCTTGATACCCCACTATCTTACCTTTAACTTACTTATCATACTGACTAAGCTACTAGTCCTTACTATTCCTTCACTTATAGAAGAGATCTTCTCCTAAAAAAGGATTACATTTCATATCCTCCATTAAGAGTTTGACTTATAAATTCATAACTTCCGTCCTCAAAGTTTCAATTATAAGTCCTAATAAATCTGCCTTAGATTGGCATCACAACCAAATTTTTCTTAATAGATAAACACTATCCTCAATTGCTCCACTCTTGTTGTGATTTCCTTCTTACAACGCATCTTGATTGGCATGGAAATCATATTATTTCTATTTTCTTGCTTCATAATATCTAATAATGATTCTCACTTTGACTCTGAGGTTTCTTATATTTCTTAAGCTGTAATCTCGTTGATCAAGGGATTTCGCCTACTTAAGTTAATCACCTTGAGTAGATACGTAGATGAGCACATTTATTACTTTATTTTGAGCACATATCTCTATTCATGGTCACCTTAGTATCTTATCGACTTGGCACATATAATCTATGATTTTCTAATGGATAAGCTTATGACAGGGTATTGTCACACCTTAATTGCCTACTATCTTACATCATCACTTGTTTTCGTCCAATCGATACTTCACTGCAAAGACAACTTTTACCTTTATCATCTTTACCTAAGGCAATCTTAATTCTTTTAGGAGATTCTAAACAATTCGTATCTATATTCTTCAATCATAAATAGGGTTAGAATATCTCCCCTTGAGATCGCTGTAGAGGGATTAGTTTGGTCAAAACTAATCTAGAACAACATCCCTCAATTTGTCTATGACCTTCGATGTTCTTTTCTTATCACTTAAGCTGCTGCTTACCTTTAAACTCATGGCATTAGTTCTTGTACATATATCCAAATGAGATTCTCCATATCTTGAACCCCTTTTGCATTTGTCTTAACTAATAGTCTTTGTGAGTTACTTATCAACACATTCAGACATAAGTACTTTTTATGAGATTACTAAACATTTTAAGGCTAGCAATCATCGTGTATCATATCTTAAGTGGGTCGCTTAACATCTACCATAATCTGGTATTGCTTAACGTTGAAGCTCTATTTCCTATATTGTATCTTGATATACGTATATAGTCATCGAACATGGCCCGCATCTAGCTTGACGGGGTTATATCGTCCATCTACTTATTAACGTCGTCTTTATGCTACATAGTCAGATCCTTTTCATGGATCCATGCTGAAAAGTTGCTGCAAGCAACACAGTCAAACGTGCTTCCTCAAAAGGAGTCTCGGTAGTTGTTTCTTTTCAAACAGCTGCACGTGGCTCCGATACTTTGCTTGGCTTCAATACTTTGCTTGGCTTCATAGCCCAACAATGATCACTAAGAGGTCACCTCAAACGATCACACTTCCCGAGATATCGTCTTGTCAGCCCAAGGGAATACAACACAGTAAAATGATGGGGCGGTTAGACTTGAATGGTCCTTGATAGGACGATCTTAATCGTGCGAACATATTAACCTTTCATTGCTCATTAAATAAGTGTTCGCGTCTTTTAACTACTATAATCTAATTGACATAAACATACTTTAACTTACTTGGACTATGGCAAAGCAGACACGTGACGACGTGGAGTAGGATGGCAAGATACCGGCTCTGATACCAACTGTGACGACCCTCCTATGAGTCCGCCACCGTAACTTACTTTTTAACTTGTACTTACTGAAATTTCTTAAAATTTGCGGAACATTTTTTTTTTTTTTAACATAAGAAGGAATACTTTCATAATTTGTAACAATAATTTCAAATAAGTGAATCACTAAATTTCTTAAAGTTCTTCTTAATTTTAGTTAAGATCAAACCTTTTAGAAATATCCTTCAAACGGAATAGCATTTGAACTCTTGTTTCAAATACTCTTTAAAAGCTTTTCTAAAACTAGTCATTTCAATTGGTCATCTCATTTGACTTTAAAACCGATTTCGTGAGAAATCTTAAGTTCAAGTACATCTTAAAATCCTTTTAAGATTAATCATTTAAATTGTCATGTTTAAAATTCATTTATTTGTTGCATGTACTGTTGCAACGTTCTAAAACTTCAATACTCAAAACTAGGGTTGTTAGCTACAACCTTAGTTTTCTTAACATACATATGTACATATACTTTTTAAACATACATACTTGAAACCTATGAATCATATAGACATATACATGATTTTTCTTAAACTTACTGCGGAAAATAACTGCGTGAGCGGTATCCATTCCCATCTCCACCATTCGTCCGCCGCTCACCATTGCCCTTCAAGAATTACTGATAGGTTTCTTACCTACAACATGAACATATCTGATTGAGCTTTCGCTCAGCAAGTAGGAACTATATCTCACAAAATAACTGTAAGTACACATGAATAAATATGCATGAGCTGATTATGCTTAATTATGATGTCTTATCATAGTCTTATTATCTTATCTTATCTTGTCTTTCTTACTGATGGGCCCGAGTTCTCACGTACCACTTGCGCGCAATCATCGGGACGTGAGGGTTTGCAAGGTCCCCCGTGACACCGTGATTATAACTTGAATGCCTCCCTTAAGTCGGAGGACATTCCTTTTTTTTTTGTTCTCCCTTGTGGAGCTGGAATTACCTCCCTTAGGTCGGAGGCTGGTATGGCACTCAACTGATATTATTCTTATAAGTTCCTCTTGACTTATTAAGGTGTATGCAGCATGACATGGCATCGCGTACAATACTTAAAGCATAAACATGTATATATATAGCATGTGTAAATTTTTTTCTTTAAAATCTATTCATGCTGTAGGCGAGATTCCTACTTACCTGATTTACAGAGCTGGAATCCACTTTTTGCCAAACAGCCTATTCTGTTACTTGCTTACTTCTGAAAATAAACATCCACTGAGAGTGTGAGATTATCTGTCGTTTGCTATTTTATTTTAGCAACTTATAAAGGAAATCTGGCCCTTTACTTAAGGCATGCATTCCTTCCTTTTACTGAAGGATAATTTACTATAAGGATCAATTTATTAAATCCTCAAAATCTTATTTTCCTTAATTTCCCTTGGTAATATTAAGGCTCAATTCGGCCTAGGACTTATACATGGCATTCTAACTTTTACGCCGCTGAAATTTATACTCCAATGGAGTCTCTTAAACTAATGTGGGTGTTGGACCCACATTAAATCTTCAAAATTCTACGGTCCTATCGTATTGGGCTCGTAGGTGCCTGTCGGGATAATTCGCTCGGTAAACCACTATGTTCTTTAAAGAAAGCATTTTTTCTTGAAAACTTCCTTTATGAATACTTTCATTAAAATAAGGTTTAATGTCATTGTATTTTACTAAAATTCTATCTTGGGTTCTTTTATATCTTTTTGTTGAAACCGACACTGTTTTAGTTTTGTCTCGTTAAAAACTGTGCAGTTTTTAAAATCTGCGTTTTACTATATCTTAGAGTCGGATTTCAAAATTTTATTCTTCATGAAAATTTCTCATTTCATCAAGATCTAAAATAGTCATTTTTGGTGAAAGTTGAAATTCGGCATTTAAAGGCCTCGTTTGGCTGAAAACCGTAGCTGCTGTTTTTCTTGAAACTGTTTTAGTCAAAAACTGTGCCGTTTTGGAAATCTGTATTTTAGTACCTCTTAGATTCGGATTTTGAAAATATTTTCATCATAAAATTTCTTCATTTCATCGAAATCTAAAATTGTCACTTTTGTGAAAAATCGAGATTCAGCCTCTAAGGGTCCCATTTGGCTGAACCAGTGGCTGCCAGTTTTTTTTCAAAACTGTGTTGGACAGCTTGTACGTTTTTGCAAAATGACTTCAAACTTGGTTTTAGAGTTAAAATGGGGTTTTATCACAGCCACATAAAATGTTCAAAACATAAAGGGCTACAAGTTTAAGCTTTGAAACACCTAAAAATCTTGCTCTAGGGTTCTCACTTCCGTGTTCAAAGTAACCGGAAAATTTTCCTCTAACCGGAAATAAGCAAACTTAAATCAAGCATAAACATACCCCATCAAACTAACCTCAAAACACATAAAATCAACATAAAACTCACACACCCTTATTACAAACTTATTTCCTCAAGAACCACAAATTACATTAATAGATTCTTAAACTTAAACTTTATTAGAAAATGAGAGATTAAGGGTTTACCCTTGTAGGCCAATATACTTGCTTTCTCTTAGCTTCTTATTCACATTCTTCCTCCTCTAAGGTTGGATAATGGCTTGGAACTAGAGGAGCGGCAAAAATTTGAGAAATACTTTTAGATCTCAAGCTTTGCTAGGAAACAAGAAAGAAAAGGTTTTAGAGTTTTACCCTTCGAGAAAATCCTTAGCTAGACATCTCTAGAACACCTTGATTCCTTTCTTCTTGTTGAGAGCAAAGACAAATGCTTTGTATTTGGGAGGATAAGTGAAAAATTTAGAGAGGGTACAAGAGAGATTTGTGGCCGGTTGTGTATAGAGAAAGAGAGAAAATAGAACAATCACTTAAATATGGACAATTCTCCTCAAGCATGGCCGGTTGTGTATAGAGAAAGAGAGAAAATAGAACAATCACTTAAATATGGACAATTCTCCTCAAGCATGGCCGGTTGGAGTTTTTAGAAAGAGGTGATGTAAGCTTATATGGGAAATAGTTGATTTGATCTATCATCATCAAGTCTTGTAGTACACTCAAGTTGTGAAACAAATTTTTGTCTAAAACTTCCTATACATACACGACAAGCCAAAGGAAGAAAGAGAGAGAGAAAAAGTTTTATGATTACTCTTCTCCTCCCATCATCAAATGACATCATCCTATCACATCTTACCATGTCATTCACTTACACACTCCATTAATTAAATTTTGGCTCTACATTTGCTATGCTTGGCCGGCCATGTGGGGAAGGAGAGGGAGAAAAATCTCACCTACCCCTTGTACTCTAATCCACTCTCTTAAGTTACCTTTGAATCGTAAAAAATCATACTTGTTGTAAAGGGTACTTAGTGACTAGAAATTCTTGTTTCGATGTTCTCTTTTTTTTTATCTACTACTTATTTATAGTTCAACTGTTAAATCCTTATGTCCTTTGATATCACGTTAAATTCTTACTCGCGTAATATCTTAAACGGTTTCAAGTCTTGAAATTAATTCTAGACCTAATAAATTCTAAATTTAACTTTTCCGCATTAAATCCGGGAATGACGCTTTCTTTACGACGGTGTCAAATCCTGAGCTCACATTGTAACCTTCTACTATGGGTATTTATCTTGTGACTTTAACCTAGCTGTCTGGCAATTAAGGATTTTCTATTCTTTAAAAATGTTAGTGCGTTTTTTTTTTTTTTTTTTTTTTTTTTTTTTTTTTTTTTTATTAACATTATGCTGTGTTTGGAGATTTTTGAAATTATAATTCTCAAACTATACTTGTATTGAAAATTATTCCGCCTTAAAGTACGGCAATAATTTATCGATTGAATTTACTTGATCGAAAACATGAACTTAACATGAAATCTGCTATAGAATTTAGGAATACAGATATTGATTCAATAAATCCTTCAGTCACATAATACTTTCTAGGAAAATCCTTGGCTTAAATAAATAAATTGTATTATTTAAAGTCTGGGATTTTCTCAGTCATTACACTATGAATATGTCTTATATTAACTTTTAACAATCATCCTTGTATATTTTTGTATAACAATTATTTAATAATTTAGTTATTTTGTGTAGGTGTAACAAGAGACATGTTCATGTGTACACATATGTGATATTATTAATTAAGTATATTTTCCACATATAGTAGTATATAATCTCGCAATTTGGTTGATTTTTAAATTTGAATAATGTATTTCAATTTCAAAACTACATTTTTGTTATAATGTTATTAGAACAATGATTCTAAAATAATTTTTGACATTAAAATGTTATTATTTTAATTTTTAATATACGTCTTTCTGGTACCAAATTCATATATGGTAGCAAAAAAAAATGCTTTCAGCAATCAAAACAATGTTTGGTAACAAAAAATATAGGTTTCTAGTACCAAATTTTGGTAGCAAAAAACATGATTATGCTACCAAATTCTTATTTTTGTGACAAAAAGGCATTTTTTGCCACCAAATGTTATGTTTGGTAGCAAATCATATAAAAACTTTAAAATTTATATTTTGTGCTTGTATTCTTTTTTTTTTTTTAATTTTCTATGAATATGTCCTATATTAAGTTTTAAGAATCATCCTCGTATATTTTGTATAATAAGTATTGGATAATTTAATTATTTTGTATATGTGTAATAAGAGACATGTTCATGTGTATAATGTTCCACATAGAGTAGTATATAATCACACCATTTAACTGATTTTTAACTTTGAATAATGTATTTCAATTTTGAAACTATATTTTTTGTTATAATTTTATTAAAACAATGATTCTAAAATAATTTTTGACATTAAAATGTTATTTTTTTAATATTTAATATTTATCTTTCTGATACCAAATTCATATTTGGTAGCAAAAAAGACGCTTTCAGCTATCAAAATAATGTTTGGCAACAAAAAATATAATTTCATGGTAGCAAATTTTGGTGACAGAAAGGCGTTTCTTGCTACCAAAAGTTGTGTTTGGTAGCAAATCATATAAAAACTTTAAAACTTACATTTTGTGCATGTATTATTGTTTTTTTTTTTTTATAAATATATCCTATATTAAGTTTTAACAATTATCCTAGTTATTTTGTATAATAATTATTTGATAATTTAATTATTTTGTGTAGGTATAACAAGAGATATATTCATGTGTATATATATGTGATATTGTTAATTAAGTATATGTTTCACATAGAGTAATATATAATCTTGCTATTTCAAAACTATATTTTTTATTATAATGTTACTAGAGTAATATATAATGTTTCACCTCGTCGCCGCCTAGTTGCCGACAAACCCAAGATCTCTCTCCGCACAATCAACACCTCCTCATTTAATGTCAGTTCTATCTCTCTCTCTTTCACTCTCTCATCGTGGAAATGTTTTTATTTTTAGCCGCTGATTTCAACTTTTTTTTTTTTTTTTTAATGGAAAATGACATTGACTCTTAGAGCTTGACTACGATCGACGTAGATGTTATGAATTCCTTCTCCTTTTCGACTTGAAGGTTGAAAAGGAACAAATACTAAGGAAATCAAAATAAGACAAGACATGTTTTCATTGTTTTATGGACTCTGGAAATACATATTTAGTAAGACGGAGTTTCATGTCCTCATTCTTGGAGTCGACAAGGCTGCGAAGACTGTAATGCCTCTTCTAATCTTTTGTTTCTTTTTATACTTTGTTTTTGTAGTTACGAAATGCTCTTCTCTTCCAATTGATGGACTTTGCATTTTTTAGACATTCTTAACAAATATTGCGTCTAATTCCATTGATTATTTTGTAGACTTTACTGGAGAAGTTAAAGTCAGTGTACTCAAACCTTGAAGGCCTGCCTCCGAATCGAATTATTCCAACAGTGGGACTAACTATTGGTCGAATAGAAGTCTCAAATACAAAGCTTGTTTTCTGGGATCTAGGAGGCCAGGTAGGTAGATCTTATTCTCTTCCTCTATTACAGAATTACAGCTTATTGATTTTTTTTTTTTTTTCTGTTTTATTCCTAGTACCTACTAGCCTTTCAAATGTTCAATTGAGGAAAAGTATACCGTACTCTCTTCCTCTATGCATAGAAAATTAGAATCTGAAAGTGGAATGTTATATCATTTGATGCTATTTTCACTGATGTACTTGTTTCCCAATGTAAAAGTAAGAACATAAGATGTTCTAGAAATAGTTGAGTTATTATCTTAAAAAGTGCGGTTTTACCAATTGCTAAAGTCCTCACAGTATGCTTCTTGGGATTTCTTATGGCATCCAAGTATGTTAACATTTTGCCTGCCAATGGGAGGAAGCTGTTAAATGGGGGTAAGTATCCCTTTTCTTATATGATTCTTCTAGTTCTTGAATATTTTTATGCTTTACAGAGTTGGAATTTAGAGAATATAGACGGGCATTATGTTAGTCTGACGGAAACTTTAAGCAGTCTGAATGAATTATGAAGCCTGTAGTTTTATAAACAGAATGCAGCAGCCAATAAGGTAAGGAGAATTTATACCAGATTCTGAATTGTCGGATTTCATTGTAGTTCTGACATGATCTAACAATTTAAAATTATGACCCGCTGGTAGGGTATTTTTTGATACTACCATAAAATTCTCCGAGCCATAAGACAGTCGCACGAATTTTTCGCGGTTGTTAAGTGGTTGGATTTTGATTCTTTGAATAGTAACTGATTTTCGAACCGTCTTGCAGTTGGTGTTTTCACTTCTGCTTCCCTGTTTGATTTTCTCTCAACTTAGACAAGCCATCACTCTGCAGATGGTTTATACCCACGAATGTTGTTCTGGGTTCCATGTCAGGTTCAGTAATAGGTTTCATTGTAGCCAGCCTTGTTCGGCCACCATACCCCTTCTTTAAGTTTACATTTGTGCAAATTGGAATTGGTAAGATGCTTATCATCATGGTACAAGTCTCACTTTTTTGTTTTAAAGTTTTCATCTCTTCAGTTAGATTGTACAAAGCTGAATGATCCACCATTGCTTGAAGTTCTTTCAGTAAATTTCTTTAAGAACTGCACCCTAGTTACTTTGGCTTTGCGCTTCTCATGGTAAGCTTATGTCGGATTATCTTATATTCAATGCAGGGAACATCGAAAATGTATCGCTTGTTTTAATTGCAGCTTTATGTAGAGACAAAAATAACCCTTTTGGTGACACATATAGCATAGACGGAACTGCATATATTTCATTTAAGTATTTTACCACTTGGAATTATAATTTCTTTTTTCTTTTTAACTAACTAATTAACAAATAATAATTTCTATGTAGAATACACATTCGAGTTCTCACTCAAATGCTTCGGGAGGGTACTTTGAGGTCTTCAAGAATACTCATTGGAGTAAATAACGAGGATGGATAATTGAGAGAGCAAAGAAAGATTATGTAAGAATTACTAAACACTTTATCATTTCGTTTAATTTTGTATTTTTTTTACTCTAACTTGAAAGTTTATACACTTCGCCTAATGCAGGAGCAAATGATCGAGATCTGCGATGTTCGTTTAAGTAAAGTACTAAAGGGGTCAGAACTTGACTCTGATGCAGAGGAAGAAATTTACTCTCAAGTTTTGTCAAGTGAGAGGTATGAAAAATATGGTTTCAAGCGTGGCATAAGTCCTATACTAAGAAAAGCGCCAGAAGCTTGTAAATCTAGAGGGTCAGGATATGAAAAGCTTGAAAAAGAAATTCAGAAAAACAAACGTCGTATGTCGGATATGGAAATTCTAATGAAGCAACAACATGAGCTTATTTAAAAACTACTTCAACAGATAAATTTATCGCAGTTTTGGTGACAAAAAAAATTTAGTAGCAACAAATTTGTTATTTGCTAATAATTATTTGGTACCTGATTCTTGTTCTTTTCGTTACTAAATACATTTTGCTACTAAAAATTTAGTCCTCAAATCTCATATTTTTCACTACCAAATAAGTTTTGCTACCAAATATTTGGTTATCAAATTTCATACATTTCACTACTAAATATAATTTGATATCAAATATTTTGTCTCTAAATCTCATGGATTTTGCTACCAAATACCTATTGAATTGTGTACTTTTTGCTTCCAAATATATTTTGCTATTAAAATTTCGGGTCCTAAAGTTTATACTTTTTTTTATACCAAAAATCTTTTGCTACTGAAATTTTTAGTTCCCAAATATCATATATTTTACTACTAAATACATTTTGTTATTAAAAAAAATTTTAGTAGCAAAAACTATTTACTATCAAAATTTGAGTAACTAATACTTTCTACTACGTACTTTTTACTACTAAAATTTTTTAGTAACAAATCATTTTGTTACCAAAAATAGAGTTTTTAGTTACCAAATTTTTAGTAACAAAAAATTCAAATTCTTGTAGTGTCTATGACTTTGAGTACTCTCTTATAAACTCTGTGTTTTTTTTTCTTAAATTCCCCCTTCTCTTTTAAGTTCTCTCTCTCTCTCTCTCTCTCTCTCTCTCTCTCTCAAAACTTACAAGTTTTTGTTTCAAAACTCTGCTAATATACTCTCCTCACTTTCTCAAACCGCCACCTCCGCAGCCATGACCACACATTATCAGTCATCATGACCTCGCCATAAATTCCCACTACCACATCTTGATATTTTTGTTGGCCGCCGTGACCTGATACTCATGTGAACTCTGAATTTATTCTGATTTATAGTTTTTTTTGTGTGTAAGTACTTTTATTATTAAATTTAGTAAAGAAACTTTGTTTGCGGGTTTTGAATATTATATTACATAATATTGATTTACATATGATAAGCAGAATCTGTAACATTTTTTTTTTTTTAAGTTTTCTTGTGTGAGTTATTTAAGGAATAAAATTTATGTTTTTAGAATTTGTGAATAACATTTGAAAAAATCGTTGTTTCAGAAAAGAATACGTTTTAGCTAAAATATTTTTCTAAAAATTTGTGGATTAATCTCAACTGGTATTCTTAAATTTTGGGGTCTTTCTCATTTGTCCTTTGAATTTTAAAAACTCTCACTTTGCTATCTAAATATTGAATTGTTCCCGCTTAGCCATTTCTATTGTAATTTATGTTAAAAACATACCAAAAAAACACTACACCACAAAAGGCCTTTAGTAGCTGGCGAAAAACGCTATTACTCACCAGCAATAGCGCTTTTTAGAGCGCTAGGACAGCCGGCGCTATTATAGGTCCTAAGAAAACATAACGTTTTAGAAGAGTTATACAAAGCGCTATAGAATTGAAGTATTATAGCGTGTAAGAAAAGTTATTTTCATCCTCTTACAAAATGTTTTATCATAGCTACGATACGTAGTAATAACTTTTTTTTCTGTTATGTTCATACTTGTTGTAACTTTTTAAAATTATTATTGATATCCGTTTGAACTCATTCAAATAAAAGTAATTCCGAGATATGTGATATATCTAAATTGGAACATTCAAATTAAAACATAAAAACATTCAACATATCAATTGTTATTAGTATCTACCAAGTCATCAATAAAATTACGTCTACAACATAATTCATAGTGTCCAAAACCTAAACATTCAAAACAAGTAAAGAAAACAGAGAAGTCATCTCCAAAACGTCTAAGTGTTCCAATGGTGAAGTAAATCCTTCCATCTTGACATAATACTTCAACAAAAAAGTGAACTCCATTGTTTAACCTGTAAGAAAATGATCCAATATCAAAACAATAATCAAACTCAATGTTTATTCTTCCACCATTTATCCAATAAATAAAGCAAGGACTGTGACCAGAAATTGCAAAAAGGGAAAAAAAACAACAAACGGGTAAAATGTACACCGTGAGCATACCTTGCCAAACTGCTTCTTGACCTTCTCTCGCCTAGTTTTCTGAAATTGCAAACATGACACCATTGCAATAGGAAGTAAGACAATGATGCACAAAAACTAAAGCAACCATAGAGTTATAAGAATCTTATAATTTCTAGAAACACAACATACATACAAATAGTACTTGCCAAACATAACACAAATAGTTCGGTATATGGCTCGCCTAGGGGCGGGCCCGGGCCGGAGAGGGCCTGGTTGGGGGTGGGGGCCGGCTAGGGACTGGGCCGAGGGGGGCCTGGGCCGGGGCGAGGGACAGGGCCGGGCGCCTGGGCCGGAGGCGCTGGCCGGAGGGGCGCTGGCCGGGGCGCCTGGCCGGAGGGGCGCTGGCTAGGGGGCGCCTGGCCGGAGGGCGCTCGCAGGGGCGAGGATCGCCGGGGCGCTGGCCGGAGGCGCCGGCGGGGCACTGGGCGGGGCGCTGGGCTGGAGGCGCCAAGCCGGGGCGCCTGGGTTGAGGGGCGCTGGCTAGGGGGCGCTGGGCCGAGGCGCTTTAGGCCGGGCGCTGGGGCCGAGGCGCTTTAGGCCGGGGCACTTCCGGGCTGAGGCGCTTAGGCCGGGGGCGCTGGGCTTGAGGTGCTCGGCCTGGGGCGCCTGGGCCGGGGGCACTGGGCCGGAGGCGCCAGGGCGGGGACGCTGGGCCGGAGGCGCTTTATGCCGGGGCGCCTGGGCGGAGGTGCTGGCTAGGGGCGCCGGCCGGAGGGGCGCTGGCCGAGGCGCTTAGGCCGGGACGCCTGGGCGGAGGTGCTCGCTGGGGCGCCGGGCCGAGGGGCGCTGGCCGGAGGCGCTTAGGCCGGGGCGCCTGGGCCGAGGCGCTTAGGCCGGGGCGCCGGGCCGGGGCGCCCGGGCTAGGGGGGGCGCTGGGTGGAGGCGCTTTAGCCGGGGCGCTGGGCCGAGGCGCTTAGGCCGGGGCGCCGGCCGGGGCGCTGGCCGGGGCGCCGGGCTAGGGGGCGCCGGGTGGAGGCGCTTAGCCGGGGCACTGGGCCGAGGCGCTTAGCCGGGGCGCCTGGCCGAGGGGGGCCGCCCGTGGGGGGGGCTGGCTGGGTCGGCTCATGCCAAGGTAGAGTAGAAGACACCATATGGCATTAACTTTCCATTGTAGCATCTTTTTTCAAATGCCAAATTCAACAACATACACCAAAAACGCATTTATCCTTATGCACCAAATACGCATTGGATATTTTGTAGCTAGTGAGTTAGACGAAACATGACTTCAATGATGCACTAGATAAAAATTGTATGTCAAACTTGTAAAATAGAGAGCATGGCTTACATGTATTGGTATGTAGATAGTTGGATAAAGCATGAGTCTTCATTGCCTACATTTAAACCCGAAGAGGAAAAAAACAAGCTATCACAATCATATAATGTTTTTGATTAAAATAAATTTGCAACTAGTAGAGATTTCACATACCCCTTTAAAATTTTATCAGCAGGCCATGCCACATTACTTGAAATTGCTTCTTCAATGGTACTCATCTCACTCGTTGGCCTCCACAAGAAAGCGTCCGGGTGTTTTGCTACATCCACCCACACTCTCACTGCATTCGGTCCAAGAGGTACATGGTGAACGAGGTCTTTCGGTCGCTTGGCATCAAACGCCCTTCAAAGAACAACTTCTCCGGTTCCAACCCAGTCTAATAGTTTACACTTGTTGGTAAGTTTGGGTAAAGTAGTACTCACACTCAATCAATAATACAATGAACATAAGCAATTACAAATAAACAAGCTTTAGTATATGGCAAACTTGATTTCATCCCGCTCAAAAACTTGAATACTTAGTCATTGACTTTGATTGCTTACCACCGGTGAATGCACGTTTGCGATGAGATTGATCCTCACTTCGATGCCACTTACTTGACTTTTCAACAATATAGAGATTATCTCCTGCAATTCTTTGACATCCGCTTCTATTTTGTTGCATTTATCTTGTAAAGCCTGCAAAGTTATCATCCTGCTCGACAAAATAGAATGTTTTGTCTTAGTCATCCCAAGGCCCAATGCTCTCATGCGGCCATTCCCGTCGACCAAAGTAAGAAGCTAGAGCATCATCTAGCAAATCACTACGATCGTAAGTGGGTATCTCATTTTGTATTTGTTCCAAATTTTCCTATCCCAACAATGAGCAAAAGCGTGGAAGCATAAGCACAACAATATAGACATTGAAATACAACATTACGAGAAGTTAAAGTTTTTCTTACAATGATGTCACCAATCTTTGAATTGACAGGTTCACCACTTTTTTTCTATGTGCCTTTGTCCAAATTGCTACTCTATTTAATTGAGACTTGCTCGAACTACTTGCATTCTACAAGGAGAAATCTCAGGTTCACAACATTCTTTAAAATTAACAAGTGAAATAAAAAGGATAATTACGAGTGTACCATGTCTTCAATTAAGCGAGCATATCCTTTGCGGCTAGTTGTATGTGGAAGTAGTTTCTTCCTGATGTTTTGATACTTTTGACTCATTTCCTGGTAAAAAAAATTAAAGACCTCTCCTTATGCATAAACATGGAGTACATGAACGAGAGATTCCAATTAAAGTTATTTATACCTGAAAAGCTGGACTTGTTTTCTCCCTTACAAAAGCTTTCCATTCTACCACTGATTTGATGTTATCAGGCTTCAATTTCAGTCTTTCTTCTTCGTTTTTGGCTTTCTTAACTTGGTTTACTAATCTTGATTTTGAGGCCCTCCAAATTCCACCCATGTTCCTGAATATTTGATGCTTCTGCCATTGTTTATCCAATTTATATCTTGCCTACAATCCAACAAATATCGACTCTTTGCTAAGATATATAACAATTTTTTGTTAGTATAAGATATATAATATAATATAGTATAAGATAAGCATACCCAATAGCTTTCCAAAGCACTTCTTTCATCCCCGTTGTAACTTTCTCCAATCCGGAAGTGTTCTTTGAAACAATCTCCGCATAAGTGGCCCTAGAAAGGAAGACAAGCTAACTGATCCCCTACCTATTGGTTGTCCCATTGCGTTGAAACTCACTGGAATTGGACCGCTGTCATCTAAGGCAATCCCTTTCATCTTTGTCTTCCCTCTCTTTGCATTTGGATTTTTATACTTTCCTATAGATTCTGTTGTTGTCTCCTCACGTTCTGGTGCATTCGAAGCTTCAACTCCTTGCAGTCTGCGAGACCTCCGAATAGGTGTCTCCTCAGGTTCTGGTTCACCTTCACTGGTATTTGGAAGAGTAGCTTCAACTCCTTGCCTTCTGCGAGACCTCTTAGAAGGTGCAGTGGGTGAGGTTATTGGTGATTGGAATGCTTCATTCCTATCAACCGACTCACCTAGGTCATGTGCAGCTTCACTTGGCAAGTCCGGAGGAGTAGCTTCAACTCCTCGCCGTCTAAGAGACCTCCTAGAAGGTGCAGTGGGTGAGGTTAGTGGTGATTGGAATGCTTCATTCCTATCAACCGACTCACCTAGGTCATGTGCAGCTTCACTTGGCAAGTCCGGAGGAGTAGCTGCAACTCCTTGTCGTCTAAGAGACCTCCTACAAGGTGCAGTGGGTGAGGTTAGTGGTGATTGGAATGCTTCATCCCTATCAACTGGGTCACCTATGTGTGTTTCTTCAAAATGCGGAGAAGTTTCTCTAATAAGCAGCTTTCGAGCAACACTTCTAGTATTCCTTGCCGGTGAGTCTACTCTTGGATGCTTGCCCTTTGACGGTGCACCTGCATCAACACTAGCACCCTTTCGAATCCCTTCCAGAATTGCCTTCAATCTTCCAGGTTGGATGAATGTTTCTTCCATTCCAAATCCTTTCTTGCATAACTGCCTCTTCCTACTAGTAGACATTCTTATGACTTCCTGCAATAAAACACAAAAGCATAAGCATAGCAACATTAGAATTACTTGTTTTATAACTAAAAGAGCAAGGACTATTATTGAAGAAAGAGATGTACCTTAGCCTACAATATTAATATTGACTAAAGGAAAGTAGACTATGTAACATCACAACATTGAAGCCGAAGAGATGTACACAAGTGAGTCAAATTAATTTTCATTAAAGACAAAGGTATAAGCACATACAAAAAGGCACTAAATAAAATTCAAACTAATATCCCTTCACAATCTCCTCTCACGTAGGAAATGTCATCATTTTCATTGTCCTCATTCACTTGACCAGTTATAAGTATGAAAGGCAATCAAGAGTCTTCAATCGAATCACATAATTCCAAGCCAGAGAAACCTCTTGTTGGTGCGTTTATCACAACATACCAATCTGAATCATCGGTATCTCTAGAATAAAACACAAGCTTAAACAGAGGCTAAGATAAAAGGATCTTTTCTGAAATCATGTTGACCATGGTGTAAATTAACAAGTTTAAACCTATCTTCATCCCTAATACCTCTATTAACACTAGCCCAATCACACTTAAAAAGAGGCAGTTGGAACTCATAATAATCTATTAAGATTATCTCTCTCAACACCCCATAAAAAGCAACTACATCAACCACTTGTGACTGGTCTTTTGCACTTGATCTGCACATAGTTGTGGCTTCCAAGGAAACCCCGTAGTTTTGGGTGGCCATGTCAACATCCTTAATGTGGAACCGTTTCCCATTGATTGTGTAACCAGTGTATGACATGGCATGGTTTCTCGGACCATAAGCGAGGCACTTCAAAATGCTAGATTTATTACAATCCATGGGAATCTGTAAAAGGTAAACCAAAATAATTACTAAATTCATCCAGCCCTATAATATGTAAATCTAACATAGGTGAGTTTAATATAATACCTTATCTTTTAACCAACTAGCAAATGTGTCTCCGTGCTTCTTCCAGAGCAAACTTTCATTTTTTTCAAGAGATTTACTTGATTGTTTTAGATACTCTAAATGCATCCTATTTTAAACAAAAAAAGGTCCATTAGCAATAAGACGTACAATAAGATGTCACGACATAGAACATTTAATTAAGAACACACTTACTTCACGTACGGTTCAACAACCGCTGAGTTAAATAACACATAGCGGTGAGCTATTTCTAACATCTCATTACTGAACATGTATGGATTGCCAACCGAAAGTGGACGCCCTTCAAGAATTATGTCATTAGAAAATTCTTCATTTCGACATCCACGGTGATAAATATCAACTTTTTGCTTTATGAAATCGTTGCAAAATGCCATGCACTCATCTGCAAGATAACACTCTACAATACAACCTTCCGGTCGAGCACGATTTCGAACGTATCCCTTAAGAGTCATCATGTACCTACGTCAGTACATATCAATAAGCAATCTTAGTGTAGTAACGAAATTGTAATAAACTCAATATAACAAGTTCACATACATGATATCAATCTACCAAGTGATGGAATTACCTTTCAAAAGGATACATCCAACGAAATTGAACAGTCCACGAGTCTAGCTTCCTTCCCAAATGAATCACTAAATGTACCATTATATCAAAGAATGATGGTGGGAAAAATCTCTCCAACAAGCATAACGTTTCTACAACTTCTTCTTCAAGTTCTATCATCTTTTCTCCATCGATGACACGCTGGCATAGCCTATTAAAGAAAAGACACAAACTAAGTAGCGCATTTCGGGAGCTTTTGGCAACAACCCTCTCAAGGCTACTAGTAGTAATCACACATGAGTACATGGCAATCATGAGACTTCAAGCCCATGATTTTGCAAAATCGTCCCACTGAAACACACTTTCCAATGTTAGAACTAAACCCATCGGGGACCTTTAAATTATATAATCTTCTGCAGAAGGTGAGCTTTTCTCTTTCGACAAAGGTATGTGGAGCTGGTGGCGGATATGTTCTTTTCCTCGCTCTTGGGGATGCAAGTCAGGCCTAATTCCCATGTGTTGTAAATCCTTTCGTGAATTAAGACCATCTTTAGATTTTTTATTTACATGCAACAACGTATTTAAAATGCTTTCGCACACATTTTTCTCTATGTGCATCACATCCAAGTTGTGTCGCAAAGCCAAATCCTGTAAAAGGTAACTTCAATCAAATCACACATTATTACATCCATAAATAATTAGCTTCAAAATTCAGAAGGAGGCTATTAGGTAAGTAGTAATTACCTGCCAATAAGGTAGGTCAAAAAAAAGTGATCTTTTCTTCCATAGTTGTTGCTTCTCCATATCCACATCCCTCACCTCGACTCTCTTGCGTTTAGGACGGACTTTCTTAACAACTTTTTACCTCCTCTCCCATGCCCTTTCATAACTTCATTCTCAAAAATATCCATATTAACTTTCCCCAATCATTCACAAAGTCCTTAAGTTGTTCATACATTCTTCTACCGGTCATTATTCTTGGTTTACTTTCTTTTTCTACCTTTCCATCGAACCAACACTTTTTCGTTCGGAAGGGATGACTTGGTGATAGAAATCTCCTATGACCCATGAATACAAACTTCCTACTAAAGGGCAACCACATTGCTCGAGTATTGTCAACACATAAAGGACATGCTAAGCTACCTTTTGTATAGCAACCACTAAGATTTCCATAGGCTGGAAAATCATTTATTGTCCACATTAAAATTGCCCTTAAATTGAAAACCTCCTTGTCAAATGAATCAAAAACATTGACTCCATTGTTCCACAACTCTTGTAAATCTTCTATGAGAGGTTGTAGGTAAATGTCAATATCATTGCCAGGTTGTTTAGACCCTGGGATTAGTAACGTTAGCATGATGTTTTCCTTTTTCATGCACAAAAATGGTGGCAAGTTGTATATCACAAGCATCATCGCTGGCCAACAACTATAAGTTGAGCTTAAATTACCAAACGGATTGAATCCATCTGTGGACAATCCAAGTCTAAGATTGCGTGCTTCATTTGCAAACGTAGGCCACTTCTCATTCACTAGTTGCCATGTTTGGAGAGTCAACCGGTGATGCATCTTTCCATCACCCCTTTTATTATTGGAATGCCACCTTAGATGATGAGCCATCTTTTCACTCTTGAACATCGCCTTGAACCTAGGAATTATCGGAAGATATCTCAAGACTTTAGCAGAACACCAACTTTAGCTTTTTTGGTATGTTTGTCAACCTTCCACCTTGAAGCATGACACCTTGGACATTTATCAAGATCTGCCTTATCCTTTCTAAACAAACAACAATCGTTAGGGCAAGCATGAATCTTTTCATACCCTAGATGAAATTCTCTCATAAACTTTCGTACTTTATACGTCGACCTTATCAACACATTAGGTTCGTAACATGTCATGCAATAACTCTAGCAATCCGTCAATACTACAATCGACCATCCATTCATGGTCTTATGTTTGAATAAGGCAACAACGACATACAACTTGTTGTATTTTGAACAACCGGGGGTATAATGGTTCTAACCAATCATTCATTTTTTCATTTAACTCCTCTAACCTATGTTCTTGCGATTGTTCTATATAATCATTCTCATCGCCATAGGCAGCCTTGTATAACTCATATATGTCATTCTTGTCAACGTTTTCTAATTCTTCATTTCATTTTACTTCTTCCCCATGATGAAACCAAGTAGTGTATGTTGGATCCATACCATTGATTACCAAGTGTTCATAAACAATGTTACCACGTTGATGACTTAAGTTTCGACATTCTTTGCAAGGGCACAACAGCTTTTCCGGATAACCAAAATTCTTTTCAACTGTTTTTACAAATTTCTGAGCGCTTTGCATATACTCCGCAGTAAGTCTATAAATAAAAAGGTCAACACTAAGATTTCTATGACTACAAGGACTAACACAAACAACAAAACTAAATTCCAATCTTGCTCACCTGTTATCACGCACCCAATCTTTATCAAGCATCCTAACATCATCAATCGACTTCATAATTAAATGCTAAATAAATTATCACATTTCAAAGTAAGAAATAAAATTTAGTCTAACATCATTATAATAACAGAGCAAACAAAAAGATAACACACTTAATACATATATCTTTCTCATCACCATCACCATACCAAAGAATATCTCATTTCTCTATAAACATTGGTAAACAAATAATGGAACAAGACTTGTGAAATTCAAAAGGCTCTATGTTCTATGACTAAACCAGAAAAAGACCATAATAATCCAAATCATTAAGAGGGTCACAAAGAACATACCTTCGTGTCTTTGAGAACACACGAATGTAGGTATTCTTCTATCCAAATCATCAACAACAAAAATTGTCAAAAAAAAAAAAAAAAGCCAATTACAAATAAATCAAAAACAAAAATTTTAAGACCTACAGATTGTGGGTTTCCTTCTACAACTAAGGAATTTCAAAACACAACAAAAATCTGCCTTTTCTCATCAACAAAAATCAGTCATTTCTCATCACATTCCCTAACCGCAGCCGCCAAATCTCCTCCAACCAAAAAAAAAAATAGTTTCTCTTTAATGAGGTCAGTCCACCGGTTGGGAAAATTACTAACATCCTTCAAATTCAAGAGCAGTACTACACCGTTGAACCAAAAATGCAGAGAGAGAGAGGATTTCTCTCTGGCCGGTAAACCGGCCTAGAGAACAGAGAGAGAGAGAGAGAGAGAGAGAGAGAGAGAGAGAGAGAGAGAGAGAGAGAGAGAGAGAGATTCGAACCTCCTTAGGGGAATCGAACGATGCACAGACAAAAAAAGGATTTCTTCACGTGAGATTCTTCCCGGCCGTGAGGATTTCTTCCCATGAGATGGACCGGAAAATTAGTGCATTTGGGGGAAAGTTGGAAATTTCAGGGAACCCAACACAACCGGCATTCAATTTCAGAATCTAGGAGAGTAAATCCGGAGGAAACTTAGGGAAACTTAGGGAATTTTGGGGAATTTTGGGAGAATGAGGTTGTTTCCCTCTTGGCCGGCCGAAGCACTCTTGTGAGAATGAATCCGTGTTTCAGCATTTGGGGGTTTCTTTTGTTTTTTTTCCTTTCCCTGTTTCTCTCGTATCTTGTGCGCATTTCTTTTAAAAAAAAAAAAAAAAATAACGGGAGGAGGGAGCGAGCGGGAAAATTGGAAATTTTTTTTCCAATGCCCGCCCAAAGTAATTGTATCTGTACATTTATATAGTTTTAAATATATATAAAACAAATCAGTCAAAATGTCAACGAGTTATACTGTATATGTATATATATATATATTATAACTCTTTAGAAACGCTATTATAGACTATGGCAGTAACGTTTTTTGAAAAGCGCTATAACTAACCGCTACGAAAAGCCCTTTTTCTTGTAGTGAAAAGGAGTTAAGTTTGACCACATTGTTTTTATTTGTTTAGAAATTTAAACAGAAAGACCACGTGACTGTATTATTCTATTTTATCTATCTATTTTCAATAGAATTTACAATAAAAAGAGTTTAAATGGGAACAATTCAAAATTTAGGAAGCAAAGTAAGAGTTTTTAAAATTCAAGGGGCAAACATTCAAAGACATGAAAGTTCATAGGGCATCAATGTTAATATTCTAAGATTTCTTTTTAAGAGTTTTATTCCACCACGAAAACTTATTTGATTTTTGCATTTCAACCAATATACATTATACATAAGAACACTTATATCATGGATCCTTCTTTTCTATTTATGTTGCAGTCATTTGATTTAGTAATAATACTAAAGATAATGACGAATCAAAAAATATTTAAAAAAAGGATTGGCTTGGATTGTGTATCAATAGTCAATCTCCGTTAGAAAAGAAGGTCTCGCAGGAACAATTATTTATTTATATATCCACTAGTCTATTAGCTGGTTTTGTAAAAAAGAAAGAATAGAGGAATATGATTGAATTGTTTTTTCAGTGTATATTATCAAAGAATAGTGTACAAAATATATAGCCATATACAAGGGAGCAATTATTGCATTTTCTAAGGCTAATAAACTGTGATCCATCTATAGTGAGATCTGACCCATACTAACGTAGGAAAGTGAACTAAGGAAATCAATTACATATATTACAACAATATTTCCTAATACTCCCCCTCAAGTTAGAGAGTAAATATTGTGAAGTCCCAACTTGTTACACTGCGTCACAAATTGGTCTTTTCCCAAGGCTTTTGTGAATATATTTGCTAGTTGGAAGCGTGTGGGTACATAGGAAGGACTAATCATTCCAGCTTGCAATTTTTCTCGAACTATATGACAATCTATTTCAATGTGTTTTGCATGCTCATGAAAAACGGGGTTAGCTACAATGTGCAAAGCTGTCTGATTGTCACAGAACAACAGTGTAGGAGCTATTAGTGAAACTTTTAAGTCTTGTAAAATATAGCGCAACCAAGTCAGCACTAAACATGTGTTTGCCATAGCTCGATATTCGGCCTCTGCTGATGATCTAGAAACATTGGTTTGTTTCTTGGATTTCCATGAGATCAGTGAATTCCTAAGGAAGATGCAATATCATGTAACCGATCTCTTTGTTGCGCAACAACCTCCCCAATCTGACTCGCAAAAAGCTTTTAACTTGAGATTGTTGGTGGAAGGTAACAATAAGCCTCGACAAGGAGTACCCTTGACATACTGAGAATTCATATAGATGCATCCCAATGTGGTTTCCGAGGCTTTTGCATGAACTGACTCAATGTTCGAACTGAATAGACTATATCTAGTCTCGTGATAGTGAGATAAATTAGTCTTCCAACCAATCTTCTATATTTAATCGGATCATTTAGCAATGCTCCATTTGTGGGAGTTAGTTTCAAATTTTGTTCCATTGGGAATTTTTCTGGATGTGCTCTTGTAAGTCCTGAATCTTGCAAAATATCTAGCACATATTTTCTCCAAGACATGAAGATACCTTTCTTAAAATGGGAAAATTCAATCCCCAAAAAGTATTTCAAGTCTCCGAGATCTTTGACGCGGAAATGCTTGAGAAGAAATTCCTTGAGATGCTTCATTTCATGATGATTTTTGCCTATTAGAAGAATGTCATCAACATAGATGAGAACTGCAATAAATGAAGTACCTTGAGCCTTTTTGAAGAGGGAATAATCAACTTTTGACTGTTGATAACCAGCCTTCTGAATAGTATCTGAGAAGGTAGAAAATCAATTCCTTGAGGCTTGTTTTAGCCCATAAAGGGACTTGTTAAGCCGACATACAATTTTCTCCCCCTGTCGGCAAAGTCCAGGTGGAGGCTCCATATATACGACTTCATGCAAATCACCATGAAGAAAAGCATTTTGGACGTCTAATTGGTGTGTAAACCAATTGTGGGCAGCAGCAATAGTGAGAAGACAACGAAGTGTAGTGAGTTTGGCTGTAGGAGAAAATGTTTCTCAATAGTCAATGCCATCAACTTGATTGTGTCCTTTAGCAATAAGGTGACCTTTGTATCGTTCAATGGTACCATCAGATTTGTACTTGATTTTGTAAACCCATTTGCATCTGATCGGTTTATGTCCAATAGGAAGAGGAACTAGACTTCATGTGTTATTTTGCTGCAATGCTTTCAATTCTGCATTCATGGCTTGTTGCTAATGTGGATCAAGGGTAGCTTGCACATAATATTTAGGCTCTGTGTGACTTGTAATGTTAGCTAGAAAGGCACGATGGGCAAAAGAAATGCGAGAATATGAAAGAAATTAGGAGAGAGGATACCGGGTACTTGATGTTGGACTTGAGCTCGAGATAGAATGATTGGCTTTAGATGACATTAAGTAGTCTTTATGCCATGCCAGAGGTGTTAGGAATGGTGTTCTAGAAGCATGAATGTGATAAAATATTTATTATTTATTTAATAAAAGAGTTTATTAATCATTTTATGTGCATATATTTATGAATATTTTATGAATATGAAATTAAAATTCCGTGATTATTTATGTAACCTTAAAACATTGTATATAAGTGTTATATGCGAGATGATAATGTTTAAGGATAATAATCAAAAAGAGATGCTCGTAATGAATTTAATTAAAGTTTGAAATCTTTAATTAAAATATTATTAATACATGTCATTCCCATTTAGAATGGAATGATGTTATCCGCACTGTTAATATAGTAAGATATTGAATGAGTGTATTATGCATAATGAGATTATGTGGAATAAGTACACAGACACAATATGAATTTCTAATAATTTTTGTTAAGTATAGAAATTCTAATTGAGTCTACAGATGGTCATATATAGAATGATCTTAATCCTGAGTTCTTAACAAACTCCTATTTATGGATTTGTGTCTTTTGATTTACTCAGTACGGATTCTGAGACCTTGAATCCTATTCCTTGTATTTTGGAGACATCATAAAATATGTAGCCCGGAATGTTATTATACAAGATGGAATCCATTCCTTCTTGAGAAAGAAGCAGATAAATATTTCTCTTGAGTGTTGATTCGGTACTTGGATTAGTATGAGCACTCTGGTTCATGAATGTGTTTTATGAATCACTATCCATTAGAGAATCAATGGTACTCAAGGATGAAGATAAAATTAGAGAGGTTAAGGGATACTACCTAGCTCTAATTATGAATTATTTATGGAGGATTGATCTATATGTAGTGACTATATTAAATGGACACTTCACAGTTTAAAAGTAATTTATGTCTATAATTTTGAAAGTGCAATTCCAAGTTTAGTGGAGTAACTATTGGAATTAATAGAGTTAATTAATTAATTAAAGTGTTTAATTAATTATTAATTTTATTGGAGCTCAGGATGATAGGTCCATTAGTCCCCGCATCATCCTTGTAATTCTACCAGATACAAAGGGCAAATTTGGAATTTTTAGAATTACGGAATTCTAAAATTAAACACTCAAAAATGATTAATTGAGAATTAATTATTGTTTAAATAATGTGATTATTTAAATTTGAATTTGAATTGTGAACATAATTTAAATATATAATTTTAAACTTATTTGATAAGTTGTTCAATTTAGAATAAATTAATTTAAGTTTGACTTAAATTGAAATTTGAATTTGAATCAAAATTAGACTGCAAAATAAAGGATGATTTTCTTTTCCTTCCCTATCTGTTATTGGCGCCACACAGGGATGAGAATCCCCATGCATGGCCGGCCACATTATGGATAAGGAATAGAAGATTTTGTTTCAAATTCAAATAGGAGATAATTAACAAGCTTTATCTCGGAGATAGAGATTGGATTCCTTCTAGAAGTTTGACTTCTACTCTATAAATAAGAGAATGATAGAAAATTGTGAATACAATTTTGGAAAACAATTTTTTGACCTAATATTAATTGGTGGCCAAAATTTCTCTGATTGTGGGAAGGAAAAATTTGCCTCCAAAAAATTTCACATCGTGCATGCGTTGGTGTTTGTGAAAATTTGAGTGTTTATTCTAACCCGTTTTATCTCAGATGTGCCCACACATACGTCTTCGTGGATTCTAAAAATTGACGTCAAAGACATTGGCTTTCTAAACATAAGGCTTTGGAGAAAGGATTGTTCGACGTCAAAGAACTCAAGTTATCATCCTAATCGACCCCTAGGTATTATTCGTAATTGAGTTCTTAATAAATGAATTAATGTGATTAATTTATTCATGCATAAATTAATAATCTATAAAGTATCTCAAAGGTTTTATGCAAATTTTTGTTATACTTGATCCGCTATCCTCACACTTTCGCATCCGAATTCGATTCAGAAACCAACAGGAGGTTGCTTAGGACGAGTGGAATGTCGCACAAGAGGAATGGGGTGTGTGTGGAGATCAGAAGGGGCTGTTGTTGGTGCATTTGGTTTAGCTAGTACTGAAGATGGAGTGGATTCATTTGGAGTTGGTATGGAAAGTACTTCAGGTGTGTCAGGTGCATGTGTTATGGGTTCGGTCTCATGAAATTTTGTGGCTCGGCTTGTTGTGTTTCAGAAGATGGGATATTTGTGGTAGAAGGTTGTTTAGGAGACATGTTTCTTGTAATGTCAAGGGAGCGATTGGGCAAAACAGAGTCTTGATTAGGTGGGGTAGAAACATTGGAGCATGGAAATATGGTTTCACAAAATTTGACATCTCGGCTTACAAAGAATTTTTCAGTCTCCATATCATAAAACTTGTAACCTTTTTGACCAGTGGGGTAGCCAACAAATTGGCACGAGGATCAAATTTTTTAATAGGATGAACCACAGTTGCATAGCATAGACAACCAAAAACTTTTAAGTGATCAAGTGATGGTGGACGATTGTATAGTAACTCAAAAGGAGATTTATTTCATAACAATGGTGATGGTAGTCGGTTGATAAGGTAGACAGAGGTCAAAACATTCTCCCTAGAAAACAAGTGGTAAGTGAGATTGAAAAAGCAATGCACGTGCTATGATGAGAATATGGCGATGTTTTCTTTCCACTACTCCATTTTGTTGTGGGGTGTAAACACAAGTCGTTGATATTTTATCCCATGATATCGAAAGAAATTTCTCATGGATAGGAATTTAGAGCCGTTGTCTACTCTTACAGCTTTAACATAGGCATGGAATTGTGTATAAGCAAAATCAATAAAGGACTTCAAAATATTTTGTGTCTCAGACTTATTTTACATAAGAAATGTCCATGTGCATCTTGTCAAATCATCCACAATAGTGAGGAAAAAACGTGCCCCCGAATGTGTGGGAACTTTATGTGGACCCCAAATATCACAAATGCAAGAAATCAAATGGAGCATGAGTTCATATTGAACTTAAAGGAAATGGAAGTCTTGTTTGTTTAGCCATGGGACAAACAATTAATACAATTATTATGATAGGAGATTTTATTGAAAGGTAACAATGAAGAAACCAATTTGAGACGAGATGGTGACGTATGTCCAAGTCGTATATGCCACAGATATGGAGTGTGAGATACTTGAACAGAGATAGGTGTTCTTTGCAACGGATACATGTAATAGAGACCATCACCCTGTTTGCCCGAGCGAATCATCTTCCTCATAGCCAAGTCCTGCAAGACACAGAATGTTGGAAAGAGGGTGACACAACAGTTTAGAGCAGTGGTGAGTTTGCTACAGACATCAAATTTAAATGAAAAGATGGGACACATAAAACATTGTCTAGAGTTATGTCTGAGTTGAATGATATATTGCCTGTTGAAGTGATTGGTACAGAAGACCCAGTGGGTAAATTTACAATAAGTACTGATGAGGGCTTTGTTTGAGCAAGAAGTGTACGGTCAGAAATAATGTGATCAGGAGATCCACTATCCAAAATCCAAGGTTTTATGAATACAGAATTGATTGAAGCATTGGAAAATGTAAACAGACCTACGACACTTGCATAGGCATTGTTATTACTAGAAGCATGATTTGGATTCATCATAGATATGGCATGAGCAGGTTGTTGAAGGTGCTCTGTCGAACGACCATGTGATGATTTGGAGGAGCTGTAGTTATTCTGACTATTTTGGGGTATGTTGTATGAAAAATCTGTTGAGTTGGAGAAATTGTTGTCTCACAGATCTCCCTCATGTGTAGGATGTGAAGAATCTGTTGCATTAGCAGCAGGGAAAAAATTGCGTCTGTTCCCCCGAGAGCCACTGTTGCTGTTGTGGTTGGTGGTGTCGATTGTTTTGAGTTCCTGTGTTGTTAAGAACCCATGTCCCATTTTATATTTGCACCATTCCTTAGTATGGCCTTTTTTTGTCACAAAACTTGCAATGAAATTTTAGAGTACGACAGTTTTCAATTGTATGACCTGCTCTATTACAGTGATCACAATACCTATCTTTGGAATTATTTGAGGAGTTGTTCGCTTGGCCATGTATTGTAGCAGTAATCAAAAAGTTTTCAGTTGAGTCTAATGTCATTTGTCGCTATGTTTCTTCTTGAATGACAACAGAGTAGGCTTGACAGACATTAGGCAGTGGCGACATCATGAGGATATTGGTGCGAACAACGTTGTAAGTGTCATTGAGACCCATGAGAAATTGAATCAACCAATATTCTTCTCTCTAATCATAATGTGCTTCCATCGGATTGCAGGTCAAAAGTGCTCGATATGTTTCTAATTCATCCCAAAGACCTTTGATCTTTGTGAAGTATGATGAAACTGACATGGTACCTTGAGCGAGAGATGCTAGAGATTTCTGAGTTTGATAGATTGCGGGAGAATTTTTCTATGAAAACTGATCTTTGAAATCCTCCCAAACTTGTTGAGCGGTCTTTGCATGAACTACTCCTTTGGCTAGGTCAGGTTCAACTGAGTGAGTCAGCCACGACAAAATCATGTTTTTGCATTGATTCCATAGAGCAAATTCTGCTGGTTATTAGGCTTCTAAAGGCGGCTGAATTGATCCATTAATGAATCCAATTTTGTTCTTGGCTGTGAGAGCAAGAATCATTGCTTTACTCCATGATGGATATTGGCTCTGTTTAATTTTGTTGGAATGAGCATATGTCCAGGTTGGTCAAAATGATTGTTCGTATGGGTTTGATGGATCCATACCAGTATTAGTATTACTAGTGTTTGAGTATTTTGAAAGGGATTTTTCTGATGGTGTTTGGCTTTCGTTTGACATTGTCTTTGCAGGAATGATATGACAATTTTCAATCGCACCAGGACAGAGCTCTTGATACCATGTAAAAAGGAAAGAACATACACTACAACAAAAATACCCATTTGCGACGACTTTTTTTGCGACGACATTTGTCGTCACAAATATTGGACTATTTGAGACGACATGTCATCACAAATAACTCCCGTTTAAAAAAATTACAAAGTCGTCGCTAATAATTTTTTTGTCGTCACAAATAATATTGTCGCGCAAATTTCGATGGCGCAGATTTTTCGCGCGAATTAAGCCACGTTTTCCCGACGACAATCCTCATCATTTGCGACGACATGTCGTCGCAAATAATGGAAAATTATTTGCGACGACATGTTTTCGTTGTCGTTGCAAATACTCTATAAGACGAGGGGGAATGGGCAGGAAAAAAAATTATTTACGACGAAATCATATTTTTTACGACGACATTGTCGTCGCAAATAATGACTATTTGCGACGACATTTTAGTTTTATTTGCGACGACTTTGTCGTCACAAATAAGTGCCCTAATTATAATCACGCCTCCTTCTTCTCCATTTTCTCCCGATTCTCTGCAAAAAAAAAAAAAATCGAACTCTCTCTCTCCTATCCCTCGCCGCCTCCTCTTCCCGCCGCCACCACCGCTCCCGGCCGTTCTTCTCTTTCTTCCCTCTCTCTTCCCTTCTCTCTCTCTCTCTTCCCTTCTTTCTCTCTCTCTTCTTCACATCTCCTTCCGCCGCCGCCACCTCCCCCTGCCGCCAGCCGGCCCTCCCCTTCACTCTCTCCCCTTGTCACTCTTCCGTGTTTTCTCTCTCTTCCTTTCCCTCTCTCTCTTCTTTCCCTTTCCCGTCACTACCCGTCGTCGTGATCCGGGCACCCTACTCCCGCCACCCCAGTCCCACCTCCTCGGTCCTGCCGCCCCCCAGGTGTGTATATATATACACAAAATTTTTTTTTCAGCATTAATAAGTAGATTATACTTAGAACATAAAATTATTTTTTAAAACTAGATGAGTAGAATTTAGAATTAGATGACTAGATTATATTCATGACTTAGATTATACTTAGAACTTAAAATTATTTTTTAAGCATTATACTTATTATTGTGTTTATATGTTTCTCTAGATGTTAATAAAATATTAATATTGATGTTTGAAAATTATGTTTGATGTTTTAATTTGATGTACTGATGTAGGCGTTTGAGTTTTCGCCCTCGTCCTTGTTTGCACGGTTCTTCCGACGTAATCCTTCTTTTTTCAGCCCCCGTTTAGTGGGTTTGAACTTTGTAAGTTTTTTTATATTTATTTAGCTTAAAATTGTAGTAGTTGTATAAATTCAGGATTATGTTGAAATTTAATATATGTTTCTGATTCTTGCTCTGGGTGGCACATCTTGCAGCTATGGTGTGCCGAAATTTTTTAAAGTTGTTTTTCTGCAGGTTTTGATTTTTGGATTATGTGAAAAATAAGTCGTTATACTGCTGAAATTTAGTTAGGCAAAATTTAGGAAACCAGAATTTTAATTAGGCAAAATTTAAGAAACCAGAATTTTAATAAGTTCATTAACACAATTTAATTAATAAATCTTAATTGTATTAATTAAGAATAAAATTAAAATTAATTGAACACATTAATAAATTGTTATGTTTGTTGTCGTTTATAGTTGAAATGCCGATTGACAAAAGTTGGACTTCTTTGAGGAACCGATTGTCGAATGAATATTGGAATGGGTTATTTGCTTTTATTGAGGTCGCAAAAAATTATCAAACTTCACTTGGCCATATCAGCTGTCCTTGTATGAAATGTAGAAACCATTTAATGCATCCAGTAGAAACTGTAAGGGCGCATATACATCGATATGGTTTTGATCCATTGTATAGAACATGGATTCACCATGGTGAAGTAGAGGCGGTTTCAGGTGTAGACCCAATAGTTAATCAACCAGTAGACAAGATATTTGCAGTCTTAGAAGACGTTGTCGGGATTAATGATGACCGTGGAATGGTGGATGAGACGCATGTAGATCTAGAAGATGCACAATACTTTGAATTTAAGGATCTACTTTCTGAACTTCAGGTGGGATTGTATCCGGGCTGTACTAAGTATTCATCTTTAAATTTCTTAGTGAAATTGATGCATTTAAAAGTGTTATACAAGTGGCCTAATGAGTATACGGATGTCGTTTTAAGTCTACTGAAAGATGCATTTCCGGATGTGAAGTTACCTTCTTCTCATTATGAGTCGAAGAAGCTCCTGAGTAAACTTGGATTGGGTTACGAAACAATTCATGTCTGCAAGTATGATTGTGCTTTGTTTTGGAAGGAGAACGCTGATCTAGAAACGTGTCCTGTATGTAAAACATCATGTTGGAAGAAAAAAAAGACAAAGGGTACTAAACAAGTCCCGTGGAAAGTACTACGTTATTTCCCGTTAACAGATCAATTGAAGCGTCTGTTCGATTCTCGTCACACCGCTAAAGATATGACGTGGCACCAACATGGGTGTTCAAATGATGAGGATTTAATGCATCATCCAGTCGATGGTATTGAATGGAAGGAGATAGATGAAAAGTATCATGAGTTTTCACATGAGCCGAGAAACGTTTGCTTGGGGTTGGCCGCTGATGGTTTCAATCCTTTCGGTAACATGAGCCTCTCATACAGTATGTGGCCGATGGTTTTAATGGCCTACAATTTGCCTCCGTGGTTATGCACTAAAGATCCTTATAAGATGTTGACATTGTTGATTCCTGGCCCAAATGCACCCGGGAAGGACATGGATGTTTTTTTAAGGCCTCTTGTCGATGAGTTAAAGGATTTGTGGAATAATGGAGTAATTGTACGTGACGCAGTTTTGAATACTTCATTTCAGATGCGAGCTATGTTGCTTATGACTGTTAATGATTTTCCTGCTCGTAGTAGTTTATCCGGATGGAGTCGTCAGGGCTATTTAGCATGCCCAACTTGCAACGATGCAACTCCTTCAAAGAGGATAACAAGTAAGACTTGTTTTGTTGGCCATCAGCAATGGCTTCCTATTAAACATGGGATGAGAAAAAATAAAAAGTTTGATGGTAAGGTTGAGAAACGACCTCGTCCGAATCGAAAATCTGTTCACCAAATCTTAGCTCAACTACAAAATGTGTCCTACAGATTGCCTTGTAAACATGACAAGTATGGTGGGAAGAAGCGAAAAAGACATGCAAGCGAGCTTAATTGGACAAAGAAGAGTATCTTTTGGGAGTTGCCTTATTGGAAGTCATTGTCGTTACGTCACAACTTAGATGTTATGCATATTGAGAAGAATGTATGCGACAGTTTATTGGGCACAATTCTTGACATTGACAGAAAAAGTAAAGATACGGATAAGGCGAGAATCGATCTACAAAGACGATGATCGTTGGATGAAACCACATGCGTCTTATACACTATCTCCTAACGACAATAAAAAGTTTTGTGATTTTTTAAAATTAGTAAGGTTTCCGGATGGATTTGCTTCAAACTTAAAGAAAAATGTGATCGATGGGAAAAATAAAATTTTTGGGCTAAAATCGCATGATTGTCACATCATAATGCAGCAACTATTGCCAACGGGGATACGACCATTCATGAAGAAAGAGATCGTTGATGCAATAACAGAATTGAGTAATTTTTTTGAGTTAATATGCTCCAGGACATTGTGGAAAAGCAATTTAGAGAAAGCTCAACAAGATATTGTGCTTATTTTATGCAAGTTAGAAACAATTTTTCCTCTTGCCTTTTTTGACATAATGGCACATTTAGTTATACACTTGCCTGAAGAAGCCATTTGAGGAGGACCAGTTCACTTAAGATGGATGTATCCGTTTGAACATTTTCTTGGGTCGTTAAAGAAATATGTCAAGAATCGTACACGTCCTGAGGGTTCGATTGCTGAGGCTTACATTGTCAACGAAGCTCTGACTTTTTGGTCGATGTATTTAACTAGAGTTGAAACACGGTTTAACCGGCTTGCCAGAAATTGGATAGACGATGAAGAGCGTATTGTTAAAAAGATTTCTATATTTGATACTCGTTGTCGGCCAATTGGGAAGATGACCCCTATCACATTGGATACTGGTTTGCGAGAGAAAGCCGAGTGGTACGTCCTACAGAACTGTTCAGAAATTCAGCAGTTCATTGAGTACGTATTACTTTCACCTTTGTCACTTAATTGTTCATAGATTGTGTTGCATCATATACAATTATGTCATTTATTTTCGTTCTCTTTTAAACAGTGACCATAGGAAAGAGATTGATACCGACGGTCGAATCATACCATTGGATGAAATTCAATCGAAAGAGTTTCTAAAATGGTTTAAGAATAAGGTATGTTTATAATTAATTTGCATTAACATTGTTAAGTCATTAAAAAGTGATGTTTTATAAAATATTCATGTCTCCTTGAAGATTTTCAATATTCGAAAGCAGAATGAACCAGAAGCAAATGATGAAATATTTTCGCTTTCAAGTGGTTCAAGCTTCTCATGTCGAAGTTATCCTGGTTGTGTGGTCAATGGTGTAAAGTTTCTGACACGCAATCGGGATATGAATCGAAGCACTCAAAATAGTGGTGTTTGTGTTCGCGGACCTGATAACCAAATGTCTTATGGAGTTTTGGAGGACATTTATGAGCTGTCGTACTTGAATGACAATTCTGTTACGCTTTTCAAATGTCTGTGGTTTGACACTCATCCGGGAAAGAAAAGGATTCAACACTACAAAAATAGAATAAGTGTTTTCGTTAAAGAGACGTGGTACGAGAACGAACCTTTCATACTTGCATTGCAAGCAGAACAAGTTTTTTACATAGACGCTTTATTTAACGGTCCAAACTGGAAGGTTGTAGAACACTTTAGACATCATCATATTTAGGACATTTCAGAACCTGACATTGTTGACGAGATGATAGCTCAGGATACAGAATCTACAAATATTGAGTTAGTAGTGGAACTACCAGAGATTGACTCATTTGTATTGAATCAACATGATGGATCGTCTAATGTTGTCACTTCCGATGTTGATGCAATTATGAAAGATAAGTCTCCCGTAGGTGATGACTTTATTAATGATGAAGACGATGAAACTTTAGAGGAGTACGTTGAAGATGAAGTCATCGAATCTGAAGACGATGATGACATCAATGATGAAGTCAAGAATCAACAATGTAGCAGTGACGATGAGTAGAACTACAGTAGAGTAATCTTTGTCATTTTTCTCTGATTTCATTTTAATATTGTTATTTTCATTAAATTTATAAATATTGTTATTAATATTGTGATTTGCTTTTAATATTGTCATAGATATTGATGGCTGGAACTTTAACGACCTGCGCTGGATCTTCAGGGGGAGCGGAGCCACCTCCTGGTCCTCACAGAGTCCCCGCCTACTGTGAGTCTGGTATGTTATTCTGACTTTTTTCTTCGTTCTATCATATAGTAAATAAATGTAGTAGTACATGTTGATTTGAAATGCTTTCAAATGCTTACAGCACCTAAACCTCGACAACGTAGAGGTCGAGGTGGGGCAAAAGGTTTTGAAATTACCCAAAAGGTCATGCAAGACGGGAAGATCACAGTTGAATTTGATGAGGCGGGAGGTACTTGGAAGGCGCTTGGTAAATATGGTGCCTGGTTCGAAAGTGCGGTTGGTATTCATACCAGGGACATATGCGAGCCATTCCACGATGCTTGGAAGGACGTTAGTGACATGGACAAGAGGACAATTCAGGACCGGATGCTGGTATTTTTTTATGGTACATTTTGTATAGTTTATACTATAGTTAACAATGCGTTTTAACGATGTGAAACTGTTTTGCAAGGATTGGTTTAACATGGACTATAACTACAAGAACGACATTCTGAGGTCCGTTGTTGATAGGGAGGCAGCAAAGTGCTACAAGGACTGGAAAAGTTCCTTGCACTGCTACTACAAACGGTACGGTAGAGAAACTCTACCGGCTAATATGAGAAATCAAGCTCATTGGGATCGTTGTTGCGATAGGTTCTCCGGCGACAAATTTCAAGTAATTATAGATATGTTAGAACTTTATGATTTTTTATACATAATTTAAAGTAACTATTACTTATTATAGTTAATCATAAACAGAAAATATCAGAGACAAATAGAAGTAATCGCAGCAACCTAAGGTATCCAAGCGTACATGGTCGCTTATCATACTCGCAGCATCACAGTAAGAAGGTTAGTACATTTATTTTTTGATCATTATCGTATTTATATGTTTATGATTCTTGTTCTGGGTGGCACATCTTGCAGTTATGGTGTGCCAAAATCTTTTAAAGTTGTTTTTTTACAGGTTTTGATTTTTGGATTATATGAAAAATAAGTCGTTATGCTGCCGAAATTTAGTTAGAATTTAAGAATATAAATCTATGTAATTTATTTCACAGGCCAGTACAGAGACCCAAGAGTCGATGTCTGCTATAGACAATTAGGCGGACATGCATCGTCGCGGGGACTCTTGGGTTAATACCGATGCGAAACAGACTTTCGTAAGCATTTTTACTTTTCTTGTTAAATTTTTTTATATTTAAATAGTGGTTTTATATCACGTAAAAATACTTATAATGTCTTATTATGTAGAACACTGGAGGAGGAGAGACATAAAACACAGACTACTTCAAGCGCGACTAGATCTCCCTTGATGAGCATAGGATTTTTGGAGCAAGTTCTTGGCACGCGTGAGAGGACATAAGAAAGGAGGGGTCCGATGCTCTCCCAAAAGCATTACTCGGGGCTTCTCCTTCATCCGCTGGTTCATTCTCGGACGTAACATCATCACTCAACCCGAGGTCACAGCGTATGGATCATTATTTAAAGAAATCGTATCGAACAAATGAAGATTTATGACAATCGGTAAAGATGTTAGAGTTCGGTCTAGATTGCAGCCTAACATCCAATTACCTACGATTTCTCGTCGAACCGCCAACCTAGACGCTCATCCGCCTCCTTCGGATGATGATGACGTCCGATGATGACGCTGTTGGCGATGTCTTTTGCAAACTTAGAGGAATAGTTTTATATGATTTTTCACTTTATTTAGACTTTTATATTTTGTTGAACATTACATATGCACTTTATGTAGTATTCATAACATATTTTATAAATTTATTTAGATTTATTGTTTTTAATATTAATTTATATTTTACTTTTAATGTATCTTAATAAATTATATTTAGTATGTAATATAATAATGTTTAATTAAAATTATTAAAAATTATTTAATTGCCATTTTTAAAAAAAATTATTTCCGTTTTTGCGACGACATCATTATAAATGTCATCGCAAAAAAATCGACTATTTGCGACGACATTTTAACTTGTCGTCGCAAAAAAATTTGAATTTTTTGCGACGACATTTTGAAAAAAAATCGTCGCAAATAATTTTAAATCACAACAAATTAACCTACGAATTATTTGCGACGACAGTCATCGCAAAATATAAATATTGTCGCAAATGTATTTGCGACGATACTTTGTCGTCACAAATAAAGTATTTGCGACTAGTTTTTTGCGGCGACACATTTACGACGACATGTCGTCGGAAATAATATTATTTGCGACGACATGTTGGTTTTTGCGACGACTTTTTGTCGTCGCAAAAACCACTTTTTCTTGTAGTGATAGGAATATGATTGAATTGCTTTTTCGGTGTATATTATCAAAGAATAGTGTACAAAATATATAGCCATATACAAGGAGTCAATTACTGCATTTTCTAAGGCTAATAAACTGTGATCCATCTATAGTGACCTCTAACCCATGCTAACTTAGGAAAGTCAACTAAGGAAATCAATCAATCGTGATCCATCTCTAGTGGCTTGGATTGTGTATCAACAGTCAATCTCCGTTAGAAAAGAAGGTTTTTTGGGAACAATTATTTATTTCTATATGCACAAGCCTATCAGCTGGTTTGAACAAGCAAAACACCTGGTTAGACCACATGCTCAGCACTTAGTCCAAACAGGCCAAAAGCCTAGTCCGACTACCGTGTTTGACTGCAGCCCAGTGCCTAGTCCGAACAGGCCACAACACTTAGTCTAGCCACCGGGTCTGACCACACGCCGAGCAACTGGTCTAAGTAGACCGAACGATCTGAACATGCCGAACAAGAGAACACTTGGTCCGACTACCCAATTAGATCACAAGTCGAGCACTTGGTTTAAACATGCAAAACACCTGGTCCGACCACAGGTCGAACATGTCGAACACTTGGCCTAAAAGGTCGAGCACCTGGCCCAAACAGATCGAACAGGCTAAACACCATGCCTAACCATAGGCCAAGCACCTAGTCCGACCTAGGCCGAGCACCTGGTTTGAACAGGCCGAACACATAGTTTGACTATTGGGTCAGACCACAAGCTAAACACCTAGTCTGAGCACTATTCGACACTGACTAGCCAAACATTATAAGTGTCCAATCAACCAACTGACTGTCACGAACCTCCTCTCTGCAGTCCCCACTAAGGGCTTTCCCCAAATATAGGGGTGTGACACGTGTAATATGACAGGTACAAACTTTACACCCTGGTTACCTCCTAGTTTTGGGTCATCTTCGGGCACAATCCGAAACTTAAAAGAATCTATAAATATCGAGCTCATTACCTCACTAAGGTAAGAACAAGTTCTTTAGGCAAGTCCTGCTGCTCCATTTATGGCTCTTGATCAGCGTGATTGACTTGAGCGTCATAGTGCCATTGGCAGATATCACACCAATGTCCTCTCACACCATAACCTTCTTGTACTTTCTCGTGTAGGACAAGAACACCCAAACCCGAGTAGAAATTAGAAACCAACCAGAAAGAGGTGGAGAACACAGTCCGAAACCAACGTTCTTTTTTTTATTATTTTAATGTGGGTACCGATCAATTAGTTGAGATGTTTCAATTTACAATTTGATCTTGTCATTTGTTTTTTTCTCTTTATTTATTAAAAATAAATTTAATTATTTTAAAGAATTTCCGGATTAACCAATTTGTCTGCCTCCAGAAATAGTATTATTCGCAAGACCTTTCAGAAGCTAATCGGATTTTGGGAATGATATGAATATGCACACATACATACATATATATATATATATATATATTGTGTGTATTGAGAAAAGAAATGAATAGATATAATTAATAGCTTAGCTACAGTGCATATAAACTAAATTTATTCATAGCTCAAGTAGTTTCAATTTATAAGGGACATTACAAATTACTGTTCATTTTTTTCCCAAAAAACAAAGAAAGAAAAGTCAACTTTAATTTTTTTTATTAGAAATCTCATGTTTTGCTTTCAATTTGCTCTGTAGACCCGCATTTGTTTTCATCCTTACCTTTAATACATTATTTTCGTGGTTAATGTCATCGTAACAGATATCAGAGAAGACGTTAAAGTGACATGATAAGTGAGCTTTCTATTGGTATCATTGCAATCTAACGAACTCGGAATCTCAATATTCCCTAATCGGTTACTTTTCAATCTTGGAACTTGTCTTAACTTTTATATACGCAATCTTTTAAAACAATATTGAACATTTTAGGCGTAATATTTGAACATTTAATGCACCAACATTCAGACCTAAATAAAACAGTTCTTGACACTAGAATTTTGCTGGTAGATTACATTGGCGCTATAGCAGCTGGTAATTTGAGCTCTTCATTTTTAAAGTTTACCCAGGTTACCTATATAGTGTTGTTATTGTTAACATTATTATTTTGAGGCGTGGAGGATTTCATGAATATCCTATTCAAATCTTATAAAATTTTCCATTTGTTTTTCTGCTTATTTGTTTTAACTCGTTCATTTGTCAAGGTAAAGTATTTAACTCTTAAAAAAATGATTCCATCAAAGTTTTCTACCTTTTCTTTCAACTGTTCCTTCTTTATGTGGACCCTCATAACTTATAAATAAGTTTTTTCGATTATTCCTTATAGACTTTCAAGCGTCACTTAGTGTTGCCTAACGGCTGATCAATCTTTGGTTTATCCTAACTCATTCAGGTTTGTAATATATAAATGAATCAAAAATAGAATATGAGTAGAAATTAATTTGTATTTTTACCGTTAAGATTAATTTTTAAACAGTCATTTTTGCAATAGGAATAACTTTGTGTGCATGCTGTAAATTTTTAATATGAATTTGTACATATCTAACTGTTAAAAAAGTAATTCAACAATTGAAAATAATTATTTCTACCGCCGGTGGAGTAAAATAACATGTTCCACCGTAAAGATTCTAAAGTTAAAAATTGATGTTTAGGGTTTTAGCGTTAATAGGTTGGTATTTGAAAACGACATTGAAAGGATGACTTTCAACATGGTTGCTAGAAAATCGGCATTTAAAGGGTTGTTTAAAGAACATTTGAAGTTGTACTTTAGACGTCCTTTACCGAGCAAGGTTCGTCTGAAGAAACCAATGAAAAAGAAAAGTTACAATTTAATTCTCAAAACAATAATCATTATAACAATTAACATGTATCAATATGAAAGAATAATTAACCTTGCGGGATTTTGTTTTGAGGAGGATAAATTAAAAATGTTGTACATTTTAAAAGCCTCAATAAATTCAATTGTTAATATTATTAATTAATACGCGTGCATATTGATTAATTTATTAAACTTCTTGATTCGTGAATTTAAAATTTTGAAGAGTTTAGTTTTTTTATTTTTAATTTGAATTTATTATGCATGTTTTAAACAAAATATGTGTTTAGATGAATCATATATATGCATAAACAAGAAGAATATATTTAAGAAATAAAGATTTTAATAAGTAAATTTGATAAAAAAAATTAAATTATTGGGTACATAATACATATGAAAAAATAGTAGTTGAGAATATCACAAGGGAAAAAAAAAATGATGATGTTTAAGTATGTAGGGACATATTTAAAAAGATACATAGAACTTTAATAAGGTCAAATTCGAGAAAATATGTTTATCAGAAATTACTAATTGAGTAGATTATTTAAAAAAAAAAAAAAAAAAAACTAAATTAGGGGATGCATGTGATAAATATCATTTTAGTGGGTCATATAAAATTTTTGCTATATAAGGCTCACTTTAATAAAGTTTAGTTGTTTTTTCTAAGGTTCACCTAAATTGATTTTCAATATATTTAAGTTTAGTTTTTTTTTTTTTTGTCCCCACAGAAAATTTCACTCTTATCTACTGTCTCTCTCTCTCTCTCTCTCTCCTGGCGTGAGCATTTAGATGCAAAGCCGAGAGCAAGAGTAGTTCGCGTGGATCTGATGGCAGGGAGCAGACTCGGATCTGGTTGTTGATTGGACGTCTTTTGGGCTTGCCGTTGGTTTTCCAATGAGGACTGCAAACGCGACTTCATGTCGACGACAGAGATCTCTAGGAGCTTCGATTGCTAAGCTCTGGACAGCAGTGAGAAGGTTGTTGGACGACGCAGAGAGAGAGAGAGAGAGAGAGAGAGAGAGAGAGAGCAGAAGGACGTGTCAGAGATAGAATTAGAGGGGGAGAGCGAGAATCGGATAGGATTTTTTTAAAAAAATATATATGCAAGGGTTTTTTTTTATTATTATTATTATTTCAACTATGTTAAAATTCACAATTTAAACAAATCTGCTATTTAGTAAATCTTAACTTAAAATCTGTTATTTTGATTTTATTTTGTCCTCCTAAAATTGCTATCACCTCATTCTCACTTCTCGTGGTAGTTTAAAATTTAAAATCATAGGCCTAGTATGATCTATCCGTCTAGGCATATTTTGTACTCTATCATGTCATACTTGTGTGTTTATCGTTTTTGGCACAATGGACCCTTAAGCTGACCACTTGAATTGATTTGTTATTCAATTGTTTTTTTTTTTTTTCATTTTAACACCATTTTACACTAAATTTTTATTAATACTCAAATAAAAATAATATAAATAATTTGAATAAAAATAAAATTAAACAAAACAAAAGTATACTAAAATAAAATCACACCAAATTAAATAAAAAAGCAATTAAACAAAACAAGTTAGAACTAATTTCAAACATGACAAAATAAGTCAAAAAAATTTTCTAAATCTTTTGTCTCAAATTTTTTTTGCGTTTTTGTCTTCATTTATTTTATGTCATTTTCTCTCTTTTTTCAAATAATTAATATAACTGTTATTTTAAATTAATACGCGCACGTTTAAGACCAGTACTAAACAATGGTAAAAATTGCTAATGGCGTTCAACATAACAGGCTATATTTACTTTCGACATTGTAATTGTAACACTCATTTTTCTAACTGACAAAATTCCTAGAAATAGATTTTAGGAATTAACTTGAATATCAATTTAGTTGGAGCCTCCTAATCAAGTTTATCGATGACCATACAAGCTTTTGACAAATCCATCATTAACAAAGAAGTTTCCTTCTCAGCTAACCAAGTCTTCGTCCTTTCAGCCTCTCTATCACCAATTGCTTCATACACTTTTAAAGACTTACTATACTTAGTCGTAAATGTGTTGAAATTTTGAGGCCCAACCACCATTGCACCAAAACTAGGCCCAATATTATTGTAATTACGATGTCTAATCATAACCTTGCCAAAATCGAGCCAGTTCACTCCTGAATCACGATGCCCAGTCCACACTCTTGGAAACACAGCCTAACGGTGGCCTCAATGGTTCTGAAATTCCAAAACCATGCCTTACCTTCGCTGGAATCAACCCCAACCTCGCCGGAAACAACCTCAACAATGTCAGAATCACGAGACCTGCTCCAAATTTGGCCGGAATTTTTGAAAACAACACCAATCTCACCGGGATCAGCATTAATGGTGTTAGAATTGCGGGACTCCACTCCAATCCCGCCAGAATCTGCCTCCACAGCACCTAAATCAACCCCTTTCACGCTAAAATCGTGAGGCCCTATCCAAACAGCAGCCAAATTGTCGAGCCCAGCCTCCGCCACGCCGGGATCTGTCTCTGTAGCACCGGAATCAGCCCCTTTCACGCTAGAATCGTGAGGCTCTATCTAAATCGATCCGGAATCAGCCCCAATTGCGACCGAAACAGGGATGGGTTCCCTGTTCCGAGGGTACCCATGTGGTCCCATTCCCGGAGCAAGCCTATCCTCCTTTAACTCCGGCTCCCACTCCTATTCTCGTCGCCGAACAAGCTCTGCTGCCCTCCTCCAGTCGTCAAACAACCCCTCACGCTACAGATCCAGACCACCCAGCCCCAGATCGCAACGGATCTCGCGCTCCTCCATGAGACCCACATCTTTCTGGTGTCGGAACTCCTTCTTCTGGCCTCAATCTTCGCAAATCGGCGCTTCCAGGAGAAGATTTGCCCGATTTTCCACCTCCGCTCCCCCTAGGTTGATGTGATCTGGGCTCTCCTTGCCCCGAGGTGTGCGATCTCGCCTCTCCCCATCCCGTCGTTAGCTGTTGCAACCCAACTCGGCCTTCCCAGCCATCGGCCGCGCCGCCAGTAGTGCCTCCATCCTCTGCAGCACCGCCTGCACGTCTTCCATCTGAGTTCGAACCTTCCCCACCTGGTCCCAGAGCCCACCTGTACTCCCTCCAGAAACCTTGAGATTAGCTCTTAGAATAGCCCTAAGTTTCTCTCTTAACTCAAAAAGCTCCATGGATCGTAGATGCTCTGATACCATTGTTAGGATCCTAAGCTCAAAAAAAGTGATAAACCAGCAAAAATTCAATAAGAATCTGACTAATAATTTCTTTATTGAATATTAATTAGTTTAATTAATCTGTGAGCTCGAGTGGAGCTCCCAATAGCTAAGAATGGAAAAAATACAAAAAAATAAAAATAGAGGGATTTTTGAGGAATCCCACAACCACCTAAGCTAACAACCAAAAACACCAGAATTCTCTACAAATTTCATGCCCCCTCCCTAGCAACTAAACTCCTTAATTATACTATTCTTAAGATAATTGAAAAAGATTTCTAAATATTAGGTTCCTAATAAACCCAAACGGAATTAAGCGATTAGAGTATTTTGCTCGAAAGATTACTCAAATTCCTGACGGAAAAGACCGAAAGAGAGCCATAAAACACATTGAGTTAAGGCAAATTTCTGAAACAAGTTTTGGAGAGAATTCTTAACAAGGGACTTTTTATTTCGAGAATTTCGTCATTAAATTATACTTTAAGGTTAGTAATTTCAAAAATTGGAATTTCAAACATCAATTGATGAATCATGATAAGATTTAAAAGAGAAAGCAGAGTATAATAATGATCGGACATATGATGAAATGAAGGATAGAAAAAACGATGCATATCTAAACGAGAAGAAAAATACAGAAGTTTTGTCTGAAATATTACAGGAGAAGAGCAAAATAAAGCTACACTGACTGAAATGGAAATAACCAAAAGTAAAGCAGCAGAGACAAGAAATTATTTCCTATGCAGGAATGCTAAGTTGGTAACATTAGCTGAATCCGAAGGAAGGCCAAGAAGTGCAGAGAGATCTTTTCCATCTCTAGCCTCCCTCTGAGCAACAGGCAGGAATCGTTGAGAGATTTCAACTTAATTGGGCGTTCTCTGCAGATAATGGATTCAAAGCATAAGCATTGGAAGAAGAGGAAGCTGCTTTCTCTACGAAATCGCAGACGACGTCTAACAATTCTTGAATCTTGTTATTAGAAATCTCTTCTTTGTTCCGCGAGATTAACTTGGGTGAAAAAACTGCCTCTGGTCTTTCCAAGGAGTTTGGTTGGATTGGAGTTTTCCAACCATGGTTGAAAATTTTACCCTCAGGAGAAAATTATTGTTTTACCACTAACGGGTTTTGACAAATTCTAAGTTCATATACTTGAGGCATTTGTTATTAGTGCTGAAATTTTGGGCCGGCAAGTCTGCTCGAAGTCTGAATTTTTTGGGCTCGGCGGGCAGGTCCATATAACCGCTCATCTAAGTAGATTTTTGGGTTTGGGCTTGGCCCGCCCGAGAAAAATTAGAATTGTTGAAGCCCGCCGCCAACGAAAGGCCCCGACCATCAACCGCCAATTTTTTTTTTTTTTTCTCTCTAGCCTGAATTTCGCCCCAAAATGCCAGAAGCCCGATCAACGGCTAGTTTTTTGAACGTTGGCGCTTGAAAGCCCGATTACAACAACTCTTTTTTTTACCATTGCTCGATTTTTGACCTGTACCCGACCCGCCGAGACCAAAAATGACCGTTGGATCCGAATTTGGGAGAAAATTTAATTTTTAAACCCAAAATATTTTTCTATAAATACTCCTCATCCCCCACACATTTTTCTCACCCAAACTCTCTCAATCTCTCAATCTCTCAAATCTCTCTCACAATTTTTCTAAAAACCATCACAATATCCTAAAGCTCTCTCTCTCAAATCGCTTTTATTTTTTTTATAATGGATTCTTTTGGTTACGGTGGTATTCCTATTGATGCCCAGCAGAACGTGGAAGAAGGGCAATTTCCTACTAATGAATTTATTATGCAAAAATCGTAAACACAACCAACTGAGGAACTTACAAATCCAAGTCGTGGTGGAGGTCGTGGTCGCAATGGTGGTAGGCGTGGAGCGGCGAGTTCAAGTGCTATCTGCAAGTGTTGCAACCTCCAAGAGGAAATGCATAATACAATTTTAAATGTAATTGATGAATATAGATTAAGAGATAAAGTGATGGCTATAACACTAGATAATGCTAGTGCAAATACTAAAGCAATTGAGTATTTCGAAAATGATTTAAGTTTATTCGATGATGGTACTATTTTTCACCAACGTTTTGCATGCCATGTAATTAATTTAGTAGTTAAATTTGGTTTAAAATCAATGACTACTCACATTAAAAGAATTAAAGATAGTATTGCATGGATTCAAGGTAGTAACCAAAGAGAACAAGATTGGTTTAGGTTCTTACAAGCATTAAATCTAACTCCTTGAGCATTAGCTCTAGATATGCCTGTAAGATGAAACTAAATGTATATAATGCTTCAACAAAGCCTTCCCTACACTACAAGAAATATCATCATTAGTAGCAGTCCAAAAACGTTGTTAATCACTAACAATAACGCTTTTTAGAGCGCTAGAACAGCGGGTGCTATTATAGGTCCTAAGAAAAAATAGCGTTTCAGGAGAGTTATAAAAAGCGCTATAGAATTGAAGTATTATAGCGTGTAAGAAAAGTTATTTTCATCCTCTTACAGCTCTTTAGCATAGCTACGATAAAAATTAATAACTTTTTTTCCTTGTTATGTTCATACTGTTGTAACTTTTTAAAATTATAATTGATATCCTTTTGAATTCATTCAAATAAATAGTAATTCCGATATATGTGATATATCTAAATAGGAACATTCAAATTAAAACATAAAAACATTCAACATATCAATTGTTATCAGTATCTACCAAGCTGTCAATAAAATTACGTCTACAACATAATTCATACAGTGTCTAAAACCTTAACATTCAAAACAAGTAAAGAAAACAGAAAAGTTATCTCCAAAACATTTAAGTGCAATGGTGAAGTAAATCCTTCAATCTTGACAAAATGCTTCAACAAAAAAGTCATCTCCACTGTTTAACCTGTAAAAAAGTGATTCACTATCAAAACAATAATCTAACTCAGCTAAAACTTTTACCATTTAACCTGTAAATAAAGTAAGGATTAGTTACACTATTTACAACTACATAGCCACATCCACATATGTTTTGCAGTGAGTTAGAGGAAACATGACTTCAATGATGCACTAGACAAAAATTTAGTGTCAAATTTGTATTAAAAACTACTTAATTGCATTAAAAACTACCAATTTGTCACTAAATCTAACCTGTTCAAGAGAGATTTGTGACGGATGTGAAGGGTGCAAGGCTTTTCCCCGTTCTTACTCTTACAAGAGGCCACAAAATCTATGATTTTTTTTACGGCACTGCAGCAATCAACATCAAAATTCATTTAAACCCTTAGGCAATTTAGAAAATTGGCTACCAAAAAAAAAAAAAAAAGATCAAATCGTAAAGAAAAATAAGAAGAAAGAAAAAAACCTGGTGACAACTCCTGCAGAAAACCGTTCAGCAAAGTTAAGCAAAACAAAATAGCAAAAGAGCAAAGAAAACCCAAACCAAAACAAGCAAATTAGCAAAACCAAAACTAATCATAAATATAAGCCTCTGCAAATCAATTCCATTCCAACAAATCCTCCAAATCAAACACATAGTTACACCCCTCAAAGAAAACCAACCTATTATTCGCATCTTGGCACCTAGAGATCACTTTCTCCGACGACATACCCCCCTTGTTCAATTCCGCGCATAGTAGGCTCAGAAATGTGTAATGGCCCTCATCGTCTCCTTATGAAGCATTATCCTAGACAATGACATAGTTTGCTACCAAGGTTTAGCATCACTTTAGCATAATGTAAAGTTCTCACTTCACTTTCAATCAGTAAGCCGATTCTCCATATAAGGTCACTTATGAACATAGTTTATACACCAATATGCCAAGAGTTTTTGCATAAACCGGCAACCAACAATTATCACACCATTGAAAATCACTCCACGTAAGGATCCACGGCCTCCAAACACATATTAATCATGGCATTTAAATTTCATACCATAAGCGGCCACGTATATATTTTTGATGTAATGTAAGGAATGTGTGGTGGCCTTAAGGTTCCACGTATGGACCAAACTTCATAGGCAATGACAATTACGCTACCAAGGTTTAGCTAACTTCGACATATTGGTGGGGATGGCTGTTACAATGAAGCAAAGCATACTTACCAAGGAGTTTTAAACTGAAAAGGTTTAACAATATTCCAAGCGAAATGGTATATACCGGCAACACATTGTCATAACTTCAAATATCACTTGACATAAAGGAACTAGGCCATAATACACAAATTAAACACCATAGCCACAGTGTATATGTACCTGAAAGTACAGTCAAAAATTGAACTAGGCCATAATACAAAAAAGGTCATGATAAAATAATAGAGGTAAGACCTCCGAAAATTAAGAACCCTACCTTGGAAAATTCAGTTGCATCCTCCAAAAGTCCAAGATTATGCATTCTCTGAATAAGACCAGCGGGACTACTAGTACAACTTTGTACTCCTTTGTGACCTCTCAAGCTATTAAATGGTCTAGGATGGTGACACCTTGATATTATGACTCTCAAATCCTAGAATCCTAGAATCCAAGAATCAGCTTGCTCTTTGTCCTTGCATATCTATATAGGAAAAGTCGAAAACAAAAATGCTCAATTTGTAGCTGATGAAATGAATATGTTACTTAAACTCTGGTTTATATAAGGCTCAATTTTTCAAGAGAAAAATCCTACTTGTGAATGTTAAATTATCTATAACTAAATGACATGAGAAATGAGATTGTTTGATTCTCTGTTTGTTTGTTAGCATGCTCAAATCATAAAGTAATAGCAGTGTGAACACATATTAGCCCTGCTGACTACACCAAGTATGCGCCTTTAACTTTACGCATTAAGTCTTGTGCTTTTTGCTGAAACCAAAGCAAGATTTTCCGGCTTAATCAGTGTAAATCAAAAGTAACAATTAGGGTGAAGTGTAAGACTTGTTACACCAACCATTTAATGTTTGCTTACAAAGTTTCCGTATCTAAGAAATTAGTTTTTGATGAAATTGTGCATGTTGGATGACATCAAATTGGATGTTTGACTAACAAAATGATCTGCTAGTACTACACCAAAATAATATGTCTCATGATTAACTCACAAAGAGTCTTCTTAATTCTTGAATTGTAACATGCCTACCGTAGAAAGCCGGAAAGGACAAAACTTGGGCTTCCTCTTCTTCCACATTTCAGAAGATATGCACCCTTCTTTATGGAAAGTATTGCCTGCAGATTCAGAAACAAATTCTTTTAGAGAAAAAGATAAAAGAAAGAAAAGCAAAGCAAGGTCCATTCTCATGAATAATATTCATGATTAGCAAAAGTTTATATTATGATGATATATAAACAGCATCGATTCTCAATATTGGCAACCAAATTGTTCCGAAAATTTAGAGAGTTTCTCATGTAACTTACATGTAAATACTAACCTTGATTGACAATTGCAGAAAAAGATCAAAGTCCAAAATCACTCATTCTCTGTTTCCACACATTTGTTAAGAAAGCGCAAAAAAAAAAAAAAAAAAAAAAAAAAAAAACATAAGACAGAAACTACAAGAAACGCCCTTCATATTGCAACAACTATTTAAAAGCAATATCACAAGCAATCAGATCTACCGAAACTACGGATTGGGAAATCAATAACATAAAAGATTAACAAAAATTTCCTTCAAAATCACAAACAATCAGATATACGGATTGGGAGAAAATATGTACAAACGTAATTCTCAGGACGTTTTTTGTTTTTGCCCTATAACTGGAACCAATGGACTGAAACAGAAATCTACCATTAAAACACAACGTCGAATGAAACGAAGAGAATTACCAAATTTCTAATTAGGTACAATCGAAAGCCCAAATCTTTGGGGGCAAACCCGTTCGCGAGAAGAACGAGATGCAAAGGGGAAGCAGAAGCAAGAAGGCGTAGGACTGCTCGTACTCGTAGCCACACTGGGTAATCCGGATGAAGTAGACGTTGTCCCAGATGATGCTGGACTCGATTGTGGACGCCAAAGAAGGCGCTGCTCTTGAGGCAGCAACGAGGTGGTGTTGGAAAGGCAATTAGGGTTGAGCGGGGCGAAGGTGTCATAGAGGCTTCGAGTGAAAGAAGAGGGCCTCAGGGCTTTTTCCTTTCGGTGACTAAAAAGCCTAAGAGTGGGAATTGTTCCAAGTTGAAGCTTGTGTAGAAGCGGGTAGAGCAAGAAAATCTCTCATGTTTGGTAAACCGCGTGAGAAGAGTTTAGGAAGTAAATGGGATTCGACAGATTAGGGGAAGAGCCGAATGAGGTTTTTTTTTTTCTTATGTTCAGTTCTTATGGGATTCGGTAGAGTTGTGGAAGAGGGGAAAGCCAAATTAGACAAAAAAAAAAGAGGGAGGAGCGGGAGTTTTGAAATTTCCACGAAAAAGGGGAGTGAGAATTTTGAGATTTAAAAAAAATATATTTTTACTACCCACCCAATATCAATCTCACGTGTACATTAGTATATATTTAAATATATATACAATAAACCAGCTAAAATTTCATGAACTTTTAATATAAATATATATAAATATTATAACTATTTATAAACGCTATTATATATAGACGATATAACGTTTTTTCAAAAACGCTATAATTTACTGCTACGAAAAGCCTATTATGGTGTAGTGCTATAAAGATGTTGTAACAAACTATATTAGTGCAAAATTAGGAGTATGACATATAGACCTATATGATTGGTAAATTGTCGAAACTTTGTATCCATTTTTAGGTAAGTTTCATGAAGTTACTTTAAAACTTAGTGGAACATATTACCCAACATCACCTTTAGCTTTAAGTGAATTTTTAAGAATTAGTATTTTATTTAGTGAATTTAGGACGGACCCAATTTTAGGAGTTCCTATCGCTTCTATAGAAAAGAAATTTGAAAAATATTGGTCTAAATTACCAATGTTGTATGGTTTCACTACTATTTTTGATTCTAGATTAAAATTAGACGGTTTAGAAAACTTAGGTGAATTTTTAGGCATTAATTGTTCTAACCAATTTATGACAATAAAGCAAAAATATGTTCTCTGTATAGTAAATATGAGAATAGATTTAGAAATACAAACTCTTAAGTAGAGGAACTGCAACAAATAGATGAAACTCCGCAATCATTCATGAATGTTTTCGGGTTGAAGAGGAAGAAGAAGACGACTCAAATAGAAACTGGAAGTGGATCTTCATCAACAGGTGGTGGCGGCGGCTGTGGCTTCAACGAGCTTATGACATACATCAGTGAGAGATTAGTAATCAATGGTAGTGGAGATTTGTTTGATTTAGTTCAATGGTGGAGGGCACGAGCATTAACTTGGCCAGTCCTAACTCGATTGACAATGGATATTTTTTCGATTCCAATCTCAACTGTTTCATCCGAACAAGCCTTTCTACTACCGGATGAATACTTGAGGAACACTGAAATGCATTGCCAAGGAAATTGTTGAAGACTTGGTTTGCATTAAGGATTGGGATTGTGTCGCTCAACGTTTACATGACACAATTTCGCTGGCAAGTCAAGAATTGATCGATGAATTTAATAGATTAGCATTTAATTTTGAAGACGATCATTCAGCTTTAAATTAAATTGTAATTTGTAACTTATGATTATATTTAATGAATTCTAACATCACTTTGAGTTATTTCTACAGGTGAACACAACGAGGACTCGTGGTGTAAGAACAAGTTCATGCCAAGCTGTTAAATTTTATATGATAATTTGATGGATATGTGTGTTGATTTAATACCATTAATAGATTATACAGATATATAGTATTACAAAATACATATTAGATATATATGTCAAGTTTTAAATACAAATTGGTTATATGTTATATTAAGAAACAAATATACTTACACGTTCAATTTTATATTTATAGATATATATATATATATATATACACACACACATAAACATCAATAGTCAACCATAGATAAGTTATTGCACTTTATAATTGATTCTATGCCGAATAGCTAAGGGTGATGAATTGCTTTATGTCTTTTGAGTCAATGACAGTATAACGAAACTTTGATTATGATCTGCAATTCGTTTTCTACCTCAATGACAGCCTATAATCACCCAAATTAAACCAATTAACATTCAAGTTAAACCCAAAATTCATTTGGAATCAAATTGTAAGTAATTTCTCTTTATGTACATGTTGACCAATGAAAATCTTATTCTTTTAAGCAGCCAGCTCTATCTTTTTTTCAGTTTCCTAATCCTTTCTCCATACCTCTTTCACGTCTCTCTCTCCCTCATCCTCTCTTTCACGACAAATATATATATATATATATATATATATATCACAAAAGAACCTCCATATATAATCAATCATCAAGCTCATCTCTTAATCTTTTTTTTGAATTCTCCTAACAACCAATATAAAAGAAATCGTTAAGGTATGATTCTTCTTATTATTTATTCTTTTAGTTTCGAATTCTTTAAGGGTACGGATTTAATTGTTAATGATGGTTTTTATTTGAGAAAGAGGAGAGACATGAGATGATGTTTGAGTGAGGCTATACCACTGCTATGTTGCTTATGGTATTACGTATATGGGTGGATGGGTGGCTGTGTTTATTTTCTTTTTAATCATTTTCAGACATCTGTATTCTTATTTATTTCATTTTGTCATTTTCAAATTGTTGATTTTATTTAGATGAATCATTTATAGACTTGTATAAATATTGTGTCTAATATTGTGTCTAATGCTAGGATGTCTTATTTCATTGGCCTTATTGCACCCTAGTTTAAGAAGTCAAAATTTTTGGACATGTCTAGGAGTGATTCCATGCATACTTCTATGTTCTGTGTATTAGAAATATGTCATAAGGTTGAATAATAGATGGAGTGTTGTTTATACATGTTGAGGATGATGGTTTTGTATGTTATAGAATTTTTAGTGAATTTTCGTTCTAGTTTGAATGAATTTTCCAGGTTTCATGTCTAATTTTAAAATAGGGCTCAGGGAGCAAATAAACTCCGTTTTTAGAAAATTAGATACCGTTGAAAAGCTCTTGATGTCTGCTTTAATTTAATATTAGTTTCAGGTCATTTGGAGTTATATGTGAATTTTTATGAATTTTTAAAGGAGCAAAGGTCAGGCTGCCATTTTTGTTTAGTTTTGTGGTTTTGTGTAATCAGTGGGTTTTTATGTCTTGTTATTAATGAATGGTGAGAATTGTATATTAAACGTTGTTTTAATGTGAACAATGTATTTGATGAGTTGTTAAGGCTTTTTAGTAATCTTATTTATGATTTATGGCATGAACGGTTCTAGAGGCAAGCACCCGATGACCTCATTCGTCGTGTCACCGTTGTGAAATTTAAAAAGGTTAAGTAAGGTGCTCAAGTAAGTTCACTCTCACCTGCAACATGAATTGAAAAATTGAGAAGTACATGATTTTGATGTTTATGATGATGTTATGACATCTTTAATATTTCATATGATGACATTCTGAAGAGAAATATATATATATATATGTATTTTTATGTTTTTAAATGGCGTTGTACACTCTTGATGGTGACCGGTGAATGGTCTTATTGCCGTGGTTGGTATGGGATTTGCTACTCCATGCTTTTGGTGGCTAGCGTGCTATGATGGTACAACGTCAGGCCCAATATATGATGGATTTTAAAGTTTAAAATATGTTAAAAAATAATTATTCTCATGATGACGTTTATTGTTGATGAATAAAAATGTTTATTTACATTTGTGAGAATTGAGTTTCTTACTAAGCCCTTGCTTATATAAGTTATTTCATGTTGCAAATAATCAAAAGGGTAAGATGTAGCTATGGAGAATATTGGGACGGATGCGAGCTATGCGTGATAGGAAAATGGAAGAAACGATTATGGGATGAAAGTGTTTAATGTTAAACAAGGTTTTTAGTTTTCATTTTTATTGTTTTGGAACTTTGGTTAATGATGGTTTTGATTTGAAGAATATTTTAGACTTCTTTTTAAGTTTATTTCACAGCATAGATTTTAATAATTAAGTTGAACCGAAAGGTTATTTATTTTTCTTTGAGGAAGTTCAAAAATTTTAAAGATAATATGTTTTAAAAAAAATCTAGGCCTTTCTTTAAGTCATTCAAAGTAAAGTGTTTCAAGCTTAACTATTTTTCTGCATTCTTTAAGAGGTATATGTTTGAAAGTTAAGATAATTGTGACGATCTGTGAGGGGTCATTACAGATATGGTATCAGAGAGGTTTCCTACTTCCTATCATGTGTTGCCACGCATTTACTCCAAAATTCTCCAAGTAAGTAGTTATTTAATTTCTTTAGATGAAATGTAAATTTTTATGAGGTTAAGTTTTCAAATTATAGAAGTGTGGATCCTTATTTGATGTCTTGAAATAGGAAGTTTCCCTATTAGTTAAAATTTAATTACTGACAGACAATTAAGATAAGATGGCACGCGGACAAGGACACGTATCTCGTGGCCGTGGTAATGGATGTGGGCATGGTAGAACTGAGGCTTCAGCAGAGCCCGATTTAGCAGAGGTGATGGCACAGTAACGTGAAGGCCGAGGTAGAGGCCGTGGACAAGCTGGAGTTGAGATAGCAATAGGACTTAATTTGGTAGATGTGGTAGCACAGTTACAAAGACAACTGCAAGAACAACAAGTGCTTATTAATCATTCGCAAGCTAATGGGAACAGAGTCGAAGTTCCAGTTAATCCACCAGTTCCACAACCAGGGCAACACATAGGAGTTTAGGCTGTAAGAAATCTTGAGCCTCTATACATGAGGTTAAAGAAGATGAAACCTAAAGAAATCCATGGATCAACTGACCCTTTCGTAGCTCAAGGATGGTTGAAGTCTATCGAGTTGGTAATAGGATTCACGGACTTAAATGAGAATGAGAAAGTGAAGTGTGCTTCTTACTGTTTGATGGATGATTTCAAGGATAAGGCAGGAAGAAGTATAACTGAGTAGAAATGAAGATTAGATGAGTTAGTAAGACTTTCTTCAAGAGTTTAACGAGCAGTACTTTAACATATCTATGACTAGGAAGTATTATGACAAGTTCAATAATTTTTGCCAAAGGGGTTTATCTATGAATGAAGTTGTTAATCAGTTTAACCAACTGGCACGGCTATGTCCCACTATGGTGCCAACTGAAGAGGAGCAACTAAGGAGGATGATTGCAATGCTTAGACTCGAGATTGCAGTAATTGTTGACAATGGAATCACTCTGCCTATCACCACAGCTGAATGTGTCAAAGGTGCCCTTCGTGTTGAGTACCACTTAAACAAGCGTAAGGAAGAACATGCCCACTAGAATGAAGCCTCTAAAAGCCACAACAACTAGAACCCTGGGAACTTTGGAAATCAAGGCAAGTCCCAAGGAGGGCAGTGGAATAACAACAAGAGGAAGGGAAACTTTCCTAATCAGAAGAATCAAAATAACTGCCAACCTAGAAGTCAGTCATCCAAACAAGTCAAGAATGTTCCACCTTGCTCTAAATGTGGGAAGATGTATTTAGGAGAGTGTCATCAAGGCACAAATCTATGCTACAGTTACGGTCGTGAAGGTTACCTGTCCAAGAACTGTTAGAACCAAACTTACTAGCCATTTCAGCAAAACCAACAGAAGAACCCACCAGCTCAACTCTACAGCATGTAGGCCACCATTAATGAGCCTCATATTTCTCAGGGTTGACTTGAGGCCCCTCTCGTCACCACAAATGCCAAATCTTTACCACGACAAAAGAGGAAGCCACTGCAGGGACTTCCACTGTTGTTATAGGTCAGATACTTGTTAATAACCAACATACTAATGTTCTTTTTGACATTGGACCACACACTCTCTTGTGTCTTCTTATTTTGCCAAAAGAATAGGATGAGATCTAGATGTCTTGAGTTATGGATTCACTATGACACTACCCTTTGGGGAAGTGACATAGGCTGTGAGCTGTGCCAATGAGGATCGTTGATAGGGAGCTCTATAGTGATCTAATAGTTCTCCAGATGTATGACTATGGCCTAATATTTGGTATGGATTTTCTGGGGAAATACAATGCGTCTATTGAGTCGAAGATGTAAGGTCATATTTAGCCCTGAAAGAGAGACTCAATTCGAATTCATTGGTGAACTGAAAAAGAAGACGATGTTATTTCTATCAGCAATGAAGGCCAAAAAGATGCTAGCTAGTGGTTACACCAGTTTCTTAGCCAACATCATTGATAAAAAGAAATAAGATAAGTTAGAAATTAAAGATGTGGCTATTGTACGAGATTTTAGTGAGGTATTCCTAGATGATTTGCTAAGTTTGCCACTGGATAGAGAAATTGAATCCGAGATTGAGTTGGTGCCTGGCACTGGGCCAATCTCCAAGGCTCCATATCCCATGGCACCTGCTGAATTGAAAGAACTGCATAAGCAACTTCAAAAGTTGTTGGATAAAGGTTTCATCCGGCCCAGTCATTGACCATGGGGAGCTCCAGTGTTGTTTGTAAAAAAGAAGGCTGTGATAATGAGGCTTTGCATCGATTATAGGGAGCTTAACAAGGTGACTATAAAAAATAAGTACCCATTGTCAAGAATTGATGATTTGTTTGATCAACTGCAAGGTGCAACAGTATTCTCAAAGATTGATTTGCGGTCCGGTTACCACCAATTAAAGATTAAGGAAGAAGATATTTCTAAGTCCGCCTTTAGAACTCGTTATGGCCATTATGAGTTTGTGGTCATGCCATTCAGATTGACCAACACCCCTGCTGCATTCATGGACTTGATGAACATAGTGTTCAAGGAGTTTTTGGATAAGTTTGTGATAGTTTTTATTGATGATATCCTCATCTATTCAAAAACTTAAGGAGAACATGATAGGCATTTGAGAACGGTGTTGCAAACATTGAAGAAGCACAAGTTGTATGCAAAATTTTCTAAGTGTGAATTTTGGCTGGATCGCGTGGCATTCCTCGGCCATGTGATTTCCAAAGAGGGGGCGATGGTGGATCTTGCAAAGATTGAAGGCATTAGCAATTGGAAAAGACCAACTAATGTAAGTGAGATTAGAAGTTTCCTTGGTCTAACCGGATATTACTGAAAGTTTGTAGCAAATTTTTTGAAGATTGCCATGCCACTTACGATGCTTATCCAAAAAGGAAAGAAGTTTGAATGGATTGAAGACTATGAGAAGAGCTTCCAAGAGCTAAAGAGGAGACTTACCAGTGTCCCGATCTTGACCATTCCAGGAGGGGATGAAGGTTTTGTAATATACAGTGATGCTTCTAAGATGGGACTCAGCACAGTTTTAATGCAGAATGGGAAGGTAATTACCTATGCATTAAGGCAATTGAAGGATTACGAGAAGAACTATCCTACTCATGACCTAGAGTTGGTTGCTGTAGTTTTCATATTGAAGATCTAAAGGCACTACTTGTATGATGTTCGATGCCAAATATTCACTAATCATCAAAGTCTGAGGTACTTCTTCACTCAGAAAGATCTGAATGTGAGGCAGAGGAGGTGGCTAGAACTGGTAAAGGATTACGATTGTAAAATTCTCTACCATCCAGGGAAGGTTAATAGGGTAGCTGATGCCTTAAGTAGGCGGACTCTTGCTACATTAATGTCGTTGCAAGAAATGTCTAAGCCTCTTCTGAAAAAGATTCGAGAATTTGAGTTAAAAATTGTCGTGGGGCAGTTATCCGTAATGATCTTAACTCTGACTATTTTTTGTGCTATCCGGAGCATGCAGTGCCTTGATCCAAGTCTAGTGACGATTAAGAATGATGTACTTGAAGGAAAGTGTGAGGGTTTTAGCATAGCAGATGATGGAGTGTTGAAGTTTAAATGATGGTGATGCGTCCCTAAGGATGACGAACTGAGGAGGAAGATTCTTGAGGAGGCACATAAGACTCCATATACGCTTCATCCTAGTTCAACCAACATGTATGTGGATCTTAAAGGAAGTTTTTGGTGGTTTGGAATGAAGAGGGACGTAGCAAACTATGTGAAGCAATGTTTGACATGCCAACAAGTCAAGGGTGAGGATCAGAGGCCATGAGGGTTACTTCAATCGATTCAGATTCCAGAATGGAAATGGGAAGACATTGCAATGGACTTCATTATTGGATTGCCAAGGACTTCAAATGGATTTGATGCAATTTGGGTTGTTATTGACAGATTGACCAAGTCAGCTTATTTTCTTCCTATACAAATGACATTTTCTATGGAATAATTGGCAGAGCTGTATGTGAAAGAAATTGTGAAGCTTCATGGTATTCCCAAATCTATTATTTCAGACTGAGATAATAGGCTCACCTCACATTTTTGGAGGAGCTTTCAAGTAGCTATGGGGACGAAGCTCAAATTTAGAACAACCTTTCACCCACAAATAAATGGTCAGACGGAGAGGACCAACCAAACACTTGAAGATATGCTTCGAGCTTGTTCTTTGGATTTTAAAGGGAGTTGGTGTAAGTTTCTACCATTGGCTAGATTCACTTATAACAACTATTATCAAGCGACGATTGGGATGGCTATTTATGAGGCACTGTATGGGAGACGTTGTAGATCCCCAATCTGTTGGCATGAGGCTGGGGAGAAGAAGTCAATGGAGTCAGAACTTAAGAAGAATACCAATTTCAAATAGAAAACTGACTTTATGAATAAGACATCGGAGGTGGTAAAGGTGATTCAGCAACGGATTGCCACAGCTCAGAGTAGACAAAAGAGTTATGCATATGTTCATCGAAGGCCATTAGAGTTTAAAATTGGGGATTCAATGTTCATCAAAGTCGCACCAATGAAGGGCATGATGCGGTTTGGCAAAAGAGGCAAGCTTAGTCCAAGGTATGTCGGACCCTACGAGGTGATTGAGCGCATAGGCAAAGTAGCTTACAAGCTAGAGTTGCCTCAGGAGATGGCGTCTATCCACAACGTGTTCCATGTGTCAATGTTGAAGAAATGTGTACCAAATCCTTCACATGTCATCAAGCCGCAAGTAGTTCAGATCCAAGAGGATATGAGCTATGAAGAGAAACCAGTTGAGATTTTAGATCGGAAGATGAAGACCTTGAGAAGAAAAGAGATCTCTCTAGTCAAAGTTCTTTGGCGTAATCACAAGATAGAAGAAGCTACATGGGAACGAGAAGATACTATGAGAGTGAATTAGCCTGAGTTATTCTAAGTTTCGAGGACAAAACTTTTTAAAGGTGGGAGGGGTGATTAACGCCCAAAAGTGATGTTCACAAGCGGTCAATTGTAGCACAGAAGGATGGTCGTATCCACAGACAAATGACAAAATAACAAGAATGACTAACAAAATAAGAACGTTAGAGAAAAATAAATAACAATTAAATTAAAGAATGAGAGTCTTTGAGATTTTTGTTGCAAATAAAAAAAACGGAGAGAAGATTTGTGTTGAAGAAATTAAATAATAAAAATGGTAAGATGTCAAGAGTCCCTAATGTTTCGTTCACCAATTCAAGTTTTGATTCACAAAATAAAATGATCGAATAAATTAAATCTCTATGTTGACTCCGAAAATATTATCATTACAAGTTATCCAAAATCGACAATAGATCAATTTGACAATATTGCAGTAAAAGACAATTTGTAAAATAATTTGAATAATAAAACAATGAATGACAAAATTATATAAGAAAAGCGTCACTGAACTTATATAAAAATTGGCACACAATATTTTGAAAAGTAATAGAAAAATAGATGAGATTAATTCATTCAGATGTTGAACTTTACAGTCCAAGGAATCAAAACTCTGAATTGGGTCACTCAACAGAAGTTCATCTCTAACCTCACCAAGAGAACTCTAGCCTAGCTTGCAAAATATTCTCACAAGTTCTAAAGAGAAAATATGAGACTAACAGTAAGACGACAGAAAACTGAATAATAAAAGCTTTCAAAAACCTTAGGCTAAATCCTCTATTTATAGTGTTTAGAGGTTGCCTATCAAATAAGGAAACAAACAATAAAAATATAGAATTACAAAAGAAAGGGAAACAAAATAAAATTACACATAAATTTGGAGAAATCATATATGAAATTTGGGGAAGAAATTTGGCCAATTTACTCTGATTTGGAAGGAGAAATTTAGACTCAACACTCAGTGGACACGTGTCAAAATGAGATTGGTATTGATGAAAGAAACGTGCCACGTGTTGCGTGTGAAGTGGAGGAAGTGTGCTGGCAGTGGTCAGGCAACAAAGGAAGCTGGCCCACATTAGGGTCCTACCGAGACAGGTGGCTTGCAAAGAATGGGCGGTTGGTTGGCACGCTAACACACGGGACCCACACAGGATAAAACTGCGACGCGCCTAACTACTGCGTGGAAAGCACGCGCGCCCTGAGAGTTGGGCGTATTGGTGACGCGCACGAGGAAGAGTTGGGGAGAGCAGAAAAGCTGGGGTCTATGCGGAGAGAACTAATGTAGTGACTTAGCTCGGCTTGATGGGCTGACGCAGCTCAATGGGCTTAAACGACTGAAAATATGGCTTTTATGGCTTTTTCTTGTGTAGCTTTTTACACTGCTTTCATCTGTAAATAATTAAGCAAACACTAGACAAATTCCAATTAAAAATATCATCAATAAAAATAATAGAATTGTTTGATTAAAGCTTAAATATTTTATCAAAAGCAATATTTAGAGTGCATTTTCATGCACTAATCACAACCCCCAACCATCTTATTGCTAGTCTCTAGCAATCTAAGTGCAAGAGAAATCATGTCACGAAGAAAATTTGAGTCTCAACTAGCTTAGCCACCTGAGTATTTCAAAGTGTCAGTGAAAAGTCAAAAGGTACTATTAAGATTGTTTCAGTCATAACTCCAAAGTCGTGTGTGTGTGCTCCAAACCATAACCTTCTTACCACTGACCATAACACATGCAACTTTGAAAAATTCACTAAGTAGAAGTCTCAACTCCATTGATCTAATGGGTGCCAGAAATATTTGAGTGTAAAGGTTTTCTCTCATGGAGTTGGAAGTGGAACAATCAACGCTCAGTGTGATGAAGGTCAAATTTAGGACGAACAGTCAAACGAACATTGACCAAAAGATAGGTTAATCAACTCTTAGAACATTCCACCATTCTTACCACAAACCAACTTTTGGGATTTCATTAGGGTCAAATACTGTATATACTATATTGTATATAGAAACGAACAAAGAGCCAAAAAAAAAATGCAAGGAAAATAAATTACTTTTTTTTTTCTTTGTTTTTTCTTTTTTCTTGTGGCAAGAGACAACCTGAAGTGAATGTAGAAAGGTGTTCTTTTAACAAACATCTATATAGCATCGAATCAAGGTGTTCTTTTAACAAACATCTATATAGCATCGAATGTGATTAACACCAAACTACAAGATCTGTGAAATGTTGCTCTTGCTCAGTTTTTTTTAATAGAAAAATAAGAAATGAGGCTCTATTACATAAGATCATTCATATCTAACCCAAAATCTATCCTTCAAGCATATGCACCAAGCATACTACTAACCATGTAATGATATTCTAATAGTGATTTTACCAGCTCAAAAGATCAATGAAAGTTCAAAAGTCATTTTCTCAAGTCTCTTAACTTACCAAAAATCAAGCACTTAAACTCGGGAATTTTATTAGCTAACATGCATTAACATCCATCTTACCACAAGGTTTAGCATGTGCAAAAAGAAACTCTAGAAGTTATTTTTTAGTAACCAAGACAGCGAAAATCGACTCAAGCTAAACATTTTGAAGTCATACTCAGATAACTTTGTAAAAATTTTAACCCAAATATCAACATGACAAAAATTACTCTTACGATGAATATGCTCACCACCCCCAACCAAAATCAGACAGTGTCCTTAGTGTCAAAAATTATGAAAATATAGAGAAAGAAGACACCTGGATGATGAGCTTTCCATTTATGAGCACAACTTAAGCTTCATGATATGATTCTCCAAGAAAAATGTAAAAAGAAGCAAAGAAAACAGAAAATGTAGATATGGTACAGAAGATGTGAGCCAACTACTCAGGGTTGGTAAATGAGGTCGTCGAGAATGATCCCTTCAACCTGGTTCATCCGCTCTAAGTAATTCTTTAGACGCTGGCCATTTACTTTGAAGATCCTCCCATCAGTCAGGTCCTCAACCTCGACAACACCATTGGAAAAAACGTGTTTCACTACATACGGGCCAATCCATCGCGACCTCAACTTACCGGTGTGGAGAAGTAAATGGAAATCATAGAGATGAACCCGTTGATTCGGCTTAAAATTCTTCCTCAGGATTTGCTTGCCATGAGCCGCTTTCATTTTTTACCTTGATCCTGGAATTACACTCTTTCAGCATGTCGATCAATCATTGTTCTTGCAATGCATCGAGTTTAGACAACTTGATGAATGAGAATGTGCCCTTACCTCTCAAGAACGCATGTTTTAAGCCCTCAGGTGTTTTGGCTAGCTTTACTTTTGGAGCCTCCTCGGTGGATGATTTCAATTTTTCTCCTTTTGTTGGGAGCTCCTCAAAACATGGTGGCCTAAACTTGGTTCCTCTGTCCTGTGAGTTGTTGAAAATTACAGATAAATGAGCCAACTCAACAGAACTGAAATTTTTAGAATTAGAATTTTGGAGGAGGTTTTCAAGCTCTTCAAAGTTGAAAATACTTAAAATAAATGAGTGCATAAATGAATAAATGAATAAAATAAGACATTCAATCCCAACAGAGCAGCTGAAACCTCACATCCTTTTTCTCAAAGGAAATATAACTGAAAATATCCATATTACAGGCTTAAGCGAGTAATTAGTACAAATTACTCACCTCACCAAGTGCCTCGCCTACCCGGACCAGTTTTGGGTTCTGCCCCCGAGGATGCACTCTCCGCATCCTATCTAGGCTTACAGCAATAGACTCTATTACCAGTTCACAAGATCTCTTATCTTAAGAAATCATTCATTTAACATTATGAAATCGTTCATATGACCCCACGAACTACTCAAGCTGCGGGCCTCATGACTGGGCAAGCCATGAGGTTCCATGACTAGACAAGCTATGGATTCCATGGACAGGACGAGCCAAGGATTTCCATAAACTAACAAACCATGGTTTTTAAAACATTTTTCTTCTGCAAACCAATCCCTTTCTTTAAAACATTTTCAAGGCCAAAATCTTTGTTTTTTTGAAAGCAGGCTCACAAGGAAAAGGGATAGAAATCCTACCTCGAATTATCAAACCTGGGACTAGCGTTGCCCTATTCTGGCTTCCACTTCCTCAAGCTCCTTCCGTCTGAATCCTCAGCTATCACTGATACAAAACGATACTTTAGGATCAATTCTTAGTCCTAAAGCAATTCAATCTCAATCATATACCAAGATTTTCCAATTAGTGTGCCCTAATCAAATTTCATGTTTCAATAATCAATTCCAAGGGTTTTCAATCTCAAAACAAGGATTAAAGATGCTAATCCTTTTTCCCCAAGTCCCCAAATGAAGCTAATTTGGGTTCTCCCTGAAAACATGGGTCAAAACAACAATTTCAGGCCAAATAGGGTCAAACCCCATGTACACCGGTCGACTGGTGACAGAGAAGTGCATCAAATCCAGTCGGCCGATGGTGTGCATCTGGTCGACCAGACCGGTTGGCCGGTGGCCATAGCAAGATCCGGTCGACCGATGCAGTCAACCGGTGGAGAATACTAGCTCGCGAAAACTCGCGGAAATCAGTTCAAAAACCTGCAAATTCAGCCCTAATTCATAAAATCTCAAGGGAAAACCACTAGATCCGGGTTCTAGGTACTAAAACAAGTCCAAAGAACCCAAGATCTCCAATTTCTACCCTAGTTTTACTCAAAATCCATCAAAATCCGTTTTGAACCAAAAATAAGTTTTGAAATCCGAAAAACATAGATTCAAGAGAGGTTCTTTCAGTAATCTTACCTCGAATCCTTCTCTTGACATTGAAAACCCTTTGAAATCACTCTTGGTTCAAATCCGGTTTTGATTTGAGACACAAATGGGAGAGAGAGCACGGAAGTGAGTGAGAGAGAGAGAGAGAGAGAGAGAGTGAGTGAATGCACGGGAAGGAAGAGAAAAGGAAAAGAAAAAGAAAAAGGAAAAGAAAAAGAAGAAAAGGAAAGAGAAGACATATGGCAAAATATTTAAAATGACAGTCCAGAAATACGCCCATACACACTTCTGGTTTAAAAAAAAATTACTCAGAATATTTAAATACCTTGGAATTATTTAAATTTACACGTGTCAGAAACATTTATTTATTAATAATCAATTAATAAATTCAGATTAGGCACACTAATAATCTCAATTACCTTAATTAATCCCAATTAATCCTTTAGGGTGTTACAGCTCCACCCCCCTTAGGCAATTTCGTCCCCGAAATTAAAGCCTACCTGAAAGTGCAAACAGATGCGGATACTGCTCCCGCATCGTCGTTTCAAGCTCCCATGTTGCTTCCTCAACTCCATGGTGCTGCCATAACACTTTCACTAATGGGATATCACGATGACACATATTATTTATTTTCCGGTCAAGAATCTGAACCGGTGCCTCCTCATATGACGCATCATACTATATCGGAACGTCAAACCACTGCAGTACAGTTTCCGGTTCAGGTTGACATTTCTAAAGCATGGAGACGTGAAACACGTCATGCACGTGAGATAACTCAGGCGGTAAAGCCAACCGGTACGCCACCACTCCGACTCGTTGCACGATCAGAAATGGTCCCACATACCTTGGTGCGAGTTTCCCTTTCCCACCGAACCGAACAACTCCCTTACGTGGGGAAACCTTTAGCAAGACAAGGTCGCCTTCTTGGAATTCCAAAGGCCTACGCCTTCTGTCAGCATAACGTTTCTGACAAGTTTGAGCTGTCAACAGACGTTCTCAAATCACAGCTATCTTATTATTCTCTTGAATGACTTCCGGTCCAGTGCTTAGTCGATCCTATGGTTCCAGCCAACACACCGGTGACCTACAAGGACGACCATACAGAGCTTCAAATGGTGTCATTCTAATGCTGGCCTGATAGCTATTGTTGTAAGCAAACTCAAGTAGGTGTAGGTATTTCTTCCAATTTCCACTGAATTCTAGAATATAAGCACGAAGCATATCCTCCAGAATCTGAATAACTCTTTCAGATTATCCATCCATCTAAGGATGAAATGCGGTGCTAAAATTCAGATCCGTTCCCATGGCTTCCTGGAAACTCCTCCAATACCGTGCATTGAAACGCGTGTCACGATCAGACGTGATAAACAGTGGCACTCCGTGTAACCTTGCGATGTGATCTAGGTATAATTTTGACAGAATCTTCTGAGAATATGTTGCACAAAATGGTATGAAGTACGCAAACTTCGTCAACCGGTCCACCACCACCCAGATGGCATCGTGCTTCAACTCGGTTCTCAGTAGCCCCATTAGAAAATCCATGGCGATGTGCTCCCATTTCCATCCAGGGACAGGAAGAGGTTGCAACTCTCCCAATGGCTTCTGGAGCTCAACTTTAATCTGGAGGCAAGTCACACATTCCGAGACATACTCACGAACGTCTTTTTTCATGCCTCTCCACCAGTACTGCCTTTTTAGGTCCTGGTACATCTTTGTACTCCCCGGATGAATAGCATACCTCAATTTGTGTGCCTCTTGCAGAATCTTCTTCTTTACCTCACCCGCCTTAGGAACAGCAAGGCGGTTGCGGAAATACAAGGCTCCATCCTCTCGGATTCTCCAATCCTCGAATTGTTCTCCATTTTGGATTTGAATCCAAATCCCTTGGAGGTGTGGATCCTGCCATTGATTCTGCTTAACTTGTTACACAATATCCGGTGTAGAAACCAGATTATACACCATAGCCTGGTTATAATCTTCGTAGAACTGAAGATCGTATTCACTCACCACTTTAGTCCTTTTCCAATCTTCCAAAGCTAATGACGCCAGAGTCCCAGTCGGCTTCCTGCTAAGGGCATCAGCCACCACATTAGCTTTTCCAGGATGATACTGGAGAGTGAAGTCATAATCTTCCATGTACTCTAACCATCTCCTTTGCCTGAGATTTAAGTCTTTCTGAGTAAACAAGTACTTCTGACTTTTGTGGTCAGAAAAGAGTTGAAACCTTGCTCCATAGAGAAAATATCTCGATATTTTCAAAGCAAATATCACTACTACCAGCTCCAAATCATGAGTGGGGTAATTTTGTTCATGTGGCCTTACTTGTCGGGATGCGTAAGCTACAACGCATCCACCCTGCATTAACACACAGCCTAGCCCACTTCCTGAGGCGTCAGTATATACCTCATACAATTCTTCACTGTCAGGAATAGTCAAGACTGGTGCACTTGTCAATCTGACCTTCAATTCCTGAAAAGCATTTTCACATTCGGCGTCCCATTCGAATCTAACCTCCTTCCTCATCAACCGAGTCATCGGGACAACGATGCTCTAGAAGTCCTTCACAAAATGCCGGTAATAGCCTGCCAGTCTGAGAAAACTGCTAATCTCCGCTACATTCTTCGGCCTTTCCCACTGTAGCACAGTCTCAATCTTAGAAGGATCTACAGAAATTCCCTATCCAGAAATCACATGTCCAAGGAACTTCACTTCTGTCAGCCAGAAGTCACACTTCTCTTTCTTAGCATACAACTGGTGTTCTCGAAGAGTCTGAAGAACAATTCTAAGGTGTTGCGCATGTTCTTCCCAAGTCTTCAAGTAAACCAATATGTCGTAAATGAAGACGATCATGAACCGATCCAAGTACGGCCGGAAAACACGGTTCATTAGATTCATGAATGCAGCCGGGGCATTCGTCAATCCAAACGGCATTACTAGAAACTCGAAGTGCCCGTATCGAGTTCTGAAAGCAGTCTTCGGAATGTCTTCCTCCTTGATTTTCAACTGATGGTACCCAGATCTCAAATCAATCTTAGAGTAGAACTGTGATCCACCCAACTGATCGAACAATTCATTGATCCTTGGCAGTGGGTACTTGTTCTTCACAGTCACCTTGTTCAATTGACGGTAGTCAATACACAACCGAAGAGATCCGTCATGCTTCTTCACAAATAGCACCGGCGCACCCTAAGGGGAAGTACTATTCCGGATATATCCCTTTTCTGCCAGCTCTTCAAGCTGCGTTCTTAATTCCTTCATTTCCGCCGGAGCCATCTCGTATGGAGGAATGGAGATAGGTGCCGTTCCCGGAACCAAATCAATATAGAATTCAATCTCTCGATCTGACAGTAAACCAGGTAGCTCATCAGGAAATACATCTGTAAATTCATCCACTACAGGGATCCCCGCACTATCTCCGATCACTTCAGATTCACCTTCTAAGGCAAGAAGGAGAAACATGCTAGATTCTTCCGTCCCCCAACGTTGTACTTCAACAGTCATTCTCCAAGGACTGGGTTCATCTTTGCCTGATAAGAAATTACTGTTCCAGAATCTGTCACTAAGGTTACCTTCCTACGGTAGCAATCAACAATTGCACCATGCCTTGACAGCCAATCCATTCCGAGCACCACATCAAACAGGTTCATCGGAAGGATAATCAAATTTGCTCTCAATTGCTCACCACCAATCGTGATTTCACACGACTTACACACACTCATCACCTCCACACATCCCAGTGGGGAGTTCAAAGTCATCGGGACTTCTAAATTTTCACTCTTCAGTTTCAAAGTCCGAACAAAAGAACTTGATATGAACGAGTGTGTGGCACCTATATCAAACAACACGTGAGCAAAAGAATGAGAGATTAGAATCATACCCTCAACCACCACGTTGCTGGTCTGACCTCCAGAGCTACCTCCTGCCAGGGCATAAGCTTGTCCCTGTACTTTTCCCTTTCCTCTATCACCAACATTAGGCCGCTGACCCGGAGGCCAATACTGTTGTGGTGGAGGCGGTTGTGCCGGTCTCGGCGCTTGAGGCCGGAACTGTGTATACTGAGGCGGCTGATAAGTCGGCACAGGAGGGTATGACATCTGTTGTGGCTGGTATGGTGGCATGTACTGTGGTGGCCCTTCTTGGCTGTAGGAAGTGTCACTTTGGGCTTGTTGAGCCGACAACCAATTAGGACAATTCCTCCTAATATGGCACACCTGTCCACAATGATGACACCTGGGCTTATAAGGAGCACTTCTGTCACTCCCAGATGAACTACTACCACCGCTTGCCATTTCCCCAGCCATCTGAAACAGAAGGTTTCTTTTACCACTTCGCTGTGGTCCACCTAAAACAGAAGGTCTACCGAAGACAGAGACTCGACCCACCTTGTAGCAGCAGCTACCAAATCCCGGAAGTTTCAAAGTCTTAGAGCCACCAAGGATCTCCTCACAGAGTTCTTAAGGCCCTTCTCAAACTTAAGACATCTCATGTGTTCAGACTCCACTAGAGATGGCGCAAATCGAGATAGGTCATTAAACTTAGCCTCATATTGCCTCACAGACATGTCACCTTGCTGCAGCGATATGAATTTCAGTGCTTTTTCTTCCCTATAACTCTGAGGGAAATACTGGTCATTGAACAACGTCTCAAACTGCTCCTAAGTTAGTCTCGTAACATCCATTCTCCTCTTAACTTGTTTCCACCAAGTGTTTGCTAAACCTTCCATCTTGTACACAGCGAATTCTACCCAGTATTCATCTGGGACTCCCATAGTACTCAAGTGTTTGACTATGGAGTCAATCCAGAACTCTGCTTCCTGGGGTCCTCCCTCACTGTTAAACGAAGGGATAGGGGCTCGCCTGAATTCCTGAAAATATCTTTGTTTTCGATCCTCAACCGGTCGTTAATTCTAAGCTCTAGTGGCCATGACTTGGATGGTAGCATACATGGCATCCAAGAACCCTTGGTTCGGTTGTTCCGGTTGGGTGCCTGGTCTACGGCGAGGTGCCATTTCCTTCAACTGAAATAAAACTAGACTATTCAGTGGATAACAGATGTCACACATGTATGTACAATCCAGGGGTTCTTAACCTAAAGCTCTGATAACACTCCTGTCACGCCCCCCAAACGGGGTGGGTGACGTGGAACTCGATTTGGGATTAATAAAACAGATTCCCAACCGGGTCCCACACTTAGCTGCATTAAAATATATATATATATATATATTACATAATCCATGAGCCTCTGACACACAGGGCTCCACCCCGCAGGACATACAGTATCATACATACACGCTCATGTAAATAATCATTACAACAGACATCAACCACAGTCTAGTAAATCCAAATATTAATAAGTTTACAGAATTTCCATCAAATTTCTTACACTTTATATCAGAGGATGAACACAATCCTCACTTGATCGATTCGTAGCACAACTCAGCTACGATGCACCACTCCTCGAGTCTCCTAGGAGCGGTTTACATTTAAAACATAAAACGTGAGCAAAAGGCCCAGTAGGATATAATTTGAAAATACTTAAAATAAATGAGTGCATAAATGAATAAATGAATAAAATAAATGAGTGCATTATGAAATCGTTCATATGACCCCACGAACTACTCAAGCCGTGGGCCTCATGACTGGGCAAGCCATGAGGTTCCATGACTAGACAAGCTATGGATTCCATGGACAGCACAAGCCAAGGATTTCCATAAACTAACAAGCCATGGTTTTTAAAACATTTTTCTTTCGCAAACCAATCCCTTTCTTTAAAACATTTTCAAGGCCAAAATCTTTTTTTTCTTTGAAAGCAGGCTCACAAGGAAAAGGGATAGAAATCCTACCACGAATTATCAAACGTGGGACTAGCGTTGCCCTATTCCGGCTTCCACTTCATCAAGCCCCTTCAGACTGAATCCTCAGCTATCATTGATACAAAACGACACTTTAGGATCAATTCTTAGTCCTAAAGCAATTCAATCTCAATCATATACCAAGATTTTCCAATTAGTATGCCCTAATCAAATTTCATGTTTCAATAATCAATTCCAAGGGTTTTCAATCTCAAAACAAGGATTAAAGATGCTAATTCTTTTTTCCCAAGTCCCCAAATGACGCTAATTTGGGTTCTCCCCGAAAACAGGGGTCAAAACAACAATTTCAGGCCAAACATGGTGAAACCCCGTGTACACCGGTCGACCGGTGACAGAGAAGTGCATCACCAACGGTCGGCCGGTGGTGTGCATCCGGTCGACCGAACCGGTTGGCCGGTGGCCATAGCAAGATCCGGTCGACCGATGCGGTCGACCAGTAGAGAACACCAGTTCGCGAAAACTCACGGAAATCAGTTCAAAAACCTACAAATTCTATCCCAATTCACAAAATCTCTAGGGACAACCACTAGATCCGGGTTCTAGGTACTAAAACAAGTCCAAAGAACCCAAGATCTCCAATTTCTACCCTAGTTTTACTCAAAATCCATCAAAATCCATTTTGAACCAAAAATAAGTTTTGAAATCCGGAAAACATAGATTCAAGAGAGGTTATTTCAGTAATCTTACCTCGAATCCTTCTCTTGACGTTGAAAACCCTTTAAAATCACTCTTGGTTCGAATCCGGTTTTGATTTGAGACACAAATGGGAGAGAGAGAGGGAGAGAGAGCACGGAAGTGAGAGAGAGAGAGAGAGAGAGAGAGAGAGAGAGAGAGAGAGAGAGAGAGAGAATGCAGAAGAAGGAAGAGAAAAGGAAAAGAAAAAGAAAAAGGAAAAGAAAAAGAAGAAAAAAAAAGAGAAGACATATGGCAAAATATTTAAAATGACAGTCCAGAAATGCGCTCATACACACTTCTGGTTTAAAAACTAAAATTACTCAGAATATTTAAATACCTTAGAATTATTTAAATTTACACGTATCAGAAACATTTATTTATTAATAATAAATTAATAAATTCAGATTAGGCACACTAATAATCTCAATTACCTTAATTAATCCCAATTAATTCTTTAGGGTATTACATATTGGTGCTCTCAGTTGCACTTGGTCTAGTCCAAGTATGAGTCTCAGCTAACTCATTCAGGTACTCAATACCAAAGTGCTTTCTCAGCTACGGGACATCAACTAGATTTTTACCAAAGTGCTATACCCACTACTTGATCTTCAAAAACTTTACGATAGGAGATAGATTTGCTTGAGTTTGGTGGAGGCAAATTTTGAGAGAAAAGAGGGAGAGAGCGGCGGCCTTGGGAGAGAAATGGAGAAGGAAATTTGCTGCTTCAAGTGTGCAGGAGAAAGAGTGAAAACGACAAAAGTCCCATCATTCCCATTCCTTTTATAGACAAACATGGGGAGACCTTTTTGAAACAAAAATCCTGCTCTAAGAGTGTCCCTATAAGAACTGGCCAATGAAGGGAGAACGAGAGAAAGCCTTCTCCTTTCTTAATCCCATGCATGCACGTAATTATCCATGCAAAAGTTAAGAACTCTGCATTAACTACTACAAAAATCTGACCACTTCATGAGATTAGAACCATTTTCGATTTACGTGTATTTTTTGTGAGAGAAAACACTATAGTGAATAATGAACCATGATTCAAACCATGATATGAATTCCCTTACCAAATGTCTATGAATTTCTCGGGTACTGCATGCTCAGTCTCTCCTCCTCTTGGGCTACTCCCTGCTGGTTGGAAGGTTTTTATGTATTGGGCACTCAATGGTGTGACTATTTTGGATGCCATTTGGTTAGCAAGGAACCAAAAGTGGACTCGAATCCTTTTACTTTGAACACACAAGTGCAAGGTAGAGTTGTTGATTTTGGTGCGTTACTGGACCAGGTTTTAGAAATATATTGCAACAAATAGAAATGGACAGGTTTACCGTTAGAACACTAATCTCAACTGGAGTTATTTATGTTGACTATGTGTGGTCCAAGGATAATATTATGGATCTGCTAACCAAATGGTTAAATAAAGATCAAGTTGAAATAACATTGAGAGAAATGAGCCTTAAGCCTTAAAAGAATAAAGTCGAGACAAATGAAACTTAATCTAACTGACTGGAGATGCCAAGATCTAGGTTTAATGGGATAGCCTAATTATAAATACTGAGTTGGATCACTGTGGAGGGTCATCCTCCTGTCCATTCCTATGATGAAAATAGTGATACCCGTTAGGAAAATGTTAAGCTATGCTTTTAATGATTCTTATGCGCTAGGAATCCAAGGGAAGTATTGCGGGGATACTCTTCAGTAAGAGATCACCTATGTGAGAAAGAAGAGGAGTTGCTTCAAAGGAGAATTGTTAGGGCTCAATTATCTAAAAATTCTCACAAAACCAGGCAGATGTCCATGATCAAAGTGGACATAACAATGAGAACCAAAATTGTGTCAGAAAGATATTTGTGTGAGGTATATCATCGTTTACACAAATGACAGAATAAGTCAAGGACATCACATCTACTGATTAGTTAGTAAAGTTAATATATTCTAACAAGGGAAGGCTCAAAGGTTAACACCTACCTATCCTGTGTAGATATTGACTGTAGAACTCTATCACCACATTGAGTCTTTGTTTTCTCTTGTCATCGATCAATTTGATTCATGTAGGGGATTGTTGGAAAACATGGTTTTGAACCATGTTAAATGGCCAATTTGAGGCTTGATTTTGAGCAGGTCTCACTTGATCGTTGTGGAATACTAAAGTAGAATCGAGTTCTCCTCCATGAGATCTTTGAAATGGAATATTATATGTTTAAAATGATAATTGCATGAATGAGAAATTGATGCCCAAAGTGTGTCCATTGATAGTGGAAAGTTGGATGTCATAAAAGAAAGAATTGGTTGTCCCACATGGGCTAGGAACTAAAGCTTGATAAAATTTATAAGGGTTTGCACTTTTTGGCTTGGGTAAAAACTTGCACTCAAGAGGATCTCTCACGTGCAGGATGGTGTAAATCATTAGCCTGATGGATTAAGCGCCTAATGTGTTTGGCCACAAGACGTGGGCGGTACGAATGTTGGTCTTCTTCGCTTGCCCTCGCGCGGACTTCGTTTTGTAAATTTTTTATTTGCATTTTCCAATAAATCTGAAATTATTTTATAAATTCATAATGTTAACCTTATTTCTCACCAGTTTTAGTGCCTTAAAATACAACATTAATGCATGTTTATGGCAAATAATAAACTTAGAGGTTGTAACAACTGGAATAATTTTGATTAAATCTCATTATTCAATGGTTTATAAATATATTAATGGGCAAATATGGACATGCTTTGGATGAGATTCATCTAAATGTGAAAAATTATAACATCAGAATTGAATCCTCATTATTTTGGGAATAATGCAGATTAATTCACCATTATTTTTGGCGTATAACTTCCCCCGCATCAACCTATAAATTGAGTCTTTTTCCAAGCATTTTAGTCACACAACAAATTAAGAAGTTCTCGTGTTCCTGTCTTTTTCCTCTAGCTTTTTGTTCTTAAGGTGTTTAAGTACTTTGGTGATAGAGTTTATGCATAGTTTGAGTTCGCTGGAGTAGTTCTAACAGTGCTTAAAATTTTGCTCGATGTCGTTGTATCCTAAGTGGCAGATGCTCGTGATATTCTCAATCACTTGTGGAAGGCGAATCTATTTTGAGGAAATTTTGAGTTTCACAAGCCTCAAGTCATTCTGGTTCCACATTCTGTTTCGGTTAAAGGTTGAATTTCTAGTTTTATGTCTATCACTCTACCAATAGTAGATTGGTTATCACAGTATATGCATATTGTTGGCATAGGTTTTTTCCAATCAAGAATATCCTTAGAAAAATTTCGCAGCCACTCAGCCTCTTCACTACGTTTATCCACGGCTAGAAACTCATATTCCATGGTGGATTTGGTTATTATCGTCTAATTAGAGAATTTTCATGAAACAACTGTACCTTCTAAAGTGAATACATATCCACTAGTAGCTTTGGAGTCTTGTATATCAGATATTCAATTAGCATCAATGTATCCAACAAGAACAGCAGGATATCTGGTATAGTGCAGCCCATAGCGATTATATGTAGGTACTCAAGTACTCTGACAATTACTTTCTAGTGTTCAACTCCTGAATCACTCGTTTACTTGCTCAAACTACTAACAGAAAAAGGATATATCTACTTTTATACAACTCATGAAGTACATTAGACTTCCTATTGCTCTAGCATACTCTACATGTGAGACACTTTCTCGTTTATGTTTGGACTGACGTTGGCTTGTGTGAATCAATATTTTGGACATGCCGGAATCATCTTTATTAAATTTTTCAAGAATCTTGCCCATGTAGTTTGACTGACTCAATATAAGACAATCAAACGACCTTATGAGCTTTATTCCTAAAATTACGTCTGTCTATCCCATGTGTTTCATGTCAAATCTTGAATTCAACATGTATTTGGTAGATTTTATCATCAGTTACCCACAATTAGCATGTCATCTACATAAAGATAGAGAATAATATATCCATCTTCTGTGTTTTTTTTAAACCATTCGTCACTATGATACTGTCAAATTTCTTGTGACTGTTTTTGTTGTTGCTTTAATATGTACAAGGAATTTATCAATTTACGAACTTTCTTTTCTTGTCTCAGAGCTACACAACCATTAGGTTGTTCCATATAAATTTTTTTAAGACCTCAGTTAAGAAAAGCTATCTTCACATCCATCTGGTGAACTTCTAAATTTCGTAGTGCAATAATTCCAATATTATTCTTATAGAATTTATTCTCGTTACAGGAGAATAAATGTCAAAGTAATCAAGGTTTTTTTTTGTGTTCGTAACCTTTTATCACAACCCTGGACTTGTACTTATCAATTGTTATACATGTCTTCATTTTCCATTTAAAAATCCACTTAGAACCTAGTGGTTTACATCCCAAGGGAGATCCACTAGTTGTCACAACCCAAGAATTACTTAACAAAAATTCAAAGAATTTGATTATTTACAAGGTAAATACTAAAATATATTGCTCTTGAGTCTTTCTTTTACAAATAATACTAAAACAATCCATGTAACTTAAAAATAATACAACTCTGAGACCTCTGAGACAGTGCCGACAATACACTTTATATTCACAAAATATAATACAACTCAGAATTAAAAACTATAATTTCAAAATAAAACGAACCACCTCGAATCTCAAGCCTTCAGCATCAACTTACTGCGCTGCAAATCAAATTGCTGACCCTGGAGGGGGAAAATATTTAAAGCAGAGGTAAGCCAAATATCCAGTAGGGGAAACTGGATAATGATAATAAAACAAGAAATCGACGATAATAACAGTGATTGAAATATCGATCAAAACCATGAAGCATAACTCAAGTGCATGTAAGAGAAATATGAAAAAACATGTGAGTCTCAACAAATGCAATCAAATGCAGAATGGAGCTAATAATCAAGTACTTCAAGAACTCTTTTAAAATACAATATCATTTCCAATTTCTTTTCAAAAGTGATAAGGTATACCATATCAGAATAGTCTACAAATACTAAGTATTTGTAATTCTATTAGACACTAAGATATCGAAATAATTTGTAAATAGGTAAAAGGTAAAATCATCTCTAATTCTAATCTTCCTTCGCAATCTGATATTATGGTGTCGTCGGTAGTTTGAAATGCTCTTTCAAAATACTGATACGTAATTTAGTGTAAAGCCAAATCACCACCCATATTGCAGAGTGTCCCGTACGGGTTTTGAGACCTGCCCCTAAGGATATGATCTCCATATCCTGATTTTTTTGGTCATCATGCTAAATTAACTATCTAAAATGCTCATTTTGAAAACTCATATATATATATATATATATATATATATATATATAACATTCGAATTATCACAATTCAAGACCAAATCTTTTTTTTTCCCCCCAAAATTCACTTCCGTAAACCATGATTCGCAAAACTCGGGTTTTCAACAAGGTTTTCTATGTATATAATCGTTATATATATACACATATATACTTACATATACTTTTCAAAATCCCTTTTAAAAGTATGAAAAATTGGGTTTTGCGCTAAGAAGTGATAATCCAAGTAATATGTTTGAAAAAGGAGGAGGAATGTAATCTCATGCTGAAATAAGTTCAAAACTCAAGAAATGAACGTACTTGATCTAATATCAAGGAAACACCATGTTTTTTTAAAATCAATGGAAAAATCCACATGACAAGCTTATGAGAAAACCATGTAAAGTTCAACTATCAATCCTAGAAAATATCATGAGATAACATCCATGTGCCAAAGTTCGTAGGTTCACATCCTTAGTTACATGAACTTGTCCACAAATCATCCACCAAACTCAAAACAACATTAGCTTAACTAACATGTTTGTACTTATAAGTTATAGTCCTCAACCTTACCAAACAACCAAATTAAGTCACTAAGTAGACTTCTAATCACCGTTTAAGCCTAATCTAGAGAGGATTAACTATCTAATAAGGTTAGAAACTCATCCAAACAATAAAAGGGTTGATACACCTCAAACGGGGCTATAACAAATCATAATTGGTGTTCTTCTCCTGTGGTGTCCGGTTAATCGGTGGGTGCCGTCCGGTTAACCGGTCGTGACAGCTTAAACTTGTAAAATTCACCAAACATTATATATTTATCCGAATTAGGAACATGATAGCTTGTTAGAAAGCTCTAGATGTCTAGTTTCCAAATATGTAAACCATTTATTGAAATCCATCACCAAAAACTCCCAGAATCTGAAAGAACCATACCTGTCCAGAATGTACATTTGACAGTTTTTCCATTATGTTCAAAAATTCACAAGTTAAGCTACAAAACTCCTTTTGGTGTGATTCAAGTCTCCAATTAAAACTTGAAATGTCTATTCCTAAAATATTTAAATCATTCTCTAAGATTCATTTACACAAAAATACAGAATTTAATCAAAGATGGACTGCTCTAAAAGGTTTGTCAACGAGTTTGACTGAACTTGAAATTTCATATCATAAACAACTGGAATCCTTTTGGAACCATTCTAAAACTAAATAAAACTTAAGGAATCATCTTTAAGATGCAAATAAGTTTAGGATGAATCACTTTTTAATACAAATCCCAATTCTTTGAGTTCTCCAAAGAAAGCTAGTTATCATTGTCACCAAACTCTCAATCAAGCATTCAAATAAATAGTATACTCCCAAATTCCGATATTAAACATCACTAAGGTTCAATTATATTTAAACTAAGTCCTCAACTCATATATCTATAAATCTTGGTCATCATAAGGATTAGACAAGCTAAACATCATTTATTTCCCTCCTAGACATATCATCAAACACCGCTCATGCATTTAAGGCTATCAATTCATTATCAACCACAAGATTCATAGATTCCCAAGTAACACTGTATCATATAAGAGAAATTCCAATCTTATAACTTGAGAAATATAGCCAATGAAATAGTTATATCTCAATCCTTCAAAACTTGTCTCATGAAAGATGCAAATGACGGCATAAATCACACCACTTATCATTAAACCAAGTTTCACAAGGATAGGCTGTAAAACATGCAAACAACTTCTCATAACAAAATTAGGTTTTCAATAAATATCAAAAAAAAAAAAATCTGAACCCTTGAAACTGTAATTAAAGTAAAAACTCAATTTAGTGAATAAATACAAAATGAAGGATAAATAAACTCTACCACAAATCCTTTAAAATCCATAAGCAACACCTCTAACCCAAGAGCTAACCATGAGGGAAAAGACTAAAATAAGAAGGTAGAACTCAAATTGGAAACATGCAACCAATTTTACAAATTTAAGAATTTAGAACCCTACCTCAATCTTCTTGAAATCTCTAGGAATTTCATCTCTAATCATAAAACCAACTTCCAGGATGAATCACCGTTGAAAATAGAGTAGAAACCCTCTAATTAGAAGCTTGGACATCACCTCCCATGTAGGAGGGAAGAGAGAACCGTGTATTAGAGAGGGAGAGAGAAAACGTGAGAGAAGGGTAGAGAGAGAGTGAGTTGTATCGAGAAATAGAGGAAAAGAAAAAGGAAAAAGAAAGAAAAGAAAAGAAAAAAGAAAGGAAAAATAATGGTGATCGGGCCTTTCCGATTAGGCCTTTAAATTTTAAGAAAATAGTAAAAAATAGGTTAACGTGAAAATTTTAAGAAAGTAAATAAGTTAATTTTTAGTTATAGAAATTAATAGATCATAATTTGTTAAGTTATAGTGCATAACTAGATAAGTTATGAATAAATTTGTCAAGTTATGGTTCATAACTGGATAAATTATAGATAATTATGAATAATAACTTGTCAAGTTATGGTTTATAACCAGACAAGTTATGGACGAAAATAATAATTTGGCCTATTTATTAACTTATGTAAACTATTGGCCTATTAATTTTAATTCATCTCAAATTTTAGCCTATTTTCCTCTTTCTCACTTAATTTTATTCATCAAATAATTACATTGTTAATTCAATTAATTAATATACTTCGTAAAAAATAAAATTAATGAAAACTGTTTTTATAAAAATGATATTCAAAACATGGATTGAAGAAAATAAATTAACTTTTGGTACTTCTAATATTTGCCAAATAAATAATATTCATTAAGATCCACAAGGGATTACTTGTAACACTTATAGTTGGTTTTAAAATGTAGATTCCGTTAATTTCACAAATTTTAGTTTAAATTTTGAGTTTTGTTATAGTAAAATTTTTGAGAAATAATCACATTTAATTTTTTTGTACAGCAAAAAACTCACATAAAGTTACATCTCAACTTGAATCAATAAACTAAACGAGCTCGTAATAATTCAAAGGTTTGAGGTGTCAAACTATAATTTCTGAAAACATTTTTTTAAATCATGAAAAATTTATAATGGACTAATTATAAGCGCAAATAAAATGCTAACTTTTAAAGAAATCAACACTAACATCTGGATTAAATTAATTAATCTCAATTAATTTAATCGGGTGTTACACTAGTTCCCAAGTATGATTTTGCACAATAGAATCATTCTCACTCCTTATAGCCTCATTGCATAAAGGACCCGCAATAAAGCTTATAGCTTTTTTATAACTTTGAGGTCCAACCTCTAACATATAAGTTAGAAAATCTTATCCAAATGACTTTTCTGCCTTGCTTTTTTGCTTTGTCTAGGCTCTACTTCCACCTCCTGACTATTCTCACCAATAGTCTCAAATGTTCATTTTGACGAACTTGGTTCAACCCTTTTGGATTTACAAGGAAATACATATTCGAAGAATGATGTATTTCTAGACTCCATTATCATTCTCCTGTGAATGTCAGGGTTTTAAGACTTATATACAAGAAAACAATATGCACTGCTATTGTGTGCATAGCCAATGAAGATGCAATCAACCGTTTTAGGATGTATTTTCATCTTCTTTGGCAAAGGTACCACCACTTTGGCACCACACTCATAAGTATTTGTAGGAAGGCTTCTTGCCTTTTTAAAACTCATATGACGTTCTTTCTTTCAGAGAATCATATTTAAATGGTAGTTAGCAAACAAAATAGCTTTCCTCCACATGTTTTGTTGCAATCCAAAATTTATCAACATTGCATTCATCATATCTTTTAGAGTACATTTTTTTCGTTCTGCCACACTGTCCGACTGAGGATAATAAGGCGGCGTGACCTCATGAATAGTCCCGTGTCATGCGCAAATTTCGCCAAATGGTTCTACATATTCACCACCATGGTCATTTTGTACCGTCTTAATCTTCTTAAGTTGGTTTTCAACTTCTTGCTTATAGAGAGCAAATTTTCCTATAGTTTCATCTTTTCTTTTTAGCAAATACACATGGCAGTATTTTGTGCTATCTTCCATTAAAATAGCAAAATACTTATTTCCTTCTCTAGTTTGAACAAACTTTAAATCACAAACATCATTGTGAATTAGATTAAGAGTTTCAGTATTCCTCTCAATTGTTTAGAATGATGACCTTATTTGTTTTACCTCTAGATAAGTTTCATAGATATGTTGGGAATCAATATGAAACGCGAGTATGTGATCTAAATTAATTAATCCATAAAATGTATCATAATTAACATGTCTTAGTCCACCATGCCACAAATTAAAAGACTCAAGCAAGTAAGTAGAAAAAGTACTAGCTTTATTCTTTTTTATGTGGTTTTTGGCTTAACGGTTGCTACATTCATTTTCGACAAGACATGTTTCACATATCCCTTCCCCACATGCATTCCATGTTTAGACAAAACAATTTTTTCTAATTGGAAAAGCATTTTGTAGCCATGCAGGCTTAGCAGCGTCCCATAAATGAGGTTTTTGCAAATATCAAGTGCATACAATACATTGTGCAGCTTCACCTCTTTTCCTAAGTTCATTAGTTCGGGTCGGCGGGCTACCCGAAGCCTGAATTTTTTCAGGATTGGGCGGGCCAGCCCATTTCCTGCCCGCCCAAGCTAGATTTTCGGGCTCGGGCGGACAAGCCCATTTCCTACCCGCCCAAGTTAGATTTTCGGTTTCATGTTTGGGCAGCCCGAATTTGACAGTGATTCTCTTGCCCGCCGTCCGCCGGAATTTTTTGAATTTTTCTGACCATGCCCGAACTACCCGACCCGCTCGAAATGTCCGACCCGAAAATAAGTCTGAAAACCGAATTTTGCCCAAGGCCCGAAACCTGCTGGAAAATATTAATTGCTACAAATTGGTCCATTCCAAGAATCAAACTCAGGACCTCTCGCACCCAAAGCAAGAATCATACCACTAGACTCAATGCCCATATTTGTTATTTAAATTTTTAACTTATTAATTAATGTAAACACACAATTCCTTAATAGAAAGAGTAAATTCCAATTTTAGCAGTTTAATATTTCAGTTTCACATTCTTGACCCTTTTTTTATAATCAATCACATGATAAAAGGATTCCTCAAAAAACAATATACACAAGGAAAGAAACACATTGCCATCACTTTTTTATTATTTTTTATTTTTAAAAAGTGTTGTTTCTATATAATGTCAGTTTTGTTCTCATAGATACTCGTGTTTTTCTACTGTATATCACTCTTCTTTCTATCCTTATCTATTTTTATGTTCACAATCTCTCCTCATCCTCTTAATTATCCTCTTTTTTCTTCCACTTTCTTCACTCTCTTTGTGGCTCTGTATCAAAGTAACTTTCTACTTGCATACCAAAATAAATTAATAATTTATCAAAAGTCACTCAATGATTGGTTTGGTTTAATAACTTCATCGCTATTTGATGATCTCTATTTTAAAAGATCAGTCACTCAATGTTGAAGCCTTGGTTTGCATTAAGGATTGGGATCAGGCCGATTAACATTTGCAATATACAATTTCACCGGCAAGCCAATAATAGATCGATGAATTTAATCTATTAACATTTAATTTTGAAGACGATCCTATAGCTTCAAATTAAATTATAAATTTGTAATTTGTAAATATGTATTTACCTTTGACATTGTATTTTTAATTGCATAACTTTGTAAGTTTGTAAAATTTGTAATTCGTCACAATATGATTGCACTCTTATTTCCTTGCCAAGTTTTTATCCCAATTGGGTTTTTCTTGGTAAGGTTTTTAATGAGGTAATCATGAATTATAAATTTAAAATTAATAAAGAAATAATTTTTTTATAAAATTTGTGTGTTCATTTCAAATTTCAAATTGTAATATAATATATATATATATAAAATTTTAACACAAAATAACTTAATATTAAAAAAAAATTAAATAATTCAGACAATTCGGGCGGGCTCGGGCCGCCTAATACAAGCCCACTGCCCGTTCAAGATGAAATTCGGGCTCGGGCGGGGGCTGCTCGGACTCGGGCTTGGACAAAAACTTGGGCTTTTCAGACGGTCGCGGGCGGCCCGTCTAAAGTTCCAGCACTAATTTCATCTTCAAGTACATAGTTACTTGACCCTTTATCTCAAACATTGTCGAGTTGCCAATGTAGAGCTTTTACCCAATCTCTAAAGGTACAAGATCAGAGAATGCAGCTTTGTCAAAATAGGTGTGGCGTGTGGGCCCAATGTCAAGTTACCACTCTTTCGGATTGGAATCCACCAAGTTGACCTTCGAGACCACAATCGCAATGTCAGACACCTCTTTTGTGATGGCGTCCACTGTGTTGGCCTCTTTAGTCTTCTTCTTTTTCGACAATCTATAATCTGTCGACTTATGCCCCACCTTCTTGCAATTATAACACTTCCCTTATAATTTATGTTTCTTAGAAACTCCTCCTTTAGGTCCTAGCTTGTACCCCGACTTAGGATTCTTGTGTTAGTTACCGAATCGAATTCAGATGCGAAAGCGTAAGGGAGGCGGATCAAGTATAATAAAAATTTTCACAAAACTTTTGAAATACTCTATAGATTATATTAATTTATGCATGAATAAATTAATCATATTAATTTATTTTTTAAGAACTCAATTAGGAAAAATACCTGGTGGCCGATTTGGATGATAACTTGAATTCTTTGACCTTGAAAAATCCTTGCTCCAAAGCCTTGTGTTTAGAAAACCAAAGTCTTCCACGTCAATTCCTTAAATCTACGTAGATGTGTATATGGGGACACTTGAGACAAAAGGGGTTGGATCAAACACTCGAATTTCCACAAACACCAACGCATGCACGACGTGGAATTTTGGAAAAAAATTTTCCTTCTCTCTCTACTAGGGATTTTGCCCACCTAAAATTGTCCCGCACAATTTTTATCATCCTCTTATTTATAGAGTAGGAGTCAAACTTCTAGAAGGAATCCAATCTCTATCTCCTATTTGAATTTGGAATAAAAAATCTCCTCCACCTTATCTCAATGTGGCCGGCCATGTGTAGGGTTTCCTATCCCTGTGTGTGGCGGCAATTCCAGATAGGGAAGTAAGAGAAAATCATCCTTTATCCTGTAGTCTAATTTTAATTCAAATTCAAATTCGAATTTAAGTCAAGCTTAAATTAATTTGAATTCTAAATTGAACAACTTATCAAATAAGTTTAAAAGGATAAATTTAAATTATGTTCACAATTTAAATAATCACATTATTCAAATAATAATTAATTCTCAATTAATATTTTTGAGTATTTAATTTATAGAATTTCGTAATTATAAAAATTTCATTTTGCCCTTTGTGTCAGGCAGAATTACAAGGACGACGCGGGGATTAATGGACCTATAATCTGGAGCTCCAATAAAATTAATAATTAATTAAACACTTTAATTAATTAATTAATTCTATTAATTTCAATAGTTACTCTACTATAAACTTGGAATTGCACTCTCGAAATTATAGAATTAATTACTTTTAAACTGTGAAGTGTCCATTTGATATTGTCATTGCATATAGATCAATCCTCCATAAATAATTCATAATTAGAGCCAGGTAAAATCCATTAACCTCTCTAATTATATCTTCATCCTTGAGTGTCATTGATTCTCTAATGGATAGTGATTCATAAAACATATTCATGAACTAGAGTGCTCTTACTAATCCAAGTACCGAATCAACACTCAAGAGAATTATTTATCTACTTCTTTCTCAAGAAGGAATAGATTCCATCTCATATAATAACATTCCCGGCTACCTACTTCATTATGTCTCCAAAAGACAAGGAATAGGATTTAGGGTCTCAGAATCCGTACCGAGTAAGTCAAAAGGCACAAATCCATAAATAGGAGTTTGTTAAGAACTCAGGATTAAGATCATTATATATATGACCATCGATAGACTCAATTAGATTTCTATACTTAACGGAAATTATTAGAAATTCATATTGTGTCTGTGTCCATGTTCCACATAATCTCATTATGCGAAATACACTCATTCAATATCTCACCATATTAACAGTGCAGATAACACCATTTCATTCTAAATGAGAATGACATGTATCAATAATGTTTTAATTAAAGATTATGAACTTTAATTAAATTGATTATGAACAATGTTTTTGATTATCCTTAAACATTATCCTCTCGTATATAACACTTATATACAATGTTTAAGGTTACATAAATAATCATGGAGTTTTCATTTGATATTCATAAAATATTCATAAATATATGCACATAAAATGATGAATAAACTCTTTTATTAAATAAATAATAAATATCTTATTACATCTCATGTTTCTAGGACACCATTCCTAACATCTTGTTTATGGAGCCTTTGTCATGCCACCACATTTGCCTTCGATGCATTAGAGTTTATAGCATTTGAGAATTTCTTCTTTGAACCTTTATTGTCTTCTTCTATGTGAAGTTTGACAACAAGCTCTTCAACATTCATCTCCTTTCTTATATGCTTCAAATATCTCACCATATTAATAGTGCAGATAACACCATTTCATTCTAAATGAGAATGACATGTATCAATAATGTTTTAATTAAAGATTATGAACTTTAATTAAATTCATTATGAACAATGTTTTTGATTATTATCCTTAAACATTATCCTCTCGTATATAACACTTATATACAATGTTTAAGGTTACATAAATAATCATGGAATTTTCATTTGATATTCATAAAATATTCATAAAGATATGCACATAAAATGATGAATAAACTCTTTTATTAAATAAATAATAAATATTTTATTACATCTCATGCTTCTAGGACACCATTCCCAACATCTTGTTCATGGAGCCTTTGTCATGCCACCACATTTGCCTTCAATGCATTAGAGTTGATAGCATTTGAGAATTTCTTCTTTGAACCTTTATTGTCTTCTTCTATGTGAAGTTTAACAACAAGCTCTTCAACATTCATCTCCTTTCTTATATGCTTCAAATAGTTTTTGAAGTCTTTCTATGTAGGGGTAGGTTCTCAATAATATCAGCTACTTGAAAAGACTCACTTAACCATTCCTTTAGCATGAATCTCATGGATGATTATATGAAGCTCTTGCACCAAACTAATTACATTTTTTGAGTCCATTGTCTTAAAGTTTAAGAACTAGCTTACTAGAAATTTCTTAGCAGTAACGTCTTCAGACTTGTACTTATGGTCCAAGTCCTACTACAATTCTTTTGTCGATTTCTTCAACCTCTATAGACCATACAATGGATCAGATATGTTGTTTAGAATATGGTTCTGGCAAAGGAAGATAGAATGCTTCAGGGCTTCAACGACATTCAAAGGTTCTGCAGTTGCCTTATCCTCTCTAACAGAAGGAGGATCCTTTCACAAGAATCTCGCAAGATTCAACATTATCAAATAGAACAACATCTTTTGCTGCTAAATTTTGAAATTCACCCAAGTGAATTTCTCTGGTTTCTCGTTATGGCTCAACGGAACTGACATCTGTAAAGGCTGGTTCGAGACCAGGGCCTGAACTCAGGGTGACTTTATAGGTGTCTCATAAGTGCTTTTAGTAGGAACAACATTCAGATTGGAAGCCATTCTGAAAAATAAGACTTAAAATTAGTATAAGAAAAATTGCTTGAGGATTAAAAATAATCTCCAACAACAAAGTAAATGTTAATCTCCTCCAATGCGACTAATTCGTTTATATGGAAAAATTTGATTAAAGATTTTTAGAAATATATTGCAAGAAATAGAAATAGATAGGTTTACTTATAATAACAGAAATATTACAATGAGGAAACATACGTATAACTGAAAATTCAACCTTAAACCGAAACATATTCTAGATCCAGAATGACATTGAGGCCTATGGAACTCACAGCTTCCTTAAAATAGATTCACCTTCTCCACAGGTGCTTGAGAATATCACGAGCGTCTATCACCCAGGATGCAATGACGACAAGCAAAACTTTAAGCATTTGAAGAATTACTCCAACGTACTCAAACTATGCTTAAACTCTATCACCAAATATCAAAACAATCGAAGAACAAAAAGCTAGAGGAAAAAGACATGAACACAAGCACTTCTGAATTCGTTGTGTGTCCAAAATAGCTGGAGTATGGCTGATCCTTTTATAAGCTGTTGTAGGGGAAGTTACAAGCCAAAAATAACAGTAAATTAATCCACATTATTCCCATAACAATGAGGATTCAATTCTGATGTTAAAATTTTTCTCGTTTGGATGAATCTGCTCCAAAGCATGTCGATATCCACTCATCAAAATATTTATAAACCATTGAATAATGAGAATTTAATCAAAATTATTCCACAGGTTACACCTCTAGAATTCTGAGTTTATTTGCCATAAACATGCACTAATGTTGCAATTTAAGAAACTAAAGCTGATGAGCCACAAGTCTGTTAATATTTCAAATTTAAAAAATAATTTGATTTATTGGAAAATGCAAATAAAAAATTTACAAAACGAAGCCTGCGCAAGTGCAAGCTAAACAAATCAACATTCGTCACATCATGCAGCCACACACGTTGAGCCCCTAACCCATTAGGCCAATGATTTGCACCCCCATATACGTGAGAGAGCCTCTTGGGTGTAAGTACTTACCCAAGCACAAAAGTGCAAACCCTTATAAACTTTATCCAACTTTAGCTCCTAACCCATGTAGGACAACAAATTCCCCCTTTTATGTTTTCTAACTTTCCATTATCAATGGGCATATTTTGGGCATTAATTCTTCATTCATACAAACATCATTTTGAGCATATAATATTTTCTTTCGAAGATCTCATGGAGGAGAACTCGATTACACTTTGATCTTCCACAATGATCAAGTGAGACCCACCAAAATCACACCTCAAAATGGCCATGAGCATGATTCAAAACAATATTTTCCAACACCAGGTAGTAGAGCTGTTTTCACTAGGAATCTTCTGGATTTTATGGAGTGGTCTCCCCTACTTTTGAAGAAACCAATTTTAATTTTGATTTCTCTCTCGAGCCTTTTTCTTCAGCCTTATTTGTGGTTACGAATAAAAGTTTTGGAAAAATTGTTGGGATATGATTTAGGAGGCTATGGCCACTTTTGAGCAGTCCTTTCAACGGCTAAAGTTGGGTGTGCTTGCACCATTTTGAAGGTGATGCTGAAGTGGTGGTTGAGCCTTTAGCAGGTGATTAACGCCCAAAAGTGATGTTCACAAGCGGTCAATTGTAGCACAGAAGGGCAGTCGTATTCACAGAGAGATAACAAAATAACAAGAATGATTAACAAAATAAGAGCGTTAAAGAAAAGTGAATTAAAGAAAAATGAGAGTTTTTGAGATTTTTGTTGCAAATAAAATAAAAAGGAGAAAATCTCTATGAAGAAAATTCAATAATAAAAAGGTGTCGACAATCCCTAATGTTTCGTTCACCAATTCCAGTTTTGATTCACAAAATAAAAGAACTGAATAGATTAAATCTCCATGTTGACTCCGGAAATATTATTATTACAAGTTATCCAAAATCGACAATATATCAATTTGACAATATTGCAGTAAAAGACAATTTGTAAAATAATTTGAATGACAAAACAATGCGTGACATAATTACATAAGAAAAACGTGACTGAACTTATATTAAAATTGGCATACAATATTTTGAAAAGTAATAGAAAAATAGATGAGATTTAATTCATTCAGATGTTGAAGTTTACAAAATAAGGAATCAAAACCCCGAATTGGGTCATTCAACAAAAGTTCATCTCTAATCTCACCAAGAAAACTCTAGCCTATCTTGCAAAACATTCTCACAAGTTCTAGAGAGAAAATATGAGACTGACAACAAGACGACATAAAACTGAATATTAAAAGCTTCTCAAAACCTTAGGCCAACCCCTCTATTTATAGTGTTCAGAGGTTGCCTGTCAAATAAGAAAATAAATTATAAAACTAGAAAATAAGAAAAGAAAAGGAAACAAAATAAAATTACACATAAATTAGGAGAAATCATATATTTGATTTGGGGAAGAAATCTGGTAATTTGCTCTGATTTTTTGGGAAGAATTCAGATTCAGTAAAGGGGACACGTGCCGCAGCTTGATTGGATCAAAGGAATAAAGTGCCACGTGTCGCGCGTGGAGTGGAAGAAGGGACTGCCGGTTGGAGACAATTGGGACCCGCTTTTGATAAGTGGCATGCGCAGAGGGGAGAGCAGGCTAGCGTGAGCAAGTGCGGGGTCCACGCGGTGGGAGATTCAGACGCGCTGGAGACCGCGCGAAAGGAGAACGCGCGCCTTCGCAGGCCGGCGTGCTGGTGACGCGCGAGAGATGGAGTGGGGAATGGAGGAAGGGCTGGGGCCCATGCGGAGGGAAAAGAAGGTGGCTCAGCTTGGCTCGGCTGACGCGGCTCTCACTCTGGCTCGTGTGGTTTGACTGAAAGGCTTAAAAATATGGCTTTCATGGCTTATTCTTGTATAGCTTTTTACACTGCTTTCATCAGTAACTAATTAAGCAAAAACTAGACAAATTCTAATTAAAAATATTATGAATAAAAATAATGGAATTGTTTAATTAAAGCTTAAATATTTTAATATTATATAAATCAAAAGTTGTATTTAGGGTGCATTTTCATGCACTAATCACAACCCCCAACCAGCTTATTGCTAGTCTATAGCAATCCAAGGGCAAGAGAAATCATGTCACGAAGAAAATCAGAGTCTCAACTAGCTTAGTCACCTAGTATTTCAAACAAAGTGTCTGTAAGAAGTCAAAAGATACTATCGAGATTATTTCAGTCATAACTCCAGAGTCACGTGTGTGTGCTCCAAACCATAACCTTCTTACCACTGACCATAACACATGCAGCTTTGAAAAATTCACCAAATAGAAGTCTCAACTCCATTGATCTCACAGGTGTAAAGAATATTTGAGTGCAAAGGTTTTCTCTTATGGAGTTGGAAATGAAACAATCAACGCTCAGTGTGAGGAAGGTCAAATTAGGACAAACAGTCAAATGAACATTGACCAAAAGATAGGTTAATCAACTACTAGAACATTCCACCATTCTTACCACAAACCAGATTTTGGGATTTCATTCGGGTCAAACAGAAATTTACATAAACGAACAAAGAGCCAAAAAATGCATAGGAAAATAAATTACTTCTTTTTTTTTTTTGGCAAGAGACAACTTGAAGTGAATGTAGAAAGGTGTTCTTTTAACAAATAGCTATATAGCATTAAATGTGATTAACACCAAACTACAGGATCTGTGAAATGTTGCTCTTGCTCGGTTTTTTTTTTTTTTTTTTTTTAAGAAAAATAAGAAATGAGGCTCTATTACATAAGATTATTCCTATCTAACCCAAAATCCATCCCTCAAGCATATGCACCACGCATACCACTAACCATGTAATGATGTTCTAATAGTGATTTTACCAGCTCAAAAGATCAAAGAAAGTTCAAAAGTCGTTTACTCAACTCTCTTAACTCACCAAAAATCAAGCACTTAAACTCAAGAATTTTCTCAGCTGACATGCATTAACATCCATCTTGCCTCAAGGTTTAGCATGTGCAAAAAGAAACTTTGGAAGTATTTCTTAGTAACTAAGACAGCAAAAATCGACTCAAACCAATCATTTTGAAATCATACTCAGACAACTTTGCAAAAATTTTAACCCAAATATCAACATGACAAAAATCACTCTTACGCATCAATGTGCTCACCACCCCCAACCAAATCAGACAGTGTCCTCAATGTCAAAAATTATAGAAATATAGAGAAAGAAGACACCTGAATGATGAGCTTTCCACATATGAGCACAGCATGAGCTTCCTGATATGATTCTCCAAAAACACACATAAAAAAATGTAAAAAGAGACAAAGAAAAACAGAAAATCAAAATATGGTACAGAAGATGTGAGCAAACTACTTAGGGCTAGTAAATGGGGTCGTTGAGAATGATCTCTTCCACCTGGTTCATCTGCTCAAAGTAATTCTTCTTCAGGATATGCTTGTCATGAACTGCTTTCATTTTTACCTTGATCCTAGAATTGCACTCTTTCAGCATGTCGATCAATCGTTGTTCTTGCAATGGATCGAGTTTAGATGAGATGATGATTGAGAATGTGTCCTGTGAGTTGCTAAAAATGGCAGAAATGTTAGCCAACTCACAAGGACCGGAACTTTCAAACTCAGAATTTTGGAGGAGGTTTTCAAGATCTCCAGAGTTGCTTTGTAGCAGAACCTCTTCCTCGACACGTGTGTCGATTAAGAATGTTTGGTGACACTCATCATTGTCTTGTGGTTGTTTTACAATGTTGAAAACATTTACCTCGAGAGTCATATTCCCAAAAGAGATCTTCATTAGACCATTTCTACAATTAATTAGAGCATTTGCTATTGCGAGGAATGGTCTTCCAAGGATGAGCGAGATTTTTGACTCCACATCAACCACTGACTGAGTGTCCAAAACAACAAAATCCACAGGGTAGTAGAACTTATCAACTTGCAATAACACATCTTCCACTATTCCTCGTGGTCTCTTAATGGATCGATCGGCCAATTGCAGAACCACAGATGTGGGCTTAATATCTCCAAGACCGATAAGTTGATTTTTCATCAATATATCCCCATCATTTATTGTAGTTTTTGAGCATATTTCAGTTAATTTGTCACTAGTTTTACGTTTGCGTTAATCTATTTTGTAGGATTTGCAAAGTGGAGAAAATCAAGTGAAAAAGATAAAAAGTCCGTGAAAATCTCCAATTTGTGCGCGCTGCAGCGCACGAGAAGCAAGCTACAGCCTGCGTCCTCAAAAGAACAATCCAGGGAGCAAGTGAGCTACAGGCTGCAGCGCACCAACGTGCGCTGCAGTGCGCCTGCCACAACCGCGCGCGCTTAGGCGCAGTTCAATGCGCCCTTAAGCGCGCATCCAAGAGCCAATGAGACGCGTGCTTAAGCGCAAGTCAATACGCACTTAGGCGCGCATTCCAATCTGTCTGTTGCGGCGCGCTAAAGCAAGACGTCCGTCTTAGGCGCGCGCACCGAAACCCTACCTCCTAACATGACGCTAGCCATACAAATAAGACACCCATGGTGCAGCAGCGCCTTTTCAAATTTGGAGAGTTGTGCATCATATAAAAGGAAAAAGGGAAATGTAAATTAACGAGGATGGAGAGAGAGAGGATTGAAAGCGATACACGGCAAGAACCCTAGAACCAAAGAAAAAGCAAATTGGAACCAAGGACTTTTCTCGAGATTTTCAAGGGATTCAAGGAGTTTGAAGGCTTCAGAGGAGATTATCCATCAGGAGTTTTTCATTACTTTCTTCTTTTTGTATTTCTTGAATTATCATTTAATTTTCTACTTTAACTATGGATTTTTTGTATTTTGTAATTGTGTACTTGATTTTGAGCATGGATAGCTAAACTCCTCATGCTAAGGGGGCTTTGATCTAATTTAATGAAAGCTTTATTTTAAGAATCTGTTTGCTTATTGAATGTGTTATACTCAAATCTTTTGTATCTCTTGTGCTTAATTTCTAATTTAATTACCCATTAGATTAGAGACCTTAGATGTATGAAATTAGGCTCGGGAGAGTTAATTACATACGTTGAGAATTAAGAGATGCAACCTAAGGAGATAATTGAGTCGGGAGGCTAGTATAACCTTAGGAGATCGAATTTGGGCAAAACTTAATGAATGCATAATTGGTTAAATTAATAGGGATATTAGTTTAATTAATTTAACATATTATTTCACTTAGCACTCGGGAGAGGGAGTGAGATTATTTTAGTACTCATGATTTAAGATTGGAAGTAACACATCAATAAGTGACATATTTAAATAAATATAGCATAATTAGGTGAAGTCAAATTCCGCCCTAGCTCATTTTATCACAGAGATCCCTTCAATCCAATTCATTTAGGCATTCGTTGATTGCATATTTTAATTAGTTACGTTGTTAAATTTGGTTTTAATTCCCTTATTCTATATTGTCTAGATAAAATTGATTTAGATTAATAGCAATACTTAGCTCTTTCCTAGTTAACAATCCCAGAGGACGATACTCGATCTTCGGATCATTATTACTCGCGATTCGTACACTTGCGAGCACATACGCTATTCTAAGCAAAGTTTACAATAAAAATTTATCGCATATCAAGTTTTTGGCGCCGTTGCCGGGGATTGGCAACTTAGGATTTAAGTTAATATTGCTGTGAAATAGATTGATTTTAATTTAGACCTTTTTCTGTATTCTATTAATTCAATTTTTGTTAATTAAATTTCTTTCATCTATCCCGTTGGTTGCAGTTTATGCGCCGAGTCCGTAGCTTGGAGATTGTCCCTTTGGACCCTGAAATTGAGAGAACTATTTCAAGATTAAGAAGGGAACATTTGAACAGAAACCGAGCAATGGCAGAGGGTAATAACAACAACCAACCAAGAGCTTTGAGAGATTACTTCAGGCCTGTGGTTAATGAGAATTATTCGGGCATCGGTGGCGGGGCGATTAATGCGAACAATTTTGAACTGAAACCTGCGTTAATAAATATGGTTCAGCAGAACCAATATGGGGGGTTGCCTTGTGAAGACCCCAATGTGCATCTAGCAATGTTCCTAGAGATATGTGACACCATCAAGATGAATGGTGTGGACCAGGACATTATCAGAATGCGCCTGTTCCCTTTTTCACTTAGGGACAAGGCGAGGGGTTGGCTCCAATCAGTTCAAGCGGGTAGTATAGACACGTGGGAAGATTTGGCGCAGAAGTTTCTTACCAAGTTCTTCCCTCCATCAAAGACCGCTCATCTGAGGAGCGAGATTGCACAGTTTAGACAGCTGGACTTTGAGCCTCTCTATGAGGCCTGGGAGCGCTTTTAAGGAGTTGATCGAAAAATGCCCGCAAAGATGGATACCATGACCGGTTCCAAATCCAGATCGTTTATAATGGTCTGAATGGACAAACCAGGGATGATTGTTGATGAGGCAAAGAGGTGGGACGATGTTGTCCAAGACCTACGAGGAGGCCGAATTATTACTGGAGGAGATGGCCTCCAACAAATGCCAAATGCCCGAGTGAGCGGTCAAGTGTGAAGAGAGCTGCGGTATGCATGAGGTTGACCCGTTGGTAGCCCTTTCAGCATAAGTATCAGCTCTAACCAACAAGATATCTGAGCTGACCACGAGGGAAGCATCATCTAGTAAGGCAGCAGCTGTGGTCACAGGTACGTCCTATGGGGATGAAAGCAGTGATACTGAACAGGTGCAATATGTGAACAACAGAAATTTCAACTACCGAAGCAATAACATGTTGAGCAACCTGCCAACTCACTACCACCCGTGACTTGGAACCATGAAAACTTTTCTTATGGCAACAACAAGAACGTATTGCAACCTCCTCCAGGGTTTAGCCAGCCGCTCTCTCAGAGCGAGCCGTCGATAGAAGACTGATTGAGCACGTTCATTGTAGAAACTCGAGGGCGGTTTAACAAGGACGAGTCTAGACTTGATAGTATTGAGACACATTACACCAACATGAATGCTTCTATAAAGTCTATGGAGATGCAGATCTCCCAGCTCGCAAATTCTATAAAGGGGCAATCATCAGGGAACTTCCCAAGTGATACCGAAAAGAACCCAAAGGATTAATGTAAAGCCATCACTTTGAGAAGTGGAAGGGAAGTGGAAAGCCCCAATCCTCAAAATGAGAATGTTGATGAAGAGAACACCACACTGGTGGAAGAGCTTGTAAAGAAGACTAGTGATGAGGAGAAAAAGGAGGAAGCACCCAAGGTGAATCCAGGGTCAATTTCTTTTCCGGACAACCCTCCTATCATTCAACCAAAGCTCCCATTCCCCCAAAGACTCCAAAAGAAGAAGATGGATGATCAATTTTCAAAGTTTTTGGACATCTTCAAAAAGATCCATATTAATATACCTTTTGCGGACGCCCTTGAGCAAATGCCGAACTACGCAAAATTCATGAAGGATATAATGTCAAGGAAGAGGAGATTGGAGGACTATGAGACAGTCAAACTCATAGAGGAGTGTAGTGCAATCCTCCAACGGAAGCTACCACAAAAGCTCAAAGACCCCGGTAGTTTCACCATTCCATGTACAATTGGTGGGTCAACTTTTGAGAGAGCTCTTTGCGACCTAGGGGCAAGCATAAACCTCATGCCTTTGTCGGTATTCCGGAAACTTGGGCTTGGAGAGGTCACCCCGACCACCATCTCACTATAAATGGTGGATAGGTCCCTTACCTATCCAAGGGGAATCATTGAGGATGTTTTGGTAAAAGTTGACAAGTTCATCTTCCCAGTTGATTTTGTTGTGTTAGATATGGAGGAGGATCGGGAAATTCCCATCATTCTTGGGAGACCCTTTCTAGCTACCGAAAGGGCCTTAATTGATGTGCATAGCTGGAATTTGACTTTGAGGGTCAATGAGGAAGAAGTCAACTTCAACATCTTTGACTCATTGAAGTTTTCGAGTGAAGGATCATCATGCAACCGGGTGGAAGTAGTGGAATTGTGCACTAAGGAGTTCACTCAGGAGCTCTTAAAGTGATGACTCATTAGAACATAGTCTCACCAACTCCTTGGCCGTGGAAAACTGGAATGATGAATACTACCCTAAAAGTGAAGAGGTGCTAGATTGTGTTCTAGCCCTAGAAGCACTGCCTGGTGAAGCGACGAGTGAGACTCACACGGACATCTATGAGGAACCTAAGGGGGCACCTAATCCTACTAGTCCACCGCAAGGAGGATTAGCCTTGAAACAACTACCCGATCACCTCCGTTACGCCTTTTTAGGTGAAGAGTCCACTAATCCGGTAATCATTTCAGCATTTTTGAGTAAAGAACAAGAAGAGAAGTTGCTCCTCATTCTGAAAAAGCATAAGCCTGCTATTGCTTGGTCAATTTCGGACATAAAGGGCATTAGCCCCACCGTTTGCATGCATAAGATTCTTATGAAGGAGGCTTACAAGTCATCGGTTGAGCACCAGAGAAGATTAAATCCAGCGATGAAAGAAGTGGTAAGAACCGAAGTGCTAAAATTGTTGAATGCAGGAATCATTTATGCCATTTCAGATAGCTCTTGGGTCAGCCCGTCCAAGTTGTGCCAAAAAAAAATGGTATGACGGTGGTGAAAAAACGACAAAAATGAATTGCTTCCTACAAGAACGGTCACAGGGTGGAGAGTTTGCATCGACTACAGGAAACTTAATAAAGCCACCGTAAAGGACCACTTTCCGCTTCCGTTCATCGACCAAATGTTGGACCGACTAGCGTGTTTTGAGTATTACTGTTTTTCTTGACGGCTATTCGGCTATAATCAAATTGCTATAGCCCCAGAGGATCAAGAAAAACTACATTTACCTGCCCTTATGGTACATTTGCATTCCGTCGGATGCCCTTTGGTTTATGCAATGCCCTGCTACATTTTCAAAGGTGTATGATGGCCATTTTCTCCGACATGGTGGAAGAGATAATGGAGGTGTTCATGGATGATTTTTCAGTTTTTTGGGTTGTCATTTGATCATTACCTACACAATTTATCCTTTGTCCTACAAAATTTGTGAAGAGAAGAATCTTGTACAGAAATGTCATTTCATGGTGAAAGAAGGGATTGTCTTAGGCCATCGAGTATCATTGAAGGGTATTGAGGTGGACCGAGCGAAAATTGACACTATTAAGAGGCTTCCACCACCGGTAAATGTCAGAGGCATTCGAAGTTTTTTGGGTCATGCAAGATTCTACCGGAGATTTATTAAGGACTTCTCTAAGGTTGTCAAGCCTTTGTGCAACCTTCTTGAGAAAGGTGCTACTTTTGATTTCGATGACTCTTGTTTGAAAGCCTTTGATATGATAAAGGAAAGGTTAATTTTGGCTCCAATCATTGTGGCTCCCAATTGGAATGAGCAATTTGAGGTGATGTGTGATGCGAGTGATTTTTGGTTGTTGGTGCCGTGCTAGGCTAAAGAAGAGACAAGACTTTTAGGGCGATCTATTATGCAAGCGGGACCCTTAATGAGGCTCAAAGCAGAATTACACCACTACCAGAAAAAGAGATGATTCTTTGTGGTTTTTGCCTGCGATAAGTTTCGTTCCTACATCATCGGTTCCAAGGTCATCGTTCACACGGATCACGCGCCATCGACATTTGTTTGCCAAGAAGGAGGCAAAGCCGAGATTGATTCGATGGATACTTTTGCTGCAAGAGTTTGATGTGGAAATTCGAGATAAAAAGGGGAGTGAGAATGTTGTGGCCGATCATTTATCTAGACTTGAGCTCAATGAGATAGTGGATGAGGTTTGCATCCAAGAAGAGTTCCCGATGAGCATATACTCGATTATACAAAGCGAATCTCCCTTGGTATGCAGATTTGGTGAACTATCTGGCATGTGGAGTTTTACCTCCTGACTTGACTCCCCACATGAAAAGAAGCTCCTCAAGGACGTGAAGTGGTATATTTGGGATGAACCATTTCTTTTCAAGAAAGGTGTAGATCAAGTGATTAGAAGATGTATTGCAAAAGAAGAAATCCCCAAAATCCTTCACCATTGCCATGCTTCCGCTTATGGTGGACATTTTGGACCCACAAGGACCGCTGCTAAGGTCCTTCAATCTGGTTTCTACTGGCCCACTCTTTTCCGTGACAGCTATACCTTCGTCAAGACATGTGACCGATGTCAAAGAACGGGGAATATATCCAAGTGGCATGAGCTACCTCTTACAAACATTTTGGAGGTTGAGCTCTTCGACGTATGGGGCATCGACTTCATGGGCCCGTTCCCACCATCTTGTGGACAGGAATATATTTTGCTCGCAGTGGATTATGTCTCTAAGTGGGTTGAGGCCGTTGCTACCTCGACAAATGATGCAAAGGTGGTGGCCAAGTTCCTCCACAATAATATTTTTGTGAGATTCGGTACTCCAAGGGCCTTAATTAGTGATGAGGGCACCCATTTCTGCAACAAGGCATTGGAGATGTTGCTATCTAAATTTGGAGTGAGGCACAAGGTAGCACTGGCATACCATCCCTAAACAAATGGACAAGCAGAGGCTTCAAACCGGGAGATCAAGCAAATATTGGAGAAGACCGTCAACTTGAACAAGAAAGATTGGTCAACAAAGCTAGATGACGTATTATGGGCCTATCGGACGGCATTCAAAACACCGATCGGCATGTCTCCGTATAGGCTTGTTTTTGGGAAACCCTGCCATTTACCCGTGGAATTGGAACACCGGGCATTTTGGGCCATCAAAAAGCTCAATTTTGATTTGAAGGAAGCGGGCAAGCGACGATTACTCCAATTGAATGAGTTGGAAGAGTTCCGGCATGATGCATATGAAAGCTCTCGTCTTTACAAGGAGAGGACCAAGAAGTGGCACGACCAACAGATCTTGAGGCGAGATTTCGCTCCAGGTCAACAAGTGCTCCTTTTCAACTCTTGCTTAAAGCTCTTTCCCGGGAAGTTGAAGTCCAGGAGGTCAGGACCGTTTAATGTCAAGAAAGTGTCTCCATTTGGGGCTGTTGAACTCGAAGGAAATGATGGTCGCACCTTTCGAGTTAATGGGCAACGATTAAAACACTACTTCGAAGAAGAAATTCAGAACATTGCCAACATTCAACTTGAAGAATCAAAGCGGTGAAGTTGTGTTCATGTCCAGCTAGGGACATTAAATCAAGCGCTTCTTGGGAGGCAACCTAAGTTTCTATCCCTTTACTTGTTTTTTATTTTAGTTTAATTTTATTTGACTTGTTTAACATTGAGTTATTTTGTAGATGTTTGGGTGTTATTAGGTTTTTTCTAGTACAATTTGATAGCAAGTGTTGTTAAAAAAATATGTGTGGTTGATTGCAGGTCATTGGAGGTTAGAAAATTTCGAGAGGCAGATTTCCAGGGGAAAGTGTTGAATCAGACCTGTGTTAAGATGAAAACCCGAGGAAGAAAGGACGCAGGCTGCAGCGTGAGAAAATAAGCGCCCTAAGCGCGCATCATCAAAAAAAAAAAAACCCGAGAATGAAAAGATGCAGTCGCAGCAGCATCTCTCATTTCAAGACGCACTGCTGCAGCGTGAAAAATAGTGTGTTTGGCGCGCATCGGCAAAAAAAAAAAAAAAAAAAAAAAACAGAGAAAAAAAAAAACAGGCAGCAGCACAGATCTCGCATTTTTAAGACGCACAACAAAATGAAAAAAGTGGCGCGCCTAAGCGCGCATTCGCTAGGAGATGGACTTTTTGCGCGCTGCAGCGCGTGTCCGCGCTGTAGCCAATTTAGGAAATTTTCAGTGGAAACCCTAGCCCCCATTTCCGCCTCTTCCAAAAATTTTCAACAAACCCGACCTTTTCTTAGCCAAAGATACTCTGAAATTCTCCCAAAATTTCACTCTTCATCTTCAATCACCAAATACTCTCACTTTGGCAGTGACTCTAGTGGAGATCTTGATGCTTTTCGTCTGAATTTCTCTCACTTCTTCACGGCATCAAGTAAGTGTTTCTTCTGCGTTTTTCCTGAAATTTGGATTTGTCTGGGCCTCGAATTCTCTAGGGAGTTCGAGCACTTGTGAACTTACAATTTTGAGCACGGAAAACACTAGATTTTTAGGGGAAACTCTGCCGAATTTATTTTTGGAGATTGGGCGTTCATAGTGAAAAAAAAGAGGGAAGAATCGGTTTTTCGAGTGAAACTTGAGGGGCATTTGTCTAGTGGACTTTGGGCTGCCGATTAAAAAAAAAATGCCGCGAAAGACAACTGCCAACCGGATGAAGTTTGGGGCGAGCTCTAGCAACCGCCCACCCACCCCTGCCACTTTAGAATCCCCTAACCCAAAGAAGCCTCCTCCCGAGTATGATATTGTTCGTTTTGTGTCAAAAGACGCGCAGGAACAATATGAACAACACAATGAGACCCGTGCCTGCATTCGAGAAAGGGGTTTCGACATAAGAAATGGCGAATTACTGCCGGGCATCATGAATGTTATTAGGGACAGGGGCTGGGAAAAATTTTGTTCTGAGCCTGCAGCGGGGTCCACTAAAATTCGCAAACGCGAAAAAGTGTACCAGGAACAAGACCAAGGTGAGGGGGCGTGTGATCAAATTTGATGCGAGACGATTAAGAATCACTTTGGCATCCCCACCCTCAATTCTGATCAGCAACAAGACTTGCCAGACCAAGATCCGCAGGAAATCTTGGAAGCCCTTTGCGACGAGCCTGCGAGGTGGACAATAAAGCAAAACACTGAATCCGCCTTTGAGGCTCGATATTTGGCGAACTACACCAAGGTGTGGTTCCATTTTGTATGCTCAAGGCTTATTCCTTCGACCCACATATCGGAGGTTACAAAAGATAGGGCTTTGATTTTACTGGCAATCGAGAGGGGAGAGCCCTTGAATGTGGGGGCTATCATCAACAGCGGTATTCACAATGCCCTGCAGAAAAACAGCATTAGCCTCCCATTCCCGTCGTTGCTGACAGAGCTTTTTCTGAACGCTGGAGTGCCCTTGCCGGATGCTCACCTTGAGAAGCCCATTCGGGCTTTTGATCTCAACAGCATCATGCAGATAGCTCTCGGCCGGGCGTGGTCAGAGCACGAGGGAGGTGCAGGACCATCACAGCCTCCACAGCCAAAGCGGGAACGGACAGCCCCTGCGTCTCGCGAGGTCTTACCTAGCCGGGTTGATCGGCATGAGGAGCAGATTGTCGATCTCCAGACTCAGTCCGCCTTGACCAGGAAGCTGATTATTGAGTTGGCGAAGCACCACACCGCTTGCTTGGCATCATTGGAGCAAGCACTGGCCCAGACTCGCATTGATGCGGGTCTCGGCGTCAGCAGCTATCCCCATGTCCCTCCTTTCCCTGCGCACATCCGGAGTACTTATTGGCCGGACTTCCAGCAGCAACCGCAGTCCAGTAATCCGCAGCAGCAGGCTGCTTTCCAGCCACCACCACCTCCACACAACATGGATGACGACCACCCTTAGGAGGCGAGATTCATATCTCGCCTCCCAGGTATTCTTCAATTACATTTTCATTGTCTGTTTCTATTTCATTAACATTGAGGACAATGTAATATGTAAGTGTGGGGGGAACTATTTGACTGCATCAACACTTGTTATTTAGTTTGTGTTGTTAGTTTTTTGTTTTTTTTTTGTGAGTTGTTTTTCTACTCCTGGTGATCAATGAACCAATGATGACATTATCTCTTGATTTTTCTGAGTTTTTGTGCAATGTGTCGTTTGTGAATTCTGTGTGCTTGACAATTGGTGAGCATGGAACACTCTAGTTCTCGTAAGAAAAGACCTTATCACTAACCATTTAAGGACCTAGAGGAAAATTATTCAATTAATTAAGTTCATGGTACATTAAGGATTCTAGAACTCAACTTAGGGAAACTCGAGGCGAAATCCTAGGCTAGCTAGTCAGCGGAGAAATGATTTAGGCATTCTTTTGGATCGATTGAGCCTTTCTATGCCTACCTTTTGGATTATATCCCTTGAATGTCCCTTTGAGCCTTAGCCTGATTTTTTTGCTTTACCCACATTTATACAACACTCACCTATTACAATAAATATCATTTTCCTTCCCTTGACTCTAAGCATATTTAGTTGGAACCCTGGTCATCGGAGGGCATTTAGGTAATCTTTGTTGTGGAAAAAGAACTTTGTGCATGCCCTTTGAGATAGCTTGCTAGGTTAATAATCTAGTAAGTTAATTTGAGTTTGGTCTACATTTGAGTTTGAAGGAGCATGGAGCTTCCTCATGTGCTACAAACCCGAGGGGGTAATTTTGCTTAGGGGAAAACTGTAAATGTATTTTTTTTTTTTTTTTTTTGTTTGCTAAAAAAATAATTAAAAAAGAAGAAAAAAAGAAAGAAAAAAAAATTTTTTAAAAAAAAAAAAAAAAAAATAAATATTTTTATTTTGTTTCTATTAAGCTCTCCGTTTTGGTGCTTGTACATGAGTGGTTATTGTGAGAATAATTCAAGTGTGGGGGTGTTGGGAACTCCAATTGTGAGCTTGAGGTCGAAAAGCTATATGCTTAGGGTTTTTGAGCCGAAAAGTCCATTTCTCAACCACCTTTAGCCCTAGCCGAACATTACAAGCTTGCAAAGTCCTTTTGATCTCCAAGACTCGTTTAGCCTACATTAGTGGAGAGCGGAACTGAGTTGGGCCTATGGAATCCTAAGCTGTGAGTTACTTAATCATGTAGTTGAATAAGTGAATCCGGGTTCCGAATGGTTAAGTGTGAGGCGGGAGGCTTGAATGTTTTTGTGTTCATCAAACAAGTTGAAATTCTAGAACATCACAAGGGATTGCCTTGCATAAAAAATCAGACATTTTAGGGGATGTTGAGGACCAAAGAATGATCATCGGGATATGTAGAACACTCACTTTTTATTTGTGTTTTGTTTATCTTATTTTGTGTTAGGTTTGGATTTATTAGCATAGCCTTTTGTTTTTTTTTAGTTATTCTTGTTCTTCTGTTTACATTGTTTTGCTCGGGACTAGCAAAAGCTTAAGTGTGGGGGTATTTGATAAGTTCATTTTTCATCAATTTATCCCCATCATTTATTGTAGTTTTTGAGCATATTTCAGTTAATTTGTCACTAGTTTTACGTTTTGTTAATCTATTTTGTAGGATTTGCAAAGTGGAGAAAATCAAGTGAAAAAAAGATAAAAAGTCCGTGAAAATCTCCAATTTGTGTGCGCTTGCAGGCGAGAAGCGGCCTTCAGCCTGCGTCCTCCAGAGAACAATCCAGGAGCAAGTGAGCTACAGGCTGAAGCGCACCAACGTCTTGCTGCCTGCCTGCCACAGCCCTTGGGCACAGTTCAATGCGCCCCTTAAGCGCGCATCCAAGAGCCAATGAGGCGCTGCGTGGCAGCGCAGAGTCAATCGGCGCAAGGCGCGCATTCAAATCGTTGAGGCGCCACAATGGCAAGACGTCCGTGCTGCGGCAGGCGCACCTCGAAACCTACCTCCTAACATGAGGCTGGCAGCCTCATACCCATAAGGCTGCAGCGCCTTTCTCAAATTGGAGAGTTGTGCATCATATAAAAGGAAAAAGGGAACAGAAATTAACGAGGACGGAGAGAGAGAGGATTGAAAGCAGACACGGCAAGAACCCTAGAACCAAAGAAAAAGCAGCTGGAACCAAGGACTTTTCTGGAGATTTTCAAGGGGATTCAAGGAGTTTGAAGGCTTCAAAGGAGATTATCCATTAGGAGTTTTTCATTACTTTCTTCTTTTTGTATTTCTTGAATTATCATTTAATTTTCTGCTTTAACTATGGATTTTTGGTATTTTGTAATTGTGTATTTGATTTTGAGCATGGATAGCTAAACTCCTCATGCTAAGGGGCTTTGATCTAATTTAATGAAAGCTTTATTTTAAGAATCTGTTTGCTTATTGAATGTGTTATACTCAAATCTTTTGTATCTCTTGTGCTTAATTTCTAATTTAATTACCCATTAGATTAGAGACCTTAGATGTATGAAATTAGGCTCAGGAGAGTTAATTACATACGTTGAGAATTAAGAGACGCAACCTAAGGAGATAATTGAGTCGGGAGGCTAGTATAACCTTAGGAGATCGAATTTGGGCAAAACTTAATGAATGCATAATTGGTTAAATTAATAGGGATATTAGTTTAATTAATTTAACATATTATTTCACTTAGCACTCGGGAGAGGGAGTGAGATTATTTTAGTACTCGTGATTTAAGATTGGAAGTAACACATCAATAAGTGACAGATTTAAATAAATATAGCATAATTAGGTGAAGTCAAATTCCCCCCTAGCTCATTTTATCACAGAGATTCCTTCAATCCAATTCATTTTGGCATCCGTTGATTGCATATTTTAATTAGTTACGTTGTTAAATTTGGTTTTAATTCCCTTATTCTATATTGTCTAGATAAAATTGATTTAGATTAATAGCAATACTTAGCTCTTTCCTAGTGAACAATCCCGGAGGACGATACTCGATCTTCGGATCATTATTACTTCAGCGATTCAGACACTTGCGAGCACATACGCTATTCTAAGCAAAGTTTACAATAAAAATTTATCGCGTATCATAGACCCAATAAGGCATGAGGTTAACCCTCGATCCTAGGTCTAACAATGCTTAGCCAAATTCGCGTGTCCCAATGGTGCAGAAAATGGTGGGACAGCCAGGATCTTTGTACTTCAGTGGTGTCTTTTGCTCAATCACCGCGCTTACTTGTTCCGTCAAGAATGCAGTCTTCTTGACATGATGCTTGCTCTTTATAGTGCAAAGATCCTTTATAACCTTGGCGTAGGCCGGCACTTGCTTGATCACATGTAGTAAGGGAAGATTGATCTTCAATTGTGTCAAGTGCTCCAGGATCTCACTTTGATTTTCCGGCACTTTCCCAGCAGGTCAGAAAGCTTGGGGAAAAGGCACCTTTACCGGAATTTTAGTTGGTTCTTCTTTCTCCTGAGCCGATTCTTCATTACTCGAAGTGGTTGTACTTGTTGATGGCGTGTCTAAATTCTTAGCACTTCGAGTAGAGATGGCATTAACTTCCTTGATATTTTGACCTTCAGAGTTGGAAGTTTGAGCCATGTGTTGTCCTCTCAAATTGGACTGGGCTTGTGATGGAAATCTACTGCGGTCCTGAACGGTTAAAGCTTCTGTCAGCTTTGTGATCTGACTTTTGATTTCCTTGTTCTCTTCCACTAGCTGCGTGAGCATCGAATAAACTCTTTGATTTGTCTTATTTTGCGCATCCATAAAAGCTTTTAGGGTATCCTCTAGAGAATTCCTCGCAAGTACACGTGTTGCTACAAGTAATAAAGTGTACACAAGTATGGATATCGATCCCACGAGGAATGAATCACCAAAGTATATGTTGGGAGTTGTATATTCACAAAATAACAAGAAATACTTTCAGCAAAGTTTACTAAGATGATGTGATTTAAATGAATGTAAATGAAATGAAATCGATGGCTAAATGTAACAAGAATGTAATGATGAGATGTAAATTAATGGTAAAATGAGCTAGGCACGCTAACTTCCCCTCTCTTGCAAGTCCGACTAGAATGTTACCAAGAATGTCTTGCAAAAAATCTACTATCCTCGTCAATGTAAACTCGTTGATGCATAAAGTTCTTCCGAATTGATTATGGTTGTGGTCCTTTAAGCTATTTCCAAAGACATTCTGTGTGGATCCAAATCTAGGACTGCAGATTTGAGCTCGGGTTTCATTAGGTTGTGCTAGGTGAATAATATATTCCTATACTATCCACTAATCAACTACTCAGCAAGCATATTGAACAAGCATCATTCATGTTAATCCGATTAAAACTAACCCTTCCAGTATTAATCTTAATCTTGTATCCTAAAGTTGATGGCCAGTCAAGAATAGAAATAGATTTTAACTCACATGAATGAACAGGAATAGTAGATTAATAGCATTCTCAGAAACCACTTGTCATTCTTATAATATTGGTTCCATTAGCAAACCTAGCTACAGCAACTTAGTTCATAATGGTAATTACAAGATCCAAAGCTTCAGTACAATCCATAGTTAAAATCAGGAGCTAAATGACAAAGATAATTAAGCTAACAGAAGAAGAGCAAGTTCGGCTGGTCTGGATTCCTCTGTGGCCAGCCAAGAATGTTCTTCAACTCCAGCTCTCTCTCTCTCTCTCTCTCTCTCTCTCTCTCTCTCTCTCTGCGTTGTATAATCCTTCTAGGCTGAGATTCACGTGTTATTCTGCTTTCTTTAGCTCTCTCCCATAGCTTTTTCCTCTCTAGAATGTCTCTTTTTTTGTGTTTTCTGGTATATTGGTACTCTAGCTGCTGTGTACTCCTTTATGAGCAACTGTTTTCTTTTTATATCTCTGCCCAATTCTCTCTCTTCCTCTTTTTCTCCCCCTGGCGGCTACCCAATTGTCCTGAGAGAATCATTCCCTTCTAGGGCAACACAAGGGCTGAGGTGTCACTGCTGAGGTGCTTTGTGGACCCAATTGACACTTCCTTAGCCAGCTCACACAGTTCCTCTGTCGGCTTTTGCCCGGCTAGTCTTGTTGGCGTCAATGAGCTGCCGGCTAATCCCGAATGTCGCCAAGAATGCTTTGCAGCATTTTGGGCCAACAAATTCTGTAGAGAGTTACACAAAGATTAGCCGATTTTTCACCTCATTTTACATTCAAATGACCAGCTTTTAACCAAAGAAGAACAACAATACGAAATTAGACCAAAGTAAATGCAATTCTACAAATCTATTCTAAAACATACAATAAATGAGAAAAATTACTCAATGACACACAACTTTTAAGCTATAAAACCAGCAGATAACTCTAATTTCTTAGAGTTATCACACCCCCAAACTCAGAATGTTGCTTGTCCTCGAGCAAAACAAAAGTGACAGAAAGATAGGTTAAATGAACTAAAGTAGAAAAGAGGACTAATTCATACTTTGTGACTATTTTTTTTTTTTTGAAGCTTTAGAAGCTTAAGTCCTTGAAACATGGATTAGAAGTGCAGCCCTAAGGGGAACAAGAATGTCAGCCAAGTGTTGATTTCAAAACATGAGATTGTTCCTTCTCTGCTTAGACCTTTCTTGTGTGTGTGTGAGCAACCAAGTGCCAAATCATCAATGTCAAACTAGTTGGGACCATGTGCATGCAGTTTCTAATAAGCTCTTTTAAGTTCAAACCCCGTGAGATTGTGTTTCAAAACTCTCTCCACTACTGAGAATCAACACATTACCAAAGGTCAATAGGACTTCATTAGGTTTTTACTGTTAGGCTAGGGTGAAGGTAGGATGGAAGATGATATTTTGGCTCAATTCTCCTTCAAACACCTTGCACTCTAAAACTTTGCATACACAAACACCATTCCATGAAACTCCCCCAAACTCACATCTTGCTTTCCTTTGTCCACTATATTTGCTTTTAGATGCCCTTTTATTATACCCACTGCTTTTCTTTCCATTTTTTTTTATCTACCAAGAATTGCCAACTTGCCTTTTTACGCGAATGCCAACATTGGTGATGAAGTCACCCGGTTACTCAGCAAGTTACAAGTCAAGGCGCTTTTCTCTTCTTTTTTCTATTTTTTTTTTTTTGCTTGCTCTTGCCTAGGTCTACTGTTTGACGCAAAAAGTGAACATGGGGCTCATGCTCACTCCACGGTTACTAAGTGTTTCAAAGTAGCGGAGTGAAGAATTTTTTTTTTTTTTTTTCAAGCAGCAACAAGACATTAAGAGCTTAAGCTCTCCCTGCCCCCAAACTCAAAGTGAGCATTGTCCTCAATGATCTAGGGGAGGCAAGGAAAGAGCAACAAACAAAAGAAGGTGATTAAGCGGATGCAGCTAGGGATTTACAATGGGGAGATAAAAGCTAAGTTACGAGGTGCAAAGCTCAACTATCCAAAAATGGCCTAAATCATTCCCTTGGTAAAGTGCTAATTCGAGATTTCGCCTCAAGAGTTATCAAGCAAGATCTAGGGGCTGTAACTATTTTGAAAATGAGAAGCATGCTCAAGATCTTTCCCTAAGTAAAACACCGATTCAATAACACAAGGTAGTGCATAATGAAAAAAAAAAGAAATCACAAGCCAAGAGAATCAATCAAAATAGTATCGAATTAACACAAGGCTGAATCATATATAATCATCCTATAAACTGCACTTATAGAGAAAATCTCTTTTTTTTTTTAATCACAAAGTATGCATAAAGACACAATTAATCAAAGACGAGGCTAACTAATCAACACATGATAGTAAAAAATGAACAAATAACAATTTGAAAACACGCGACAATGAGATATAGACAAGAAATAAAAGGAGGAAGGACTGCCCTGTTTTTAGTGCTGCCATGATCACCCTCTCCACCGCCAATTCGCTCCACTCCTCAACGTCATTCTTCTGGTTGACGCTTCGGGCGCAGCAGCTTTTCCTTTTTCTTGGTGTTGGGGCACGACAGCCTCCTCAGGATGCTGGTGATCGGATGAAGATGAGGCTGGAGAAAGCGGTGCTGTCTCTTCCGCAGGGCTAGGCTCCTCATCCCCGGAGGAAGAACTGCACAAGCTCTGAGGGAAGACTGGGAAGGAATGCAATCTCTTGGAATTGGCCCTGTAATGTTTCTGGAGAGCCAAATCCCTCTGCTTTGTGTACTTCCAAAATTCCCTCATTTGCTGCACAGAGTCATATTGAAGCACCTCCACTTGCCTAAGGCGCTGCTCCATGCGGTTCAGGCTTGCAATGATGCTCGCAAGTGCACGTGTCGCTACAAGTAATAAAGTGTACACAAGTACGGATATCGATCCCACGAGGAATGAATCACCAAAGTATATGTCGGGAGTTGTATATTCACAAAATAACAAGAAATACTTTCAGCAAAGTTTACTAAGATGATGTGATTTAAATGAATGTAAATGAAATGAAATCTGATGGCTAAATGTAACAAAAATGTAATGATGAGATGTAAATTAATGGTAAAAATGAGCTAGGCCTACTAACTTCCCCTCTACTGCAAGTCTGACTAGAATGTTACCAAGAATGCTGCAAAATTCTACTATCCTGTCAACAGAAACTCGTTGATGCATAAAGTTCTTCCGAATTGATTATGGTTGTGGTCCTTTAAGCTATTTCCAGCACATTCCTGTGTGGATCCAGCTCTAGGACTGCAGATTTGAGCTCGGGTTTCATTAGGTTGTGCTAGGTGAATAATATATTCCTATACTATCCACTAATCAACTACTCAGCAAGCATATTGAACAAGCATCATTCATGTTAATCCGATTAAAACTAACCCTTCCAGTATTAATCTTAATCTTGTATCCTAAAGTTGATGGCCAGTCAAGAATAGAAATAGATTTTAGCTCACATGAATGAACAGGAATAGTAGATTAATAGCATTCTCAGAAACCACTTGTCATTCTTACAATATTGGTTCCATTAGCAAACCTAGCTACAACAACTTAGTTCATAATGGTAATTACAAGATCCAAAGCTTCAGTACAATCCATAGTTAAAATCAGGAGCTAAATGACAAAGATAATTAAGCTAACAGAAGAAGAGCAAGTTCGGCTGGATCTGGATTCCTCTGTGGCCAGCCAAGAATGCTCTTCAACTCCAGCTCTCTCTCTCTGCGTTGTATAATCTTTCTAGGCTGAGATTCACGTGTTGTTCTGCTTTCTTCAGCTCTCTCCCGAAGCTTTTTCCTCTCTGGAATGTCTCTTTTTTGTGTTTTCTGGTATATTGGTACTCTAGCTACTGTGTACCCCTTTATGAGCAACTGTTTTCTTTTTATATCTCTGCCCAATTCTCTCTCTTCCTCTTTTTTCTCCCCCTGGTGGCTGTCCAATTGTCCTGAGAGAATCATTCCCTTCTAGGGCAACACAAGGGCTGAGGTGTCACTGCTGAGGTGCTTTATGGACCCAATTGACACTTCCTTAGCCAGCTCACACGGATTCCTCTGTCAGCTTTTGCCCAGCTAGTGCTCTGACGTCAATGAGCTGCCAGCTAATCCCAGAATGTCGCCAAGAATGCTGCAGCATTTTGGGCCAACAAATTCCTGCAGAGAGTTACACAGCATTAGCCAGTTTTTCACCTCATTTTACATTCAAATGACCAGCTTTTAACCAAAGAAGAACAGCAATACGAAATTAGACCAAAGTAAATGCAATTCTACAAATCTATTCTAAAACATACAATAAATGAGAACAATTACTCAATGACACACAACTTTTAAGCTATAAAACCAGTGGATAACTCTAATTTCTTAGAGTTATCAATTCCCTTTCCGCTGCATGTTATTCTGAGGCGCAAAATATGTCCTTGGTGGTTGAGATTGTTGCTCTGATCTCCATTGCCCTCCAGATGATTGTGCTTGTTGGTTCGAATCTCGCCAACTGAAATTTAGGTGGTTTTTCCAACCAGGATTGTAAGATTTTGAGAAAGGTCCATAAGGCTTCTTGTATGTGTCCAATGCATTACACTGCTCCTCATATACCCCTCTCATTTCACTTAAAGTGTGGCAATCCTGAGTTAGATGGCCCATCCCACCACAAACTAAACAGGGCTTATGTGCCTCTGTCCTTGCCACCATGTAAGGTCCTTTGCTATCTTTACTTTTGAGGGCCTCAATTTGCTTCATCAAAGCTTCAACTTGGGCCTTGAGACTGTCCTCTTCCCTTAATTGATAAACTCCAACTGGTCGGGACCTACTGGTGCTCTCAGTAGCACTCGGTCCAGTCTAAGTATGAGCTTTCTCAGCTAACTCATTCAAGTACTCGATAGCTTCGTCAGGATCCTTCCGGAAAAATCTCCATTGCACAATTACACATCATCTCAACAAATTGGCACTCTCGGATTGTGAATCCATCGTAGAAATAGCTTATGAGGCGCCAACTTTCATATCCATGGTGGGGACACAGATTTAATGAGATCTTTAAAATGCTCCCAAGCTTGATAGAGAGTTTCATTTTCCTTCCGAGGAAATTCGAGATCCGTCGTTTCAAATTGTTGGTCGATGGTGTGGGAAATACTTGTTGAAGAATGTTTTCGTTATTTCTTCCCACGCACCAATAGACCTGGGCCTAAGAGAATACAACCAGCTTTTTGGCCTTGTCCTTCGTGAGAGAAAGGGAAAAACTTCAATCGACAATGTTTACGGCCTCAACACGGTACAGGAAAGGTGGCCACCACCTCTTCAAACTCTCGGATGTGTACATAGGGGTTCTCGCCTCTAACCCGTGAAAAGTTGGGAGAAGTGCAATCGTGTTCGGCTTAAAATCCGTGGGCGGTGCATTCGGGCGGAACATGATGCATGAGGGGTGGCCGTCACGCTGCTTGGGTGCAGGTAATCTTGCAACGTCCCTGTCTTCAACTTCCTCGTGTTGTGCCATTGCAAATAGATTTTGAAATGCGAATTTCAACAACGAGTGTGAAGACGTAGACGTAGAAGATGAGTCGGATAGAATTTCACTAGGGGTTTCTAAATCTAGACGTTGAGCAAATCTCCCTAGTTCATCTCTATATCGATGCATTCACCCTAAGCGGCTTTTTTTATTGTTTTTTTTATTTTTTTATTTTTAATCAAAAAAGAAAATAATTGTATAGTAACGTAAGTTGTAACCACCGAGAGTGCTCCCAGGAAAGACTATAGCTCTTGGCTCAATGAATAGTCTCCTAGACAGAGCAACGCTCCCAGGAAAGACTGGTGGGGCGAGGCCCGCTTAAGTACCAACTTTCCTAGACAGAACTCCCTCAGATTATACTTTCCACGTAACCACACAATTATTCTCAAAATTAATTATTCAATTTTATTGAGTAAATTATGAAATGTAATCTAATTAATGGAAACTATTCCTAAAGTCAAAAGCCTAAATCTACCAAATTATGAAAATCCTAGATTAGGAATCTAAATTAGTCAATTAATTACCATCTTAATTAATGAAACTATAAAAGAAAAAATTAAATTAGGCAACAATTAAAATACAAATAAGGAAACAAAATAAAATCCTAATTTATCAGAAATAAAAGATTACAAAATTAAATCACAATTAATTTTAAAACAAAAAAGGAAAATAAAATTAACAATAAAACAAATCGTAAAGTGTGAGAATTTTTTTTTTTTTTTCAACAACTAAAACTACGGAGATAAAAAAAATGCTATAGGAAACTTTTTTTTTTTTTTTCCCCGAACAATGGACGTTAGAAGGAAAAGAAAAGAAAAAAAAATTGCAGCACTATAACTTACTAAATGAATAAAGACCACGGCAGCCAACTTCTTTTTTTTTTTTTTTTTTTGAAATAAAAAACGACAAGAGAAAAAAAAATGAAGCAAAAAGGTTGAAACAAATTAAACTACTAAAAAGGTTTTGTTTTTTTTTGTTTTCTGTTTTTTGTTTTTTTGTTTTTTTTGTTTTTTTTGAAGCAGGGACGGTAAAATAACAAAAAGAAAAGGAATACAAAAGCTTGCAGCGTTTATAGATTGAATCTGTGGAAACTTGCAGCAACTACTTTTTTTTTTTTTTTTTTTTTTTGAAATAAGAAACAAAAAAGAGAAGAAGAAAATAAAATAACAAATGTATACCAACGTAACACGGAAGAACAAAACTGCAATCAAAAGTTTTTTTTTTTTTTTTTTTTTTTTAGGGGCTAAAATCTGATCACGTGAATCAAAAAAGAGAAACAAAGTAAAATAAAAATACAGAAAATATGTACTTACCTCTTTGGCTCAAAATCTGTTGATCACTCTTGTTAATAGAATCTCCCGGTAATGGCGTCAAAATTTGATTAACGCCCAAAAGTGATGTTCACAAGCGGTCAATTATAGCACAGAAAGACGGTCGTATCCACAGAGAGATAACAAAATAACAAGAATGATTAACAGAATAAAAGTGTTAGAGAAAAGTGAATTAAAGAAAAATGAGAGTTTTTGAGATTTTTGTTGCAAATAAAATAAAAAAGAGAAAATCTCTATAAAGAAAATTCAATAATAAAAACAGTAAAGTGTCGAGAATCCCTAATGTTTCATTCACCAATTCCAGTTTTGATTCACAAAATAAAAGAACTGAATAGATTAAATCTTCATGTTGACTCCGGAAATATTATTATTATAAGTTATCCAAAATCGACAATATATCAATTTGACAATATTGCAGTAAAAGACAATTTGTAAAATAATTTAAATGACAAAACAATGCATGACATAATTACATAAGAAAAGCGTGATTGAACTTATATAAAAATTGGCATACAATATTTTGAAAAGTAATAGAAAAATAGATGAGATTTAATTCATTCAGATGTTGAAGTTTACAGAACAAGGAATTAAAACCCCGAATTGGGTCACTCAACAGAAGTTCATCTCTAACCTCACCAAGAAAACTCTAGCCTATCTTGTAAAACATTCTCACAAGTTCTAGAGAGAAAATATGAGACTGACAGCAAGACGACAGAAAACTGAATATTAAAAGCTTCTCAAAACCTTAGGCCAACCCCTCTATTTATAGTGTTTAGAGGTTGCCTGTCAAATAAGGAAATAAATTATAAAACTAGAAAATTACAAAATAAAAGGAAACAAAATAAAATTACACATAAATTAGGAGAAATCATATATTTGATTTGGGGAAGAAATCTGGTAATTTGCTTTGATTTTTGGGGAAGAATTGGATTCAAAGAAAGGGGACACGTGTCCGCCGCTTGATTGGATCAAAGGAATAAAGCGCCACGGTCGCGCTGAGTGGAAGAAGGATCACGGTTGAGACACCGGGACCCGCTTTTGATGTGGGCATGCGCAGAGGGGAGAGCAGGCTGGCATGAGCAGGCGCGGGGTCCACGCGGTGGGAGATTCATCGTGTCGCAGGGCGGCGTGCTGGTGACGCGCGAGAGATGGAGTGGGGAACAGAGGAAGGGTTGGGGCCCACGCTGAGGGAAAAGAAGGTGGCTCGACTGACGCGACTCTCACTCTGGCTCGTGTGGCTCGGCTGAAAGGCTTAAAAATATGGCTTTCATGGCTTCTTCTTGTGTAGCTTTTTTACATCGCTTTCATCAAGAATAATTAAGCAAAAACTAGACAAATTCTAATTAAAAATATTATGAATAAAAATAATGGAATTGCTTAATTAAAGCTTAAATATTTTAATATTATATAAATCAAAAGCAGTATTTAGGATGCATTTTCATGCACTAATCAGCAAGTTCAAGTGCTAATATGAAGTGGCTATGTTAAAGACTAATGGCCCGTTTAGTTTATTGATTCGAGTTTTTAATTCAAGTTGAAATATGACTTTATGTGAGAGTTTTTTACTGTAGTAAAAAAATTAGATGTAATTATTTATGAGAGTTTTTTACTATAACAAAACTCAAATTTTAGACTCATATCAGTGAAATAAACGAGACTTAAGTGACTCACTTGACTTGAGATTTTCTCTCCTTTTTTTTCAATTGGGTGATGAAGATCCATAATATTGCTAGTCAGAGATTGGGTCATTGGGTTTTGTTTGCATGGGAGTGCTCTTGGGAAGAGGTACTTTTGTTCCCCCTTCTCTTTTCTCTTTTTTTTTTTTTTTTTTTTTTTTTTTTTTTTTTTTTGATGGCCCTTTTAGCTTCTTTATCGTCTTGCTTGAACTGATATTAAAAAATAATATTAATAAAATCGGAGAAATAAATGAAACTGAGCCCAAAAAATTGCTTAAGCCTAAAAAAAAAAAAAAAAAAAAAAAAAAAAAACTTCTAAGTGGTGGGCATGGCATGTGACCTCGCACGTATGTAGCCAAAAGAGTTTAATAAATATTTTATTCTACAAAGACTATTCCAAAAAGAATAATTAGACAAATAATTAGACAAATACTTCCTCCGTTCAGACACGATGCCGGATATCTCTCTGCTCTTCTTCTTTTTTTTTTTTTTTTTTTTTTTTTCTGAACACTTTTCAATAATTCGCCCTTTCCTCAAAAAATTTAAAGCTGTTTTTCTCAGCTGAATCTATTTTTCTCAGAGCTCTCAAGAATGGAATAACCCAAAATTGCCAGTTTTGTCCTGTATTCTATTTATAGGTGATCATGTAGTGGAAGAACCAAACGGCAAAGAGAGGGATTTCGGTGGAAAATAAAAAACAAAAAATAATAAAAAATGAGCGTTTCTTTGACTGTAATGACCTTCAATCTTCACGAGGATCAGCCACCTGAAAGTCCTAATTCGTGGGAAAAGAGGAGAGATTTATGCTTAAGCGTGATAACCAGTTATTACCCAATGATTCTCTGTACCCAACAAGGTATTATTTCTTTTACTCAACTCTACATAGATATATTATATACATATATATATATATATATATATATAAATGTTCACATGGATCTTCCTCATGGTTGTGATTCTGTCGAAATGATTGATCTGGGTATTTTTTCATTCCTGTTTTTGAGGTGGGTTTTTGTTCTTTTAGGATTTTTTTTTTTCTTTTTTTTTTTTGAGTTTTCCTTCATTGAGCTACAATTTTCGGTCAATGTTTTGGGTTGAAATGCCTGTTACTATACTTTGGATAGTGTTTCTTCGTTGTTGAAATGGTCTAGGTAATGGGATAATTGTTTCAACTTTAATTTGCTATTCCAAGATTGTTTGTGATTCTAAGAGTTTACAAGTGTTTATTTTCTTCTCTTGTTTATGTTTCTTTTTCTGATTCAATTTCTTTTTTATACTGGCTTTGGGTTCAGGAGTTAAATCACAGTTGGATTATCTTCAACAAGGCTTGCCAGGTATACTTTCCTAATGAGCTGTTAGTACTTAACTTGTGAACTCAGCAACTGGTAGTTAGAAAAATTGGCTATCAGTATATATTCTTTTTAAGCATTACTTAAATGGAAATTGATGAACATTTAAAATGTCCAGTGTGGTACAAATTGGATTTTGCGTTTATGATTTATAATATGTTTATTGGTATGGCTAAACTCTAATGCCTTATTCATGTTACCAAAATGTCAAGACCAGCTTGATTATTTTGCCTTCTTTTAATGAGCCTTGCTATGAATCTAGAGTGGTGTGTTGCTGCTAGCAAGTTGTTGATTTCTCTTATTAGAGTTTGTGCTTTCTTATGCTGTAATATGTAAATGTGAAAGAAATTGAGGAATTCATAAGTTTACTAAATTTTAGAATGATTCTTTCTGAGGAGTGGTTTGTTCATCGACATCCAACTTTACAGACTTGACGAAATGATCTTATCCTAAAATGGGATGTTAGCTTTTGAGTAGTCGATTCGCCTTGTTCATCAGGTTATGATCAATTTGGAATATCAAGAAAAGGACCACAAGACGCTTTGGATGAACATTGCACGATCTTCTATGACAGAGAGAAGGTATCAACTATCGAGTTAAGGCATTTTACTTTATTCCCTCAATCTGGCATACTTTTCTCTTTTCTCCTTGTTCTTTATTCCCTGATATTGAAAAGTGATCCGGCATACCTTATTTATTTTTGTTATTTCGTAATGATTTTGTCCATTAATTTGTCCTTTTTCATGTTCTTCATCAATGAAATAAGGCGGAGTTTCTAGAAGGTGGAACGTTTTGGTTATCAGAATCACCTTCTGTTCCCGGAAGCATGTCATGGGGGGCTGCGGTTCCATGCATCGCAACGCATGGGCGATATCCGCTATCATTTTTATTTCTTTTACATGAATGGTCTTTTATATGGTCTTTTTATATTTTTGGATTGGAGGATCTCTACCTTCTGTTTCTTTAACATGATGTCCACACATTTCAACTAAAAGGAGTTGAGCCACCTGGGTTTTCATTCCAGATAGTTAATACCAACATGGATGAGTTTAGCCCTCGTGCTCGTAGACGAAGTGCTTTACTTACCTGGCAGCACATTGCTTCCTTGCCTCCTAACTTGCCAGTTGTGTACTGTGGTGGATTTAACACACAAAAGGAATCAACTACTGGACGCTTCCTTCTTGGGAGATCAAGGTATATTGGGAACCTATTAATCTAGTTGGTGAATCTCAGTTTGCCAAATTTTCGCCATGAAATTTTATTGCATTCACATGTTGTGTTTTGAATCATCTACTTCTAGTACATCACCGTGTGCAAGGGGAGGGCGCTTGATTTGCAAATTGGTCCCCACTCAGACTTCATTTCTGAGCCCTAGTTTTTGATAATCTGACTGTAGCGAGGTTAATTGTGGTTACATCCAACTATGTGCAAGAAGAGTTTTGAATGTCAGGAAAGTAAATTGAGGAAATGGTTGTCACCATAGAACTAGCCTTGTTAAAGACATTAATGCTTTGTCAATTTCTGGTTTAAAGTAGAAGTTGACTTCTGTTTTTACTTGGAGCTAAGAAAGCAATGTTTCCATTTTTTCTTTATCTGCGGGCATTTAGTTGAACCACTCTATTGGTTATCTCCTAAGCTGCAGCAACTTTATCCTTGCTCTGACAGTTTGCGTTCCCTGTACTTATAATTACCAAAAGACATTGGAGAGGACCTTTCACTTTAAGTTTGCAAAGTTTAAATTTTCACTCAATTCCATTGTTCTCCGTGTTTGTGACACGTTTTATTTTGTTTGAACTTTTGCAGTACATACTATGCTTTTTAATTCAGGAAGTTGGCCAGTTTTTTCTTCTAGTCGTTTTTTTGGTAAATATTTTCTTCTGCTTGTCCTCAGAGAGCACGGTGTGGTTGGGGATATGAGAGATGCATGGCCGAATGCCCGGGTGAGGAAAAATGTTTCTCTCATTCGCACTTATCATGGGTTTAAAGGTACCACATGTGCTCCTTTTGAAATTTCTTAACTTTGCATGATATAGCAATGGCTTAATTTAACAGTGCCCGTTGATGTCAGGAAACAAACAAGGAGCTGTTGAGTTTCTCAAGTTGATCTTTAGAGCCCTTTGTCTTTGCTGGGATCGCCAAACTCAAGATCTGCACGTAGATTGGATTCTTTTCAGAGGTCGATCTCTAGTTCCCGTTTCTTGTGAAGTGATCAGCGACAACACTGATGGAGCTTACCCATCCTCCCATTATCCCCTGTTTGCCGAGTTTATGCTCCCTCGCACTGTGAGAATGATTGAACCGCCTGCTCAAGAGGAAAACTAAAAATCCAATTGTTTTGGAGACCCTTTGGCTGTATCTCCCACATTCCTTTGCTATTATTCATTTAGTTTGTTATTCTTCTGATGTTGAGGGTTCACCAGAAAAGATTGTGGATATAATTTCATTTTGGGCGGTTGTATCTTTGTATTGTCTCCTTATTTTCAAGAATCAATAATTGAAGGAAATTTTCATTTACGTTTGTGATTTTAAACTTCTCATGATCTTTTATGGATTCCTTGCATTTACACGTGAAAACTTATGTTTTCCTTTTAGTCAATAAATCTAGAGCCAACTTAAGAGTTCTGGTTTATACTTTTCACATTTTACCTAGTTTGAGGATCTAACCAAGTTCGTTTTTCTAGTTTCTTTTTCTCTGAAGGGTGCATTTATTGACACTACTCATTTTATTCTTATCACACACATTTTTAAACCACCTCTCATTCTACTTGTTACGTTCTTCTTAAAATTTAAGAAAAGCCCTTACTGCGAAGTTATCTCTCATCTTCTTTTTACACACACATTCATAAACCACCCTCATTTTAGTTTTTACACTCAAAATTTTAAGAAAGTCCCTGCAACTAAATTACATTATTTTTCTTTTTTCTCGTTCTTTTTCCTCAAAGCATGATAACCAAATGACAAAACAGGATTCTAGCTGCTTTCACTCTGGTTCCCACCATTCGATCTCAACCAATCAGTTTGAATGAAAATTGAAGGAAAATTGAAGGACTTGTCCTATAGTTCAAAGATTAAAAATGATTAACTCTAAAAACCGGCTATCTATTAAAACGGGTGCCCGCAAAGGTCCGGAAGGAAACCAGAACTAGCCGAAACTATTGGATCTTTCAATCCTTATTCCATATTCCAGGAATCATCATACTAAATTACTAAGAAAATAAGTTAGAACTCTGACCTGTTTTCATTGATGCAACCTTTAGATCACCTGTCTTCTCTAAGACAACGAGCACGACGGTTATTGTCTTCCTTAGTCAAATCTCCTTAGTTCTTTAATGGGGTGTTTTCTCTCTAGATGGGGAAAAATGAAAATTGCCTTATGATTTGACGTATTGGGGACCATAACCTAAGTTTCTTTATATACTGCCCCATTAGGCTCCCATTAAACCTAATGGGGTCAATATGGTATCCACCCATTCAGCCCATACCCTGTTAGAATACTAGTTGGGGTTTCTATAATTAGATCACTTAAATTAGCCCAAATAATTAAATAGCTTAATATAATTATTGAATAAATATATAGCCCACAATATGGGAAACTCACGTTTCCTAACAATCTCCCACTTAGGCTACATATGATTCCTGAAATAATTATATCATACATAATTCCTTAGGCGCGCAACTGTATGCTAATTATCCTTAGTCTCCACTTAAGATACAATCTGGTCCATCTCTTATATTAGCATGAGATCATTGTGGCTTTTGTCACCCTCAAATGCAACTAAACCTTCCATGGTCACCATACCAACATATTCAATGACATAGATCAAGTATGGATGAGTGGCATGGAAATACATGCAATGTGATCTCCAACATGCTTATTTCCAACTGGTCCTGCTTTATTCTTTATGAGATCAATCCGTAATTTTCAAAACATAATGCAAGATTGCAAACAGAAAATTAACACATTCAGAGGGAAAACTATAAAACTGTAAATCCATCTTCTTTATTCTGCGGAAAATAAACAAATAATGTTTATGTCATAGAACATCCAAAATCAACTCCCACTAAGCCATAGTATCCTCAAATAAAATAACACCCATATGAGCAGTGTGTTGGTTGCCGAATCGAATTCGGCGGCGGAAACGCAGCGGAATAGCGGCTCGTGTATAACAAAAACTTTCATAAAACTTTTGAGATACTCTATAGATTATATTAATTTATGCACCAATAAATTAATCTCATTAATTTATAAGATTCAAGGATCAACCGAAAAAAAATACCTTGTAGCCGACTCGGATGATATCTTGATTTTCTTTGACCACGAACAGTCCTAGCTCCAAGCTTTTGTGTTTAGAACACCAAAGTCTTCCACGTCAATTCCTTGATTCCACGTAGATGTGTGTGTGGGCACACGTGAGACAAAACGGTTTCTAAAACACTCGAATTTCCACAAACACCAACGCATGCACGATGTGGAATTTTTTTGGAGAAAAATATTTTCTCTCTCTTAGCTATGAGAAATTTCGGCCACACTAGGGAAACTAGGGCTGAAAGTTGTTTCAAAAATTGTCTCACAATTTTCCATTTATCTCATATTTAAAGAGAAGAAGTCAAACTTCAAAATAGGATCAAATCCTTATCTCCAATTTTTGAATTTGGAACAAAAAATCCCTTCCCCTTATCTCTTTGATGGCCGGCCACCCTAGGGTTTTATCCCTTTGTGTGTGGCACCTAAATAAGATAAGGAAGGAAGATATTTTATCCATTATCCAGTAGTTCAATTTTAATTCAGATTCAAATTCGAATTTAAGTCAAACTTAAATGAATTTGAATTCTAAATTGAACAACTTATCAAATAAGTTTAAATGGATAAATCTAGATATGTTCAAATTCAAATTTAAATAATCTCATTATTTAAATAATAATTAATTCTCAATTAATTATTCTTCGAGTATTTAATTTTTAGAATTCCTTAATTCTAAAATTCCCATTTTGCCCTTTGTGTCTGGTAGAATTACAAGGACGACGCGGGGACTAATGGACCTATAGTTCTAAGCTCCAATAAAATTAATAATTAATTAAACACTTTAATTAATTAATTAATTCTATTAATTCCAATAGTTACTCCACTATAAACTTGGAATTGCACTCTCGGAATTATAGACATTAATTACTTCTAAACCGTGAAGTGTCCATTTGATATAGTCGTTGCATATAGATCGATCCTCCATAAATAATTCATAATTAGAGTCGTAGAACTGCTAACCTCTAATTACATCTTTATCCTTGAGTACCATTGATTCTCTAATGGATAGTGATTCATAAAACACATTCATGAACCGTAGCGCCTTACTAATCCAAGTACCGAATCAACACTCAAGAGAATTATTTATCTCGCTTTTTCTCAAGAAGGAATGGATTTCATCTCGTATAATAACATTCTCGCCTACCTATTTCATTATGTCTCCAAAATACAAGGAATAGGATTCAGGGTCTCGAACTGCATCGAGTAAATCAAAAGACATAAATCCATAAATAGGAGTTTGTTAAGAACTCGTGATTAAGATCATTCTCAGATATGACCATCGGTAGACTCAATTAGAATTTCTATGCTTAACGGAAATTATTAGAAATTCATATTGTGTCTCAAGGCCCATGTTCCACATAATCTCATTATGCGAAATACACTCATTCAATATCTCGCCATATTAATAAAGGCGGATAACACCGCTCCATTCTAAATGGGAATGACATGTATTAATAATGTTTTAATTAAAGATTCTGAACTTTAATTAAATTCATTATGAATAAGTTATTTTTGATTATTATCCTTAAACATTATCCTCTTGTATATAACACTTATATACCATGTTTAAGGTTACATAAATAATCAAGGAATTTTATTTGATATTCATAAAATATTCATAAATATATGCACATAAAATGATGAATAAACTATTTTATTAAATAAATAATAAATATCCTTTTACATCTCATGCTTTCAGGACATTATTCCCAACACAGTGTGCTCGTGAAAGGCCTTGGGCGTTAAGCCCTTGGTTAGCGGATCCACAAGCATGGAGTTTGTCCCGATGTGTTCTATCCAAATCTGACCACTCTAAACTTTTTCTTTAACAACAAGAAACTTATTGTCTATATGCTTCGACTTCGTAGAGCTTCTGTTGTTATTAGAATATAGCACTATCAATTTATTGTCACAAAAAATCTTTAGTGGCCTCTCATTACCATCAACCACACGCAACCCCGTGACAAAGTTTCGCAACCATATCCCATGATTAGAAGCCTCATAATAGGCTATGAACTCTGCAGCCATGGTAGAAGAAGCTATGAGTCTCTGCTTGACACTCTTCCAAGAAATAGCTCCTCCTGCCAACATGTAAACATAGCCTGACGTGGATCGCTTACTATCTTAGCATCCAGCAAAATCAGAATCAGAATACCCGATGATCTCTAGTCTGTCTGATCTCCGATAAGTGAGCATCTAATCCTTTGTTCTCTTTAAATTGCACATAACCCGTTTGGCTACTTTCCAATGATCCACTCCTAGGTTACTTAAGTATCTGCCCAATACTCCCACTCTAAATACTATGTTGGGACGAGTGCAAACTTGAGCATACATTAGACTTCCTATTGCTGATGCATAAAGAATCTTTTCCATTTCCTTTATCTCAAGTTCATTCTTGGGGCATTGACTGAGACTAAACTTGTCTCCCTTAGCTACGGGCGTATCTCCTGATGAACAATTATTCATGCCAAATATATCCAGAACCTTTTCGATATAGCTCTTTTGTGATAACCCAAGGATACCTTGAGAGTAATCTCGTAGTATCTGAATTCCTAATACAAAAGAGGCATCACCAAGATCTTTCATCTCAAAATTCTTAGTAAGAAATTTCTTGGTTTCGTGCAATAAGCCTATATTGCTGCTGGCAAGTAATATGTCATCGACATACGAAATCAGGAAGATGAATTTACTCCCACTAAACTTGTGATATACACAATCATCAACTACATTCACCTCAAAACCATAGGAAGTGATAACTTGATGAAATTTGTGATACCATTGACGGGAAGCTTGTTTGAGACCATATATGGACTTCCTTAACTTGCAGACCACCGACTTTTTCTGGCTTGACCATATAAATTGTCTCTTCAATGTTGCCATTGAGAAACGTTGTCTTAACGTCCATCTGATGTAGCTCTAAGTCTAAATGAGCCATAAGTGCCATAACTGTCCTAAATGAGTCTTTCAAAGAAACCGGAGAGAAAGTCTCTTTGTAGTGTATGCCTTCCTTCTAAGTGAATCCTTTGGCGATTAGGCGAACCTTATATCTTTCAATGTTACCTGTCGAATCCCTTTTGGTCTTAAATATCCATTTACAACCAATGGGTTTCGTACCTTTAGGCAACTCGACAAGATCCCAAACGTCATTGTCTTTCATACATATCATCTCATCCTTCATGGCATCAATCCACTTTTGAGCATTAGAACTCTGTAAGGCTTGTTGAAAGTTGATAGGATCATCTTCCCCTAAGCCTACACCATCTTCATGTTCTTGGAGAAAGACGATGTAATCATCTGGAATCGCACTTCTCCTTTCTCTAGTGGATATCCTTAATAGCACTTTTTGAGGTTGTTGAGTTTGTTCTATAGGTGCTGCATGGGGAACCTCATTGTTGTCTTGTTCCGGAGTTGCGTCTTGGCAATGGCAGGTATTACAGCCTAATCAATGACAATAGCAATATTGGGAAGAGAAACTAAATCTTCTTCCTCAAAGACAACACTCCTTACTTTATCTTCTCCCCCATAGTCGACATTTTCAAGGAATCTCACATTTCCCGTCTCAAAGAAGGACCTAGTAGTGGGATTGTAAAACTTGAAGCCCCGAGAGCGTTCAGCGTATCCAACAAAATAGCAACTAACCGTTCTTGAGTCCAGTTTCTTTTCATTTGGCCTATAAAGCCTTGCCTTAGCTGGACAACCCCAAACATGTAAATGCCTAATGCTACGTCTTTTTCCTGTCCATAGTTCATAAGGGGTTTTGGTTATTGTTTTGCTTGGAACCCTGTTAAGGATATAAATTGCAGTGTTTAATGCTTCTCCCCAAAGCGATTCAAGCAAAGAAGAATGATTAATCATGCTTCTCACCATGTCTTTAAGAGTTCTGTTTCATCTCTCAGCAACACCATTCATGCGAGGTTTGCCTGGCATTGTGTATTGCAGGACAATTCCACATTCTTTTAGGAAGATAGCGAATGGTCTTGGACGTTGTTCACCTGATCCATCATATCTGCCGTGGTATTTGCCACTACGATCTGATTTGACAGCTTTAATTTTTTTTGCCTAGTTGAAGTTCAACTTCGGCTTTAAATTCCTTGAAAACGTCTAGTGACTGTGACTTCTCATGTATTAAGTATAAGTAACTGTATCTTAAATAATCGTCTATGAATGTAATGAAGTATTGTTGACCATTCCATGAAGCCATAGGGAATGGTCCACATATATCTGTATGAATAAGTTCTAAGACGCCCTGAGTCCTTGTCGGCACCTAATTTCCTTGTGTTTGTCTCTGTTTCCCTTTGATGCACTCAACGTAGACTTGAAAGTCTGTCAAATCTAAGGGACCAAGAATTCCATCACTCACAAGCCTCTCTGATTCTCTGTTTAGAGATATAACCTAAACGCTTGTGCCATAGGGTGCCGTAATTCTCATTTAATTTTTGTTTTGTACCTCGTGCACTAGTGTGCAAAATTTCATTATCGAAGTAACATGTCAAGCATATAAAGATTATCAATGAAGGAACCGCACCAACAACATTTCAATTATGAGAGAGACTAACTTTATTATTTCTGAAGGAACAATAATAACCGGATTTGTCCAAACTAGAAATAGAAACTAAATTCCGTCTAAATGCCGGTGCAACAAAAGTCTCAATCAAATCCAAATAGACATCAGTCTTTAATAATAATCTAAATTTTCCGATAGCTTCTACTGGAACTTTCTTGCCATCGCCCACAAAGATGAATCTTTCAGCATCACTTGGCAGTCGGCTCCATAGGCAACCGTGCATAGACATACTAACGTGAGTAGTAGCACCAGAATCTACCCACCAAGTATCTTTAGGTACAGAAGCCAAATTAACTTCAGAACAAACCATAACGAGAGTCTTTCCTTTCTTGCAGAAATAGCGAGTGAATTCCTCATCCTGCTTCTTTACTTTCTTCTGCTTAGGTGTTCCTTTTGCAATATCCTTATCTCTCCTTTTGTTCTTATTCTGAGAGGTTGATGCCAAGTGAGCACTTTCAGTTTTATATTGCTCAATTTCTTTGAGAAACTTCTTGGCATTAGTGCTCTTAGTAATAGAGCCCCGAAATGCTTCCGGAATGGAGCGTTTCATGATCATTAGACTCATGCGGTCAGAGCGGTCCCACTTCTCAATTTTATCCATGTTCAGATTTTTCATAGTAACAGTGGGACGCTCTGGCCTGAGCGCAAGGTCTAAATCCATACATCTGAGAACAATTTTCACGTTTTCTTTCCGAATCTTAAAATTCGTCCCATTCAGCATTGGGATCATACTTATTTGGGCAGAAATATTAGCAGCAGTAGCAGAAACTAAATAGAGAACAAAGTAAAACAACATACTCACAATCAATATTCATGTCATACATAAGCATAATCAAACCATATAATGCATACATGACATAAACAAATAACTCGAAGCAAGGTGGTGGGCCCATTTCAAGATACCTAGCACAACACTGTTATTTAGTCTTTGGACCAAAAATATCAGCTTGTAAGTGGTACTCTCCACACAGTAATCAAATATTGACAATATATCCTGTCAAACAATAGCTTTCTTTTGGGCCGACTATTGCTCACATGGAGAGCTTTATAATTGTCGCATATTTATTACCATAGGTATACTCATTATTTGGCCAAATAATAACCTTCCTTTAGGCCGATCATTATTCACATAAATAGCACCATACACATCTTTATATTCTAAAATAAATTAATATCCATAACAGAGGTTACTTTGACAACAATATTATTTCAATCAATTTATTTCAAAATACAAGACAATTAAGTGCAATAATAATCAAATAAAACAAAATAAAGAACTGGAATCTCATTTTATTTAATTGAATCTTTAATTTTCTTTAACTAATTTGCACTTAATTTCTTAATGGGTAAAAATTTGCCTAAAATCTCCAAAATTGGGTTTAAAAACAAACGCAAAATTGCCAAAATTAGCAATTTTCTTCTTTATGCCGCAGCTAATAACCTGCGGCCTTTACTTCAATTGCACAGGCCCAATCAGGCCTGTGCTTCCTCATTCTGTCACGGGCCCATTCCGTTTCTTTTTTTTTTGGGAAATAGTAGAAAATAGGCCAATATGAAAAGCTTAAAAAAATAAATAGGTTAATTTTTAGTTATAGAAATTAATAGGCCTTAACTTGTCAAGTTATGGTTCATAACCAGATAAGTTATGGACAAACTTGTCAAGTTATGGTTCATAACCGGACAAATTATGGGTAATTATGAATAATAACTTGTCAAGTTATGGTTCATAACCAGACAAGTTATGGACGAAAATAATAATTTGGCCTATTTATTAACTTATGTAAACTATTGGCCTATTAATTTTAATTCATCTCAAATTTTGGCCTATTTTCCTTTTTCTCCCTTTTTTTTTTGGGGTCGCAAATGCGACCCTTCCCAGATGTGGCGGCCGCCACCCCACAAAGACACAGCCGCTGTGGTACGCCACGATCATCACCCAGCGCAGCCCGAGGGGCTCCGAACGGTCATCCATAATGCCGGGCGACGGCGGATGCGGCCCTGGCCATGACGGTTCCCTTTTTTTCTTTTCTTTCCTTATGCGGCGGCCATGGCCGGCTTCCCCCCCCCGCGCAGCCCAATAGAAGTGACTTCTCCGTCGGTGCGGCCCAACGGCCGCCGCCTTGTTTCCCCACGGCGCCGGCGTGAAAAGGCCGCCGCCACAATCCAGAAAAAAGAAAAACTTACTTTAATTAATTCTTTTACCAAATTTCCTTAATTGAAAATCAATTTTGTGAATAACATTTAATCCGAAAATTATTCAACAAATATTGATCGAAATCAATCACCAATATGATTATCACAATATACATGCTTTTGTTAACAAAATAAAGCATATCTAAAATTCTATAAACAAGGAAAAATCATATAAATCAATCAACATGATAATTCAACCAGAGATATTAAAGATAAAAATTCTCTTAATAATTTAATGTGATGATCGTTCTGATATTATTTATTGTTGAATTTTTAAATTTTTATTTCACATTTCAGAAATCATGACACCAAATTACTAAGAAAATAAGTTAGAGTTCTGACATGTTTCTATTGATGCAGCCTTTAGATCTCCGGTCAAATTCTCTAAGACAATGAGTACGACGGTTATTGCCTTTCTCAGTTAAATCTCCTTAGTTTTTTAATGTGATGTTTTCTCTCTAGATGGAGAAGAATGAAAGCTGCCTTATGATTTAACGTATTGAGGACCATAACTTAAGTTTCTTTATATACTGTCCCATTAAGTTCTCATTAAATCTAATTAGGTCAATATGATATCCACCCATTCAGCCCATACCTTGTTAAGATACTAATTGAACTTTCTATAATTAAATCACTTAAATTAGCCTAAATAATTAAATAACTTAATATAATTATTAAATAAATATGTGCTCACGTTTCCTAACAGAAACAACCCAGTAATCTGTTTTGCCTAGCTCTGATCAACCTGATACAGGAAAAAATGAACTACCAACATAATTTGTTGTACCAAACAAATATGTTCAAACAGCATCAGATTTATACTCAAACCTGATACAGAAAAAATGAAACACCAGTGGCTGCCTATGATCAACAACAACTCAAGCCCCACATAATCTGTTTTGCCAAACAAACAGGTTCAAACAGCATTAGATTTACAAAGAATTTCATTCTTCTCATCAATGGTGGCAAAAGAAGCGCGTCAGATGATTAACTTGCAGATACCCTTTCGGTTTGACCATACGCGAGCTAACAACAGACTTCTTAAGTTTATATGAATCTTATGGCTACTTCTATTCTAAAAAATATGAGGAACAAAAGTTATAATTCATTCATATAAACCATCATGAGATCATTAATCTGCCCAAAAAAAAAAAAAAAAAAAAACCAAAAGATTTCCTATGTGAATATGCAATGAATCTCGAGCTATTTTAGATTTCAGAGTACTAACAACTAGGAACAAAAGTTCTAGTTCACTTGCATAACAAACCACCATGAGATTACTAATCTGCGAAAAAACGCCCCTAAAGATAGAACTTTCAGAAGTCTTGAGTTTGAGTTCCTTGTTCTTCATGCAAAACTAGTCTCGGACACAGCTAAGAACTCAACTTCCACAGTTATAGCATCACGCACAAGATATCCATTTGAGGCCGCATGGAGATCCTTCAGTGACATTAGGGTCACTTTAGTAGTGCTTTAAATTTTAAAAAAATTGACGTTAATTGTACTAAAAAAATAGCTGTTATAAAAAATAATTAAGTATTTAATAAATTATAATTATATAAGTATTGACTCCAGGAGTATTATGAATATTATGAAAATTTCATTAATTGTACTTTAAGGTGATTGCTGCATAATTTAAAAGTTAAAGTTGCACTACATCTAATTTTGACTGTAAATTCTTTAAAAATTTTTTAAGAATCATTTTTTTTATAGTTTTTACCAAACATAAATTTCAACTACGGAAGGTTAGAAAATTGATTTTGGCTCTAAGAATCACTACTAAACATACCTTACATCAAATGTGCATTTTTCAAAGAAAGGTACAAGGAAAGATAGAGGAGTTTCTATGGTACCGTGTGTGTTTTTTCTCTATTGGTATGAATTGTTGCTTTATCCAGTGTATTAGTTTTCTAACAATTTGATTTATAATTAAGATTAGTTCTTTCTCACAAATTAGTCAATTAAAAAAGTAATCTAAAAAAGTAATCTAACGATTCAAATAACAGTTTATAGGGATAGGAAAAAAGAATAGTTCATACAGTAAATGTTCTAAAAAACAAAAAGGAAAAATAAAAACCTTCACTTTTGTCCGTTAAGTTGATTAAGCCTACGTTACACAAAGTCATAGTGGTCTATTTTTACACAAAAGTCAATAATTCTTTCTCTTAAAAAACAAATAAAAATAGAAAAGTAACCTTTCTTTGAAAATAAGAGGGGTATAGAACTACATCGAACCAATTTATATATATATATATATATATATATATATATATATATATATATAGACACACACACACACACGCACACAATTGTTGAACAGGGTACCACCATTTTCTTGTCTACACTTTCTTAGTGCCATATCTTGTATGCCTACACTTATGGGCATTTTTAGCTCAAAAAATCAAACCCTTTACAGTATTTTGCATTTCAAAGAACTCAAAAGAAAAAGAAAAATGCGCCAAGTTTGGAGAACAAACGTACCCGCTTACATAATTGTCCACTCACAAGGTAACACAAGCAGAGTCCGAGACTCTTGTATACAAACTACAGAGTAAAGATACTCAAAGATGCGAGAAGTTCTAGGGCCTCTAAGAAACTCTAAAGAATATGTTAAATATAAATATAATGAATAGGGTGGTCCTGTGGCGGAACTCTCTTTTTTTTTTTTTTTTTTTTTTTTTTTTTTTTTTTTTTTTTGTCCCTCGTTAGTAGAAACTGTTGTTATAAATAATTAACTTTTTAACAATATTATGTGAGTGTAAAGTACATGCTTAGTATTATTTTTAGAGGCTGTTTTTAACTATTTAAAAAATCACCGCATGTTAACGTGTTGAGTTATGCTTGCATCAGACTCTCACGCAACTGAGTCCTCAGACGCTGGCTTCTCTTCGTTACACTTGGCAAAACATTGGTTTCACTAAAAGAAACCCTCTTCTTTGCACGAAAATTACATCAATCAATACTTTCAAGTCATGTTTATTTTATTGATTTGAGTTTCGTTACAGAAAAAAATTTTTAGAAACAGTCACATTTAATTTCTATATTACAGTAAAAAATTTTCACATAAAATTACATCTCAATTCAAATTAACGAGCTAAATAGACTCTTAATAACCTCCAATTCCATTACTTTAGCCAACTTTAAGCGACTTAAAAAAATTATTTGTATTATATTTTATTTCTGACTATGAATACAATAATTAATACAAGAAATACATTTTTTTTGATAATTTATCTTTTTAATATAAGGAGTTTTTTCAATAATCCGTCTTAACATTAATTTTAATTTTTAATTATTAAATCTGATTAAAATTAAATTAAATTAAAAAAATATGTTATATAAATAAATTTTAATATAAATTTAACGGACCTTTTCTATAATCAAACTACAAAAAATTTTGAAAAAAGTTCAGTACAGTATCTTTCCTTTCCAAGCCACCCAACTAAAAAAATAAAATAAAATGAGTTGTATGATTTTGAAAGACTAATTACTGGTCATTTAACATGTTAATGTTGGAATGAAAATGAAACAAATGATTGACGGCATTTGTAATTCCGTTTAAAGTAGGCTGGGGTTATTAGAAGTGGCAATTGATGTAATTTTCATACAAAGGAGAGGCTTTCTTTTAACTAGTAAATTTGAAAACGTGTGAATGAACTGTGTTGCCAAGTGTAACGCACGAACCCAGCGTCTGAAGATTCGGCTGTGCTACGGTCTATTAATAGCATAGGGTGTTTGGTAAATGGTTGTCCAACAACTTTTAAAATTTAAAGTGTTTGATAAATTTTATTTTTATCTAATAATTTTTAAAAATTATTAAACGATAGAATTTGAGAAATAGGGTAGCTTTTTAGACAGTAATTTTTATTGTGATCGTCTAAACTTATTAAAATAATCTTAATACTAAAATTTAATTTTAATTTATTAATTTTACTTTTTTCATATAAAATTAAAGCACATATATTTTTAAAATAGTTATTTAAAATTAAAAATCTATAATAGTGACTATGTTGAATTTTTATTCAAATATTTAGATTTTTGGTTTAATTATTCTCTGAATTTATCATGATTTAATAAATTACACCTTTAAACTTTTCTTGATATTATATTAAACTTTCATAATTTAACAATAGGAACCATTATATATAACTTCAATTTAATAAATAACCATAAGAAAAATTGAATAAACGTTAACAACACTTACGAAGAATTTAAAACAATAACCCCAAAGAAAAACCTTATAAATGATTAATCATCATCAATAGTAAAATAGAAGAAACCCTAACATGTGTCTACTCTTTACATAATTAAAGAAAAACCCTAATGAAATTCATTATCAAAACCATGAAGAGCATTAATAAAATTATTTATCATTAAAGATTTTCATGAAAATCATCATCAACGATGGAAACACAAAAAAAGAGAATACCTTAAAGTTTCTCAAAAAAAAAAAAAAAAAAAAAAAAAAAAGAAAGATCGATATGGAGAGGCTTGGTTTGAGAAAAACTAAGAGCATAAATGTTTTTCTTAAGTGCTAGAGAAAAAAAAATCAAAGAGACAGAAAGGGATGAGAGAAAATGAAATACGTGACCATACTTCTTAAGAGGTTTGAGAGACTTATATATTAGATACGTTTTAGAATGGGTAACTATCCCTAAAACCTTTTAAAATTTGTGCTTAAAGGAGCTGAAAATCTGTGGGGCAGATTCATAATTATGAGAAAAATATTCTAAGTTTGTATTTCAATATCAGAATTGATTCAAGTGTCGTTGGAAGGAGAACAAAATGATCTACAACTTCGTGTGAAATAAGATTTTCTTAATTCAGTCGTTTTAAAGTTGAAAAATTGAATTGAAAGTAGCGTAGCTCAAGGAAAAGGTTAGAAGCAGAAAGGAAAAGGGCACGACGATGTTCATCAGTCATTCTCGGAAGAGCACTCAGAGAAAGTAACTTCTGACTATCGAGATGCTTAGAGTAAGAGATTTCCTTCAGAATGTCACGATGTTCTTGGCTTATATTGCCGAGATGATGTAAGACTTTGCTGTTAATACATGCCAAAAATGAGTTGGGAGGAGAATATTTAGGTCGGAATGCCAAAAATCTTTAACACGGATGATGAGTTTCTCCCACCTATAAGGTTATGCGTGTACAAATTTGAGAAAAGACGCCATTCAAAGTCAGGAAAATAGGGAATAATAAATTGAGTCATGTTCACAAAGAGGAAAAAACACAAAAGATGTCATCCAGGGAAAAGTTTGGTTCCTTCAAAGTCGTTGACAATACAAAAACATGAAATTGGATGCAAAAACTTGTGGGGGAAGCTAATAGGAACAGATTCGAAGTGTTGAGAAAAATCGAAGTATAAGAGAAGGAAGTAGGAATCGCACCGAGGAAGATGTGTAAGAGCGAAAACGCCATCCTCGGGGTGAATGGATTCACCAGTGAAAAAATTAGGCGAACTAGGGAAGGTGGACAAAGCAACGTCTTATGGGATTTGGCATATCAATGCCAATGCTTTCAAAAGAGGAAATAGAGTTAGACATGATGAATGTTAGATGAAGCAATTAAACAAAGGAGAAGAAGAAAACTTTGAACCAAATGAGATGAACAAAAGGTAGTTTTTGTTTCTAAATTTTGAAAAATGTGATATTAAAATTCTAAATTTATGACAACTACAAAGGTAAAGTTAAATGACAATGTTTGGTTAAAATGACGACGTTGTTTGTGGTAATGACGAAAAAGCAACCATACAAGAATATGATTATAAACAATAAGGTCTCGTTTATTTCACTTGATTCAAGTTTTTAGCTTTAGGTTTTAACAGTTAAGAGCTTTCAAAAATATTAAATCTAACTTTTTTCTGCTATAGTTAAAAGCTTTAAAAAAATATTATATCTCAGCTCAAATTAAAAATTTGAATCCACAAAATGAACGAGGCCTGAGTGTAGAATCAGTAGATCTAGCCAAATAAGAAGAATCAAAGTGACGTGGACCAAGAAATCATCAGGACGTAAAATCAGAATAGGAAATCTATAAATAGGGACGTAAAATCCTAAAAGATAGAAGGTCAAAAAATCGATCATACCCGTCGTGATGGAGAAAACAACCTTTGTCTAGACACTACTAGCTAAGAACTCAACATCCAAAAATACAATCATTCATAAGATACCCAATGGAGGCCTCATGGAGATTCTTTTGTGACATTGTCCTGCTCTTTTTATAATTCGAATCACAATTTAAACTTGTTGTTACAACGGTTATTTTTTTTTTTTTTGCAAAACTTTAAATTCAACTTTTGTTATAGTTTTTTTCACACAAATTTATTTTTCAACTAAAATTTTGGACTCGAACTTGTAGAAAGAATGGGTAATTGCGAGGCCCCACTGGGACCTCGTTGCAGCTATCAGAATATGCAAAAAAAAAAAAAAAATATATATATATATATATATATATATATAGCATCACTTAATGAAAAATAGATGTAGAATGGTGCAAGGGAATTCAGTGCTCCCTTCATCCAAATTTTCCCTCAGAAAGGAAAGGTAAAAAAATAAAAAAATAAAAAAATAAAAAAATCACAATTTGCATTTTTTTTTTTTCAAAGTGGTTACCATTACTACTTTTTGTTGCATTTTTTCCAAAGTAGCGTTATACACTACTTTTTGTTTTCGAAAATATTAAAAAAAAAAAAAAAGTGAAGTACAATAAGTCGTACATGTAAAACCGAATTTCAATAGAACATTGTTTTAGAGGATAGCTACGTTTAACCTTGTCTACCCACACTTCTGCTTTAAAATAATAATAATAATAAAAAAATTTGGTATCATGGAATTCTGCAAATAAATATTCTTTTTGCATTTTTTCTAGAAGTAACTCCTCCAACTAATCCATAAATTTTTATTGGTTTTACTTTCATTTTATTGGGTACGTGCGAATAAGATGGTAAAAGTAACATGGGCCGGTGCTGGATCCTATTATGATGCTGCGGGACAGAAATCTTGCAAATGATAAACTAGCCATCAAGTTGTTGGCAATTGTCATATGCAAACAACGAAATACACCAACTTAACTTTGAAAATTCACCGTTCTGAAATTAAAGATATTAGATATGTACCTAAACAAAAGAATATTGTGGGAGCAAGCTGGTTTCTTGAAACATGATCTTTCCGCCTAACTACGTGCTTTTTTTTTTTTTTTTTTTTTTTTTTTTTTTTTTTTAAGTAATCAATGCAGCCAGACAATTAAAAAGGCCTTGAATTATGCTATCATCAAGCCGCCTGTAAATAACGATAGAATCTATTCGTTCCTCAACTTTTTTCTTTCTAAAATTATTTTTATAATCAATTTTCTCTTATGAATTGTTCTTAAAATTCAAAAAGTGTCTTATGGATGTTTATTCTGTAAAATTTAAAGTGAAAACCATTAATTTTGTCTCACAGAAAGTCTTTAAACTAGTTTTTCTTCGTAGAAATAATTCCTAAAGTTGTACCGAGTTTAATCTCTAAACGGAAAAAGATATGCTAAAATTAAATTTGTTAAATAAATAGATTTAAAAAATTAAATATGAGTAGTTGAGCCAAATGTAATTTTTAAACTGAAAAAAAAAAAAGAACGATTTTAACACTCATTAACTTTCCAAATAATATATACAACATAAACGATAACATTTTTTTTTTTTTTAAAATTAGCAATAATATTTTTCATAGTACATAAAACATTAATGTTATAAAATAATCATATCGTGGATTGTGGTTTGCACTTAATTATTTTCTCTTTATTTTAGGAACCTTTTCTTTTTTAAATTTGGTGTTGAGACATTCTAACGAATGAGTAAGATATATACAAGTGTTGTCTTCTTGGTTGAATTCTAAACTTTCAATGTTTTGTTTTGCTAGAAATTAAAATATTTTTAATTTTATTTTATAATATATTTTTAATATTATTAATATGGTCGGCCAAATATAATCACTCAAAAATAAATAAATAAAAATTACATATGTATTAAATAGATAAAAAAAATAAAATAAAATATATGTAGCAAAAAAAATCATTTTTGATATATATTTTCTTTTTAGGTCAGGAACTATATTTTGGTAAAAATAATTTCAATATATCTGTTTTTTAGTTTTGTGATTAAATTTTTTAAAACTTTTAACATAGGAGTATTTCTAAAGATCAACCAAAATAATTTAGTGATCTTTTATTAGACAAAATTAACCATTTCTATCTAAAATTTACACAGACACCATTTATAAGATACTTTTTAAGTTGAGAGACTATTCGTACGAGACAAAATTAATTATAGAAACTAATTCTAAATAGAGAAAAAAAAAATTCAGAAACTATTCATGGATTTATTCCCATGTGAATTCTTCATATGTGCTTTATCATGACCTGACATGCAAATTAATAAGTTCAAAGTCGAGTAATAATTGAAAGATCTCTAAAAAAAAATAGCTTAATTGTCACTAGAATTCCAAATAGTCCACAATGAAGTAAGTGAGCCCTTGGAAAACAAAAACACAAAAAGCGTAATTGTCATTCCAAATAGTCAACAATCGAGTATTCCAAATGGCTTGCTGTCACTAGTATTCCAAATAGTCCACAATCAAGTAGCCGAATCCAACTGCGAAGTCATCTGAGGACAAAAATCATGCTTCAACGCTCTTGAATCACATTGAGCAAGATTAACGTCATGGTTCTGCAATTGCAAAAGGGTTTTTTTTTTTTAATTATTATTTTGAAATGAATTACGTGATAACTATATTCTTCAAGAGAAACAGAAACATTTCAACTACGTTGGCACCTCTCTCAAAAGTCCTACAAACTCGATCGAACTAGGCATCAATAAAAACGGTAACAATGATACTCTTGGGAACTCGTGTTTCTGTAAACTAACCACTGTTGATAGCCAAAGCCATCCTTTAAAGTGGCAACTAAATTGTGACAAGGAATCATGTAAAATATAGTCTTGGTTTTTACATATATAAATTATTCGACCAATTACATATGCATGTAGTAAACTATATAAGAACATAATGTACATATACCAGATCTTGTATCAAATTATTTAGTAAAAAATGAGGAAGAAAAAGTGAAACAATAACGTGAAGAATCTTTCAACATGTGACAGTCAAAGTTTGAAAGGGAAAAACTTTAGATTAATACATAGCCTTGTCTCTGTCTTCTTTTCTTGATTGTTTCACTTCTTTAGCTATATGTCAATCACGTGTTTATATACACGTCGGAATCAACTAAATTATATTTTTTTACCTTTTTTTATTATCAAAGTAAATCAACTAAAGGGATATTGAAATTTTTAAGATCCTCCTAATAAAATCAAATTATAAAAACGCATATTGTCCAGCCCTGTGCCGGCTAAAATTCTAAAAACTTTTCAAGTAAGTCAAATACTAATGGGACCCAAACTCACCTAAACACTTTATCTCATGCATAAGCAAACAAATCCGTCTATTTTGACTAGTTATGTACGTACAAACTAATTAGGTGACTGATTAAAATACCTTAATTCTACTGCCTGTAAATCCCTCATCAGAACACTATAAAAAGACCATATGCCAAGCATTATACTTCACCACTCCAAAAGGAACAAGTTAGTTCTCATAAGCAATGTCTTCCTCTCATTTGTTCATCATACTCCTTGGAGTGGTATTTCTCACCACTCAAACCCTTGCCGATTACTATAAGCCACCAGAGCATGAGCATAAGCCGGAGGCTCCTCAATACAAGCCACCTCCGGTCGTAAAGCCGCCACCAACCCCGGTTTATCCGAAACCTCCACACCATGGAGAGAAGCCTAAGCCACCACTAACCCCGGTTTATCCTAACCCTCCACATCATGGAGAGAAGCCTAAGCCTCCGGTTTACCAGAAACCTCCACATGTAGAGAAGCCTAAGCCGCCACCAACCCCGGTTTATCCGAAACCTCCACAACATGAAGAGAAGCCTAAGCCACAACCAACCCCGGTGTATCCGAAACCTCCACACCATGAAGAGAAGCCTAAGCCGCCACCAACCCCGGTGTATCCGAAACCTCCACAACATGAAGAGAAGCCTAAGCCACAACCAACCCCGGTGTATCCGAAACCTCCACACCATGAAGAGAAGCCTAAGCCGCCACCAACCCCCGTGTATCCGAAACCTCCACAACATGAAGAGAAGCCTAAGCCACAACCAACCCCGGTGTATCCGAAACCTCCACACCATGAAGAGAAGCCTAAGCCGCCACCAACCCCTGTGTATCCGAAACCTCCACAACATGAAGAGAAGCCTAAGCCACAACCAACCCCAGTGTATCCGAAACCTCCACATCATGAAGAGAAGCCTAAGCCACCACCAACCCCAGTTTACCCGAAGCCTCCACAAGTAGAGAAACCAAAGGCGCCCCCAACACCAGTTTACAAAAAACCCCCATACGGAGAGAATCCCAAGCCTGAGCCCAAGCCCCAGCCAAAACCGAAAGCTCCAACTCTACCACCTAAAGTGGTGAAGCCACCATATGTAAAACCACCGGTATCCCCGTCGCCAGTGCACAAGCCGCCGCCTCACGGTCACTACCCGGGACAACCTCCTTACGAGAAGCCCCCAACTGGACCCTACTACAAGCCACCGAGTCCCGGTCATCCGAACTGAAGAAATGAGATCATGATATAAATATGGATACGTCATTTTAGGTTTCCAGTACTTTCCAGAAATAAGAGTTGTTTACGACTCATGACATGCATTTTGGAACTTACGTACGAATATTGGGATTATTGCCTCTTGAGTTGTTACCTGATAAGCCTATCCATTTATTTTCTTGCATATCATATATAGTTAAAATCAGTTCCATGATCGTTTGTAATATTTTATAATATATGAATATCTCTATTGTCCCACTGTTTCTTCCATTCATCTTTTAACAAGTAAAAACTTTATTAAAAGGAAAAGAAAGAACTCTCGTAAAATTAAAACATGTGAACCATAGAGTAATAAAGAAAGATAAAACAAAATGCAAACAAAACAAAACAAGTACAAGAAGAAAACAGCAAAGGAGCAACCGAGATATGAGGAAAAAAAAAAAAAAAAAAAAAAAAAACCTGATATTTCTCATTTTGAAACTCCAAGCACCAAGAGGAGCTCTAAGCTTGTAGGAAGAGCCCTGGCTCTTTTTTTTCTTTTTTTTTTCCTTTAAATAAATGAACAGAGGAGTAAATCCTCAAACAGAATTTATTAATCAGAAAAGAAAACAAAATAAAAAAAATGGCTAACGAATAAGAAAATAAAAATTGTGATTAACAAAAAGGCCAATGAGAGTAACCGGAGTATGGCATGAGCCAATCCAGATTTATCTATGATAACTTGAAACTCAAGCTCCGACTTCGAACACGAAAAGTGCATTCATCGTCTTTCTAGTATCAGGAGCATAGCTTTAAGCAAATCCACTAATTTATCCCAAAACCTTAAAACCACCAACTGCATTTCTTTATGAGTTATTGCATAGTTATCGAGTTGCTCACCTTGACGATCAATGCACAGTGAGAAACTAAATAAAGCCTCATCGTTACCTTTTGATAGAAAAAAGGCCTTCTGTCAATCATCATCATCATCATCATCGACACTATAATCTAGATCATAAATAACAATTTGGCTGTTGGAGTAAAGACTCCCTATTCACCATTACAACTTAAAAACAAAATATAACTAATATACGAACCAGAAATTATATATATATATATATATATATATATATATATTATGCATAATCCTTGAGTAAATAGATTGGATTCATCTCACTCACTGCTACATCCTGAACTCTAATGTCATTCTCATTTTATCCCCTAAACTTTTGAAAACTCTCACTTTACTCCTTAAATTTTGATTTGTCTCGTGTAAGCCCTTTTATAAGAATTTCTATTAAAATTAGACTGAAAAATAGGAGTTAAGTGTGAATATGTGGTTTTTATCTATTTATTTTTAACAAAAATTCAAATAGAAAGAACACATGATTGTATCACTCTATTTTTTTATTATCAATTTTCAATAGAAATTATAACAGAAGAGGTTAAGTGGGAAAAATTAAAAATTAAAGGGGTAAAATGAGAGTTTTTAAAATTCAGAAGGTAAACTAAGAATGATCTTAGAATCCATTTAGTTTACGGGTTTGAATCTTGGTTCATGATTTTGACTTTAAAAATTCAATATTTTTGTGCGAAGAAAACACTATAGTAGAAGTACTAGAAATAATTATCTGAACCATGAAGAACCCTTACAACAATAAGAGCCTTAATCTTTAAAGGCACCCATGATAATTACTCAAATGTAGTTTATGAAATATGTACAACGTACTTCTAAAAATGCATCTACGATACCCTGTCTTTTTTTTCCCCCAAACTTGGACTATCCATTAGGTTCCTTTCTTTTTTCTTTTGTTTTGTTTTGTTTTTTTTTGTTTTTTTTGTTTTTTTTTTTGTTTTTTTGTATTACCTTGAAATTATATAAAAAGGAGAAAAATAGCATATTTAGTAGGATATTAATAAATTATAATATATATATTTTAAAATAAGTCGATCATAGCATCATTTGATATTTTACTTTTTAAACATTATTAAAAAATCAAAAATACCTCTAAATATTTTTTTTCACCCCTCCCCTCCCTCTAAATCTCTATATTTTAAAACATATTAAATTAGAGCACTTTTTTTTTAAAAAAAAAAGGTAGATTATACCATATTTTTCTAAAATTGATACACAATGACCGGCACCAGCAACCGATGGCTATCACTAGCAACCGTTGACCAACGACTCTCGTTGGTGACCGCTCCAGTAGCCAATAAATATAGTATTTACTGGTCAATACAGTACGTACCAGTAAATACTATATTTGCACGAAAATTCGGTCGCCAATGAGTACAATATTTACCTATAAATAATTGTATTTTTACATTTACTGGTAAATACCATATTTATCTGAAAATCTGACCGCTAGTGCTGGCAACCAATAAATGTTGGGAATGGTGTCCTTAAAGCGTGTGATGTAAATGAAGGATATTATTATTTATATAATAAAAAAGAAATTTCATTATTTATGTGTATATATTATTGAATACTTTATGAAAATTATTGAAAATTTCACAATTATTTATGTGTCCTTAAATATTGTATATAAGAGTTATATATGGGAGGATAATATTTAAAGATAATAATCGAAATGTGTTCGTAATTAAAATTTCAGAATCTTTAATTAAAACATTACTAATACATGTCATTCCTATTAAGAATTGAACCCTATTATCCGTATTGCCAATATGGAGGAATATTGGATGATGTATTACACATAATGTCATTATGTGGAACTGGGACATAAACACGATTTGAATTTATGATAGTTTCCTTTAAGTATAGAAATTCTAAGTGTGTCTACTACTGGTCATATATGGAATGATCTTAATCTTAAGTTATTAGTAGACTCCTATTTATGGATTCGTGTTTTCTTGACTTACTCAGTACAGATTTCGAGATTCTAAATCTCATTCCTTGTATCTTGAAAATGAATAGCTTTGAATGTTATTATATGATATGGAATCTATTCCATCTTCCGTGAAAAAGTAGATAAATAATTCCTTTGAGCATTGATTCGGTAATTGAATAAGTAACGAGCTCGTATTCATGAATGTGTTTTATGAATCAATCGTACTCAAGGATAAAGATGTAATTAGAGACGTTAACGGATTTTACCTAGCTCTAATTATGAATTATTAATGGATAATTGATCTATATGTTGGGAATGGTGTTCTAGAAGCATGATATATAATAGGATATTTATTAATTATTTAATAAAAGATTTTATTCATCATTTTATGTGCATATATTTATGAATATTTTATGAATATTAATGAAAATTTCACGATTATTTCTGTGACCTTAAACATTGTATATAAGTGTTATATGAGAGATGATAATGTTTAAGGATAATAACCAAAAAGATGTTCGTAATGAATTTAATTAAAGTTTGGAATCTTTAATTAAAACATTACAAATACATGTCATTCCCATTTAGAATGAAACGGTGTTATCCGCACTCTTAATATGGTGAGATATTGAATGAGTGTATTAAGCATAATGAGATTATGTAGAATAGGGACACAGACACAATATGAATTTCTGATAATTTCCGTTAAGTATAGAAATTCTAATTGAGTCTACCAATTGTCATATATGGAATGATCTTAATCTTGAATTCTTCGCAGACTCCAATTTTTGGATTTGTATCTTTTGATTTACTCGATACGGATTCTGAGATCCTGAATATTACTCCTTGTATTTTGGAGACATGATGAAGTAGGTAGCCGGGAATGTTATTATAAAGATGGAATCCATTCCTTCTTGAGAAAGAAGCAGATAAATAATTCCCTTATAGTGTTGATTTAGTAACTGAATTAGTAAGAGCGTTATGGTTCATGAATGTGTTTTATGAATCATTGTTCATTAGCAAATCAATTATACTCGAGGATAAAGATATAATTAGAGAGGTTAACGAATTTCACATAACTCTAATTATGAATTATTTATGGAGGATTGATCTATATGCAATAACTATATCAAATGGACACTTCATAGTTTATAAGTAATTTATGTTCATAATTACGAGAGTGCAATTCCAAGTTTATAGTGGAGTAACTATTAGAAATGATAGAATTAATTAATTAATTAAAGTATTTGATTAATTATTAATTTTATTAGAGCTCGAAGTTATAGGTCAATGAGTCCCCGCATTATCCTTGTAATTTCACAAGACACAAAGTGCACAATAAGAATTTTAGAATTACAAAATTCTAAAATAAAATACTCAAGGATAATTAATTGAGAATTAATTATAAATTAAATAATGTGATTATTTAAATTTAAATTTAAATTTGAATGTTGGATCACTTATGTGAAGGTGTTCACATAGCGTAAACACATAGCACAGTGTGAATCCTTTTGAGATTCAAATTGCTTGCTCTCATAGTTATCGAATTAACTTATTTGATAAGTTGTTCAATTTGAAAGTGAATTGATTTAAATTTGACTTAAATTCAAATTTGAATTTGAGTCAAAATTGGACTACAGAATAAAGGAGGATTTTTTCCTCCTTCCCTATCTATAATTGGCACCTACCACAGGAATAAAATCCCTTACAGTGGCTGGTCATACTTGGATAAGGAGTGGGAGATTTATTTCCAAATTCAAATGGGAGATAATTGATAAGCTTTATCTTGGAGATAAAGATTGGATTCCTTCTTGGAGTTTGACCACTACTCTATAAATAAGAGAATTGTGAGACACAATTTTTCTCTGTCAAAAAACATAGTGGCTGAAAATTTTATAGAGTGGGAAGGAAAAATTTTCTCCAATAATTCCATGTCGTGAATGCGTTGCTGTTCGTGGAAAATTTGAGTGTTTGATTGCTAGTCCTATTTTGTCTCAGGTGTGCCCACACACATCTTCATGGATTCTAAGAATTGACGAAGAAGACTTTAGTTTTCTAAACTAAGCTTTGGAGTAAGGAACGTTCGAGGTCAAATAACTTAAGATATCATCCTAATCGGCTGCTAGGTATAATTCCTAATTGAGTTCTTAATAAATAAATTAATGTGATTAATTTATTTGTGCATAAATTAATATAATCTATAAAGTATCTCAAAAGTTTTATGAACATTTTTATTATACACGATCTGCTACTCACATGCTTATGCATCCGAAATCGTTTCGGAAACCAACACTATATGTAGTGACTATATCAATGAACAATTCAAGTTCTTAGAAGTAAATTATATCTATAATTTTGAATGTGCAATTCCAAGTTTTTAGTGGAGTAACTTTTGGAATTAATAGAATTAATTAATTAATTAAAGAGTTTAATTAATTATTAATTTTATTGGAGTTCAGAATTATAAGTCCATGAGTCCCCGCGTCATCGTTGTAATATTTGCAAGATACGGTGAATTATTGGGAATTAATATCACTCAAAGGAATTACAGGGAGGTGCAAGTGTGATGACCCTTAACTTTTGGTCATCATTCCTACATTCATACTTAGCTCGTTTTCTATCTTTTACTACTTTTTAATTATAACCTCTTGAAATTTAGGCTAATTTTTTTTTTCCTTTAATAGTAAAATTGATACTAATATACTTTGGTGAAATAAAACATCGTTCAGTGATTCTTATAAAACTCGAATATCAAAAATTACTATCCTGAAAACATTTTCAACTTTTCTTTTAAAATAATTTGTAGGTAAAATTATTTTAAAACCTTGATCTTGTTTTCCTTAAGACTGGTCATGTATTTAACCTATCATTCGCATACCATTATCGTTCATATGCCATAAATATAATGCATTTTGGATACATTAAACACACCTTGAGACTTGAGGTTGCTATGCATAGCCTCATTATCTCATATACTTTACTTTCATTACATAACTTGTCTACATTCATAAAATAATATTTACTTTATACACATAAGGCTTAGCAGCGTTTTCAAAATACGTAGTGCATCCATTACCCACTTGCCTGCATTCCATTGCTTCATCCTCTTCTACACTCCCAGCAAACAGGTTTCATGGAGCTGGTGTCTTACTTGTGCTTCCTACAACACGAACAAATGGGATAAGCTTTCACTCAGTAAGTAACAACAGTTCACAATAAATACGGAACAATAATGCATACCTATATATGCATTCATATCAGACATCCTAGCACACTTCCTAAACATTCAAAGTGTTCATCATGTTACATTTTCTTTTCTTTCGTATTATGCTCTCTTTTCTTTCGTATTGTGCACTCTTTTCTTTCATTTCATACTTCTCGAGATCTTTTGTTTTTGTGTCATTCATTTTTCATTACTTTTACTTTTTATGGGCCCGTACCTATTGTACTGTAGCGCGCATAACCAACAAGGAGTGGGGTAGCAACTCAAAACCATCTTACTCACGGTTTCGTTTCATTCATAATAACCTCCTTTGGGAAGTCCGGTATAAACAGTTTTATTAACTTTCTATCACTTTTCATATTTACTTTATACATCGCCTTACTGTCATCTTTTCTTAGCATGAGAGTAATTTTAATCTTGATTTTTAACTTTTACTTCTTATAGGCCCTGCACCTATTATACCATAGCGCGTATAACCAATAAGGAGTGGGGTAGCGACCCAAAACAAACTCACTCACGGTTTCATTTCATTCATAATCATAATAACCTTTCATTGTGAAAGCCAGTACAAATAGTTTTATTAGCTTCTTATCGTTTGTCATGTTTACTTATTCATCATCTTGTTGTCATCATTTCACATTATGACGTTAATTTTAATCTTTTCATTTTACTGTCCTTTTTTCCTTTTCCTTATCATGACAGTAATTATAGTCTTATTGTCTTACTGTCATCGTTTCTTATAATGACAATAATTTTTGTCATATTTGTACATCTTTAAGCATTCCAACCAATTTCCTATGAAATTTGACTTTATTCAAATGTTTGACTCTTGTTGACTTTGACTTTGACTATTTCACATATTAAAATTATACTGCTAATCCAACTCCATAAGCACATTCAAAGCAACAGATAAGATTCAGGAAACATCTTTCACATAATAATGCACAATAAATTCACAATATGCACACTTTTATGCAACACAAAGAAATAAGCTTGTTCGTGATATAGACATAGAAAAATTGTTGTACTTACTGGAGTTCCGCTAATGTTGCGACTTCCGAGTCACCAGAAATTCTCCAACTTTGATCGTCTACCGATCCTATTATATACATTTTTGATCGTTAGATTTACAATCTAAGACCAGTAATTACAATATAATTTAACTCAAAAACGTCTACAATTTTCATGTTCAGTATCCAGACCGAAATATCTCCTATCTCAACACTATGCTCCAACCCCATGTATATGTGACCTATAATCACCATCGTAGACCTGTTTCGTGTTGGTTTTCGAAACATTTTTGAGTGCGGAAACGTGGTAGTGTAGATCGTGTATAACAAAAAATTTTCATAAAACCTTTTGAATATGCTAGAGATTATATTAATTTATATAATAATAAATTAATCTCATTAATTTATAAGAATAGATACTTTGCTAACGATTAGGAAGATAACTTAATTTCTTTGGCCAACGAATCAAAGCCTTCCTCTTCTACTCTTTGATTTTGCAAGACGATGAGTGCGGGCTCGAGATACAACTATCGTAAAGGATCACTCGCTAATTTAGTATTCTTTCACTATCAACGCATGTCTGTGAAAGAATTGCAAAAATTAGAAGAACTTTTGTTCCCTTTTTCACTCTATGGAATTCGGCCAAGTCTAGGAAAATAGGAAATCAACATCAATGATCAAACTTCTCCAATTCCTATTGTCTCCTATTTATAGACAATTAGGAGAAGCCTTTTCTTGTAGACAAAGCAAATAGGAAATTGGTAACTACTATGGACCTATAATTCTGAGTTTCAATAAAACTAATAATTAATTAAACTCTTTAATTAATTAATCAATTCTAAAAGTTACTCCACTAAAAACTTGGATTTGCACTCTCGAAATTATAGACAAAATTTACTTCTAAGAACTTGAAGTGGCCATTTGATATAGTCACTACATATAGATTGACCCTCCATAAATTATTCATAATTTGAGCTAGGTAAAATCTGCTACCCTCTCTAATTACATCTTTATCCTTGAGTACCATTGATTCTCTAATGAATAGTGTATTCATAAAACACATTAATAAATTCGAGCTCATTACTTATTCAAGTACCAAATCAACCCTTAAGGGAATTATTTATCTGCTTCTTCAAAGAATAAGGAATGGATTCCATCTTGTATATTAGCATTTCCGGCTATCCATTTCATCATGTTCCCAAGATACAAGGAATAGGATTTACGATCTTGAAATCCGTACCGAGTAAGTCAAACAAAACAAATCCATACATAGGAGTCTACTAACAACTCATAATTAAGATCATTCTATATATGACTATCAGTAGACTCAAATTTGATTTTCTATATTTAACGAAAATTATGAAAAAAACATATTGTATCTGTGTCCTAGTTTCACATAATCTCATTATGCATAATACACTCATTCAATATCCCTCTATATTAATGATGCGGATAACATCATTTCATTCTTAATGGGTATGACATGTATTAATAATGTTTTAATTAAAGATTTTGAAACTTTAATTAAATTCATTACGAACATCGTTTTGATTATTATCCTTAAATATTATCCTCTAGTATATAACACTTATATACAATATTTAAGGTTACATGAATAATCACGGAATTTTCTGTGATATTCATAAAGTATTCAATAATATATGCACATAAATAATGAATAAACTATTTTATTAATCAAATAATAAAATATCCTTGTTACATCTCATGCTTAAGGATACCAATCCCAACATTTTAGAAATTAGCCCGAAATCTAGGGTCATTTTTGAGAAACACGTTATTTCAGAAAAGTTGATCGGAATTAAATTTCCTATAACTTGATGTTGATTACATTTTGAAATTAAACTTCTAACTTGCTCGGAGCTATTCTCGCAGTTGATATTATTTGGCTCAAAATTATTTGCACTCGGATTAATGTTTTTCTGACAAAAACCTTTATATGTGTCAGAATACGCAGTGAAAATATTTGTAAGGATATAAAAAACTAGTAATTAAGGCAATATATATATATATATATATATCTATATGTACATATATTCAACTAAATCTGTATCAAGAACTCATACGTTCATAAACATGAACCACCTGCGGTAGAAAAGCTTATGTAAACATAATATACATAAATACATAGTGCATATACATACATGCATATATATATATGTATGTATACATTATATATATGTATAAATATGGCTAAGGCATTGTTTTGAATATACATAAATATATATATGTGTATACACACACACACACACACACACAACACAAACACACACACACACACACACACACACACACACATCGTGCATATGCATAAATATTTATATATATTGTATGTGTGTGTATAATCATTCAAAGGCATTCGATAATGGTGAACCTTAAAATGTGTCAAGCCGGTATATACAGTGTAATTTTTTGACAGGATATAAGAAACTAGTTAGGCAGTATTTTATATATATATATATATATATATATATATATATATGTATGTATAGAGAGAGTCAATGAAATCTTTATCAAGAACTCATATGTTCATATTAGAAAGCCTTCATGTAAAGATAATATACTTAGATATACATTGTGCATATATGCGTGTGTAATCATTTAATAAGACATTTCATGAACAGGCCGGTAAACCAAACTTAAAAAAAAAAAAAAAAAAAAAAAAAAAAAAAAAAATTTCAATGTGCTTCCTGCCATTAGTATTACTTCAATCTACAATTGAAATTAGTATTTACCACAATTAGTATTACGTCAAACCCATCAATTTATACTTGGAATGTGAAGAGAGTAATTAAAAGATTAACGAAATTAGTATTTACCACAATTAGTATTACGCCAAACCCATCAATTTATACTTGGAATGTCAAGAGAGTAAGTAAAAGATTAACGAAATTAGTATTTACCACAGTTAGTATTATGTCAAACCCATCAATTTATACTTGGAATGTGAAGAGAGTAATTAGATTAACGAAATTAGTATTACCTTCGATGAATCACCCGAATGCTCTTTGTTCTTGAGAAGCTCTGATTCATGTGCGTCACCAGAATTTGGTAACATTTGTTAACTATTGGACCTGATCAATTGCTATTGATTTAAAAATTCATAGTACATTTTATCAAAATTAAAAGTTTAGGGTTCACTCTTTTAAAAAAGAATAGTTTGAGGGCCAAATAGTACAATTTACTATGAAACACATGAAACGAAAATGATAAAAATCTCTTTGAAGTACAATAAACTTACAAAGCTTAAGTTCTTTTTTTTATTTTTTTTATTTTTTTTATTTTTATCATATAGCACTAATAAAAGTAAAAATGAAGAAAAAAAAAAGAATTAGGAATTTGATAATAAGATATAAAAAAAAAAACCTTGCTCATACAATACAATTTTTTATAACTACCATGCACATCACGTCAGAAATATATAAAATTTGAAAAGTAACAACAATTTCACAATTTATTGTAATTTTTCTCTTTGTTTTTATTGTATTAATTATACTACTCCAAGTCAAAATGTTATCCAATTTTCTCACTTTTCAAGTCAGTGAAATTACGGATTCAATACATTGTTATGGCGCTTGATTCTTCCATCTTGACTCCTCCAGAGTTCATTAACGGCTTGAAATCCTTGAGTTTCCTCCATTCTATCATTGTTAAACGAACAAAGTTGAAGATCTTGATTGATTTTGGTGAGGCAGAGTGTTGGAAAATATTTTTGAGACTAATTTTTTTCTGATGCCAGCATCTTTGTAACTCATTGGTAGAAGAGTTGTGCGGACAAAAAAAGTTTGGTAACGGTTACAATATTGTTTGAGAGGTTGAGAATCTTCTATTGCGGACAGTGTCCTTCACGCCTCAACCTTGCATTCGAATGTGATTAAATTCGGGTGTCATCACGGGGATGACATTGATGTTCGGCGTCCCTCTCATACAGCCTCGGCGCGCCGACATTGAAATTGATGTTCTAGTTGAGTTTCACTTGAGATGTGATGCACAATTCTTTAGCTTCTTTGAAACTCAATGAGCTTTGGGCTAGGAATATGGACAGAAGTGTTAATGAATTAAAAACCACCTCACACTTGAAGAAACATTAACAAACTTAAAAGGTCAAATTTTAGTATTCACTAAGAAAAGATATACATTTGTGCATTAACGTAATCTGACGGTATAGATTGATGAGATCAAAAACAAGTGATATACTTTTAAATAAACTTAAAACGAGGGTATAAAATTGTAAATAACCCTATTAGCAACATGCAACCTGAAAAGTAACAAACAAAGAGCAACAGTTGACATTTAGAGCGACAAGTAACAAAAACGACATTCACCTAAGAAAACGGTGACAAAAGATAACTCCGAACACAAACAAGAATACTCAGACAACTCTTCAAAAAAAAAAAAAAAAAAAAAAAAAAAAAAAAAAAATCCACGTCAGAACGTAAAACTTGACATAACCACAACGAAACCATGAACCCCACAAAATCCTGAAAACAATATATTACTTTAGAAGCGGCAAATAACGTGAAATGACAAGAAAAAATATAATAAAAAAGTAAATTAAAGCGAGCTTTAACAGTATTCTGGTATTCATCCAGAAACGACAATAAGAAGAGAACTAGAGAAAACGTTAAAAATGATGAATACCTATCCGACCCTACTACAAGTTGTCGAACCGTTCGACCCTACTAAAGTTGTTTGATGAAAAATATAACCAAGTAAGATGCACTTGCAGAAAAATTGATTGTGGAATAAGTCCATGTAGTTTGTTATATGATAAATCAAGAGTAATCAGAGAATTAAATTTAAATTCCTCAATGTGACCAGTGAATTGGTTGCTACTAAATCTAAATTTTGCAAATATGGTAAGGAATACAACCAAGAAGGCATCATCCCAATAAGAGGATTATTATATAAGTACAAGGATTGTAAATTCAATATTTGATGCATTCCTACAAATTTTAGGGAGTAGACCTGTAAAATTATTGCCAGAAAGATCTAAATATCAGTCGCTCAAGAATTAGATAGGACCATGGGATTTGACCGCCGATATTATTATAAGAGTGGTCTAAGGATGTGATTTGTGTTAAGTTTCCAAGCAACATTGGATGTTTGAAACTACAGGAACTGAGAAACAAAGTATTCAAAGATTTCAAAGTGTTGGTAAGATAAGGCAAGTCTAAAAAATCCAGTTCCAGAAAGTTTTAGATTTCACAGTGAGCTATTCCAATCATGATGGGGAAATGAACCAGTGAAATTCTCATTATAACTTAAATCAAGCTCCTGAAGTTTGGGAAGGTGAAAAATTCTCTCTGCATGAAACTTTCCTATAAGTCCACAAGAACTAAGACCAAGAGATTGCAAAGAAGGTGGCACATTCACAAAGGAATTAGGTGAAACAAAAGTCATATTAACATCATTCAAGAACAGTTCTCTGAGATGAGTTAAGTTTGTAACAATTTGTTTCAAACTAGATGTCTCAAGTCTCAAATCATAGTTTCTACTAAGATCAAGACTAACCAAATTAGACAAGAGATTTTTTAATAAATAACAATTTAGTCTCAAAATTTTGTTTTTGATAAAATGACCCTAATTTCTTTAAAATGTGACAATTTAATCATTTTTGTCAAATTCTGTAAAATTTTTAACATAACATGTCATCGCGTGACTCTTTTTCAGTAAAATAACTTCAATACCCCCTTAAAAAAGCCTTCTTTCCCAAATTTCATTTTCTCTCACTTTCTCGCAGATCAACAATTTCAGATCAAAAGTAAAAAAAAACTTTTCAAACAAATAATCAAAACCAAAAAATTGCAAGCACAAATTTGCAAAAACAACTGCGATAAATTAATTACCCAGAAAACTTCGAAAAGATTTCACATTCCCTCGTTAAAAACCCAGAAAAAAATTTCCCCTTCCTTCGTCTCACAAATCTTAGATCTGAGAAATTCATCAGTGCCCATCGAGTCCCCACCTCCAATGCCCAGCCCCCCCTTCGCCCTTCTCATCTCCGGCGCCACCAAAAATCGTCGCCAAGCTTCTTCACTAATCGCTTGCATCCAACAACGAGATCTGCTCCCACCTTATCGCGATCCACTATAGGAGAAGTGGTTCGCGAGACCCACACTCGCGACCCACAAGCAGCGATGGTTCTTATTCGAACTTGGATTCTAAAATTGATCCAAATTTAGAGAAGGAAAGGAAGAAGAAAGCGAAGGAGGACTAGTTGTAAAATGGCAAGGAAGAAGCTTTATTGATGTTGATGATGACAGAAAAAAATTTTGGTTTGGGGGTTTCGTTGAGCTCAAGGAAAGGACTGATTTGATCTGATTTCTTGTAGTAACTCAAGAAACAATTCGGCAAGGACTCAAGTCGACGCAAGGACTGATTTGATCTGTTGATGATGGCAATGGCAAGGAAGAGAGGAAATGATTTTGCGAGCAAATTTTTGAGTTCTAATTTATTTGACCTGAGTTTTTAATTTTAAGTTTTTAAAATAAATTTTTTTAAAAAAATATGACATTTAATTTTTTTAGGAGATACAACGGTGATGATTTCTTGAAAAACCAAAGATGTAAACTTCCATCTGTTTCATTCAGAAAAAAAAAAATAAGTGAAATTGCTAGGAGACAAAGCATATATTTAATGAATCTTTGTGTTTTGGTGGATATTATTCATGATTTAACTCCTTGATTGGATGTCTCTCATCGCAAGTTCTTCGTTGAGTCCATCCATAAACGTAGAGGTCATACCACATTCTTTTTAGCACTTGAGAAAAACATACGGAGCCTTAAGAAATGGCAATTAGCTTTAGATAACTTGAAAAATAACAAAAAACAGAGGAATAGTTACTACAATATAACAAGAAAAAAAGGAAAAATAAAGACCAGCTTGAAGAAACGATAATCACCTAAAAAAAAAAAAAAAAAAATCTAGAATAGGACAACATAAAACTTTAAAACGATGAATAACTGAAAATGATTTTGACATCTTCAACTGATTTTAGTTCTCAACAAAACTACATCTCTAACCGAGTTTGTTATACTCCTACTATAAAAACAATGCAAAAATTATATTATTTCCAAAGTCAATATCGCCATGTGGCTTTCAAAACCGACAACCACCAAGTTGATTAGAAGTATAGAAAATGACCACAGATGTTACAAACTTTGAAGCAGCATTTTTAGTGACTTGTCTACTGGTGTGCCTTGTAGAAGAGAACAACAAGAGATATTCTCAAGAGAAACAGAAAATATAGAAATTTCCAAAATAATTATACAAGTAAATATGTACCGGTAAAATAATTGTATAAACCTCTAATTGCTCCTTTCAAGAATCACGTGGTGAGAAAAAAAAAAGTGTTTTGAAGTCTAGTTCACCTTATCTTCTAGTTCACCTTATCTTCTCTAGTCACTCTCAAATATTATAGTATCAGAGGTCTTCTTACGGCAAGACTTTTTATGGTGGCTGTATAATAAAGTGCACTTTCCTTGACACCTTCTTAAGTCGCTACTATTAATTCGGTGCATATGATTTTTGATGAAAAGTAATCAATCGATCGGTTAGAAGACATTGTCTTTGTAGGTCCTTAAGTCATTATTGATTGATTTAGTCAATATGATTTCCTTCTTAAGTCATTATTGATTAATTTGGTCCATATAATTTCGACGAGAAGTAATCAGTTAATCGGTTAGAAGATGTGTTGTCTTTATAGGTCCCCATTTAAGAACGATGGGCACAGGAATGTCACCACAAGCAGATTAAGAGGACTTGTCATGACAAATTAGTAGTGTATGGAAAACAATGAAACTGGCCCCTCAATAGTGTTGTTCCTTTTCAATTTATTAGTTAATTTGAGTATTCACTCCTAAAAATTATCACACAAAACTTTCATTAATGCACAGAGAAAAGTGGGCGTCGTGTTCCTAGTCAAGCAATTTATTATTTTAATAAAAAAAATACCAAATCTTTATAAGTTTGCATTCCAACCATATTATGTTTAACCTTCATGAAAAGGAGGCACATAGGAAGAAAATTAGGAGATGCGACCGTGATGACCAATTCATCTAAGATATCAACGAATTCTTGAGAAACCAAAGATGAGAACTTCCATCTTTTTCAATGAGAGAAAAAAAAAAATAATTAATGGAATTGCTAGGAGACAAAGCATTTATTCAATGGATCTTTATGTTTGGGTGGATAACTTATTATTCATGGCAAGTTCTAATTTGATTCCATCCATAAATGTAGAGCTCTCAAACAATGAACATTTTTTTTTACATACCACATTCTTTTTAGCACTTTAGAAAAACACAGAGAACCTTAAAAATGGCAATTAGCTTTAGCTAACTTGAAAAAAAAAAAAAAAAAAAAAAAAAAAACCCCAGATGATAGATGATCGTAGTATAATATAACAAGAAAATGGAAAAAATAAAATCCAGCTTGAAGAAACGACAATCACTAAAAACCGAAAAAACTAAAAAGAGAACGACTTAAAACTTTAAAACGATGAATAAATGAAAACGACAAGAGAAAATAAAATCTCATCCAACTTAATGAAACGACATGAAAATGACGTCTATTAATGATCTCATGAAGATATTCCTTATGAAGAGTACAAAATGACCAAAAGCTTAAAGGAACAAATAACCTGAAAAATGGGCCGGGACCTGTGAAGTGTCGAAAGAAACGACAATTTATAAACAATAATCTGAAACATTACCACAAGAAGAAATGACATAAAGCCATTATTCATGACTTATCATCTTCGTTGATCGTTTTTAATACGAATTAAGAGGCCTAATCACATAAATACTAGTATGAAGACTCCAGGAAAGTCCTCTCTGTCTACAGCTGAGCTGGTTCAAAGTAAAGCTAATCAAGATTCTACATATTTAGTTAAATACTATCTTAATACAAATGAAAGAAGCTTCAGATTTTGGGTGATATTTTTTTTCCACTGACTTGACAAATTGAAAATAGTAATCAATTATATATATATATGACAAACTGATGTAAAAACCATGCTTATGCAATTCAACCATTGTTGGGGACCTTGTATTTGCAGTAGAATAGCGCTTTGAGAAGCATATGTCCCTACGCAAATGAACATTAAAAATAAGAGAACGACCTGAACTTCAAAAATGACGAGTAAAAGAAAAACGATATGAAAATTCAAATCACATCACATGAAACTAATGAAACTGTTATAACTCAAAAGATCAACCTAATGAGTGGAATAACCCACGCCCTTATAAGCCCTTATAAACCCACCGTAGCTCCATTTCTTGACAATGTGGGATTTTATTCGTAACTTAACAAAAACAACCGAACCAAGTAACCAAAAATATCAACAACTGGAAAACGGCAGAAAATGTTGAGAATGACAAATTATCTGATTAACGATAAAACTACTAAAAAGCTACGCTCAACTTTATAAGAGAGAGAGAGAACATTATTTGAAAAGAACAAGAAAAAGGAAAATTTTTGAGGCCAATAAAAGAGAAGATCAAAATAATATTCAACAATATATATGTATTTTGGTCAAGAATGATGGCCTCAAGAATATCCTACGATGCTTCTCTTATCAATCATACAAAATGTTAGAGATTTTGTAATTGTAACGTATACTTTTAGTCAGACGTTGTATCTATCAAACCCATAATACAGGTATGTATACAAACACATTCAATGCACAGTCACATTCATCGCACTTTAGGAGCATTTAATGTGAAAAATTATTCAGTGGACCGGGTGTACCACATCATCATGCTTAAGTGGTACACCCATTCAATAAAAACTTCGAGGTTGTTCTTTTACAACAAAATTTAATATTTAAGTTCACGTTCTTTTAAGTTTTAACTTTATTTAATTTTACTCAACTTTATTAAAGTTACAACTTCAACTTAAGTTATAACTCGAATTCAACTCAAAAACTACACTCAAATCATACTTCAAAAGAACAGGCCCTTAATATTTAGATGCTTTTTATATTATCTTTATAGAATTAAGTTTTCATTTCTTAAGAGCGTTTTACATTTATTAAGTGTGTTTTACATTTAAACAATTGTAGGTGGAGTATTTATGAAACAGTATTATTAAAAAATAAAAAACTATTGATATATATATATTTTTTGTCCTACCAGAAAAGCTCTCTTACTTATAATGTAGTCATATAAGTTATTTATAATGTCCAAATAGAACCACACCATACATAGAAACACTAGCAAGAAAAGTACAAGTCGAGAAAACTAAGGACCTATTTAGTTCGTTGATTCGAGTTTTTAATTCGAGTTGAGATGTGACTTTATGTGAGAGCTTTTTATTGTAGAAAAAAAAAAGAAAAAAAAAATAAATCGATTTGTTTAAAGAGCTTTTTACTGTAGTAAAACTCGAATTCTAAACTCGAATAAGTGAAATGAACGAGACCTAAAACACGTGCTCTCACGAACATTTCACATCACATACACACACACACACGCATAATGTTGGGCTTAAGAGCTAGCAAAACGTATATAATAATCAGATCTCACTGTTCCAAAGACTCTAGAGCGATTGTAAGGACCATCTTTAGAAATGAATTCCTCACCAGGAAATCCTTTGCGCTGCAGAATTTGGCTTATCTTTGCGGACTCTTCCGGGCTTAGTTTCCAATCAAATATGTCCAAGTTCTCTTTCATCCTTTCCTTGTTGAAGCTCTTCACTAGCAAACTCACTCCTTGCTCGTACACCTATCTCAGACAAACCTAATTCATACATCAATAATCAACCATTAGTTTAGTTGTTACATAAATAATTAATTAAATTTACTAGATATTATATAAATAATTCTAATAATGAGAACTAGCCAAGCTAGTTTACAAAAATGTGCTTCAAATTCAAATGAGTTTGTTTCTAATAATGTAAGCCCTCGTTTGTTTACCTCATTTGAGTGGAGAACTTGATTTAAAAAGTGAATTCATGTGAGAAAATACAGTAGCAGAAAAAGTTGAATTTGACATTTTGTGAGAAAACACTGTGGTAAAAACTTGATTTGTTATTCGAACTAACGAAATAAATGGTGCCTATGTGTGTCTATTGATATAGTACAGTGTCAATATCTTTCAGTAAATTAAGACATCCTCTAAATATTTAACACAGAGTTCCCTAATTAATTTCTTAAGACTTTTTCCTAATACCTGAGCAACGGTTTTTCCTTTCTGATTCGCAATTTCTTGTAGTACCTCGCAGTCCATTACCCAGTTTTTACCCCATAGTGTTCCTTTTGCTCCCAAAGGAGAATAAGCTGTAACAATTATACCCTTTTCTTTCCACAGTTCTCTCAGCTTCTTTTGTTGCCAGAGTGGGTTCATCTCCACCTTCCAAATCACAAATTACTTGTCGCAAATTATTACGAATAGAACAATAAGAACCACTCTCTCATGTAAATAGGAGAAACACCAAACAAAAAGAAGAAAAACTGAAGAAACTATGGCGTGTTTAGAATTGATCCCGTTTTTGTTTTTCACGATTTTCGAGAAAGAAAAAATGAAAACGTTTTTAAAATGGTGTTTGGCGCAATAAAGACAAAAAATGGAAATAAAAATGATTTTTTAGTTTAGTATAAAATGAGAGAAATGAAAAATGACTTTTAGTCCTTTTTCATTTTTTGTTTTCATTTTCTCCTCTTTCGAACAGAGAGAGAGAGAGAGATATTAATGAGTTTTTTTATACTAAAAACAATCTCTTGATAAAATTATCAAACGCATTTTCAAAAATGATTTATGTCTGATATTGAAAACGTTTTCATTTTTATTTTTATATAAAAAAACATAATTATTTTAGAACAAGTTTCAAACGCGTCTTAAATTTTTGTCACACTGCGGAGAATTTAGAGATGGAAATAATGGAAGCAGAAAATGTACAAAATTGCACACTCCAGTATCACAAGAAGGAATTTGAACCTGTTAGCTAAGCTCATAATTAGGAACCAAAGCAACGGGAATCCATAGGAGACAACTGTGTAGGCAACACCTAGATCCAAAAGGATTTGGAACTAATGGTATCCTAAGAATTTTACCGAAATGGGGCCTACCTAGCACCACCCGACTGAGCCTGGTGAGAGATTACCAAAGCAATAAAGCAACCACTAAACTAGTAGTTATAGGAAACCAAATCAGTTTGTCTGTGTAAACGGGTTTGAATGAAACTCTGATGATTAATATTAAATGGAGATTCACATACATAAATAGGCTTAGAAGCCTCTGACTGAAACTAACTCTGAAACTAACTCCTAATCTGGTGACTTGATACTTTGAATATAACAGAGTTTATTTAAAAATTAAATAACCTAACTTCCTAAGCTAATAATTCGAAACTACCTAACTACAAACATCAGAGTAATAAATAAAAAACAGAGTTAATAAAAAATCCTAGATTATTGGCTGTATACTCGGCCTGCGCTACTTCTTGCAACGGCTTGTTTTTTTTGCGCCCAGTCACTAAGTTCCCCACAACAAGGTACAGTAACTAGATGTGGACTTCCTATCTTTAACCGAACCTGCCCGGTCGATGTCGGTAAAGACTTCAAGCTTCCTCTTGTTGTGCTTTCCAAAAAACAGTCCTTTCCCTGGTGTTCTCTTTAAGTACCTGAGTATTTTATACACAGCATCAAGGTGTCCTCTACATGGTGAGTGCATGTATTGGCTGACTAAATTGACAGGGAACGTGATGTCTGGTCTTGTATGTGAGAGGTAGATTAGCTTACCAACCAACCATTGGTACCTTCCTTTGTCCACAGGATCTCCTTCACCCAGTTTTGCCTTATTTCTCTCCCCTGGTTTGCAGCTAAGCATACCTGTCTCCCTTAATAAATCTAGTACATATTTCCTCTGCGACACATAAATTCCTTTTTGGCTCCTAGCAATCTCCATTCCCAAAAAATATATGAGTGGTCCAAGATCTTTGACCTCGAATTCCTTTGCCATCATCCTTTTGAGTTCTTCAATTTCTCTGGAATTGTCACCTGTAAGAATTATGTCATCTACATAAACTATCAAAACAATGGTCTTTCCATCTAGTGCATGTTTGACAAACAGGGTGCGATCCGTTTGTCCTTGTGTATATCCATGGCCCTTGATTACCCTTGAAAAACGATCAAACCATGCCCGTGGTGACTATTTTAGACCGTACAATGACTTCTTTAATCTACAAACTGCTCGGCTTTTTTGGTGATTGTCAAATCCTAATGGTAAATCCATGTACACGTCTTCTTCTAGTTCGCCATTTAAAAAGGTGTTTTTCACGTTGAGTTGATACAATGGCCAGTATAACTTTGCTGCGAGAGATAGCAAAACTTGGATTGAGTTAAGCTTGGCAACTGGAGCAAAGGTTTCTGTGTAGTCTATTCCATAGGTCTGTGTAAATCCTTTTGCTACCAAGTGCGCTTTGTACCTTTCTATTTCACCATTTGGTTTGTATTTTACCGTGAACACCCATTTGCATCCCGCGGTGCTTTTTCCTTGAGGAAGTTCAACCAAGTCCAGAGTATCGTTCTTCTCAAGTGTTTGCATCTCTTCCATAACTGCCTTTTTCCAAGCTGGATCAGCAAGAACATCTTCTATGGACCTAGGAATATCAACACTAGATATCTTGGTGGTAAAGGCACGGAATGAGGGAGATAAATTGGTATATGACACAAACTTGGCGATGGGAAGTAGGACTCGTCTAGTTCGCTGATTCAAGTTTTTAATTTGGGTTGAGATCTGACTTTATGTGAACTTTTTACTGTAGTAAAAAAGTTTGATGTGACTATTTCTGAGAGCTTTTTATTGTAGCAAAACTCAAATTCTAAACTCGAATCGGTGAAATAAACGGGGCCGTAATGTACACGACCTAACACCTTTCCTATGAGCAATTGGAACATCTAGATTGTCAAGACCAGAATTTTTATTTGGAGATTTTTCTGAGTTACATGGAGGACAGAGGTGAAGGAGTCTCTATCATCGGTTTAGTTTCTTGGTAGTGGATAGGATTCATGCTTTCCTTATTTCCTTGGTTTAGTCTTTTATGAGAATAGACCAAGAGTTCTTGTTGAGTGTGCCTGACTGAGTCTCCCCTTGCTCCTAAGACCGATTTTTTCTATTATGACAGTGGTAAGGAAAATAGATTTTCAGATGGTACAGCTTCTTCTATTGGTAAGGCAATTGTTTCCCAAAACTGAGCTTCCATTTCACCAGTCTCCCCCTGAAGCGAAGAGGGTGGAAAATATGGTTTGTTTTCAAAGAAAGTGACATCCCTTGACACATAGAATTTTCTGGTTATGAGAGAATAGCATCGGTATCCTTTCTGGGTTGGAAAGTAGCCAAGAAACACTGTTTTTATTGCTCGGGGTTCTAGCTTACTACAGTTCACAGAGTGTTCATGGACAAATGCTGTACATCCAAAGGTTTTGAGTGGCAGACTGTTAAGAGTATGGAGATGTGGATAGGCCTTAGTAAGAATTGAAATTGGAGATTGGAATTTTAAGGTGCGGCTGGGAACACAATTTATGAGAAAAGTGGCAGTAAGAATAGCATCACCCCATAGGTACTTAGGTACATTCATGATAAACATGAGAGCACGAGCAACGTCTAGGAGGTGCCGATTTTTTCTTTCTGAGTCACCATTTTGTTGTGGTGTCTCAATACAAGAACTTTCGTGAATGATGCCATTTGTGGTTAAGTATTCCCCTAGGATGGATTGAAAGTATTCTTTTCCATTCTCAGTTTTTAATACATGGATTTTGGTTCGAAATTAGTTTTGAATCATGTTGCGGAAAATTTTGACAACTTGACACGTTTCAAATTTTTCTTTCATCAAGTAAACCCAGCTAACCCATGTATGATCATCTATAAATGTGACAAACCATCTCTTTCCAGACATTGTGGTTACTCTAGAGGGTCTCCATACATCGCTGTGAATTAAACCAAATGGAATAGAAGGCATATATGGTCTAGGAGAGCATGGAACATGAGTGTGTTTTGCAAGTTGGCAAATATCACATTGAAATGAAAGCAAATCTTTATTTTTGAACAACATTGGATACAAATGCTTTAAATATGGAAAGTAAGGGTGGCCAAGTCTATGATGCCACAACAATATTAACATATCACTACGAACGAAATTAGACTCAATACTAGACACATGTGCTTGTCCTAACTCGGAATTCTCTTCATCAAGGAAATAAACTCCGTCATGAAGTCTAGCACTGCCAATCGTCTTCCCCAATGATAACTCCTAAAATTGACACAAGGATGGAGAAAAATTTGCAACACAATTGTTATCCCTAGTGAGCTTGCTTATAGACAAAAGATTGCATTTTACAGCAGGGACATGAAAAAACAGAATTGAGAGTTGTAAACTCACACGGGAAGAAAACATAGAACAGGGAGAAAACACTGCTTTATTTCTTCTTATTTTCTTATACATAAACAGAGGTACAACCAGCCATATATAGGCACAGAAACAGAACATAAAAGGAAAGAAATAAAAGAGAATAATCCTTTCCTAATACAATAGGTATAAACCTAGCATATTCCTTTGACCTAAGAAGTTACCATAAATAGTTCCTGATTTGTCTAGATTCGTCCACACTCCCCCTCAAGTTGGGCTGTATAAGTTGTACATGCCCAACTTGTCTACTAGTTTTTCAAACAAGGGTCTAGACGGTCAAAATATCGGCAGCTTGCTCAGTTGTGGGAACATATGACATAACAACTGTTCCTTCTTCAATCTTCTCCTTGATAAAATGTTGATCCACCTCCACGTATTTAGTCCTGTCATGATGTACAGGATTATGTGAAATATTTATGGCTGCCTTATTATCACAGTAAACACGCAATGGAAGTGCAACTCTAATCTTGAGTTCATCTAACAACATTCTTAGCCATAGAACCTCACAAATTCCATGAGCCACAGATCTCAATTCAGCTTCTGCATTGCTCCTTGAGACAACTGATTGCTTCTTACTTCTCCATGTAACAAGGTTTCCCCAAACAAGGGTACAATACCTTGAAGTAGATCTCCTATCATCAGTGGCTCCTGCCCAATTGGCATCTGTGTACACCTCGACTCCTCTCTCATCTCCCTTTTTAAAGAATAAACCTCGTCCAGGTGTTCCTTTCAAGTATCTTACGATTCAAAATACTGCTTCCAAATGTCCTTCGGTGGGAGCATGCATATATTGGCTGACTCTACTAACAGCGAAAGCTATGTCAGGTCTCGTATGTGACAGATAGATCATTCTCCCCACCAATCGCTGAAATTTTCCCTTGTCTACAGGATCACTGTCTCCTGTTCCCTTCTTGCAATTTGTCTCCATAGGAGTTTCTGCAGGTTTGCAACCCATCATTCCTGTTTCTTTTAGAAGATCCAACACATACTTCCTTTGTGAGACAGATATCCCGCATTTATTTCTGGGCAATCTCCATTCCGAGGAAGTACCTCATGAGACTTCCCAAATCTTTGATTTCAAATTCTTTTGCCAGTTTCCTCTTTAGCCTCTCTCCTTCTTCAAGGTCATCTCTAGTCAATATGATATCATCAACATAAACAATGAGAATAGTAGTTTACCATCCTTGTGCTAATAGAACAAAGTGTGATCTCCTCCGGCTTGCTTATATCCTTGTTCCCTAACCACCTTAGTGAACCGATCAAACCAAGCTCGTGGTGATTGTTTTAGTCCATACAGGGATTTTCTTAGCTTGCAGACACGATCACCCTTGTCCTCAAATCCTGGTGGCATCTCCATATAGACTTCTTCCTCCAAGTCTCCATTGAGAAAAGCATTTTTTACGTCAAGTTGTCACAGCGGCCAATCTAAGTTAGCAGCGATGGATAACATAACCCGAACTGTGTTGATCTTGGCAACTAGAGCAAAGGTTTCTTGATAGTCTATCCCATATGTCTGAGTATAGCCCTTAGCTACCAACCGAGCTTTGCATCTTTCAATAGACCCATCAGCCTTGTATTTAACTGTGAAGACCCACTTACATCCAACTGGAGCCTTCTCTCTTTGTCTTCTTACCACATCCCAAGTATGGTTCTTTTCGAGAGCTCTCATTTCTTCTAAAACAGCTTGCCTCCATTCATGCTTCTTCATAGCTTCTTGGATATCTTTTGGAATCTCCACATTGGCCAGGATCTTAGTACAGGATCTTACTCCTTTCCTCAATGCAACCGGGATCCCTAAGTCATCAATCTCCACTTCAAGACCTGTCATTGGTTCCGATTCTTGGTGGTGAGGAACTTCTTGGCTTTCTACACTTTTTTGGTTCTTCTTGCGTACATAAGTTCGATCAAAAAATTGCAAGCCACTCTCTTTATGTTTATTATGTTCCTGCACTATAGATACCGGATTTTCTGGTTCATGAGGAGGTTGATTTGAAGGAATGGATTGGGTAAGGGTTGGTGAAACTGATTCGGAATTAGTCTCTGGGCTATCTTGGGGACACTTTTTAAGATCAATTTCGGATCTATCTTGTGGGTTGATTTCAGGAGTATGGGCTGGATTTTCCTCTTGATTTCCTGACTTTTGAACATTTTCAGGCAGATTGGAAGGGATAAGACTCTGGTTTTCGAAAGGAGCAAAATCCCAAAAGAATTCCCACATACCATTTGCATCATCTGAGGTTGAGATGGAAGTTGATTTAGATTTCTCCCAAAAATTGCCTTCCCACACTCTCTCCCCCTGAAGGGAATTTTCGGTAAAAAAGAATTGATCTTCAAAGAAAGTCACATCCCTAGACACAAAATATTTTCTTTTCTCCACTGAATAACACCTATACCCTTTTTGAGTTGCCAAATATCCCAAAAAAAATGCTCTTATGAGCTCTAGGATCGAATTTGCCCCGATGTGGATCAAGATTGTGAACAAAGGCAACACAACCAAACACTTTCAGCTCTAATGAAGAGGGAACCCGGGACTGAGGGTATGACTTGTATAGACAATCTATTGGAGTTTGGGATTTTAGGACACGTGATGGTACTCTATTAATCACATAGGTAGCAGTCAAAACTGCATCTCCCCAAAATTTTTTTGGAAAATTGGCTGTAAACAACAAGGCACAGGCTACTTCTAAGATATGACGATTTTGCGCTCAGACACCCCACTTTGTTGAGGTGTGCTAACACAAGAACTTTAATGGATTATCCCACTAGAAGTGACAAATTCCCCCAGGGTGTTGTTAAAAAATTCAGTCCCATTATCTGTTCTTAGGAATTTGATATTTTCATCAAATTGTGTTTTAACCATGGTATGGAATTGTCTGAAAATATCCCTGACCTCAGATTTTTCTTTTAAAAGGTAAACCCAACAAACACGTGTATGATCATCGGTAAAGGTAATGAACCATTTTTTATTTGTAATACTTGAGACGCGGGAAGGTCCCCAAATGTCACTATGAATAAGAACAAATGGTTTCGATGCACGATATGATAATGGAGGAAAGAAGACACGGGTATGTTTAGCTAATTGGCAAATCTCACATTGAAATTTATCATTATTCTTGAACAAGGATGGAAACAAGAATTTCATATAAGGAAAACTAGGATGTCCTAACCTATAGTGCAATAACATAATTTTTTGAATTCTTGAATGAGAGGTGCTTGCAACTACTTGAGCTTGCCCATGAACACTTGACTCATCCTCAAAGTAGTATAGGCCATTCCGTTCCTTAGCACTGCCAATCCTTTTCCCCGATGATTGGTCCTGAAAAATACACATAGATGGAGAAAAAATCACTTCACAATTCATATCTTTTGTTAATTTGCTTATTGACAAAAGATTGAAACTAAAATTAGGCACATGAAAGACTTCTTCGAGAACAACATTATCTCCAAATTTTACAGTCCCAATACCGGCCACAACTGAAGAAGTACCATCTGCGATCTGCACTTTGTGATTCCCCGGACTAGGAACATATGATGTGAATAATTTTCCACAGCCAGTCATATGATTCGTTGCTCCAGAATCAATAATCCAAGGTTCTCCTTTCTCAACTAGCCCACAAAAAATAGTGAAAGTTTTACCTTTCTGAGACATAAGGGACATTGAAGAGGATTGTGCTATCATTTGTTTCAATTGTTCCACCTATTCCTTGGTAAATGCCGCAGCTCCCATTGCTGGTTCAGTGTCCTCTTGTTTCTCCATTGAGGCCTGAAATCCTTTACCTTCACGTCCACGTGCTCGATTAGATGTCCAATTTGTTGGTTTTCCATGTATCTTCCAGCAATTTTCCCTGGTGTGATAGGGTTTTTTGCAATGATCACACCATTTCCTGTTTGGTTTCCCTTCTCCCTGACCTTGACTCTCCTGTTCTCGGACCACTAAGGCAGAATTTTCCACATTCAAGGTAGTGGTTCCCAACATGACTCTCCTCCTTGATTCTTCTCTTCGGACTTCAGTGAAAATCTCCTCAATTTGAGGAAGTGGTCTCATTCCAAGTAGGCGACCACGGACTTCATCCAAATCCTTATTCAGTCCGGCCAAGAAATCATACACACGATCTCATTCCACCAACTTCCTATACAAGACCGAGTCTTCAAGATCCTTCCAAGATGGGGAAGAAAATAGATCCAATTCCTGCCACAATCTTGTGGCTTCATGATAATATCCCGTTACATCATTCTCCCCCTATTTTAGGGTTCGAATTTTGTTCCTCAACTCAAACATTTGTGATGTGTTCTCCAGATCCGAATAGGCCATTGTGACTGCATCCCAAATCCTTTTTGCCATGGGGAAGAGAATATAAGTGTCAGCAATATTATTCTCCATAGAATGGATTAACCAAGCCATCACAATTGAATTTTGTGCCTCCCAATTTGCATAAGAAGATTCCTTCGGATCTGGTGTTGGGATTGAGCCATCTAAATAACCCAGCCTTCTCTTTCCTCGAATCACCATTAGGACAGAACATGACCACTTGAGAAAATTCTTCCCATTCAGTTTTTGTGTTGTGATCTGCAGGGAGGTATGATTGAGGCTCTCGGGGACAGTAGTGGGAGCAATTGTGGAGGTTGTTTTAGGGCTGCTCGTGGCAACCTCAGAAACATCACCTCCGCTTGCTCCAGTCAAGGTTGTTCTATACATTGTTTTCTTCAACCGATGGCTCTGATACCATGTAAACTCACACGGGAAGAAAACATAGAACAGGGAGAAAACACTGCTTTATTTGTTCTTATTTTCTTATACATAAACAGAGGTACAGCCAGCCATATATAGGCATAGAAACAGAACATAAAAGGAAAGAAATAAAAGAGAATAATCCTTTCCTAATATAATAGGTATAAACCTAGCATATTCCTTTGACCTAAGAAGTTACCATAAATAGTTCCTGATTTGTCTAGATTCGTCCACAAGAGTTAACTGTTTTGACACCCTAACTGATCCTATTCCAGCTATGGTTGACAGAGATCCATCTGCAATTTTTATTTTGGAATTACCAGGACAAGGGGTATAACTGTAAAAGAATTGAGATACATCTGTCATATGATCTGAGGCCCCTGAATTGATGATCCAAGGTTCCTTAATTTTTATAGAGGCACTGAGGGCTGAAAGGAAGTTACCAAATTAGGCCAATGAACAGGACCCGACACTAGGGTTGGATTGAGATGTTTGAAGAGACGATTTGTTGAGGAGACAATAGAGATGCTCAAGTTGTTCCTTGCTGAATTGGATATTGTTGCTCGTAGTCTTAACTTCTATTGAAGCACTGGTTGTTCCATCACCACTGGCTGCAGCTTAGAATCCTCTTTCTTCATTAGAGTCCAGTTGGTTGGTTTGCCATGAATCTTCTAGCAAATGTCTCTTGTGTGTCCTGGACAATTGCAATGATCACACCACATCCTCTCTCATTGTGTGTTTCTAGTTTCACCATTTGTTCTATTTTGCTGTGAAGGACCCCTTGCAGCAAGTGCAGAATTTTCGGTGGTTTACTGATTCAGCAAAGCTGGCTGATTTGGTTGGCTATCAGTCATCATAATCTTTCGCCTACTTTCTTCTCTACGAACATCTAAGAAAGCTTCTTCAGCGGTAGGAAAGGGGTCCCTACTTAAAACTCGGCCTCTTACCTCATAAAGTTCTTTGTTGAGGCATGCAAGAAAGTTGAATACACGCTCCTTGTCTATGAGACATCACTGCTTCACGCTGCACTCTCGACATCCTAAATCTGCCACGAGGAACAAATCAAGTTCTTGCCAAATATTCTACAATTCTGTGAAATATTGTGTGACAGTTTGAGTTTCTTGCTTCATCTCCTTCATTTTTGAGTGGAGTTCGAACACTTGAGATGCGTTACCCAAGTTAGAATAGGTCTCCTGCACAACATCCCAGACTGCTTTAGCGGTTGGGAGAAACAGATATGTGCGACTTATCTTGGACTCCATAAAATTGATCAGCCATGCTAGAATGATGGAATTCTCTGCAAGCCATGTTTGATAGGCTGGTTCGGTTTGTGTTGGGGGCTTCGTTTCACCAGTGATGTAACCTAATTTTCCTTTGCCACAGATCACAATTTTGACGGATTGGGACCATTGAAGGTAATTTTTGCCATTGAGTTTGTGCGCAATAATCTGGAGAGAAGTATTGTCTCCTTGAAACATCGGGATAGAGGCTTGTTCCACCTGTGTTTGGCTAGAGGGATCTGTGGTAGTCGATGCGGAGTCATCTGCTCCCCCTCATGCAGGTCTCGTCATGGCTATTTTTACCATAAACGAGTCTCAGAGTTCCGGCTATGATACCATGTAAACGGGTTTGAATGAAACTCTGATGACTAATATTAGATGGAGATTCACGTACATAAATAGGCTTAGGAAGCCTCTGACTGAAACTAACTCTAAAACTAACTCCTAATCTGGTGGCATGATACTCTGAACATAACAGTTTATTTAAAAATTAAATAACCTAACTTCTTAAGCTAATAATCCAAAACTACCTAACTACAAACATCAGAGTAATAAATAAAAACAAAGTTAATAAAAAATCCTAGATTATTGGCGCCAACAGTCTGAAACACTTGCTGCCAAGGCAGATTATTGGAATTCCGTTGCTATGTTTTATTTGGAACATTATGCGTCAACTATACGTAGACAAGTCTGTAATACAGGGACTGAATGCAAAACCAGAATTAGAAGACAATAACAGACGGTTAATATTTGTACAAAATAGAGGTCTCCACAAAATCGGAATGAAGATTACCTGGCACAAAGTATGCAAGTTTAAGAGCCATATCTCCAACGCTGGTACTTTCTAGTATATCACCCTTGGAAATAAAATAAAATTGTAATTCTGTACCCTATGAGATGTTGTTTATAATTAAGAATCAAAGAATTTGAACCTCACAGAGGTGAAAAGAGAATAGAAACTGTCCAACCGTCCAAACATAATCGAGTAGATCCATTGCATATGCAATACCAACTATATTATGAACTCGCTGCTCAAACACAGGCACCCTAGAACAAACCCCATCGTGTCATTGTTGTCGTAAATCTGATAGTTATTAACTTATTCCCTGGAGAAATAGAGCGTTATAGTTCCACGTTAACTTGAATCTTGATGAGTTAACCACAAGTTGTGAAAATCTACTAGTGTTGCACTGGCATCAATGGCAACTACATCAACAAGACGTGTCATTACCTCTCTAACATATGCATCCTTAATCTCCAAGACATTTTCAATCATATCCTACAAAATAATTTTAAAAATAAGTCTCTTTGCTAGGAAATACAAAAAATAGACAACTTTTCAGGGGATTTTAAGGTAGTGTAAATTGTGAAACAACAAACACGCAGCACACTGATAACAACAACAACAACAACAAGCCTTAATCTCAACTTAATTGGGATCGGCTATATAGATTATACTTTTCTACGCAGCTCTGTTCGAAATTAGGCTTTCTTGAAGGTCTAGATCTAAAATGTTGAACAAAAAAATGTTCTCATTGTATATAATTTCATTGAGGAAAAAATTACAACTATTTATAGAGTGCAGGGGTATTGTCTAATTTGGTATATAGCCTAAACTAGGAAACTCTTAATTACAAAAGAATCAGGAAATTAATTCTGGTATGATAGCCCTATACAACTTGCATTGACTTGAAATACTATGAAACTTTCTCTAAGGATCCAATCATTGACTAGACAAATCAGGGAATGATTTCCCTGAGAATCCGAGGGAAATCATGGAGTGATTTTCCTGATTTCGAGTCAACGAATCTTGACAGATTCGTCAACACTCCTCCTCAAGCTATTGAGTGGATGTTTTCCATTCCCATTTTGTTGTTAATACTTTGAAATGCTGCATTAGGAAGTCCCTTCGTTAGAATATATGCCAATTGTCTGTTGGTAGGAACATAAGGAGTGCAAATAGGTCCATTCTTGAGTTTCTCTTTGATGAAATGACGATCGATTTCCACGTGCTTTGTTCGATCATGTTGCACAGGATTGTGTGCAATATTTATAGCTGATTTGTTGTTACAATATAGCTTCATAGCACCTTCCCATTTCACCCCCAAGTCTCCTAGAATAATTCTTATCCATAAGAGTTCACATATGCCTTGACAGCCATTGCTCAAAACTTTGCTTCGATGCTTGATCTAAAGACCACTGACTGCTTCTTACTCCTCCAAGTTATGAGATTTCCTCCAAGAAAGGTGCAGTATCTTGAGGTGGATCTTCGGTCCACAAGGGACTGATAACTCATTGAAATAGAGTTATTTAGCATACTTTTAGGCTTAATATTTGTTTATATTCTCAGGGTAAAATGCCTTTATGTTAGTATTTCGAATAGCATTTATTAGTTTTTGTCCGTGTGACAGAAAGTTGTTATTTATGGGGAAATCTTGCTATATTTTGAAGTTATTCCTCAATTTAAATCAGTGCGCTGACCCTGGGAATTTAGTGCAGGTTGTCCAAAGGAAGTGCTGACGTAGGCATTTGGTGAGAAAAACGCGGTAGAAAACGCAAAGGCTAAAAGGCCCCCATTGCCATAGCACTGCTGCAACAAAGTCGCAGCAAAAGCAGGAGCAGCCAAAATGAGCAAGCTGACACAGTTTGTCCTTTAGTGCTGGTAGTGGTCCAAGCACTGATGCTATCAAGTCAAGACAATAAGGGCACCAAGAGGGGGGACCATCAATCATGACTTTCATGCAGACACTTGTTATTAGGGCACCTCAACCTGCCCTAGTATATAAAGGAAAAGAAGCGCATAGTACAAGGGAGCCTGAGAAGAGAAGAAAATAGTGGAGGCGCACAGAATTCCTGTACGAACTGAAAACGGAGACAGAAGAGAGTACAAGGGAATTTTAGACGCTGGAGCTGGAAGAAGAGACTACAGCACGGATACACAGTGGTTTTTGACCTCAGATTTTAGCTTAGCTATTTTCTCATTCTCTCTGTATTTACAATCTGAGACCTTATGGATTTGTTATTTGTTATTAATTCTGATTTTGTTGAACTAAACATGAGCTAAATTCCTTAGCTAGGATTATTGATGGAACTAAAGTTGCAATGAAGATCTATTTGCTATTTTGATTGATTGTGTAATTTTCATCTGGTTTATTCAAGTGTATTTATTATTTACTTTCTATTAAGTGACAGACCATCATTTAGTATGAAAATACAAACTTAAGTTAATTATGGAAAAGTTGGTTTAGTTAGACCTAGATTGGATAATATAAGAGATAGTATAGGAATATATTATTATCTTATACAACCCATTAAAATTGATGTTTAACGTCAGGTTTGTAAACTAAAACACATAGGAATATGTTGGTTTGGTTTAAGGAACTACAATCATAAATCTGTCGGAAGATGATTATGTAGAATTTTAGGTTGACTAGATGAACCTTGCTACAGCAATCATATAGCAAAATGTGGTCAGAGTTGCAACAGAGGGGAAATCAGTAATCCTAGCCTTCATCCATCATTAAATCACAGCTTTGAGCTTAGATCCTATTGACTTTTACCTCTTGTCTACATTTAAATTGTAGCCTTTGATCTTATACATTCTTTTTACTTAATTAATATCAATTTGGTATCCAAACCATTCTTAATCACACTAACAAAAATTGGTTTTTGTAATAACATTCCTCATTAACTCAGTCCCTGTGGAGACGATACTTTACTCATTACTATATTACTTGTTCGATTGCGTGCGCTTGCGTGGAGTCATTTTATGCATAGGTTTTTGGCAAACAAGTTTTTGGTGCTGTTGTCGGGGACTGGCGTTAATAGAAATTATTATAGAAATTAGTTTTTATCCAATTAAAATACAACTTTGCTTCTATTAGTCTCAGTTGATCTTGTTGTTCTAAAGCAGGTGAAGTCTTCTTGCATGAATAGATCGAGGGATACAGATTTGATTCCCTTGGACTTAAAAGAACTTTTAGAGCAAGACGTAGGGAACAACAGGGATTTGTCGGAATTGAAGAAATGGCTGACGAAGTAGCTGCGAACAATCAAGCTAATCAAGGTAATCAAGTGGTAGCAATAGCAGAGGATAGGGACAGGGCAATTTGGGATTATGCCATCCTCATGCTCGATGGGTTGCATCCAAGCATTGTGAGGCTAGAAATCCAGGCAACTAAGTTCGAGTTGAAGCCGGTCATGTTCCAAATGCTCCAAACTGTGGGATAGTTCAACAAGATGCTAACCGATGACCCACACATGCACCTTTGGCTTTTCATTGAAGTATGTGAAGCATTTAAGGCCCAGGTGTAACAAAAGAAGCTCTTCGTCTCAAGTTATTCCCTTATTCTCTGAGGGATCAAGCTAGAGCATGGCTGAATTCTCTGCCACCAGATTCGGTAGCCAATTGGAATGATTTGGATGGGAAATTTATGGTGAAATATTTCCCTCCGAACAAAAATGCAAAACTCAGGAATGATATCACATCATTTCAGCAGTTGGAGGGGGAAGCTCTATGTGAATCATAGGAACGCTTTAAGAAATTATTAAGGAAGTGTCCATACCACGAACTCCCCTATTGGATTCAAATGGAAACCTTCTACAACGGGCTCAATGCTTCAACTAGAGCCATGGTGGACGCATCAGCAAATGGAGCCTTACTTGTGAAGTTGTACAACAAGGCTTATGAAATTTTAGAAAGGATGTCTAACAACAATTACCAGTGGCCCACTGAGAGAGTTTCTGCAGGGAGACGCGTGGCAGGGATTCATGAAGTAGACGCTGTGACTGCGTTGACTACTCAAGTATCTTCTCTATCCAATATTTTGAAGTCTATGAATGTGGCTGCACCAGCTAATGCAGCAACCCTAGTTGCATTAACTTGTGTCTACTGTAGAGATGGACACTCATTTGAAAATTGCCCATCCAACCCCGAGTCGGTTTGGTATGTGAACAACTTCAATAGGAATAACAACCCTTATTCCAACTCATATAACCAAGGGTGGAAGCAACATCTGAATTTTTCTTGGTCAAATAAGGAAGCTAGTTCTATGCCAGGGCCTAGTAAACCAGCATATCCACTAGGGTTTCATCAACATCAACACCAAAGACAGCCACCTCAAGAGCAATCAAATCAGAGGCAACCACCTCAAGTACCATCAACCCCCATGGAGGCATTGCTTAAAGAGTACATGGCAAGGAACAACTCACTCATTTAGAGTTAAGCAACTCTCCTCCAAAGTCAAGCTGCATTGTTTAGGACCTTTTAGAATCAAGTGGGACAGTTGGCTAATGTTCTCAGTAATAGACCCCAGGGATCGCTTCCGAGCGATACGGAAAACCCAAGAAGAGATGGTAAGGAGCATTGCAAAGCAATCATACTTCGGAATGGCAGAGGAATTGAACAGCCATTTTGACAGTCTGCAGCAACAGAGCACTCTTTGATCCAAACCCAGAAAGTCCAGCAACTAGAGGCTGAATCAGAATAGGATGTTGTTAACCAAGATGCTACAGCGAAGCTGAAGCAAAACAAACTAGAGAGACCTCCACCCCTGATGAGTTGGTTTCATATCGATTTATTAAACTCGTGCAAGTTCAATATTAGCTAGTTTTAAGGTATTACATTGACAAATTGATGTCTTTTTTATCTAACTTTGCAGGATATATATGAGTTTAATTAATCTTCTAGCTTTGGGTCTAGAAAAGCCCACAATTAAAAGCCAACATTTCAACCCATAAGCCCACAAACAGCCCACACGGAGGACAATAATCCAGCAAAACAAAATGACCATTATGCTTCATTCAAATAAATGCCCAAATTGCAGCCCATTAAAAGTCCACACACAGAGGACAAAATTCCAGCAAGAAAACGACATTGTGTTTCATCCTCCCTTGAGATTACACGGTTTGTGCTTCTTGAGATTACACACGAGATTTGGGGGTTGATTTGGAGAGGATAGAGAGTTGCGATTTCTGTGGAGAAGACCCTATCTCGAGTGAGAGTTTGAAAATGAAAAAGAGAGGAAGATCCGGGATATTAAAGGCTGGCTGGAATTTAAAAGCAGTGGTGGCTGGAAATTCCGGGGAGGGAGAGAAAGGAGAGGTTCACGGGAGAAAGAAGAGGTGTTCTTGCTGGAATTCAAGAGAGGGAAATAGTGGTTGCTGGGAGTTTGGCTGGCATTTCCGCAGAGAGAAAGAGGGGAAAAAGAGGAATTCGGCCAGAGCTATTGCTGAGAAGTACTGGCTAATCCTTGGTGGAGAAGCATTCGGCCATTAGGGATTTATCCTTTGTTCTTCTTTTCTTCTTTCGGATTAATATGGTGATGTCTCCTGAAATTTTGTTTGTTTTATTTAATTTAGTTATGGTTTAATATTTTTAGTTAGAGATTGATGGATCCAAACCTATGATTTCTGAGTTTCAATTTCAATGAGTTGCAATTTATTATTTTTCCGTGAAGAGTGTGTTCTATTGTTCTTAGGGCTTTCCATTGATTTAATTTGGGAATTGATCATAGTGATGTTTCGAATAGAGAAGCTATGTGATAGGAAACATTAAATTGTGAATTGAATCTTGGATGTGAAAAATATTCAAGCAAAATATAGAACATATCATGAGTGAAATAAGAGTAAACGAATAGGGATCTTAGGAATTTCATGTGGTCAGTTTAAATTGTAACCGGAAGGGAAATTTAACCGAAAAAGGATTTCACAAATTCTAAGGCATCTCATATTGAATTAATCTAGAATAGACCTGAAATAAGGATATTTGAAGTTAAGAATATATGTGATAATTGATTAGACCCGAAATATGGATAATTAAACTTTAGGGAATTCTACCATCTCATGGTTAATAATAATTGAAATTCATTCTTTTGAGCTTATGGATGAATTGGTGTAGGTGAAATCAACTCTTTAACGTTTGCTCTCATTGAATTCTTTCTTAAATCTTGTTTCTTTACATTTTCTAATTTTTAATCTTTATTTAGTTTTAATTCACATTACTCCCAATTTCGCAATCTCGAATAACATAGTCGGTTTAATCACTTTATTTGTGAATTTTACCAATCCTCGTTGGGAAACGATATCTTACTCATCACTTTTTTACTTGAACGATTGGTGCACTTGCTAGGGTTAATTTTATCGCATCAAGTTTTTGGCGCCGTTGTCGGGGATTGAGTTAGAAATTTACACTTATTGTGATTTAACCCGTTAATTTGAGAACTTTTATTTATTTATTTATTTATTATTATTATTTTTAAAAAAAAATTTCAGGTTTTTCTTCTCTAGTGCATGACACGTACTAGTGGGGCTATACTTGAAGAATTTGATCCCGAAATTGAGCGAACAGCCCGTCACTGGAGAAAGGCCACCCGTCATTTAAGGAGAATGGTAGCCACACCTGCTAATGTGATGGAGGTGGAAGTCAATGAAGAGGAAAACAGACCATTGAGGGATTATGCCATGCCATCAATGGAAGGAGCTGAATCTAGCATAAAAAGACCACCAATCCAAGCAAATAATTTTGAGATCAAGCCGCAATCATTCAAATGATCCAACACTCGGTACAATTTGGAGGCTTATCACAAGAAGATCCCAATGTCCACTTGGTAAATTTTCTGGAAATTTGTGATACTTTTAAGCACAATGGAGTGTCGGAAGATGCCATTCGTCTGAGGCTTTTTCCATTCTCATTAAGGGATAAAGCAAAAAGTTGGTTAATCTCTTTACCTTCACGATCCATCACCACATGGGAGCACATGGCACAAAAATTTCTAGGTAAGTACTTTCCACCTGCAAAAACTGCAAAATTGCGAAACGAAATTACTATGTTTTTGCAGGTAGAAAATGAATCACTCTATGAGGCATGGGAATGCTTTAAAGATTTACTGAGAAAGTGTCCTCACCACGGGCTGCCAATATGGCTTCAGGTACAAACATTTTATAATGGTTCTTCTGCCACAATCCGCAATATGATTGATGCAGCTGCAGGTGGAACAATAATGATAAAAACCCCTGAACAAGCCTATGAGTTGCTAGATGAAATGGCTACAAATTCTTACCAATGGCCTACCGCGAGACTCCCTGTAAGGAGGGCTGTAGGTTTGCACAATGTTGATGCCATCACATCTTTAGCGGCACAAATGGAGGCTCTCAATAAGAAGATGGATGGACTGCAACTCCCAATATCAAATACATGTGATTTTTGTGGAGGCAGCCACCCGAACCATGAATGCCAAATAGGTAACCAAGTCTCATCTAGTTCACTTTCTGAGCAGGCACACTTTGTATCAAATTTCCCAAGGAAAAACAACCCGTATAGCAACACCTATAATCCGTGATGGAGAAATCACCCGAACTTTGCTTGGAATCAAAATAATGTGAAGCAATCTCCTCCCGGACTCCCAACTCAAGAGAAGAAATCAAATTTGGAGGATATGATGGCTAAGTTCTTGAGCATGGCTGAAACAAGATTTCAGAATCAAGAAGCCTCAATTCGGAATCTAGAAGTTCAAATAGGGCAACTTGCAAACTTGGTTTCAGGGCATACACAAGGCTCCCTCCCAAGCAACACTGAAAAGAACCCCAAGGAGCAAGTTAAGGCCATAGCATTGAGGAGTGGAAACAATTGGATGAGCCAAAAACAAAGGTGGCCGAGTCCAACATACAAGAGGACTCAACCATTAATGAAGAGAAGAAAGCAACAACCACTCAAGAGGAGAGGTTGGATTTGAATAAGAAAGCTAAGGGAAAAGGGGCAGTGAATTCTGACTTAACATCTGAAAAATACATGCCTCCTCTTCCATACCCACAAAGGCTTAAGCAAGACAAGCTAGATAAGCAATTTTCTAAGTTTTTAGAAATTTTTAAGAAATTGCAAATTAACATTCCTTTTGCTGAAGCTTTGTCACAGATGCCCAGCTATGCTAAATTCTTGAAGGAAATCTTGTCAAACAAAAGAAAGTTGGAAGAGCATGGAATAGTCATGTTGACAGAAGAATGTAGTGCCATTCTACAAAATAAGTTGCCCCCTAAATTGAAAGATCCAGGGAGTTTTACTATTCCTTGCACTTTAGGAAATTCGTATATTAATAAAGCTTTATGTGATCTAGGTGCAAGCATTAATCTTATGCCTCTTTCAATTTTCAGGAAGCTTGGTTTAGGAGAAGTTAAGGCAACTACTGTGTCTTTACAATTGGCAGACCGGTCAATAAAGAGACCACGGGGAATTATTGAAGACGTACTAGTAAAAGTGGATAAATTTATTTTCCCCGTGGATTTTATTGTCCTTGATATGGAGGAAGACCGAGAAGTGCCTCTAATATTGGGAAGACCTTTTCTTGCCACGGGAAGGGCTTTGATTGATGTGCAACAAGGAAAACTCATTCTGAGAGTGAATGATGATAAAGTGGAATTTGACATGTATAAAATTATGAAACATCCTTCTAACTCTTTCTCATCCTCTTGTTTTCAGGTGGACATCTATGATGATCTTGTTGAGGAATGCCAAAGGGAAACACTTAAGGATGATCCTCTATAAAGATACATGGCTATGGATGAGGATAGCACATGTCATGAGGATAACACATGTCCAGAGGAAGCCGAAAATCTAGAAAATGTGTTGGAAATAAATCAAAAGAATTTTGAGGACATGAGAGAACAAAAGCCAAAATTAGAACTCAAAGTCCTTCCATCTCATCTCAAATATGCTTATTTAGAACAAGAGGCATTCCCTGTAATAATCTCTTCTTTGTTGACAGGTGATATGGAAGACAAATTGCTGGAAGTTCTAAGAAGACATAAGAAGGCAATAGGTTGGACCATAGCAGACATTAAGGGGATCAATCCATCCATTTGCACACACAAGATTCTCATGGAGGAAAATTTCACACCCAAGGTTTAACCTCAAAGGCGCCTCAATCCAACAATGTAGGAGGTAGTAAAAAAAGAAGTGGTCAAATTGCTCGACGCAGGTATTATCTATCCTATTTTGATAGTGCATGGATTAGCCCGGTACAAGTAGTACCAAAGAAAGGTGGGATAACAGTGCTTGAAAATGAGAACAATGAATTAATTCCCACTAGAGCTGTTACAGGGTGGCGTGTGTGTATTGACTATAGAAAATTAAATGATGCCACAAGAAAAGATCACTTTCCCTTACCATTTATTGATCAAATGTTAGAGAGATTGGCAGGTTACAGGTATTATTGTTTTCTGGATGGCTATTCAGCATACAATCAAATCCCTATTGCTCCCGAGGACCAAGAGAAAACAATCTTCACTTGCCCCTATGGCACATTTGCTTACAGAAGAATGCCTTTCGGCCTCTGTAATGCACCGACAACATTCAAACGTTGCATGATGGCAATCTTCTCAGACATGAATGAAAAATTTTTGGAAATTTTTATGCATGACTTTACATTGTTTGGTCTAACATTTGAAGATTGTCTTCATCATTTATCCTTGGTTTTGCAGCGGTGTGAAGAAACGAACCTCGTACTTAACTGGGAAAAATGCCATTTTATGGTTCAAGAAGGGATAGTTCTAGGGCATAAGATCTCCTCCAAAGGGATTGAAGTTGATAGAGCAAAGGTGGAGGTGATCGAGAATCTACCTCCACCTACCACAGTTAAAGCTGTTAGAAGCTTCCTAGGGCATGCAGGGTTCTATAGGAGATTTATCAAAGATTTCTCAAAAATCTCAAAACCTCTTTCTAATCTCCTAATAAAAGAAAATAAATTTGAGTTTTCTGATGTGTGCTTGCAGGCATTTCAGGTGTTGAAAGAGAAGCTTGTGACCGCCCCTATTGTAGTACCACCAGATTGGAGTCTTCCTTTCGAAATGATGTGCGATGCAAGTGATACGGCAGTGGGGGCTGTGATTGGTCAAAGAAAGGACAAGGTTTTTCGGGCTATCTATTATGCAAGTCGCACTCTCACCGGTCCTCAATTGAATTATGCCACAACTAAAAAAGAACTTTTGGCTGTAGTATTTGCTTTTGATAAATTTAGATCATATCTAATGGGGTCAAGAGTCACTGTTTACACTGACCATGCAGCTTTGAAATTTCTTTTAGCCAAGAAAGATGCTAAGCTAAGACTACTAAGATGGATTCTTCTCCTTCAAGAATTTGACTTGGAGATCAAGGACAAAAAGGGCACAGATAATCTAGTGGCTAACCATCTTTCAAGGTTACAAAATACAATTAAGGATGAGAAGGACATAAATGAGGAGTTTCCTGATGAACAAATTTTTTCTATCTCTACCAGTTCTCCTAATTCACATGTTACGGAAATTCCCTGGTTTGCAGATTTCGCTAATTTTCTTGTAGGGAAATGGATTCCAGGGCACTACACTTATCAACAAAAGAAGAAGTTCTTCTCGGATGTGAAGCACTATTTTTGGGAGGATCCATACCTCTACAAAATGTGTGCAGATCAAGTAATTCGAAGGTGTGTACCTGAGGATGAATTTTCTAACATTTTATATCATTGTCATGATAGGGAAGCAGGTGGACACTTTGGGGCCAACCGAATTGCAGCAAAGGTACTTCAATCTGGATTCTATTGGCCAACACTCTTCAAGGATGCCCATGCGTACGTGGCTGCATGTGATAGATGTCAACGAATTGGTAACATCTCAAAAAGGAATGAATTGTCTTTAAATAACATTCTTATTTGTGAGATATTTGATGTCTGGGGCATTGATTTTATGGGCCCTTATCCCCCATCTTTTTCTAATGAGTATGTTCTAGTTGCGGTTGATTATGTTTCTAAATGGGTAGAAGCTATTGCAACACGCACAAATGATGCCAAGGTAGTGGTTCCATTTCTTAAGAAAAACATCTTCACACGGTTTGGGATTCCTAGAGCCATCATAAGCGATCGGGGAAAACACTTTGATAATCGTCAGTTTGACGCTTTATTAGGCAAGTACGGAGTGACTCATAAGATGGGCACTGCGTACCATGCTCAAACTAGTGGCCAGGTAGAGGTTTCAAATAGGGAGTTGAAACGCATTCTTGAAAAGATTGTGAACACCTCTAGGAAGGATTGGGCACTTAAGTTAGATGACACTTTGGGGGCATATAGGACAGCCTTTAAGACTCCAATAGGAATGTCTCCATATAGGCTGGTTGTTGGAAAAGCTTGTCATCTCCCCGTGGAACTAGAGCATAAGGCATATTAGGCTACTAAATTCTTAAATTTTAATTTGCAAGCTGCAGGGGCAAAACGTTTATTACAGGTGGATGAGCTTGAAGAGTTTAGATTGGGAGCTTATGAAAATGCCAGGATTTACAAGGAAAAAATGAAGAAGTGGCATGACAAAAACATTGCAAAGAAGGATTTTGTTCCAGGGCAACAAGTTCTTCTGTACAACACCCGGCTTCGTCTTTTTCTAGGAAAGCTCAAATCCAGGTGGACAGGGCCTTATATAGTGGTAAACGTGTCTCCTTTTGGTGCAATCGAAATTCGTCACAACAAGCACAATGACACATTCAAGGTCAACGGCCATCGCTTAAAGCTACATCACTGGAGCGTTTGATCCTCAATCTGTCACCACAGTGTTACAAGACACATGAATAGCAAAGTCAAGCTAACGACTATAACTTAGAACTAAATCCTCTTTTCTTTTAGTTTTTTTTTTTTTTTTTTTTTTTTTCATGCAATTGCTTTATTATTTCCTATTGTTTTGTTAATGTTTCTCTCTATTTACATATGCAGCCGTACACAAGGCGACTGGAGAATTCTCACAGGGAGTTAAAAGTAGAACTTGCGGAGATGTTGATGCTCTAGCATGTCAACAAAATCTCAAAAAAAAAAATCAGGGCAGTACCTTCTTTTCCTTCCTTTGTTTTCATTTGTTACATTGGGGACAATGTCAATCATAAGTGTGGGGGAGGTCTTTTAGGTTTTTTTGATTCAGTTTGTGAACTAAAATTGCTGAGAAGTTTTTGATTGGAATGATTTGTAGTTCTTGGAAATTGGAAATCATGCTCTGAATCTATGTTCTTGAATCTGGTGTTTGTTTTGTTGTGCCTGTGAGATACCTTGGGTAGGTTAATGAATAGTCAGGATCACTTAATTGTGTGCCTTTTTCTGAGAACCTTATGCAGATTTAGAAACTTTTGTTATCTCATCGAATGCTAGAACTTGCTTGATTACCTCTTGAGGCGAAATCCCAGACAACACATTGAATTTAGAGATGATTTAGGCCATTTTTGGACCGTTTGTGCTTTTCAAGCCTACCATGATGCAGTCTACCGCTAGTCACCCCATTGAGCCATTACAATAGTAGGAGTTACATCATGAGCCGAAAATTAGTTCTTTCTAGCCACTTTGACATTACCCCTATATCCCGAAAAACCAGTGAATACCCTCTCAAGAGATTCATGAAAATAACAATAGCATAGAGAAAGGGAAATCTGAGAAAAAAAAAATTGTGAGGTTACTATCTGGATGTGAGGCTATTTAAAAAAAAAAAAAAAAAAAAAAAAAAAAAAAAAAAAAAAGATATGATTAATACACCCCAACCTTACGAGAAGCAAGGACAATGTGAATCATTAAGTTTGGGGGAGTTAGGAAGTGAGAAAGGCATTCGTTCTTCATGAAGAAAATAAAGAGAAAAAGACCCTTCTTGGTGCATTACCTTAATGATTCTCTTGATTTTGTTTAATCCTTATCCTTTTCTTGATAGCCATCACCCGATCCTTACACTACAAGCTTAATAAAGACCTTTTGATCTAAGTTTGATATGGTTGTCGACATTAGTGGAGAGGGGTAAGAAAAGCAAGCTTACGGAATTCAGGAAATTACTCATACATTCTCCTAAGAGATCAAACAGGGATTCTGGTTTGAATAAGTTGATTAGGATTGCAACAGTTTTAGTGTGAAAGGTTATTTGTTTGATTACTTAAAGGGACCACAGGTAGGGTGAGGCTTGCACCAGATTTGAAATTCTAGACTTTGCATGGTTTGAAATTTCTCTGGAATTATGAGAATTATGCAATCTTTGAGGCTTGCTTGGTACATCAAATTGAATCGATTCTTAGGCAGTTGTTTTGAAGTAAGCTTTAGATTTTCTTTTGTTTTATTTCATCTTTTTGCGTGAGGACTAGCAAAATGTTAAGTTTGGGGGAGTTTGATGAGTTGGTTTCATATCGATTTATTAAACTCGTGCAAGTTCAATATTAGCTAGTTTTAAGGTATTACATTGACAAATTGATGTCATTTTGATCTAACTTTGCAGGATATATATGAGTTTAATTAATCTTCCAGCTTTGGGTCTAGAAAAGCCCACAATTAAAAGCCAACATTTCAACCCATAAGCCCACAAATAGCCCACACGGAGGACAATAATCCAGCAAAACAAAATGACCATTATGCTTCATTCAAATAAAGGCCCAAATTGTAGCCCATTAAAAGTCCACACACGGAGGACAAAATTCCAGCAAGAAAACGACATTGTGTTTCATCCTCCCTTGAGATTACACGGTTTGTGCTTCTTGAGATTACACACGAGATTTGGGGGTTGATTTGGAGAGGATAGAGAGTTGCGATTTCTGTGGAGAAGACCCTATCTCGAGTGAGAGTTTGAAAATGAAAATGAGAGGAAGATCCGGGATATTAAAGGCTGGCTGGAATTTAAAAGCAGTGGTGGCTGGAAATTCCGCAGAGGGAGAGAAAGGAGAGGTGTTCTTGCTGGAATTCCAGAGAGGGAAATAGTGGTTGCTGGGAGTTGGCTGGCATTTCCGCAGAGAGAAAGAGGGGAAAAAGAGGAATTCGGCCAGAGCTATGGCTGAGAAGTACTGGCTAATCCTTGGTGGAGAAGCATTCGGCCATTAGGGATTTATCTTTTGTTCTTCTTTTCTTCTTTCGGATTAATATGGTGATGTCTCCTGAAATTCTCTTTGTTTTATTTAATTTAGTTATGGTTTAATATTTTTAGTTAGAGATTGATGGATCCGAACCTATGATTTCTGAGTTTCAATTTCAATGAGTTGCAATTTATTATTTTTCCGTGAAGAGTGTGTTCTATTGTTCTTAGGGCTTTCCATTGATTTAATTTGGGAATTGATCATAGTGATGTTTCGAATAGAGAAGCTATGTGATAGGAAACATTAAATTGTGAATTGAATCTTGGATGTGAACAATATTCAAGCAAAATATAGAACATATCATGAGTGAAATAAGAGTAACCGAATAGGGATCTTAGGAATTTCATGTGGTCAGTTTAAATTGTAACCGTAAGGGAAATTTAACCGAAAAAGGATTTCACAAATTCTAAGGCATCTCATATTGAATTAATCTAGAATATACCTGAAATAAGGATATTTGAAGTTAAGAATATATGTGATAATTGATTAGACCCGAAATATGGATAATTAAACTTTAGGGAATTCTACCATCTCATGGTTAATAATAATTGAAATTCATTCTTTTGAGCTTATGGATGAATTGGTGTAGGTGAAATCAACTCTTTAACGTTTGCTCTCATTGAATTCTTTCTTAAATCTTGTTTCTTTACATTTTCTAATTTTTAATATTTATTTAGTTTTAATTCACATTACTCCCAATTTCGCAATCTCGAATAACATAGTCGGTTTAATCACTTTATTTGTGAATTTTACCAATCCTCGTTGGGAAACGATATCTTACTCATCACTTTATTACTTGAACGATTGGTGCACTTGCTAGTGTTAATTTTATCGCATCAACCCCCATTTTCGCAGAGATTTCAGAATCAAAAACAAGAAAAGCAATTCAAGAGATTCCTTGACGTGCTGAAACAACTCCATATCAACATTCCACTCGTGGAGGCATTGGAATAGATCCCGAGTTACGTTAAGTTTATGAAGGATATCCTCTCGAAGAAATGAAGGCTAGGTGAATTTGAGACAGTGGCACTGACCGAAGAGTGCAGTGCAATCTTGAAGAATAGGCTGCCACCCAGTTGAAGGATCCTGGAAGCTTCACCATACCGTGCGCCATTGGAGATCAATACATCAGAAAAGCTTTATGCGACTTGGGGGCAAACATTAATCTAATGCCAATGTCTATTTTCAGGAAGCTGGGAATTGGTGAAGCAAGACCCACCACTGTTACACTGCAATTAGCTGATAGGTCTTATGCTTACCCAGAGGGAAAAATAGAAGACGTCCTGGTACGGGTGGACAAATTTATATTTCCGGCAGATTTCATAGTGTTGGACTATGAAGCGGATAAGGAGGTGCCGATTATCTTGGGAAGACCCTTCTTAGCTACAGGCAAGACATTGATAGATGTGCAGAAAGGAAAATTGACAATGAGGGTCCACGATCAGCAAGTCACTTTCAACGTGTTCAAAGCGATGCGTTTCGCTGACGAGGTGGAGGAATGTTCAGCAATGAACGTTTTGGATTCATTAGTGGCGGCAGAGTTTGAAACGACATGTGCTGAACAATTGATGATAGAGGAGGACCTGATTGATTCGGAAGTTGATGAGAACAACAATGATAGACAAGTATCATGGCTGGAGGGTAGGCACGCATCAACAAAGTCTAGGAGACATTTTGAGTCATTGGATTTATCAACAAGGCCTTTAAAGCAGCATAAGCCCTCGGTGGAAGAACCTCATGTTTTGGAACTAAGACCCTTACCAGTACATTTGAGGTACGCTTATTTGGGTGATTCCGATACTCTTCTTGTAATTATTGACTCTGGACTAAATGACATGCAGGAAGTACAACTACTGGAGGTGTTAAAAAAGTTCAAACGTGCGATTAGGTGGACTATCGTAGATATAAATGGAATCAGCCCATCAATCTGCATGCATAAAATTTTGCTACAGGACTGCTATAACAATTCAGTAGAGTAGCAGAAAAGGTTGAATCCGATCATGAAAGAGGTAGTGAAGAAAGAGGTAATTAAATGCCTTGATGTAGGGATAATTTACCCTATTTCAGACAGCTTTTGGGTCAGCCCAGTTCAATGCGTGCCCAAGAAAGGTGGAGTCACGGTGGTTCCAAATGACAACAATGAGTTGATACCTACAAGAACAGTTACTGGTTGGAGGGTATGTATGGACTACAGGAAGCTGAACAAAGCTACCAGAAAGGACCACTTTCCTCTGCCTTTCATCGACCAGTTGCTTGATAGGTTGGCTGGAAAGGAATATTACTGTTTCTTGGATGGATACTCAAGTTACAACCAGATTGCTATAGCACCAGAGGATCAGGAAAAGATAACCTTCACCTGTCCGTATGGGACGGTTGCTTTCAGAAGAATGCCTTTCGGACTCTGCAACGCTCCAACAACTTTTCAGAGATGTATGATGTCTATTTTTACAGATATGGTGGAGAAGTCGTTGGAGGTCTTTATGGACGATTTCTCAGTTTTCGGAGATTCCTTTGGGGATTGTCTAACAAATTTGGAAAGAGTTTTAATGAGGTGTGAGGAAACCAATTTGGTTCTCAATTCGGAAAAATGCCATTTCATGGTACAAGAGGGCATCTTTTTGGGTCATAAGATCTCCAATAAAGGCATCGAGGTGGACAAGGCGAAGATAAAAGTAATAGACAAACTACTACCACCAACATCAGTGAAGGAAATTAGGAGTTTTCCGGGCCACGCAGGTTTTTATCGGCGGTTCATAAAAGATTTTTCAAGAATATCCAAGCCATTATGCAGTTTGATGGAGCAAAGTCAGTCGTTTGAGTTCGATGGCGAATGCCATCAAGCATTTCTGGAATTAAAGAAGCGGCTAGTGTCTGCTCCCATTGTCCTCTCACCAGATTCGTCATTACCATTCGAACTTATGTGCGATGCTAGCGACTACGCAGTTGGAGCAATGTTGGGGCAACGACATGAGAAGGTGTTCCACTCAATTTATTATGCAACCATGACAATGACTGAGGCACAGCTGAATTACACTACCACAGAGAAAGAATTGTTAGCTGTGGTATTTGCTTTCGACAAGTTCAGGGCATACCTCGTGGGCACCAAGGTGATTGTATACACTGACCACTCCGCCATTAAGTATCTAATTGCAAAGAAGGACGCCAAGCCACGGCTGATCCGTTGGATACTATTCTTGTAAGAATTTGATCTGGAAATAAAGGACAGAAAAGGGCCTGAAAATCAGGTTGCAGACCATCTTTCTAGGCTAGAGGAGGGAAGTGGGACTGAACTAAGGGAGCCCATCCGAGAGACCTTCCCAGATGAGCAACTTCTTGCCGTGCATCAAACCAAAGCCCCCTGGTATGCAGACTTTGTGAATTACATAGTAAGTGGGTTGTTTCCTCATGAAATGAGTAGTCAAAAAAAGAAAAGGTTCTTGCATGGTGCTAAGTTTTATTACTGGGATGAGCCGTTCCTTTACAAACAGTGTGCGGACTAGGTTATTCGAAGGTGTATCCCTGAGGAAGAAGTTCAAAGCATCCTCCAACATTGCCATTCATCACCGTATGGAGGGCATTTCGGAGGAACAAGAATAGCTGCAAAGGTCCTCCAATTTGGATTCTATTGGCCTTCAATCTTTAAAGATGCGCATGAGCTCGTGAAGAGATGCGACAGGTGCCAACGTGTCGGCAACATCTCCCGCCAGCACAAAATGTCGCTGAGTAACATTCTGGAGGTGGAGTTATTTTATGTATGGGGCATTGACTTCATGGGCCCGTTTCCTCCTTCTTTTGGAAACTTGTACATCTTGGTAGCGCTAGACTACGTCTCAAAATGGGTGGAGGCAGCAACACTTCAAACAAATGATTCCAAAGTAGTGGTGAAATTCCTTCATAAGAACATCTTTACACGCTTTGGAACACCAAGGGCTATCATCAGTGATGAGGGTACCCATTTTGGCAGCAAGCAGTTTGAGCACCTCTTGAGCAGATATGGAGTAAAGCATAAGATTGCTACAGTGTACCACCCACAAACCAGTGGGCAAGCCGAAGTCTCAAACAGGGAAATAAAGAGGATCTTGGAGAAGGTGGTCAACCCAAATCGAAAAGATTGGTCGCTGAGATTGGAGGATGCTCTATGGGCATACAGAACAGCATTCAAAACGCCACTGGGAATGTCCCCTTTCCGCTTAGTCTTTGGGAAGGCATGTCACCTACCGGTGGACTTGGAACACAAGGCATATTGGGCAGTGAAACAGCTGAACATGGACCTCCAATTAGCAGGAGAAAAGCGTTTACTGCAGCTAAATGAACTGGAGGAATTCCGGCTGCTAGCATATGAGAGTGCCAAATTGTATAAGGAGAAAACCAAGAAATGGCATGATAGAAGAATAATCCCACAGCAGTTTGAAGTTAGGCAGTAGGTTTTACTTTTCAATTCAAGGTTGAAGTTATTTCCAGTGAAACTGAAGTCTAGATGTTCAGGTCCTGATAAGTGCACAAATTTGCACTTTTAATGTTCATAATTGTCAAATTATTTTATCACATTTGTGACTTTAATTTTAAATATTCCTAAATTTAGAGGATTTAATTTTAATCAGATTTATTTTATTTTTCAGGTTTTTAAACAAAACAATTAGATTTGGGCTAGTTTACCAAGCATAATCTGAAAGTTGAACCCAAAACGAGCCCAAATTCAGCCCAATTCAGCCCACTCAGAAGCCCAGTCCGCCGTCCGAGCCGCGCCGAGCCATCCAAGCTGCATGCCCATCCCAGCTGCCACGTGTCGCGGACTGCACGAACCAGGCGCGGGCCCCAGCTGCTCCCCGTTATTTCCCCACGCCAGAAAGCGCGCTTGGCGCGCACCGCACGTTTCTCGGGCGAGTTCCTCTCCACGCGCGCGTTAGGCGCTTCTTCTCCTCTCTCCGCGTGGGCCCAGCAGGTGTTTAAGCTTCCAATCTTGGTGCGCCGCGTGTCTCCAACGGAAGCAAATGTCGGCCTTTCTTCTTTTCCGCCAATCTTCGTCCGCCACGTGTCCGCCCGTTTGGAATTCTTCAGCTAATTGATGCGTTTGTGTCCGTTGCTTTGCCGCTTGGAACACTTTCAGCCTCACCGAATCAACTTTTACTCACCAAATAAAGCCTTATAAATTTCAATTAATTAGGAAAACGTTTTTAGTCTTATTTTCTTTATTATTTTTGTTGTTGATTATTATTTTTATCATGACCCAAAACTCTATAAATAGGGTCATGTTAAGGTGTTTAGTGTGAGAGTTTTTAGCCTAAGTTTTAACATTTTCTTTTATTTGGTAAGGTTAGAGAGAAACCTATATGTGAAGTGATCTTGGGTGGATTTTGATTCCCCATTTGTTCTTCAAAGTTTATATATTTGAGTGGTTAATTTTCTTCTATCTTCTTCTAATTTCTCATATTGATATATGTTCTTGTCAACTTTTATATAAATCTAGTCACGCTCTTTTTATGTGATTGTTGCATGATACTATATATTGACAGATATTATTTTATGAGTAGTCTTTTACTGCATTATTGCCAATGGTATATTGTCGCTCTTAGATTTCTCTTAAGATGATTTTTCCTAATACTAAACGTAAGAATTTTATTCACTCGAATACATTTTAATTCACATGTTCTTCAAATATTTATTTTCCGATTGTTAGTTTGGGATGTGAAACTTTCAATTGAGTAATCTCAAGGATCAAAATTCATTCGGATGAACCAAGCATATAGGGGAATCTCGACACCTTACCACTTTTAAATATAATTTTCTCCTATATTTTTCTTTAACTTTAACCTCTCAACAAAAATTCCATTCTCTTTTATTTTTACTTTGTTATTTATCTCCTAAAGCTTTTTATTTGCTAATCATTTCTTGTTTAATTTGTCACCTCCTTGTGGATACGACCGCCCTAACTGTGCTACCGCGACCGCTTTATTTTCGACACGTTTGGGCGTAATCAAATTTTGACGCCGTTGCCGGGGAGGTGCATCAACAAGATTGTTCAGTAGATAATTAGCCAAAGAGGTAGGTACTATTTATCTTTTATTTGTTGTTTGGCACGTTTCCCAGGTCCCTTTGTGGTACATCAAGTCTACCCACATGGAGCAGTGGAGATAGCAGCTGAAGACTCAGGGAAAACCTTTAAAGTGAACGGCCAGTGACTCAAAACACTACTGGGGTTATGAGATTAATTGCCAGAAAACCTCCATTTCACTTCAAGATGCATAAGTGTGCGGTTGAGTCAGGTTGAAGACGTTAAAACAAGCGCTTGAAGGAGGCAACCCTACATTTTTAATTCTTACATGTCTTTTGATTTTTAATTTTTGTCATATGACTCGTTGTTTCTGTTGTGAAGAGTGTGATTTTAATCCAGGAAAGTGTCGTGCAGAAGTAATGTTAGCAGGAGAAAGGAAGATCTTAGCTCAAAAGAAAGGGAGGGCTGAGTCCAGAATTTTGCTTCTAAAAAAAAAAAAAAAAAAAAAAAGCACAGGGGGATAAAAAGGGGCCACATGCCCTATCACTTTCAGTCAAAATTCCCACTTTCCCTTTCAAGAAGAAAAAGAAAAAAAAAAACCCTAACAGCCCCACCTAGTGCTTCCGTGGCTTCCCTTTCCCCCGCGCCGTCGACCCCACCGATCAACCTTTGCCAAGCTTCGTGCATGCTCGGATCCAAGGGGCCCAAGTGGATTTTCCTATTTTGGGGCATTCCTATTTAGATTTGCCAAGTGGATTTTTGGCGCGGGTTTTCAATTTCAACTTTGGGGCTGTGTTTCTTTCCGTTCGAGTCGCTCCTCTAGTCGCCGATTCCAAAATGGTGCGCACGAAGAGGCTAGCCAACAAGACAGTGGGTCGTGTGCCAAGGAACCCACAGATTAGTTACCGGACATTTTCCTCAATAGCGGCGGAAGTTAGGTATGAACAATGCATTTGCCAACGTTCTTTCAGCCCTGAAAACGGGTTCTTGCTGACAAACGCCCCTAATATTGGGTATGATGAGGATATAGCTTCGGTAATCAATGCCCTAAATTGGAGAAACTTATGTTCTCACCCGCCGGCCGTGATAGTTCCTCTCGTCCGAGAGTTCTACGCTCACTTCACCAAAGAAGGGCAGCAGAGGGTGTACACGCGGGGTGTTATGGTCCCAGTTGACCCGGAGACGATAAATCATTTTTACGGCTTAGAGGCCTTCGTCGATTTGCACTCTGAATTTGTAGCGGTGGTTGATGCAACTCAGCTGAACAACATGCTGAACCGTCTTTGTGTCGCAGGCACCAAATGGAGCGTCTCAAAGCAGGGTGCTTTGACAGTGCTAAGAAGCAGCCTTGCCTCGTGGAGCAAGATATGGTACCATTTCCTGAAGACCTGCCTGCTACCCTCCATGACGATGCACATAGTGTCCAAGAACCGAATGCTATTGCTGGATTCTATCCTCGCAGGCCGCCCGATCAATGTAGGAAAATTAATCAATAGGGAGCTCCACACGTGTGCTCGAAAGTCGAGAGGCAGCTTGTGGTTTCCCGCACTCATTTTAGGGTTGTGTCAAAACAGTGGCGTGCTGGTGTTTCCTCATGAGGTGAGGTTGTCCTCGCGTGGAGCCATGACCACCCTGACCATAGCGCGGCAATCAGCCAAAAGGAGAGCATCCAGCTGAGCAGTCCTCCGATGAGGAAGAGGAGCAAGACCCGGCAGCACAGGCCACAACCAGCGGACATGCGGCTGAGTCTAGTAGCAGGGGTTAGGATGAGGGGATGAGTAGCTCCCTCCGCATGATGGAACAACGGATCACTCTCTAGGAAATTCAGTAGGCTAAAATGTTGACAATGCTGCAGCGGATGCATAAGCAACAACAGCAATATTGGGCCTACGCCGAGCTACAGGACATCGCTCTGAAGAAGTCCCTTTAGAAAAACATCACCAAGCTGGTGTTCCCATTCCCTGAATTTCCCGAAGAGGTACTGGAGCCCATTGTTTCTGAGGATAGTGCCTCGGTCAACCCAGAGGAAGACGAAGAGGAGTAAAAGGGTAGCCGCCCTGCCTACCTTGCCCAGGGAGTGTCAACTTTCTTTCCCATGTTTATTTTGTTTTATTTCATCTTTGTTATCTGTTTGTTCTGTGTAGTCTGCCATCATTTCCCGAAGCAGTGAGGACACTGCTTCTTTTAAGTTTGGGGTGGTTAACAGGCTTGTGTCTAATGCCCGTTGTTTGATTCTGTTTGTTTGGTAGTATTTCAATTTGTTATTTGCTAAAAAAAAAAAAAAAGAGAAAAACAACAAAGTTGTAGTGCTATGATAATTTTGGTGTGAATAAATGCTTTGGTCTTGCTGTAGCTATGTTGGTTTAAGTACATTCAATGAAAAATGCAGTGTGTCAAAAGTCTCAGCTTGTGTAGTAATTCAGCATGAATTAAATCTTGGTGATATATGTGGTTCGGTAGCTCCATAAATGTTATCATTTGAAATTTAGCACGTTAGATCTTAGCATAGTTGTCCATTGGAAAGCCTAGGAAGTTTCGAGTCATTGTGAGGGCTTAGGGTCATAGAACTGATTGTGTGATACCCTTGAAGCTAAGCTTAAGGAGCCAAACATTTTAGGGTAAATCAATGTTGAAAAGGGTGGAAGTGCATCGAGTCTTAAAAAAAAAAAAAAAAAAAAAAAAAATTATGTGTAAAATACTTCACTATTCCGAGTTGCCTAGTAACTAGGAGTAACATGAGCCCCATGTGTACTTTTACGTCAAACAGCAGTCCAGGATATGTGTGCTAAAGCAAATCTGGTTTGTGACGCTGTTGAGTAACCGGGTGCCTTCATCACCAATGTTGGCATTCGCGTAAAAAGGCAACAATGACATGAGGAAATGTGAGAAAAAAAAATATTTTTGCACCCACCTAATGCCCTTAGAGATAGACTGCAGGTTGAGTAAGGCCTTAGGCGTTTGGTTTTCTAGAGCACCAGGAGAGGGGTCAAGCAATCAGCTTATTAGACCAAAAGCTAGGCTCAAGGATCGTGATTCGAGCAACCTAGGTGAATCAAGGATGGTTAGCTATGGTCTCACACACTCACTATTAGAGGAATTTTATTTGTGGAGTGTGCAGAATGGCAGATTGATCCGAGATTGGATGAAAAGCCGGCCGGAAATTAGCTGGGACTCTAGAGGCATTGTTGGAGAATAGAGAATCAACTTGTTTGGTAGCCAAAGCAGACTTTTGTGTTATTTTGTGTTTAAATATCGTGTTTTGTTGTTTTGTTTTGTGTTGTTCGGCATTACTCGAGGTCGAGCAATGACTTACGTTTGGGGGTGTGATAACTCACTGAAATAGAGTTATTTACCATACTTTTAGGCTTGATATTTGTTTATATTCTCAGGGTAAAATGCCTTTGTGTTAGTATTTTGAATAGCATTTATTAGTTTTTGTCCGTGTGACAAAAAGTTGTTATTTATGGGGAAATCTTGCTATAGTTTGAAGTTATTCCTCAATTTAAATAAGTGCGCTAACCTTGGGAATTTAGTGCAGGTTGTCCAAAGGAAGTGTTGACGTAGGCATTTGGTGAGATGAGAAAAGCGCGGTGGAAAACGGAAAGGCTGAAATGCCCTAATTGCCATAGCACTATTGCAGCAAAGTCGCAATAAAAGCAGGAGCAACCAAAATGAGCAAGCTGGCACAGTTTGTCCTTTAGCGCTGGTAGTGGTCTAAGCACTGACGTTATGAAGTCAGGACAGCTATAAGAGCACCAGGAGGGGGGACCATCAATCATGGCTCTCATGCAGACATTTGTCACTAGGGCACCTCAACCTGCCCTAGTATATAAAGGAAAAGAAGAGCATAGTACAAGGGAGCCAGAGAAGAGAGAAGAAAATAGTGGAGGCGCACAGAATTTCTGTACGAGCTGAAAATGGAGACAGAAGAGAGTACAGGGGCATTTTGGACGCTGAAGCTGGAAGAAGAGAGTACAACACGAATACACAATGTTTTTTGACCTCAGATTTTACCTTAGCTGTTTTCTCCTTCTCTCTGTATTTACTTTCCGACACCTTATGGATTTGTTATTTGTTATTAATTCTGATTTTGTTGAACTAAACATGAGCTAAATTCCTTAGCTAGGATTAGTGATGAAACTAAATTTGCAATGAAGATCTATTTGCTATTTTGATTGATTGTGTAATTTTCATATGGTTTATTCAAGTGTATTTATTGTTTACTTTCTATTAAGTGACAGACCATCATTTAGTAAGAAAATACAAACTTAAGTTAATTCTGGAAAAGTTGGTTTAGTTAGACCTAGATTGGATAATATAAGAGATAGAATAGGAATATATTATTATCTTATACAACCCATTAAAATTGATGTTTAACGTCAGGTTTGTAAACTAAAACACATAGGAATATGTTGGTTTGGTTTAAGGAACTAAAAGCATAAATCTGTCAGAAGATGATTATGTAGAATTTTAGGTTGACTAGATGAACCTTGCTACAACAATCGTATAGCAAAACGTGGTCAGAGTTGCAACCGAGGGGAAATCAGTAATCCTAGCCTTCATCCATCATTAAATCACAGCTTTGAGCTTAGATCCTATTGACTTTTATCTCTTTTCTACATTTAAATTGCAGTCTTTGATCTTATACATTCTTTTTACTTAATTAATATCAATTTGACATTCAAACCATTCTTAATCACATTGACAAAAACTAATTTTTGTAATAACATTCCTCATTAACTCAGTCCCTGTGGAGACGATACTTTACTTATTACTATATTACTTGTTCGATTGCATGCACTTGCGTGGAGTCATTTTATGCATAGGTTTTTGGCGAACAGGGACCCAACCCAATCTGCATCTGTGTATGCGTCCAATTTGAGCCTTCAATTTCTTTTGAATAGGATTCCCTTGCCAAGAGTTCCCTTGAGATATTGAAGGACTTTGTATGCAGCTTGTAGGTGTGTCTCTCGAGAGGCATGCATAAACTGGCTTAGAACACTTACTGCATTGCCTATGTCTGGCCTTGTATGAGCTAGATAAATAAACTTCCCGATCAGCCTCTGATATCTTCCCTTGTCGACTTTTGGACTATCTGCAGCTTCTCTTAACTTGTGATGATAATCAATTGGAATTTTTTAGGGCCTGCATCCCATCATACCTATTTCCTTGAGTAAATCTAGGATATATTTTTTTTGGGAGATAAAAATCCCATTGTTTGAATCTGCAACCTCAATTCCTAAGAAGTAGTTAAGCCTTCTAAGGTCTTTTTATCTCAAGCTCCCTGGATAGATGCCCTTCCAGCTTCTTGATTTCCTCAACATCATCTCCTGTCACAATGATGTCATCCACATAGACAATTAAGACAGTAATCTTGTCCTTCAACGATCATGTGATGAAGAGTGTATGATCTCATATACTTTGCTTGAACGTCATTCTTTCCATGGCTTTGGTGAATTTTCCAAACCATGCCCTTAGGGATTGTTTCAGCCCATAAAGGGCCATCCTTAACCTGCACACATTATTAGTTCCAAAGTTTAGATTGAAACTAGGTAGTGGTTCCATATATGCTTCGTCCTCTAGATCACCATGTAAAAAGGCATTTTTTACATCAAATTGTTGTAAAGTCCAATTAAGATTGGCTGCCAAGGATAATAATATCCTAATGGTGTCTAGTTTTGCCACCGGTGCAAAGGGTTTCTACATAGTCTACCTGTGGATGAATCTAGAGAAATCAGTAACTATTTATGGTAACTTCTTAGGTCAAAGGAATATGCTAGGTTTATACCAATTGTATTAGGAAATGATTATTCTCTTTTATTTCTTTCCTTTTATGTTCTGTTTCTGTGCCTATATACGGTCGGTTGTACCTCTGTTTATGAATAAGAAAATAATAAGAAATAAAGCAGTGTTTTCTCCCTGTTCTCTGTTTTCTTCCCGTGTGAGTTTACATGGTATCAGAGCCACCGGTTGAAGAAAACAATGTATAGAACAACCTTGACTAGAGCAAGCGGAGGTACTGTTTCTGAGGTTGCCACGATCAACCCAAAAATAACCTCCACAATTGCTCCCACTGCTGTCCCAGAGAGCCTCAATCATATCTCCCTACAGATCACAACACAGAAACTGAATGGGAAGAATTTTCTTAAGTGGTCACGTTCTGTCCTAATGGTGATTTAAGGAAAGGGAAGGCTAGGTTATTTCGATGGCTCAATCCCAACACTAGATCCGAAGGAATCCTCTTATGCAAATTGGGAGGCAAAAAATTCAATTGTGATGGCTTGGTTAATCCATTCTCTGGAGGATAATATTGTTGACCTTTATATTCTCCTCCCCACGGCAAAAAGGATTTGGGATGCAGTCACAGTGGCCTATTCGGATCTGGAGAAAACATCATAAATGCTTGAGTTAAGGAACAAAATCTGAACCCTAAAACAGGGGGAGAATGATGGAACAGGATATTATCATGAAGCCACATGATTGTGGCAGGAATTGGATCTGTTTTCTTCCCCATCTTGGAAGGATCCTGAAGACTCGGTCTTGTATAGGAAATTGGTGGAACGAGATCGTGTGTGTGATTTCTTGGCCAGACTGAATAAGGATTTGGATGAAGTCCGCGGTCGCCTACTTGGAATGAGACCACTTCCTCAAATCAAGGAGATTTTCGCTGAAGTTCGGAGAGAAGAATCAAGGAGGAGAGTCATGTTAGGAACCACTACATTGAACGTGGAAAATTCTGCCTTAGTGGTCTGAGAATAAGAGAGTCAAGGTCAGGGAGAAGGGAAACCAAACAGGAAATGGTGTGATCATTACAAAAAACCCTATCACACCAGGGAAAATTGCTGGAAGATACATGGAAAACCAGCAAATTGGACATCTAATCGAGCACGTGGATGTGAAGGTAAAGGATTTCAAGCCTCAATGGAGAAACAAGAGGACACTGAACCAGCCATGGGAGCTGCGGCATTTACCAAGGAACAGGTGGAACAATTGAAACAAATGATAGCACAATCCTCTTCAATGTCCCTTATGTCTCAGAAAGGTAAAACTTTAACTGTTTTTTGTGGGCTGGATGAGAAAGGAGAACATTGGATTATTGATTATGGAGCAACGGATCATATGACTGGCTGTGGAAAATTATTCACATCATATATTCCTAGTCTGAGGAATCACAAAGTGCAGATCGCAGATGGTTCTTCTTCAGTTGTGGCCGGTATTGGGACTATGAAAATTGGAGATAATGTTGTTCTAAAAGAAGTCTTTCATGTGCCTAATTTTAGTTTCAATTTTTTGTCAATAAGCAAAATAACAAAAGATATGAATTGTGGAGTGATTTTTTCTCCATCTACGTGTATTTTTCAGGACCAATCATCGGGGAAGAGGATTAGCAGTGCTAAGGAATGGAATGGCCTATATTACTTTGAGGATGAGTCAAGTGTTCATGGGCAAGCTCAAGTAGTTGCAAGCACCCCTCATTCAAGAATTCAAAAAATTATGTTATTGCACTATACGTTAGGACATCCTAGTTTTCCTTATATAAAATTCTTGTTTCCATCCTTGTTCAAGAGTAATGATAAATTTCAATGTGAGATTTGCCAATAAGCTAAACATACCCGTGTCTTTTTTCCTCCATTATCATATCGTGCATCAAAACCATTTGTTCTTATTCATAGTGACATTTGAGGACCTTCCCGCGTCTCAAGTACTACAAATAAAAAATGGTTCATTACCTTTACTGATGATCATACACGTGTTTGTTGGGTTTACCTTTTAAAAGAAAAATCTGAGGCCAGGGATATTTTTAGACAATTCCATACCATGGTTAAAACACAATTTGATGAAAATATCAAATTCCTAAGAACAGATAATGGGACTGAATTTTTTAACAACACCCTGGGGGAATTTGTCACTTCTAGTGGGATAATCCATCAAAGTTCTTGTGTCAGCACACCTCAACAAAATGGGGTGTCTGAGCGGAAAAATCGTCACATCTTAGAAGTTGCCCGTGCCTTGTTGTTTACAGCCAATTTACCAAAAAAAATTTGGGGAGATGCAGTTTTGACCGCTACCTATGTGATTAATAGAGTAACTTCACGTGTCCTAAAATTCCAAACTCCAATAGATTGTCTATACAAATCATACCCTCAGTCTCGGGCTCCCTCTTCATTAGAGCTGAAAGTGTTTGGTTATGTTGCCTTTGTTCACAATCTTGATCCACATCGGGGCAAATTCGATCCTAGAGCTCATAAGAGCATTTTTTTGGGATATTCGGCAACTTAAAAAGGGTATAGGTGTTATTCAATGGAGAAAAGAAAATATTTTGTGTCTAGGGATGTGACTTTCTTTGAAGACCAATTCTTTTTTACCGAAAAATCCCTTCATGGGGAGAGAGTGTGGGAAGGCAACTTTTGGGAGAAATCTAAATCAACTTCCATCTTAACCTCAGATGATGCAAATGGTGTATGGGAACTCTTTTGGGATTTTGCTCCTTCCGAAAAGCAAAGTCTTATCCCTTCCAATCTGCCTGAAAATGTTCAAAAGTCAGGAAATCAAGAGGAAAATCCAGCCCATATTCCAAAAATCAACCCACAAGATAGATCCGAAATTGATCTTAAAAAGTGTCCCCAAGATAGCCCAAAGACTAATTCCGAATCAATTCCACCAACCCTTACCCAATCCATTCCTTCAAATCAGTCTCCTCATGAACCAGAAAATCCAGTATCTATAGTGCAGGAACATAATAAACATAAAGAGAGTGGCTTGCAATTTTTTGATCGAACTTAATTCCGAATCAATTCCATGACCAACCCTTACCCAATCCATTCCTTCAAATCAGTCTCCTCATGAACCAGATAATCCAGTATCTATAGTGCAGGAACATAATAAACATAAAGAGAGTGGCTTGCAATTTTTTGATCAAACTTATGTACGCAAGAAGAACCAAAAAAGTGTAGAAAGCCAAGAAGTTCCTTACCACCAAGAATCGAAACCAATGACAGGTCTTGAAGTGGATATTGATAACTTGGGGATCCTGGTTGCATTGAGCAAAGGAGTAAGATCATGTACTAAACATCCTATGGCACACTATGTTGGTTATGATCATCTAGCAAACTCAATGAAGACTTTTATAGCTAACCTGCCTAATGTGGAGATTTGAAGAAGCATGAATGGAGGCAAGCTGTTTTAGAAGAAATGAGAGCTCTCGAAAAGAACCATACTTGGGATGTGGTAAGAAAACAAAGAGAGAACGCTCCGGTTGGATGTAAGTGGGTCTTCACAGTTAAATCCAAGGCTGATGGGTCTATCGAAAGATACAAAGCTCGGTTGGTAGCTAAGGGCTATACTTAGACATATGGGATAGACTATCAAGAAACATTTGCTCCAGTTGCCAAGATCAACACAGTTCGAGTTCTGTTATCCATCGCTGCTAACTTAGATTGACTGCTACGACAACTTGACGTAAAAAATGCTTTTCTCAATGGAGACTTGGAGGAAGAAGTTTATATGGAAATGCCACCAGGATTTGAGGACAAAGGTGATTGTGTCTGCAAGCTAAGAAAATTCCTGTATGGACTAAAACAATCACCGCGAGCTTAGTTTGATCGGTTCACTAAGGTGGTTAGGGAACAAGGATATAAGCAAGCCGGAGGAGATCACACTTTGTTCTATTAGCACAGGGATGGTAAGACTAGTATTCTCATTGTTTATGTTGATGATATCATATTGACTGAAGATGATCTTGAAGAAGGAGAGAGGCTAAAGAGGAAACTGGCAAAAGAATTTGAAATCAAAGATTTGGGAAGTTTCAGGTACTTCCTCGGAATAGAGATTGCCAGAAATAAATGCGGGGATATCTGTCTCACAAAGGAAGTATTTGTTGGATCTTCTAAAAAAAAAAGGATGATGGGTTGCAAACCTGCAGAAACTCCTGTGGAGCCAAATTGCAAGAAGGGAACAAGAGACAGTGATCCTATAGACAAGGGCAGATTTCAGCGATTGGTTGGGAGACTGATCTATCTGTTACATACGAGACCTGACATAGCTTTCGCTATTAGTAGAGTCATCCAATATATGCATGCTCCCACCGAAGGACATTTGGAAGCAGTATTTCGAATCGTAAGATACTTGAAAGGAACACCTGGATGAGGTTTGTTCTTTAAAAAGGGAGATGAGAGAGGAGTGAGGTAAGAATGTTGTTAGATGAACTCAAGATTAGAGTTGCACTTCCATTGCGTGTTTACTGTAATAACAAGGCAGCCATAAATATTTCACATAATCCTATACATCATGACAGGACTAAACATGTGGAAGTGGATCGACATTTTATCAAGGAGAAATTGAAGAAGGAACACTTGTTATGTCATATGTTCCCACAACTGAGCAAGCTGCCGATATTTTGACCAAGGGATTGTCTAGACCCTTGTTTGAAAACTAGTAGACAAGTTGGGCATGTACAACTTATATAGCCCAACTTGAGGGGGAGTGTGGACGAATCTAGACAAATCAGGAACTATTTATGGTAACTTCTTAGGTCAAATGAACATGCTAGGTTTAAACCTATTGTAGTAGGAAAGGATTATTCTCTTTTATTTCTTTCCTTTCTATGTTCTGTTTCTGTGCCTATATATGGTCGGCTGTACCTCTGTTTATGAATAAGAAAATAATAAGAAATAAAGCAGTGTTCTTTGTTTTCTTCCCGTGTGAGTTTACACTACCCCATATGTCTGAGTATAGCCTTTGGCAACAAGGCTGGCTTTGTATCTCTCAAGTGTCCCATCTGCATTATATTTCACTGTGAACACCCCACTTACACCCAATTAATTTTTTTCCCTTAGGCAACTCAACACTTTCTCAAGTTTTATTTTTTTCCAGTGCTCTCATTTCCTCAATCATAGCTTTTTTTCACTCCCCATTTCTAAGTGCTTCTTGAGCAATTTTTGGAATCTCAATAGCATTTAACTCAGTGAGAAAGGCTCTATGTGGTGGAGAAAGATTGGCAAATGAGATGAAATTTGTTATAGGGTGTTGTGTGCATTTCCGTGTGCCTTTTCTGTGTGCAATAGGCAGATAAAGATCATGAAATTCCGGTGGTAATGGATCAGATTTGTTACCTGCTTTTGAAGCTTGATCTTGCACAGGTTCTGATGATTAAGCCATCACCGGTTCAGGATTAGGCTTTCTTCTCGAGTACACTTGCAATGGAGGCATTGGATGGTTATTTATTTGACAAGAATGGACTGGACTTGTGTTCGGATCTTCTTGGGTAGGACTTGAGCTTGGATGATCACGGTTTGGACTACTAAGAACTCGGGCTGGACTGGGAAAAAGGTTTGAATTGTCTGATGAGTGTACCTTTGTTTCTTGATCTAAGGTACTTCTTGGATATGTTATATTAACAGGTGTTGGATTGATATCAAAAGTGAGGAAATCTAAGTTCGAGTTGTCTTCTAATCTAGGCTCCCTCGGAAGACAAGTTTGATCATAGAATCCTTGATTTTCAGCGAAAGGGACATCTTTTGATATGTAGAATTTCCTAGTGCTTGGATGATAACACTTATACCCTTTCTGTGTTAGGGAATATCCTAGAAAAATTAACTTTAAGGCTCTTGGATCAAGTTTACTATTTCGGTCTTTTTGGTGAGTGTGAACATAGGCAATACAGCCGAAAACTTGCAAGGATAGTTGTGAGTGTTTGATATGAGGAAATGATTCTGACAGTACATCAATGGGAGGCCTGTTTTGTAGCACTGTACTGGGTAATCGATTAATGAGGTATGTGGCTATCAAGACTGCTTCCCCCCAGTAGAATTTAGGAACATTTTTCTCAAACAATAAAGCGGGAGTAACTTCAAGGAGATGACGATTTTTTGTTTCTGCAACCCCATTTTGTTTAGGAGTGTCAACACACGAAGACTCATGGATTATGCCATGTGTTTGAAGGAATGGTGACATTACTTGATTAAAGTATTCTTTCCCATTATCAGAACGAATATACTTAATGTGCATTCCGAATTATGTAAGAATCATTTTATGAAATATGGGAAAAATCACTCACATCATATTTATTTTTCATTAGAAAGAGCGAACTAGTTCGAGAGTAGGCATCTATAAAGGAAGCAAACTAACGAGCTCCACTAATGTTTGAAATTCTAGATGGTCCCCACACATCTGTATGCACTAGGGAGAAAGGTATTGATGATCTTGAATTATTTGGAGAATAGGATATTCTATTGTGCTTAGCCATTTGACACACTTCACAATAAAACTCATTGACATTTATTTTCTAAAATAGTAAAGGAAACATAGTTTTTAACAGAGAAAAAGATGGATGACCCATTTGAACATGATGAAGCCAAATCCGAAACGTGCAAATTCCTAATGGCCCATTTCAGAGCATTTTCAAAACGGTTTGGTTTTGGGTATGACAACGGAAATGAGATTTGATTGAGAATGGTATTGGAACTAGTTCTGAAATTGTGTTTCGTTGTTTTGTTTCAAGTATAAGAAAAAAGTGAAAACAGCCACTAAAGTCTTGATCTTCACGCAACCAAATTGCGGCTCAAAATTTCACTTTGTCCCATACTTCATAGATACTTCCTTTCAAGTCTTCAAAAACATAGAAGTGTCCACTAGGAAGTCAATACTTTGTTTACCATTTTGTCATAAGTGAGATATAGCATTTCTCCACTAGGAAGTCAGAAGTCTATTCTTGATTGTCAAAATTACAACTTTGTTTACAATAAAGCAATGCACAACACTAACTAAGAAGAGCAGATCCACACCTTATGTTCATCAACATTTGTGATAGTTGGGTTCATTTAACTAAGAACAACAAAATGGACAGAAATCCAATACCTTCCAAGGCCAAAGAGTGGTGATAGCAGTCTCAGCCATAGAGAAAAACGCAGAGAGACCCAAAAGCGCAAAAATTAATCCTTGTTCTTTGAACACCTGAAGAACCTGCAAAGTCTTTGGCCAAGCATTTCTCAGCAACAAAATGCTCTGCCCAATAACGCCATAGCCAGCATTCACAACTCCCTCAGTCGCAAAAGCCCTTTTGCAGCTATAAACCAAAACCCCACAAACCATTGCCACGAGAACAATCCCACTCTTCAAAATTCCCCTCAAAAACTCAAAATTTAAACCCAAATTCCCATTTTCGCCGCTCAAGGTTTTACCCGTTGTTCTCAAGCGCTCCTTTGCAACGTAAAAATTGTTTCTTTTACTCCAAAAGCTCCTGAATTCACTAGAATTTTGCGGGAAAGTTGTCGTGGGCATTCTTAATCGGGTGTTGTAGTGGAGGAAACTCAGCGATTTCGAGCCGTTGATGAACTTGGGCGGGCTGAGGATGGAAGAACCAAGCGCCATATCCATGGATTTTGAGCTGAATCCAATATTCCTAATGTGGGTTCAGAGCTTTAAAACCCATAAAATTTCAAGCTAACATTTTGACTCGAGAGTAATGGATATATATATATATATATATATATATATATAGATGAGATGAGATGTATGTATGTATGTATGTATCTAGAGGGGATTTGTTTTGCTTTTTCTGAATGAGAAAATTTGGATTAACAGAGAGAGAGAGAGAATTGCAAGTTGGAGGGTTTTGAGATATTTGGTTTGTAATACTCTTGTGCAGGGTTGATTTAGGGGGGTTAGGACCTAAGTCTACTGCAGAAAACCCCTCCGATCAGCACAGCCGCCGTACGCCGCCGCTGATGGCCAGTATCCAGTGAGGTGTCATTTCTCAGGCTACCGACCTCTTTTCGAAGATTTGAGACCATATCTCGTCTTGTTTCAACATATTGAACGCAACAGTGACCTCCATTCGACCAAATTCAATTCTGATAAAACTAGTCTGATACTGATTGCACGCGCATCACAGTGAATCGAACAGATTCTTTAAAGTTCAAAATTGAATGTCTAATGCTTCAATGATGCTAGTGGATCTTTCATAGCATTTTATGGCTCTCCTGGAACAAGTTTCAAAGAAATATGTTGTGGTACACGACCATCGGGTACTACTTAGCTCAAAATTGAGCCAAGTACAGTATGATTAATATCAAGTAATTTATAACATATGATGTCCATGAAATCTGTTAATTATGAATTCACGAACTCGTAGAGACAATTATGGAAGATAGAATTATTAAGATTTAATTAGCCCATATAATAGAAATTATAAGGGGACATTTGGTTCCTAAAGATTCGAATCATGATTCATGATCGTTACAATATTTTCTCTCACAAAAAATACACGTAAATCAAAAATAGTTCAAATCACATGATTTGAATTCATGAACCAAACGGACCCTAAATTTTTTCAATCCATAATAAAAAGTATAAATACATTCTAAGGAAGGATTAAATTCTTTTACGACTATACTAAATATAAATAGCATACTAAAGGTTAATCACACCATCTGAATAGGTGTTTATTTACAGAATTTAGCAGTAAATGATAGAAGATATATGCGAATAAAGAATTATGCTATAACTGTAAATTAGGTAAGTACTAGTAGTTTACTTTTGTCCATGACACGAACGAATTTATTCTTTGGTGTTGCACAAAAGTGTGCATTTTGCATGCTCAATGAATGTTAAAATAAGAATGGTATTTCTTGAATGATGTATGATGCTATGAATATTAGACTAAGAAAGTTGTTTCTTGAACAAAGTATGATGCTATGAATGTTTCAAGATGTATGATGTTATGAATGTACTTATCAACTTTAAGTAGTAGTAGCATTTCAATTTGTAAAAAGTCTGGGTCAAAGACAAAGTCAAAGTCAACAAAAAGTCAAACATTCACAAAAAGTCAAATTTCATAGGAAATGGATAGAAATGCATAAGGATGCATAATAAGATTTAAATTATTGTCATACTGAGAAAAGATAACAGTAAAATGACGTATAAAGAAATGATGATAAAAGACAAAAAGAAACCAATACTGTTTGTACCGGCCTTTGCAAGGAAAGGTTATTATGTTTATAAATGAAATGAAATTGTGAGCGAGTTGGTTTTGGTTAACTACCCCACTCTTCACTGGTTATGCGTGCTACGATACAATAGGATGGGGCCCATAAGAAGTAAAAGACATGAAATAGTAATACGACCAACGCTTGCACCTGAGAGAACGGAAGTCGTAAAGAAGTATGTAATGAAAGAAAAGAAAACGTAATATGAAGGTCATTCCAAATGTTTGAAAAGAATACGAACGACACAAGAATGAAAGTTAACTGAAGTATGAAATAAGAATGACATAAGTATGAAAATTGAAGGAAGTACGAAATAAGGAAAGACGAAGCATAATACGATAAATGTTATGAGTGTTTAGAAATTGAGTTAGGATGTATGATGTGAATGCACATATGGGTGTGCATTATTATATGCTTTTATTATGACCTACTGTTACTTGCTGAACGAAAGCTCATTACGTTTGTTTGTGTTGTAGGAACCTTAGGTATGACATCAGCTCCCTAAAACCTGTATGTTGGGCATGCAGAAAAGGATGAAGCGGTGGGATGTGGGAAGTGGGTAATAGGATCTACACGTAATTGGTAAACACTGCAAAGTGTTTTAAGTAGACCATAGTTATTGATATCTTGAAGTTATGTAATTTAAGTAAAGATCACGGGACTATGAGGCTATGCTTAGCAACCTCAAGTTACAAATTATGTTTGTGTTCTTATGATGCTATTATTCAAACTGTAAATGAATGACAATGGTATGTGCACAATAATTTAGGGTTATGTCCGCAAGATGAAAAAAAAAATGTAGCTAAATATTCATAGCTATAAGTAGTTGATGTTAAGGTATAATTTAGGTACATATGTAGGTTTGATGATCAGAAGTAGGGTCGTCACAGTTGGTATCAGAGCAGCATTCTGCCACCCAACCACCTTCTGTTGAGCATCTGATTCTATCCTGCCCAAGCAAGTCTTTATTTCTTTTGTGTGGGCCACGTCGCCACACCACGTCGCCATCCTACTCCACATCGCCACGCATTTGCTTTGCCACAGTCCAAGTAAGTTGAATTAAGTTTACATTACGATAGTTAATAAGTAATGTCTTTTACGTAACGGCATAGTCGGACGATTGACATGCCAATATGGCTTGAAAGGAATGTTAGGCCTATTTGCCATGATGCATCAAAATACGGGCAGCCAAGTTAGATGTCGATTTTTTTGAATAGCAAGACAACACTAGAAATTACGTGATCGTGAGAATAGACACTTCGAGCTGAACGATGCTTATGTTGGGAATAGTGTCCTAGAAGCATGAGATGTAAAAGGATATTTATTATTTATTTAATAAAAGAGTTTATTCATCATTTTATGTGCATATATTTATGAATATTTTATGAATATCAAATAAAATTCCTTGATTATTTATGTAACCTTAAACATGGTATATAAGTGTTGTATACGAGAGGATAATGTTTAAGGATAATAATCAAAAGTAAATCATTCATAATGAATTTAATTAAAGTTCAAAATCTTTAATTAAAACATTATTAATACATGTCATTCCCATTTAGAATGGAATGGTGTTATCCATACTGTTAATATGGTAAGATATTGAATGAGTGTATTTCACATAATGAGATTATGTGGAACATGGACGCAGACACAATATGAATTTCTAATAATTTCCGTTAAGCATTGAAATTCTAATTGAGTCTACCGATGGTCATATATAGGATGATCTTAATCTTGAGTTCTTAACAAACTCCTATTTATGGATTTATGTCTTTTGATTTATTTGGTACGGATTTCGAGAACCTGAATCTTATTCCTTGTATTTTGGAGACATAATGAAATAGGTAGCTGGGAATGTTATTATACGAGACGGAATCCATTCCTTCTTGAGAAAGAAGCAGATAAATAATTCTCTTGAGTGTTGATTCGGTACTTGGATTAGTAAGAGCGCTCTGGTTCATGAATGTGTTTTATGAATCACTATCCATTAGAGAATCAATGGTACTCAAGGATAAAGATGTAATTAGAGAGGTTAACGGATTCTACCTGACTCTAATTATGAATTATTTATGGAGGATTGATCTATATGTAATGACTATATCAAATGGACACTTCGCAGTTTAGAAGTAATTAATGTCTATAATTTTGAGAGTTCAATTCCAAGTTTATAGTGGAGTAACTATTAGAATTAATAGAATTAATTAATTAATTAAAGTGTTTAATTAATTATTAATTTTATTGGAGCTCGAGATTATAGGTCTATTAGTTCCCGCGTCGTCTTTGTAATTCTACCAGACACAAAGGGCAAAATGGGAATTTTAGAATTACAGAATTCTAAAATTAAATACTCGAAAAATAATTAATTGAGAATTAATTATTATTTAAATAATGTGATTATTTAAATTTGAATTTGAACAAATCTAGATTTATCCATTTAAACTTATTTGATAAGTTGTTCAATTTAGAATTCAAATTAAATTTAAGTTTGACTTAAATTCGAATTTGAATCTGAATTAAAATTGGACTACTAGATAAAGGATAAAATCTCTTCCTTTCCTATCTGATATAGGCGCCACACACAGGGTGAAACCCTAATGTGGTGGCCGGCCATTTAAAGGATAAAGGGAAGGAATTTTTTTGTTTCAAATTCAAAATTGGAGATAAGGATTTGATTCTGTTTTGAAGTTTGACTTCTACTCTTTAAATATGAGAAAGATGGAAAATTGTAAACACAATTTTTGAAACAATGTTTTCTTCCCTAAAGTGTTTGGTGGCCAAATTCTCTAAAGAAAAGAGTGAGCAAAATATTTTTTCTCCAAAAAATTCCACATCGTGCATGCGTTGGTGTTTGTGGAAATTCGAGTGTTTAAGAAACCCGTTTTTGTCTCACGTGTGCCCACACACACATCTACGTGGAATCAAGGAATCGACATGAAAGACTTTGGTATTCTAAACACAAAGCTTGGAGCAAGGACTATTCGTGGTCAAAGAATTCAAGTTATCATCCGAGTCGGCTTCCAGGTATTTTTCGGTTGATTCTTAAATTATATAAGTTAATGCGATTAATTTATTCGTGCATAAATTAGTATAATCTATAGAGTATCTCAAAAGTTTTATGAAAATTTTTGTTATACATGATCCGCTATCTACCACGCTTTCGCTGCCGAATTCAATTCGGCAACCAACAGCTTAGAATATAAGTCTGAATGAGGATATATAGAGCTTTATTCAATGGTTCAGAAGAGAGCTAACACAAGGACTTTCCTCTTTTTATCCTTGGTCCTTATTTTTCTATCAATTAGAGAGCTACGATCAACGTAACTTTGCTATGGAAAGAAATGAAGTCATAAGTCTTTTTTTGCGTGATTACTAACACATGATCAAAATGCATCATATGAGCAGATCTTCACCAGAAGCCGATTATGGTGTTGAATGAATAACGCCCCTCACTCTGCCATGAGAATAGAGAAAGTCACAGATATGATACACGAGGAACGAAAGAACAAGTGTTCTCTAAGTGATTACCACCAAGTGTGATGGTATCAAGACGCTTATCCGAAACATGGATGAGCACTTCACCATAAAGGCCTTCCGGTTAGAACTAATAATGAGGACAACAAGATCAGGTCTAGAGACGACGTAAAAGATTATATAGACATTGTATCACTATGAGTTAGAGGTGTTACACACTATACGATTAAACAAGAATGTGATAGGTATAAAAGTATGACTTATGTATAAATAGTTCAGAAGAACTTTATGTTATGTGACTTGTTGTAGTCGAGAAAGGTCTTGAACTCAGCAACAGTCTATGATATGCAAGAATTGCTAATTTTAAAAATATTTAGCAATTCTATGATGTGAAAGCTAAATTCCATGATATAAAGTACGATGAATATGTATAAGGGTGCTATGAATTATGTCTATTGTATGTATTATAATACTATATAACTTATAAGTATTATATGAAATAGTTGCTAGCAAAAGAAAAATGGTTAGCAAATTTATGATGTGAAAGTATGAATGATATGAAAATGAATGATATGACCATGAATGATATGTGGATATATGATGTGTATAAATACAGTGATTTACCTGCTAATTGTATTGTAAATATGATAAGGTTTATGAATGTTATGTAATGCATAGTAAAGTCTATAAGAAACTTGTTAAGAACCTAACCTCCTAGGTTACGATTAAAAAAGAGACTTTATAGAATTAGAGTCTTGATGAAGGTAGATACGAAACCTAAGATTTTGAAGAAGATGTTACTGAGTTGTATCAAAGTCCTTACTTTCCATAAAGTTAAGATAGAGCACCAGCATCTAGCATGAGAATTACAGAAGATCGACATTCTAGAATGGAAATGGGATCAAATCATGATGGAATTTGTAGTACGACTGCCTAAGATATCCGACAGTAACAATGCGATTGGGTGATTGTCGATCGACTGATCAAGTCTACTCACTTTTTCTCATCAAGCTCAGTTATTTTACCAAATGACAGCTTATAAGATGCAACAAGCTCTAAGTTAAAGTTCAACATGACATTTCACTCGTAGACTTTTAGAGGTTTAAGTGAGAAATTTAGACTTCCTAAAGGTTGTACCAATGAATGGTGTAGTAAGATTCAATAGGAGAGGAAACTCAATCCAAGATGTATTAGTCCTTTTGAGATCTCAAAGAGAATTAGTGAGGACGTGTGCATGCTAGCATCACCATAGAAATTAGCATCCATGCGCAATGAGATTCACGTAATGATGTTGAAAAGGTATGTGCCAAAACCACCGTTTTGTTGCATCAGAAACTGGTTAAGGTGCACACAAACCTACAAAGAAAACTCAATTTAGATTTTGACACACGAGGAGAAATCCTCAGAAGAATTAAGGCCATATTCCTTATCCAGACAGTAGAGGTAAAACCACTAAATGAAGAAACCCCACAGGAGTAAGTTACCAAGCAGTAAGATACCCCTAGTTTATTCAAATTTTTTAGGACGGAAATTTTGTAAGGTGGGTAGATTGTAATGTCTAGGAAAATCTAATAATTTATAGGTAGAATTAATTAAGAATTTTTCATAATTATGTCGATAAATTTATAAGAAAATATTAGAGCTTATAATATTAAGTTTTGACATTAGTTATGAGAAATGGTTACAAGAAAGAGTGAAGGCAAAATACAGAAAAAAAAAAAAAAAAGTTTTGACTTTTGAGCCCAAAAATAGTTTTAAAATTTGAAACAATATATTTGTTTAGAAGGAATCTTTAAGGATAAGATCAAAAGATGAGATTTAACACTAATTTTAACATGATAAGTGATAATATTATTAAAGGTTTTCATTTCTCTCTCCTCTTACTTTCTCTCTCATTCCCCACGTTTCTCTCTTTGTCCCTTTGTCTCTATCTCTCTCTCATTTTCTTCTCCATTCACGGCCACCATCACCACCGACGAAGATTTCGGTGTTTGTGGCTAACACCTTTCAGCTCGTTGAAAGGCTCTCAACGAGCTGAGCATTTTGACTTATCACATGACCTCTAACTCCACAGGAATAAGCCATGATCACTGGCCAAAGTTCTAAAAATAACTAAAAATTTTGATCACAATATCTCATCCATCCAACCTCCGATCGAGGTGATTCTGGTCCTTATGGACTCAGGGTAGTAAGACAAAGAAAACCAACCCATTTTCATAGCTCAATTAAGGCCGGAGCGCCACATCTATGGTGGCCAGAATCACCATGTTGCCGCCCTCATTTTTTCTCCCTCTAGGCCACCGGGGGTGTCACCAGCCCCACCATTACACTCAGAGTTCATAGATTGGTTGATTCTGACTAGTAGCCACGTCCATCATCGCCATTTGGCCAGAAAATGAAGTTGCCCCCACGAGCCGTTGTGGTAAAAGTTTGTTATGACGATCTAATCGTTGGATTGTCATGATTTTGGTGTCAAAACACTCATAAGATCATGGCTCAGAAAACTCCTCAACCAATTTTAAGATTTCATGACCGGAAATGTGAGATTTGAGTGATCAGTTTTTATCGATGTTGTGGGTCTTGATTTGCACTATTAGGGAGTGAATTATGTGAAATTGACCACAGAAATGGACATAGAAAGGTTGATTTAAAGGGGGTAGGACCCAAGTCCGCCACCGAAAATCCGATCACTACCGCCGTTGATGGCTGGAATTCGGCGCGGTGTCGTTTCTCAGGCTACCGACCTCTGTTTGACGATCCAAGACCATATCCCGACTCGTTTTGACATACTGAACACAACGGTGACCTCCATTCGACCAAATTCAATTATGATAAAATTGCTCTGGTACCAATTGCAGACGGATCAAGGTGAATTGAACGGATTCGTTGAGGTTCAGAATTGAATGTCTAATGCTTTAATGATGCTAGTCTATCATTCATAGTGTTTTATGGCTTTGCCTAGAACTAGTTTCAACAAAATATGCAGTGGGACATGACAAGCGAGTACTACTCGAGCTGCTTAGCTCAAAATGAGGCAACTACAATATGATTAATGACAAGTAATTTAGAACATATAATGTTCGTGCGATCTGTTGATTATGAATTCACGTGTAAAGGCAATTATGGTAGATAGAACTTAATTAGTCCTTATAATAGAAATTATAATTTTTTACGATCCTTAATAAAAAGGATAAATACATTATAGGAAGGGATTAAATTCTTTTATGACAATGCTAAATATGAACAACATACGAAAGGTTAATCTCACCCTCCGAACAGGTGTTTATTTACAAAATTTCGCTATAGAGAATTATGTTATATCTGGAAAGTAGGTTAATTCTTTTATGACAATGCTAAATATAAACAAAATTTAGAAGATCTGGGCGAATAGAGAATTATGCTATATCTGGAAAGTAGGTAAGTACTAGTAGTTTGCTTTTGTCTATGACATGAACGAATTTATTTTTCTGTGTTGCACAGAATTGTACAATTTACATGTACAATGAATGTTATAATAAGAATGGTGTTTCTTGAATGATGTACAATGCTATGAATGTTTCAAGATGCATGATGTTATGAATGTATTTATGGACTTTACGTAGTAGTAGAATTTCAATTTGCAAAAAGTATGGGTCAAAGTCAAAGTCAAAGTCAACAAAAAGTCAAACATTCACAAAAAGTCAAATTTCATAGGAAATAGATAGAAGTGCTTGAAGATGCATAAATATGATTTAAATTACTATTATATAGAGAAAAGATGACAGTAAAATGACGTATAAAGAAATTATGATAAACGACAAAAAGAAACTAATACTGTTTGTATCGGCCTTTGCAAGGAAAGGTTATTATGTTTATAAATGATATGAAACTGTGAGTGAGTTGGTTTTGGTTAGCTACCCCACTCTTCACTAGTTATGCATGCTACGGTACAATAGGATGGGGCCCATAAGAAGTAAAGGACATGAAATAGTAATGCGACCAACACTTGCACCTGAGAGAACGGAAGTCGTAAAGAAGTATGAAATGAAAGAAAAGAAAACATAATATGAAGGTCATTCAGAATGTTAGAAAAGAATACGAACGACAAGGGAATGAAAGTTAACTGAAGTATGAAATAAGAACGACATATGAATGAAAATTGAAGGAAGTACAAAATAAGAAAAGAAGAAGCATAATACGATAAATGTGACGAGTGTTTAGAAATTGAGTTAGGAAGTATGATGTGAATGCACATATGGGTGTGCATTATTATATGCTTTTATTATGACCTACTGTTCCTTACTGAGAGAAAGCTCATTACGTTTGTTCGTGTTGTAGTAAGCTTGGGTATGACATCAGCTACCTAAAACTTGTATGTTGGGCATGCAGAAAAGGATGAAGTAGTGGGATGTGGGGAAGTGGGTAATAGGATCTACACGCAATTGGTAAATGCCGCAAAGTGTTTTAAGTAGACCACATTTATTGATATGATTAAGTTATGTAATGTAAGTAAAGATCGTGGGATTATGAGGCTATACTTAGCAACCTCAAGTCACAAATTATGTTTATGTTTTTATGATGCTATTACGCAAACTTGTAACACCCTGAAGAATTAAATGAGATTAATTGAGATAATTAACATTTATTAGTGTGCCTAATCTGATTTAATTAATTGGTTTTCGATTAATAAAGGTTTCTCACATGTAATTTAAATAATTCCATGGTATTTAAATATTCTCAGTAATTTTATTTTAACCTAGAAGTGTGTATGGGTGCATTTCTGGACTGTTCTTTTAAAATGTTGACACCTATCTATTTTGTTTTCTTTTTCTTTTCTTTTTCTTTTTTTTTTCCTTTTCTTTCCTTTCTTTTTTTCCACCTGTGCCCACTCTCTTTCTCTCTATTCTCTCTCTCTCCATTTTTGTGTCAAATCAACCAGATTTCAAACCAGAAGAAAGTTTCAAGAAGTTTCAAGGATTCAAGGTAAGATTTCTGAAAAACCTCTCTTGAAATCCTAAGTTTTCAAATTTAAAACTTATTTTTGGTTCGAAATAGATTTTTGATGGTTTTTGGGTAAAATCATGGTAGAAATTGGAGATCTTGGGTTGCTTCGACTTGTTTTAGGACCTAGAACCCGGATCTAGTGGTATTCCCTTGAAATATTTTGATTTTGAATAGAAATCGTAGGTTTTTGGGCTGATTCCGCAGGTTTTCTTTGCCTGTTGTTCTTCACTAGTCGAGCAGTGCGATCGACTAGACCGGTTGACCGGTCCAGTCAACCAGAATACATTAGGCTACCTATTAACCGATGCGGTTGACCAAATTGCACACCACTGGTCGACTGGTGGTGTTGTACTGCTCTGTCACCGGTCGATCAGTGTTTACTGGGTTTGACCCTGTTTTGCTTGGAAAACCCTGTTTGACCATGATTTTTTAGGAGAACCCAAATTAGCTTCATTTGGGGACTTAGAGTAATTGGATTTAATATATGTTTTGTAATTAAAACCCTTGGAATGATGATTTGAAACATGAAATTGATTATGGCACACTAATAGGAAATCAAAGGATATGATTGAGTCTGAATTATTTTACGGATGAGATTGGAATCCTAAAGTATTGGCTTGTAACTGTGATAGCTGAGGACTCGAATTGAGTGACTTGAGGAAGCAGAGGATGGAATAGTGCACCGCTAGCCACAGGTTTGGTAATTTCGAGGTAGGATTTCTATCCCCTCTTACTTATGAGCCTAATTTTTAAAAAGAGATTTGGCCTTGCAAATGTTTTAAAGAAAGGGCCTTGTTTGTGAAAGAAAAATCTTTAAAAACCATGGCTTGTTATAATTCACAGAACTCATGGCTTGTGGTAGTTCATGGGGACCCATGACTTGTTGTAGTTTGTGGGATTATAATAATGATTTCATAAAGTTTAATGAATGATTTCTTAAGGAAAGTGATCTTATGAACTGGTAAGCCCGCTGATGGCCTAAATAGGATGTGGAGAGTGCATCATTGGGGGCAGAACCTGATACCCGGCCTGGGAAGGCTTGTGCACTTGGTTGTGTAAGTAATTTGTATAAATTACTTACTGGTGCCTGTAATAAGGTAATTTTCTATTATAATTCCTTTGAGAAAAAGGATGTGAGGTTCCGGCTATTGTGTTGGAACTGAATGTCTCATTTATTTACTTACTCATTTATTTATTTACCGCTTTCTTATTTATTTATAAAGTTTATTTCAAATATGTCATATTGGGCCTTTTGCTCACGTTTTATTGTTTTAAAAATGTTAACCCCACCCAGGAGACTCTAGGAGCAATGCGGAGTAGCTGAGTTGCTACCACCCGGTTGAGAAAGGATTGTATTCATCCTCCTGTGAGTACAAATGTAAGAATTTGTAAATTCTGTAAACTCTTGTACTTGGATTTCTAGACTGTGGATGATGTCTGTAACTGTAATGATTTATTTACATGTCATGTATGTATGGTAACGAGATCCTGTGGAAAGATCATGTGATTCATTTTTAATTCAATGTGTGGGACTCGTTGGGGATTTCCTTTATTTTTGTGTGTTTAACCCCTAATCGAGCTCTACATCACCGACCCCTAATCCAGGGCATGATAGAGTAGTATTAGAGACCTAGGTTAAGAATCCACAGAATTGTACATACATGTGTGACATCAAGAATTCACTAAACAGTCTAGTTTTTTTTGATAAAAGAGATGCCGCCGCATCGTAGGTCGGTTAACAACCCGGCTTCACAGAACCAGGAGTTTGTGGATGCCATGTATGTCGCCTTTTTAAGGCATGGCCACTTGAGCTCAAAATGAGCGACCGGCAGATTTAGTTCTGGGAATTCAGGCGTGCACCTATCCTTACATTCAATAGCGAGGGAGGACCTCAAGAAGCAGATTTCTGGTTGGACTCTATAGTTAAGCACTTAGATACTATAGGAGTGCTGGAGGAATACCGGATAGAATTCACGGTATATAAAATGGAAGGCCAAGCAAGCAACTGGTGGAAGCAAGTAAGGAGAAGGCTTAATGTTACGGAAATGACTTAGGAGCAGTTTGAGACTCTCTTCAATGAACAATATTTTCCTCAGAGCTATAGGGATCAGAAGGCATTGGAGTTTATGACCTTGCAACAGGGTGATATGTCGATAAGGGAATATGAGGCTCAGTTTAATGACTTGTCCCACTTTGCGCCATCTCTGATGGAATCTAAGCATTTGAAATGCCTGAAGTTTGAGAAAGGTTTAAAAAATAATGTAAGGAGACCCTTAGTGCCTCTAACGATCCAAAATTTTTGAGGCTTGGTGGATGCTGCTACAAGTGTAGAACAAGATAACTTGGCCAATTAGCAAAGCAAGGAAGCAGCTGGTCGAGTTTCTGCTACGGGTGGACCCTCTGCTTCTGGTGGGCCATAACGGAGTGGTAGAAGAAACCAAAATCAAGGGCAGGTCTGTGGAGACGTGATCAGTGGTGGTAGTAGTTCATTTGGGAGTGACAAAAATTCTCTTATCGACCAAAGTGCCATCACTGTGGGCAGATTGGTCATATTAGGAGAAACTATCCTAATCAGAATCAGCCACTGACTCAACAACCCCAGAGTGATGCTTTTTATGGTCAAGAGAGGCCACTATAGTTCATGCCACCTTACCAGCCACAGTTGCAAATGCCAACATTTTACCCTCTTATGCCAGCCTACCGACCGCCTCAGTACCCACAGTTTTGGCCTCAAACGTCGGGACCGGTACAGATACCTCTGCCACAGTAGTATAGGCCACTGACCCAAAAGCCTAATGTTGGTAATAAAGGGAAGGAGAAAGTACAAGGACAAGCTTATACCCTGACAGGATGTAGTTCTAGAGGCCAGGCCAGTAATACGATGGTTGAGGGTATGATTCTAATATCTCATTTTCTAGCACATGCACTATTTGATACTGGTGCTACTCATTCTTTCATTTCAAGTTCATTTGTCCAAACTTTGAAATTGAAAGCAGAGTGTTTGGAAACCCCAACGATGTTGAACTCCCCATTGGGATGTGTGGCTAGTGTATATAAATTGTGAGAAATCATGATTGGAGGTGAGCGATTGAAAGCTGACCTAATAATCCTTCCGATGAGTTTGTTTGATGTCGTACTTAGAATGGATTGGTTAGCGAGATACAGTGCGATTGTCAAATGCTACCATAGGAGAGTGACTTTGATGACTGATTCCGGAGTGATGATCACCTATCAAGCAGATATGAATCCAGTCCTGGAAGAATGACTATTGAAATACAGTGTTGAAGGATGGAGGAACCTAGCCAACTTTCTTTCCTTCTTGCTCTAGAAGGTGAAACTAAGGTGATTGAAGACAGTGTGGGAATACTTGTAGTGGATGAGTTTGCCGATGTATTCCCTAAAGAGCTACCTAGTTTACCGCTGCACCGAGAAATTGAATTCTTCATCAATTTGGTCCTAGGAATTGTACCTATTTCTATTCCTCCCTACTGGATGGCACATGCTGAAATGAGAGAACTAAGAAAGCAGCTTGAAGAGCTAGCGGAAAAGGGGTACATCAGGAATAGTACTTCTCCTTGGGGTGCACCAGGTTTATTTGTGAAGAATCATGACGGATCCCTTCGGTTGTGTATTAACTATCGTCAATTGACTAGAGTAACTGTGAAGAACAAATACCCACTACCGAGGATCGATGAGTTATTCGATTAGTTGGGTGGGTCACAATATTACTCTAAGATTGACTTGAGGTCTGGGCATCTGTTGAAAATGTGTCCATAAAGTGGGATGTGATTTGTTATTTGTGAAATGACAAATGTCAGACATTATTGTTTTTTGTTGATTTAATAAAATAAATAAAGTTATGTTTTGACACATACTTAAGAGTGTTAGTGATATTGCTTAGTCCATAGACTGTTCTCAACGAAAGAAGAGTCAGGGAAACCCTGTCGGACAAACTCTTCTGATATAGTTTAAAATAGATATTCGCAGTCTTAGGATTGATTGGGCAATCGAATCTGATTATGACTCTTAGATCGAACCATATGATGCTAGTCTCGGAGCATGGGAGTTGGACTCTATGGTTGATCTGGACATGATCGCAACATGTTGAATAGACCATGTGACTGATTAGGTTAGAGTAAAAACCGTTTACAGAACTCTAAACCTAATTATCACAACTTAAGTATATTTGTATAATTATCTTAATCCTAAAGTGAATGCATAGCTCGACTTAATATCTCATGATCTTTGATTCACCAATGAGATTAGTTCGCAGTTTTTTGAACAACATCTCGGCTATTGGGATCGTGACATAATTGAGTTGGATTTATGTGATTCACAGATATGGAATTCGTAAGAAATAATATCACCTCATGCTTTATTGATGGGTGTGTGAATAACTAAAGCAGGCCTGGTATTCAATGATGATATTCATTGATTAAGACATCGTGACATGTGCGAGACATCTTACGAACATATGTCTTTCTTATTCACAGTCATATAAAGGAGTTGAGGAAATAATGATTGGAATGGTAAAACGGTAATATTTTATACCATTTTGATCACTGATATTTATGAAGCATAATAATGCATTTACACTGTGGACTGTATGATAAATTGTATCAACACCATCAGAAAAATAGCGCACATGAATCGAGAGATTATTCGACATCGAACTTTTAGTGGAGTTGTGCGATGTCGGAATTAAATATGTCGATAACTTATCGGGATAAGTTAGTCAAATATTGCAATTCCATAGCTTTGTTCATGTGGGTCCATTCGGTCCCAAGGCTAGCTCTAATAAGTGGGAAAATAGAAACTGATATTTTGTTATATAATTATGTTTAAAAAATTCATTGTGTTATTTTTCATTTATTTGATAATTGAAAAATAAAGGGAATGGATTTGAATTTTGAAATTAATAGTGATTAATTTAAAATTCAAAATAAAATTTAAACATGATTTTATTTGGCAACTAAAGGAGAGAGAAAGTTGATATTATTTTGGGAAAATTTGGAAATCCCTTGCCTTATGGGGATTTCGAATTTTTCTCCAAAATGAGAAGGAAAATTCGAAGATCCCTAGCCATGTGGGGATTTTCAGATTTTAATCCTAGGGTGAAGGGAAAATTCGAAAATCCCATCTAGGGTTTGAGTTTTTGAATTTCCTCCTATATAAGGATATTTATTGAAAACCCTAGAGATGAGTTTTTGAAGAGAAGAAAATATCACACACTTTTCTCTCCTAGGGTGGCTGGATTTTTGAGACAAAATAGAAGGAAAAATTGTTTCCTTAGGTTTTTGAAAAGAGCTCACTCTCTCATCCCAAAACACTTAGAGTCATAGTCTTGAATCAACGAGTGGTTTTTGGTGTGATCGCATGATAGATCAACGATCTTGTTTCACGGCAATTCTCCATCTCGGAACGTGAGATAGTGAGACAAGATCCTTGCGGTCATTTTAATTTAATCGTCACAAAGGTATGTTTGTTATTCTATTCCTTTGTCTATAAACATATATCATGCATGTATCTCTCGTTGTGGTTTACGTTTAATTTGGAATTAAATGGATATGATAAAATTTTTTGAAATTCCACCTACAATTTTGTTGTTGTTCAAATGATTTTTCATCTATAAATCACAACAAGATCCTACAACATCATCAATTGAAAATTAGGGAGGAGGACATCCCGAAGACTACTTTTTAAACTCGGTATAGACACTTCGAGTTGCTGGTAATGCCATTTAGGTTGATGAATGCCCCGGCCGCATTCATGGATTTGAGAATTGTGTTTTCCGGCCGTACTTGGATCAGTTCGTGATCATCTTCATTTATGACATCTTGGTGTATTCGAAGCCGCGGAAGAACATTAATAGCATTTGAGAATTGTTCTTCAAACTCTTCGTGATCACCAGTTATATGCAAAGAACGAGAAGTGTGATTTCTGGCTGACAGAAGTGAAGTTCCTAGGCTAAGTGATATCGGGGCAAGGAGTTTTTGTGGACCCTTCCAAGATTGAGACTATTCTACAGGGGAAAGGCCGAAGAATGTGGTAGAGATCCGAAGCTTTCTCAGACTCACAGGGTATTACTGACGCTTTGTAAAGGACTTCTCGAGTATCGCTACACCGATGACTCGGTTGACCAAGGAAGAAGTCAGATTCGAATGGGACGCTGAGTGCGAACATGCTTTTCAAGAATTGAAGGCAAGGCTGACAAGTGCACCAGTCCTTACTATTCCTAATACCGAGGAGCCATATGAGGTATACTCTGATGCCTCAGGGGTTGGACTTGGTTGTGTTTTGATGCAAGGTGGATGCGTCGTAGCTTACGCATCTCGCCAACTGAGACTTTATGAGCAGAACTAACCCACGCATGACTTGAAATTAGCAGCAGTGATATTTTCTCTGAAAATATGGAGATGTTATCTATGTGGAGCAAGGTTTCAGGTCTTTTCTAATCATAAGAGTCTGAAGTACTTGTTACCATAAAGACCTAAACCTCAGCCAAAGGAGGTGGGTGGAGTACATGAAAGATTACGACTTCACGCTACAGTATCATCTGAGGAAAGCTAATGAGGTAGCTGTTGCCTTTAGTAGGAAGACCTCGGGCACTTTAGCGTCATTTGGTCTGGAAGACTAGAAGAGGATTGAGGTTGTGAACGATTTTAACCTCCAGTATCATAAGGATTATCACCAGGCAATGATGTATAATCTAATCTCCACACTGGCCCTTGTGCAACAAGTGAAGCAGAATCAGTGGCAAGATCTTCATCTCTAAGGAATCTAGGTTTGAATCTAAAATGGAGAGCACCTTGAGGATTGGAGAATTTGAGAGGATGAGATGTTGTACTTTTGTGACCACATAGCTATTCCTAAAGTGGATGAGATTAAGATGGTGATTCTGCATGAGGCTCATAAATCGAGGTACGCTATTCATCCGGGAAGTACCAAGATGTACCAAGACCTGAAGAGGTAACACTGCTGGAAAGGCATGAAGAAAGACATTCATGAGTACATCTCAGAATGTGTAACTTGCCTCTGGATTAAAGCTAAACATCAGAAGCCAGCTGGAGAGTTGCAGTCTCTACCTATTCCAGGATGAAAATGGGAGCACATCATGATGGATTTTCTGATGGGCCTACCGAGAACTGAGCACATGCACGATGCCATCTGGGTGGTGATGCACAGGTTGACAAAATCCACGCTTTTCATACTGTTCCATTCGACATATTCTTAGAAAATTCTGGCTAAATTATACTTGGAGCATGTTGTTAGACTTCATAGAGTGCCATAGTCGATCACGTCCGATTGTGATACGCGTTTTAATGCAAGGTATTGGAAGAGTTTTCAGGAAGCCATAGGAACAGAATTGAACTTTAGCACAACATTTCATACTCAGACTAATGGACAATCTGAAAGAGTTATTTAGATTTTAGAGGATATGCTTCATGTTGTATTCTGCATTTTGGCGGGAACTAAAAGAAATACCTACACCTAGTTGAGTTCGCCTACAACAACCGCTATCAAGCCAGTATCGTGTTGGTTGCCGAATCGAATTCGGCGGCGGAAACGCAGCGGAATAGCGGATCGTGTATAACAAAAATTTTCATAAAACTTTTGAGATACTCTATAGATTATATTAATTTATGCACCAATAAATTAATCTCATTAATTTATAAGATTCAAGGATCAACCGAAAAAATACCTTGTAGCGGACTCGGATGATATCTTGATTTTTTTTTACCACGAACAGTCCTAGCTCCAAGCTTTGTGTTTAGAACACCAAAGTCTTCCACGTCAATTCCTTGATTCTACGTAGACGTGTGTGTGGGCACACGTGAGACAAAACGGTTTCTTAAACACTCGAATTTCCACAAACACCAACGCATGCACGATGTGGAATTTTTGGAGAAAAATATTTTTCACTATTTTCCCTCTATGAGAATTTCGGCCACTAGGTTTTTGGGGCTGAAAATATGTCAAAAATTGTTCTACAATTTTCTATCTATCTCATATTTAAAGAGTAGAAGTCAAACTTCAAAATAGGATCAAATCCTTATCTCCTGTCACGCCCCCCAACCGGGGTGGGTGACGTGGAGCTCAATTAGGGATTTATAAAACAGATCCCCAACCGGGTCCCACACTTAGCTGCATTTAAATATAAATAAATTACATAATTCAGGAGCCTCTGACACACAGGGCTCCACCCCACAAGACATACAGTATCGTACATACATGTTCTAGTAAATAATCAATTACAACAGACACCATCCACAGTCTAGTAAATCCAAGTATTAATTAAGTTTACATAACCTTTCTCAATTTTCCTTACATTTATAACAGAGGATGAACGCGATCCTCACTTAATCAATCCGTAGCACCGCTCAGCTACGATGCACCGCTCCTCGAATCTCCTAGGAGGGGTTTAAACATTTGAAACATGAGCGAAAGGCCCAGTAGGATATAATTTGAAATAAATAAAATAAATGAATAAATAAATACGCACGTAAATGAATAAAGTAAGACATTCAGCCCCGACAGAACAGCCGGAACCTCACATCCTTTTTCTCAAAGGAGATATAACTGAAATAATCCATATTACAGGCTTCAGCAAGTAATTAGTACAAATTACTCACCTCACCAAGTGCCTCGCCTACCGGACCGGTTTCGGGTTCTGCCCCCGAGGATACACTCTCCGCATCCTATCTAGGCTTACAGCAATAGACTCTATTACCAGTTCACAAGATCTCTTATCTTAAGAAATCATCCGTTTAACATTATGAAATCGTTCATAAGACCCCACGAACTACTCAAGCCGCGGGCCCCATGACTGGACAAGCCATGAGGTTCCATGACTAGACAAGCTATGGATTCCATGGACAGGACAAGCCAAGGATTTCCATAAACTAACAAGCCATGGTTTTTAAAACATTTTCTTTCGCAAGCCAATCCCTTTCTTTAAAACATTTTCAAGGCCAAAATCCTTTCTGAAAACAGGCTCACAAAGAAGAGGGATAGAAATCCTGCCTCGCACAATCAAACCTGGGACTGGCGTTGCCTTTTCCGGCTTCCACTTCCTCAAGCCCCTTCAGTCTGAATCCTCAGCGATCACTGATACAAGATAACACTTTAGGATCAATTCTCATTCCTAAAGTAATCCAATCTCAATCATATACCAAGATTTTCCAATTAGTGTGCCCTAATCCATTTTCATGTTTCAAATTACATTCCAAGGGTCTTGAATATCAAATCAGGAATTAAAGATACTAATCCTTTCATCCCAAGTCCCCAAATGAAGCAAATTTGGGCTCCCCAAAAACAGGGGTCAAAACGACAATTTCAAGCCAAACAGGGTCAAACCTGTGTACACCGGTCGACCGAAGACAGAGGAGTGCATCACCACCGGTCGGCCGGTGGTGTGCATCCGGTCGACCGGTCCGGTTAGCCGGTGGCCTCAACATAATCCGGTCGACCGATGCGGTCGACCGGTGGACATCTCTAGTTCGCGAAAACTCGCGGAAATCAGTCCAAAAACCTGCAAATCCAGTCCCAAATCACAAAATCTCAAGGGACAACCACTAGATCTGGGTTCTAGGTCCTAAAACAAGTCCAAAGAACCCAAGATCTCCAATTTCTACCCTAGTTTCACTCTAAATCCATCAAAATCCGTTTTGAACCAAAAGTAAGTTTTTGAATCCGAAAACTTGAAATCCAAGAGAGGTTCTTTCAGTAATCTTACCTTGAATCCTTCTCTTGATGTTGAAAACTCTTTGAAATCACTCTTGGTTCGAATCCGGTCTTGATTTGAGACAAAAAATGGGAGAGAGAGAGGGAGAGAGAGCACGGGAGAGTGAAAGAGAGAGAGAGAGAAAAAGTCAGCCGCATGGGAGAAAAAGGGAAAGGAAAGAAAGGAAAAAGAAAAGAAAAGAAAAGAAAAAGAAAAATAAAGAAAAATGACATGTGCGAAAATATAACAGTCCAGAAATGCGCCCATACACACTTCTGGATTAAAATAAATTACTGTAAATAATTTAAATACCTTGGAATCATTTAAACTCAATTAATTAAATCAGATTAGGCACACTAATAATCTTAATTACCTTAATTAATCTCAATTAATTCTTCAGGGTGTACATCTCCAATTTTCAATTTTGGAACAAAAAATCCCCTCCCCTTATCCTTTAGGTGGCCGGCCACACACTAGGGTTTAATCCCTGTGTGTGGCGCCTAAATAAGATAGGGAAGGAGAAGATATTTTATCCATTATCCAGTAGTCCAATTTTAATTCAGATTCAAATTCAAATTTAAGTCAAACTTATATTAATTTGAATTCTAAATTGAACAACTTATCAAATAAGTTTAAATGGATAAATCTAGATATGTTCAAATTCAAATTTAAATAATCTCATTATTTAAATAATAATTAATTATCAATTAATTATTCTTCGAGTATTTAATTAGAATTCTGTAATTCTAAAATTCCCATTTTGCCCTTTGTGTCTGGTAGAATTACAAGGACGATGCGGAGACTAATGGACTTGTAATTCTGAGCTCCAATAAAATTAATAATTAATTAAACACTTTAATTAATTAATTAATTCTATTAATTCCAATAGTTACTCCACTATAAACTTAGAATTGCACTCTCGAAATTATAGACATTAATTACTTCTAAACTGTGAAGTGTCCATTTGATATAGTCACTGCATATAGATCGATCCGCCATAAATAATTCATAATTAGAGTCAGGTAGAATCCGTTAACCTCTCTAATTACATCTTTATCCTTGAGTACCATTGATTCTCTAATGGATAGTGATTCATAAAACACATTCATGAACCAGAGCGCTCTTACTAATCCAAGTACCGAATCAACACTCAAGAGAATTATTTATCTACTTCTCTCTCAAGAAGGAATGGATTCCATCTCGTATAATAACATTCCCACTACCTATTTCATTATGTCTCCAAAATACAAGGAATAGGATTCAGGGTCTCGGAATCCGTACCGAGTAAATCAAAAGACATAAATCCATAAATAGGACTTTGTTAAGAACTCAGGATTAAGATCATTCTATATATGACCATCGGTAGACTCAATTAGAATTTCTATGCTTAACGGAAATTATTAGAAATTCATATTGTGTCGGCGTCCATGTTCCACATAATCTCATTATACGAAATACACTCATTCAATATCTCGTCATATTAACAGTGCGGATAACACCGTTCCATTCTAAATGGGAATGACATGTATTAATAATGTTTTAATTAAAGATTCCTAACTTTAATTAAATTCATTATGAACAATTACTTTTGATTATTATCCTTAAACATTATCCTCTCGTATATAACACTTATATACCATGTTTAAGGTCACATAAATAATCAAGGAATTTTATTTGATATTCATAAAATATTCATAAATATATGTACATAAAATGGTGAATAAACTATTTTATTAAATAAATAATAAATATCCTTTTACATCTCATGCTTTCGGGACACTATTCCCAACATATCGGTGTGGCACCATTCGAGGCTTTGTATGATCGTCCGTGTAGATCACCTGTCTGTTAGTTGGAACCTGAGGATCGACTCATTACTGGACCAGAGGTTGTCCAAGAGAACAATGAGAAGATAGCTGTGATTCAGGAACGACTATTAATAGCTCAAAGTCATGAGAAAAGTTATGCTGACAAGATACATAGGCCTTTGGAATTCCAGGAAGGCGACTTCATTCTGCTAAAGGTTTCCCCATGCAAGGGAGTTGTTCGATTTGGTGTGAAAGGGAAGCTCGCGCCAAGGTACATTGGACCATTCTCGATCGTGCAATAAGTCGGTGTCATGGCGTATCGTCTTGCCCTGCCGCCTGAGTTATCTCACATGTATGACGTGTTCCATGTCTCCATGCTTGGAAAATGTCAACCTAATCTGAAAGCTGTAATGCAATGGTATGACATTCTGATATAGTATGACACGACATACGAAGAAGCACCAGTTTAGATTCTTGACCGGAAGATGAAGAGTCTGCGTCATTATGAGATTTCGTTAGTGAAAGTGTTGTGGTAGCACCATAGAGCTGAGGAAGCAAAACGTGAGCTTGAGACGATGATGCAGGAATGATACCCACATCTGTTTCCACTGTGAGGTTAGTTCTAATTTCGAGGATGAAATTCCTTAAGGGAGGTAAACTTGTAACACCCCGAAGAATTAAATGGGATTAATTGAGATAATTAAGATTTATTAGTGTGTCTAATTTGATTAATAAATGTTTCTAATGTGTAATTTTAATAATTTCAAGGTAATTAAATATTCTCAATAATTTTATTTTAACCTATAAGTGTGTATGGGCGCATTTCTGGACTGTTCTTTTAAAATGTTGACACCAATCTATTTTCTTTTTTTTTCTTTGTTTCTTTTTTTTCCCTTTCTTTCCTTTCTTTTTTTTCCGCCCATGCCCGCTCTCTCTCTCTCTCTCTCTCTCTCTCTCTCTCTCTCTCTCTCTCTCTCTCTCTCTCTCTCTCTCTCTCTCTCTTCTCTCACTCTCTCTCACTTGTCTCTCTCTCGTTTTTGTCTCAAATCAACCGGATTTCGAACTAAAGGAAAGTTTCAAGAAGTTTCAACGTCAAAAGAAGGAGTCAAGGTAAGATTTCTGAAAAACTTCTCGTGAAATCCTAAGTTTTCCGATTTAAAACCTAATTTTGGTTCAAAATAGATTTTTGATGGTTTTTGGGTAAAATCATGGTAGAAATTAGAGATCTTGGGTTCTTTGGACTTGTTTTAGGACCTAGAACCCTGATCTAGTGGTATTTCTTTGAAATATTTCGATTTTGAACATAGATCATAGGTTTTTGGGCTGATTCTGTGGGTTTTCTTCGCCTACTGTTCTTCACTGGTCGAGCAGTGCAATCGACCGGTCCGGTCGACTAGTCCAGTCGACCAGAATAAATTAGGCTACCGGTCAACCGATGCAGTCGAGCTAATTGTACACCACCGGTTGACTGGTGGTGTTGTACTGCTCTGTCACTGGTCGACCGGTGTATACTGGGTTTGACCCTCTTTTGCCTGGAAAACCCTATTTGACCCTGGTTTTTTAGGAGAACCCAAATTAGCTTCATTTGGGGACTTAGAGTAATTGGATTAACATCTTTAATCTATGTTTTGTAATTAATACCCTTGGAATGATGATTTGAAACATGAAATTGATTATGACACACTAATAGGAAATCAAAGGATATGATTGAGTCTAAATTACTTTAGGAATGAGATTGGAATCCTAAAATATTGTCTTGTAACAGTGATAGCTATGGACTCAGATTGAGTGGCTTAAGGAAGTAGAGGCTAGAATAGTGCACCGCTAGCCACAAGTTTGGTAATTTTGAGGTAAGACTTCTATCCCCTTTTACTTGTGAGCCTAATTTTCAAAAAGAGATTTGGCCTTGCAAAGCTTTTAAAGAAAGGCTTTGTTTGCGAAAGAAAAATCTTTAAAAACCGTGGCTTTTTATGGTTCACGGAACTCATGGCTTGTTGTAGGTCATGGGGACCCATGGATTGCTGTAGTTCGTGGGATTATAATAACGATTTTATAAAGTTTGATGAATGATTTTTTAAGGAAAGAGATCTTGCGAACTGGTAAGCCCACTGATGGCCTAGATAGGATGTGGAGAGTGCATCCTCAGGGGCAGAACCTGAAACCCGGCCCAGGAAGGCTTGTGCACTTAGTTGTGTAAGTAATGTGTATAAATTACTTGCTAATGCCTGTAATTCGATAATTTTCAGTTATATTTCCTTTGAGAAAAAGGATGTGAGGTTCCTGCTATTATGTTGGAACTGAATGTCTCATTTATTTACTTACACATTTATTTATTTAGCACTTTCTTATTTATTTATAAAGTTTATTTCAAATATATCCTACCGGGCCTTCCGCTCACGTTTCATTATTTTAAAAATGTTAACCCCTCCCAAGAGGCTCTAGGAGCAGTGCAGAGTAGCTAAGTTGCTACCACCCGGTCGAGAGAGGATTGTATTCATCCTCCTGTGAGTACAAATGTAAGAATTTGTAAATTATGTAAACTCTTGTACTTGGATTTCTAGACTGTGGATGATGTATGTAACTGTAATGATTTATTTACATGTCATGTATATACAGTAATGAGATCTTGTGAAAAGATCATGCGATTCATTTTTAATTCAGTGTGTGGGGCTCGTTGGGGATTTCCTTTATTTTTGTGTGTTTAACCCTTAATCGAGCTCCACGACACTGACCCCTGATCCAGGGCGTGACAGAGTGGTATCAGAGACCTAGGTTAAGAATCCATAGGATTGTACATACATGTGTGACATCAGGAATCCACTGAACAGTCTAAACCAATTATGAGCAGAAGTTCAAAAACAATAAGGTAAACCAATCAAGACACTTAGATCGGATCGGGGAGGTGAATACCCAGACCAAGAGTTTAGGGATTTCTTGATTGAAGAAGTTATGTTGTCACAACTGATAGCGCCCGGCACACCACAGTAGAATGGTGTCATCGAAAGGAGAAATTAGACTTCGGTCGACATTATAAGATTAATCTTGAGTTATTCTTTACTGCTTACTTCATTTTGAGAATATGTCATCAGATATGTAGTGTAAATTTTAAACTTGGTACTATCTAAGTCGGTACCCATGATGCCTCTAAAGTTATGGAATTGTTAAAAACCTTGAGACGACCCTCCTAGATGGCCATCACTGTAGCTGACTCTAATATATTTATACTTTCTGAAACCTCTGAGAAATTTTTGGAGATTTCTTTTTTATGCTAAAATGCTATATCATTTTGAACATAAGCTTCTTTTTCCTTAAAATGCAATATCATATTGAACAAAAGTTTGTTTTTCTTAAAATGCTAAATAATATTGAACTTAAGTTTCACTTGTTCTTTTTTTTTTTTTTTTTTTTGAAATTTTCTTTCTTAACTATAACAAAATATTTAAACAACCACATAATCCTTTCTTGGATTGTAAATATTTACTTGTGTATACTGAATCCTTAAGTCCTACTTACTGACATATACTAACTCGTCTTAATTAACAAAACTATTTATTACATAACACTTCTTGCAGAATTATTTGTGAGCAGTATCCATTCCCCAATCTCTACACCGTTCGTCCACTGCCTTGCCAGCAGTCCATCAAGTATTTGATGCAGGTTGCTTACCTACAGTATAAATACTCTATAATGAGCTTACACTCAACAAGTAGGAACTATTTGTCGCAAAACATCTGTAAATTCACATGACTATATATGCATGAGCCAAATATGCTTACTTATGATATCTTATCATAGTTTTATTATCTGATCTTATCTTACTTACTGATGGGCTCGAGTGCTCATACCATTTGCGCGTAATCATTAGAACATGAGGGTTTGCAAGGTCCTCAGTGACACCGTGATTATAACTAACTGAACGCTTCCTCCCGGAGGACTTCTTTTCTTTTTCTTTTCTTTATCTCCCTTGCAGAGTCTATTTACCTCCCTCGTGGATGCTAGTACGGCACTCAATTGAAATTATTCTTATAACTCCCACTTGACTTATTAAAGTGTATGCAGCATGGCATGGCAATTGCATACTATAACATGAAGTATAATCAAACAAATAAATCATGTGTACTATTTTATTTTAAATATATTTATACTATAGGCGAGATTCCTACTTAGTTATTTCACGGAGTATAATCCATAATTCACCAAACAGTCTGTTCTCTTTCTTGGTTACTTTAGAGAATAAACACCCATTAAGAGTATGAGATTAACTATCACTTACTATTCTATTTTAGCAAGCTTATAAGAAAATTCAATCTTGCTATTTATGGCATTCTTTCTCTTTCCTTTCATAGAGGATTGTAAAACCTTGTTTCTAATTTAAAGATTAGGTTTATTGAATCTTGATAACCTTATTGTTTTCATTAAACAAGGTTTAAAACTAAAGCACTTTCCTGATATTACATTTTGAGTTCTACCTTGTTTCTAATTTAAAGATTAGTTTTATTTATAACCTTATTGTTTTCATTAAACAAGGTTTAAAACCAAAACACTTTCCTGATATTACATTTTGTTTCGTGGAGTAGAATCCAGAATTCACCAAATAGTCTATTCTCTTTCTTGCTTACTTATGAGAATAAACACCCATTAAGAGTATGAGATTAACTTTCACTTGCTATTCTATTTTAGGAAGCTTATAAGAAAATCAAATCTTGCTATTTATGGCATTCTTTCTCTTTCCTTTCATAGAGGATTGTAAAACATTGTTTCTAATTTAAAGTTTTGGTTTATTGAATCCTCATAACCTTTATTGAATTGGATTTGTTTACTAAATCTGAAACACTTTCCTGATATTACATTTTGAGTTATTTAATGAACTCCTCTGTTTAACACCAAAATTGTTTTAATTGTCTTGTAGTGTTTTCTAAGAAAATAGTTTAAAGCTTATATTTAAAAGCAAAACTAAGTTTAACTTCAAATTCTCAAACTAAATTTCGGCAGAGTTTTGCCTAATTTTCTATATTTCCTAAGCTGTCCTTGTAGGATCTTATTGTGATTTATATATGAAAAATCATTTGAACAACAACAATATTGTAGGAGGAATATCAAAAATTTTATCATATCCATTTAATTCAAAATTAAACGTAAACCACAATGAGAGATGCATGCATGATATATGTTTATAGACAAAGGATTAGAATATCTCACATACCTATGTGACGATTGAATTAAATGACCGCAAGGATCTTGTCTCACTATCTCACGTTCCAAGATGGAGAATTGCCGTGAAACAAGATCGTTGTTTATTGCCACGATCACACCAAAAACCACTCATTGATTCAAAGCTATGACTCTACGATTTTTAGGATGAGAGAGTGAGCTCTTTTCAAAAACTAAGGAAACTATTTCCTTCTATTTTGTCTCTACAAAATCCGGCCACCCTTAGGAAAAGTGTGATCTCTTTTTCTTTTCTCAAAAGAACTCTTCCCTAGGGTTTTCAATAATATCCTTATATAGGAGGAAATTCAAAAACTCAAACCCTAGATGGGATTTTCGAATTTCTCCTTAACCCTAGGATTGAAATCCGAAAATCCCTACATGGCTAGGGATTTCTGAATTTTCCTTCCCCTTTTTGGAGCAAAATTCGAAATCCCCTTATGGCAAGGGATTTCCGAATTTTCCCAAAATAATATATCACTTTTCTCTTTCCTTTAGTTGCCAAATAAAATCATGTTTAAATTTCATTTTGAATTTTAAATTAATCTCTATTAATTTCGAAATTTAAAACTCATTCCTTTTATTTTTCAATTATCAAATAAATGAAAAATAACACAATGAATTTAAACATAATTATCAGTTTCTGTTTTTCCCATTTATTAGAGCTAGCCTTGAGACCGAATGGACCCACATGAACAAAGCTAGGGAATTACAATATTCGACTAACTTATCTCTATAAGTTATCGACATATTTAATTCTGACATCGTACAACTCCACTAAAAGTTCGATGCCGAATAATCTCTCGATTCATGTGCGCTAATTTTTCTTTTGGTGTTGATACAATTTATCACACGGTCCACAGTATAAATGCATTATTATCCTTCGTAAATATCAATGATCAGAATGGTATATAATATTACCGTTTTACCATTCCAATCATTATTTCCTCAACTCCTTTATATGACCGTGAATAAGAAAGACAAACGTTCGTAAGATGTCTCGCACATGTCACGATGTCTTAATCAATGAATATCATCATTGAATACCGGCCTGGTTTATTTATTCACACACCCATCAATAAAGCATGAGGTGATATTATTTCTTCACGAATTCCATATCTCATGAATCACATAACTCCAACTTAATATTGTCATGATCCCAATGACCGAGATGTCATTCAATAATCGTGAACTAATCTCATTGGCGAATCAAAGATCATGAGATACTAAGTTGAGCTATGCATTCACTTCGAGATTAAGATAATTATACAAATATACTTAAGTTATGATGATTAGGTTTAGAGTTGTGTAAACGGTTTTTACTCTAACCTAATCGGTCACATGGTCTATTCAACATGTTGCGAGCATGTCTTGATCAACCACAGAGTCCAACTCCCATGCCCCGAGACCAAAGATCACATGGTTCGATCTAATAGTCATAATCGGATTCGATTGCCCAATCAATCCTAAGACTGCGAATATCTATTTTAAACTGTATCAGAAGAGTTTGTCCGGCAGGGTTCCCCTGACTCTTCTTTCGTTGGTAACAGTTTATGGACTAAGCAATATTACTAACACACTTGAGTATGTGTCAAAACATAACTTTATCTTATTTTATAAAATCAGCACAATAATAATGTCTTACATTTGTCATTTCATAAATAACAAATTACATCCCACTTTATGGACACATTTCCAATAGTCCTTAGCTCGTTTTATACGTTATCTCAACTCTTAGACATAACCCACAATCTATCTCATACAATTCCATCATCACAAACATCATAACCCTAGGGTTCATCCAATTTCTCACAAGAATTTCCATAACTATGAGTTGCTAGAAACATAACCTAATAATCAAAACTCATCCTTTAATTATTGAGTTTTCCATTCATTTACCAATCTTAAGCTAGTCATCATCTCAAACAAACTTTCTCCATACTTTCTTCCTCATCCAAGGATTCAGTCAAGGTAAGAAAACGAGATGAACAATTGAAATCTCACCTTAAAAGAATGAAGAACAAGCTCCGGAGTACTAATCCTCAGTAGTTTGACCGATTCCCGCTTAAAACTCACTTTTCTTCACTTTGGTAAAAAAAAATTTCTCTCTCTCTCTCTCTCTTGGCCAGTTTTATCTTGTCTCTTGACATGAAAAATGAACCTTTGATGGTGTCTTTTACCTCTTAAAAACCGGTTGTAAAAAGGAGAAAGGACCAAATTGTAATTTGTAACTTTTTCAAGGTATTTTTTGTTAGCTTTTATGCTCTTAGGAATAAATGTAACAATCTTCTTTGAGACATTTTAACTATTAATAAAGATTTATTTATTTCATATATCCATGAATTGTGCTCTTTATGTTCATATTAGTTGAATATATATATCCAAACTAAAAGTCTGAGATTGTCATTCTAAATCTTTAGGTCATGCATGTAATTAGAAGAACATGCAGAAGACATGAATCTAAAGATGATAGTTTAAATCATATGATCCACAATCGAGGAAATAAAGTTGGGCGCTTTATTCATGTTAAGATTGTTATGTTGTCTTCTTCCTAACGGAGATGGCTTGTCTTGCTTGTCGGAAGTGGGTCTCTATGGGCAGAGACATTGATATAGTTTCTAGTGGTGAAATCTATATTGGGTTGGACCAAAGTTGAATTGTTTTAATTAATAATTCCGTTTGTATAAAACAATTCACTTTTGACGAATTATATGTGGTCATCTTAATCCTAAGATGAATAATGAACTCGTCTGCTTGACTTGTATCCTTTGATGTACCAAAGGGAGACATCCTGATATTATGTAAAGGTACGCTTACTAGTATATTAGGGGTATGACTCGTGTATGCGTAGATTCGTTATTTATAGATAGTGGAATCCATAGCTCTTATAAAGAGTCAATGATATCCTCTTATGCATTATCCATGGATTAGAAAATACGAGAGCTCAACCATTAGACTACTCTGTGTTATCTAATGGTTTACTATTTGTAATGGAACGCATAGCGGTTTTCTGATGTAGTGGTAATGGAACATAAGATAAATGTAATTGGGAAGGTAAAACAGAACATGACCTCAAGTCAATTATGGATATCCAATGAGGATCATACACTAATATATTGAGTCAGAGACGAGAGCTATTCCGAGGCTTGTAAATGTGCTATATAAATCGAGAGTACAACTCTAGGCTTTTAGTGAAGTAGCGCTAGAGTTTTATAATCATGAGACAAACTTGTTGGTTTACAAGTAGCGTTATGATTATAGGAGCTGGATTTATATATGTCCATCGGGTCCCTTTTCTAGCTCACACAGTTTCTTGTAACAATACGACATATTTCCTAAATATTGGCAACTTGTGTTATTTCTGTAAAAGAGGTTCAAAGTTAATATGAGATCGGTTAATTAATTCATGAGTAATTTATCGGGTGAATAAATTCTAGATAAATTGGTTGAATTAATGTTTGTGAATGTTTAATTCATGAGTAATTTATCAGGTGAATTAATTGATGAATTAATTCTAGATAAATTGGTTGAATTAATTTTTTAGGTTGTTTAATTCATGAGAAATTTATCGGGAGGATTAATTGTTAAATTAATTCTAGATAAATTAGTTGAATTATTGTTTTGAGAGTTATTTAATGTGGGAAGACTATTATATGGCTGTTTTGATCAAGTAACTTTCCTATTGGGTTGCTTGAATCAAAACTGAGGCTCTGTGCAAGTTTCTCGTATTGAAAAACTAGGAAAACAAGTTTCTGTAGTTCAAACAAGTTGACCAGTCCAGTCGACCAGTTCATGAAGGATAGGTCGACCGGTGAGTCATAACTTCTCTGTCACCGGTCGACCGGTTGTAACGCGTAGTACATGCTAACATGGCAATACTGACTCTATAAACAAGATAAACTTTGGGAAACCTAATTGTTATGGATATATGACTTCCTAAACACTATAAATAGCTCAGTAAGTCAAATTATTCAAGAGATCACTTAAGAGACTTTCTGGAGGCTATTGGCAAAAGATTCCTAAGAGGAAAAAAATTGTTTAATTTTCTAGAACAATTTTTCCTTTGCCTCTCTTGTGGTTGGAACAAGTGGTTGGAAGAAGTTCAAGAATACCAAGGGGAGATTGAATGACATGTTCCAACTCACACTCTGATCGTAGAAACGAGAATAGCAAAGAAAACCAGTTGGTTGAGGCTCTTCCGGTTGCTGTTTGGAATGCTTTAATCTATCAGACGTGTTGTTTCTTAAATCTCCAAAGGTATGATTTTGATCTTTAGTATTTAAGTTATTTAGCATCATAAACATGTTCTTAGTTGGCTTTAACATTGATTTAAATTTTTTTAAAATTCTGCTACACACTCGATGTCGTATCTGTTGGTTGCCGAATCGAATTCGGCGGCGGAAACGCAGCGGAAAGGCGGATCGTGTATAACAAAAATTTTCATAAAACTTTTAAGATACTCTATAGATTATATTAATTTATGCACCAATAAATTAATCTCATTAATTTATAAGATTCAAGGATCAACCGAAAAAATACCTTGTAGCCGACTCGGATGATATCTTGATTTTCTTTGACCACGACAGTCCTAGCTCCAAGCTTTTGTGTTTAGAACACCAAAGTCTTCCACGTCAATTCCTTGATTCTACGTAGACGTGTGTGTGGGCACACGTGAGACAAAACGGTTTCTAAAACACTCGAATTTCCACAAACACCAACGCATGCACGATGTGGAATTTTTGGAGAAAAAAATATTTCACTCTCTTTTTGCTATATGAGAATTCCGGCCACACTAGGAAACTAGGGCTGAAAAGTGTTTCAAAAAATTGTCTCACAATTTTTCATTTATCTCATATTTAAAGAGAAGAAGTCAAACTTCAAAATAGGATCAAATCCTTATCTCCAATTTTGAATTTGGAACAAAAAATCCTTCCCTTATCCCTTAGGTGACCGGCCACACACTAGGTTTTATCCCCGTGTGTGGCGCCTAGATAAGATAGGGAAGGAGAAGATATTTTATCCTTTATCCAAAGGTCCAATTTTAATTCAGATTCAAATTGAATTTAAGTCAAACTTAAATTAATTTGAATTCTAAATTAAACAACTTATCAAATAAGTTTAAATGGATAAATCTAGATATGTTCAAATTCAAATTTAAATAATCTCATTATTTAAATAATAATTAATTCTCAATTAATTATTCTTCTAGTATTTAATTTTAGAATTCCGTAATTCTAAAATTCCCATTTTGCCCTTTGTGTCTCGGGTAGAATTACAAGGATGACGCGGGACTAATGGACCCATAATTCGAGCTCCAATAAAATTAATAATTAATAAAACACTTTAATTAATTAATTAATTCTATTAATTCCAATAGTTACTCCACTATAAACTTGGAATTGCACTCTCGGAATTATAGACATTAATTACTTCTAAACCGTGAAGTGTCCATTTGATATAGTCATTGCATATAGATCGATCCTCCATAAATAATTCATAATTAGAGTCGGGTAGAATCCGTTAACCTCTCTAATTACATCTTTATCCTTGAGTACCATTGATTCTCTAATGGATAGTGATTCATAAAACACATTCATGAACCGGGCGCTCTTACTAATCCAAGTACCGAATCAACACTCAAGAGAATTATTTATCTCGCTTCTCTCTCAAGAAGGAATGGATTCCATCTCGTATAATAACATTCCCACTACCTATTTCATTATGTCTCCAAAATACAAGGAATAAGATTCAGGGTCTCGGAATCCGTGCATCGAGTAAATCAAAAGACATAAATCCATAAATAGGACATTTGTTAAGAACTCGTGATTAAGATCATTCTATATATGACCATCAAGACTCAATTAGAATTTCTATGCTTGACGGAAATTATTAGAAATTCATATTGTGTCTCAAGGTCCATGTTCCACATAATCTCATTATGCGAAATACACTCATTCAATATCTCGCCATATTAACAAAGGCGGATAACACCGTTCCATTCTAAATGGAATGACATGTATTAATAATGTTTTAATTAAAGATTCCGAACTTTAATTAAATTCATTATGAACAGTTACTTTTGATTATTATCCTTAAACATTATCCTCTTGTATATAACACTTATATACCATGTTTAAGGTTACATAAATAATCAAGGAATTTTATTTGATATTCATAAAATATTCATAAATATATGCACATAAAATGATGAATAAACTATCTTATTAAATAAATAATAAATATCCTTTTACATCTCATGCTTTCAGGACACTATTCCAAACAATCTCCCACTTGTCCTAAAGCAGGTGTCTCATGTCTCTAATCCCAAATCCATCTAAGTGCCGATCAAATACATTCAATGGCAATGTCTTGGTGAACGGGTCAGCAAGGTTGTCCTCTGACGCGATCTTGAAACCGCTTACATCGCCTCTATCCACAATGTCTCCGATCGTGTGATATTTCCTTTCTATATGTTTCGCACTCTTATGGCTTCTAGGTTCTTTTGAATTAGCCACCGCTCCACCGTTGTCACAAAGATAGCTTAATTGGCTTATCCATATCCGGAACAACTTCCGGATCGCTTAAGAACTTCCCGAGCCATGTAGCTTCTTTTGCGGCTTCACAAGTCGCAACATATTCAACTTCCATGGTAGAGTCGACAACACACTTTTTGCTTTATACTTCTCCATACCATGGCTCCTCCATTAAGAGTGAACACAGATCCGGATGTGTCGATCGTCGACTATCTCTATCTCGATTGGAAATCGAAATGTGTATCCGTGAGAGACATATCTTCTCCGAATATACTAACATATAGTTTCTCGTTCTCCTAAGATACTTGAGAATACACTTCACCGCAACCCAATGATCCAATCACAGGTTGGACTAGTAGCGACCGACTACCCCCCGCATAGCGTATATCCGGTCTTGTACACAACATGGCATACATAAGGCTTCCCACAAATGAAGCGTAGGGATACCTTCTCATATCTTCTTCCCCGCTGGGGGTCTTTGGACATTGCTCCTTAGAAAGATGAATACCATGCCTAGAAGGCAAATTCCCTTTCTTGGAGTTTTGCATCGAATACCTAGACAACACTTTGTCTATATAAGATGCTTGTGATAACGCCGAAAGCTTTTTCTTGCGATCTCGAATAATCTTGATCCCAAGAACATAGCTTGCCTCTCCTGAATCTTTCATTTGGAATTGGCTGGCTAACCACTCCTTTACATCTGTCATCCTTCCCATATCATTCCCTATGAGTAGGATGTCATCGACGTAAAGAATTAAGAAGACCACTTTCTCTTCTTTCTTGTACTTGTAGACGCATGGTTCATCAATGTTTTGATCAAATCCATAAGACTTTACAGCCTCATCAAACCTGATGTTCCATGATCTAGAAGCTCGCTTGGGTCCATAAATGGACCTTTGCGGTTTGCAGATTTTCTCTTTGTTGGCCTTCCACTATGTAACCCTCCGGGCTGATCCATATAGATGGTTTCATGAAGATAGCCATTCGGAAAAGCCGTCTTGACGTCCATCCGCCATATCTCATAGTCAAAATATGCTTTGCAATGGCCAGGAGTATCCGGATGGACTTAAGCATGGCTCTTGGCGAAAAGTTTCCTCATAGTCTACTCCTTCCTTTTGGGTATAACCCTTAGCCACTAGCCTTGCTTTAAAAAGTCTCTACTTTTCCATCCGCTCCTCTCTTTCTCTTGAAGATCCACTTGCATCCAATGGGTTTTACCCCTTGGGTAGATCTACAAGTTGCCGGGCCGAGTTAGAGTGCATAGACTCCATCTCGAGTTTCATAGTCGCTTGCCATTCTTCCTTATCGAAATCGTCCATCGCATCCTTAAAGGTCGATGGATCCTCCTTACCGCCATCGCCAGTGACGATTTGGGCTTCCTCAGTATAGCGGTCGGGTAACGTGCTTACCCTCCCACTACGACGAGGTGCCACCGAGTCCGATTAGGAACTGTGGTCTTTTCTCTGAGTGGTCCGACAACTCTTGTCGATTGTGGTCCGATCTCATCGGAAAGTAACTCTTCTAACACTATCTTACTTCTGGGCTTAAAATCTATCATATAGTCATGCTCCAGAAATGTGGCATTTGTTGATACAAACACCTTTTGATCTTCAGGACTATAAAAGAAACCTCCCTTTGTCCCATCGGGATATCCTACAAACATACATACTTCTGACTTGGGTTCCAACTTCCCAGTCTTTCCCTTCAGCACATGTGCTAGACACCCCCATATGCGCACGTGTCTCAAACTAGGTTTTCGACCGCACCACAACTCTAAGGGTGTTGTAGGTACAGACTTAGATGGTACTCTATTCAGAATGTAGGCAGCTGTTTTTAGGGCATAACCCCAGAATGAAGTAGGTACTGAAGATTAACTCAACATTGATCTCATCATGTCACGTAAAGTCCGATTTCTCCTTTCGGCCACACCATTTTGCTGTGGTGTACCGGGTGCAGTCAATTGGGATACCACACCTTCTTCAATCAAGAAATCCCGGAACTCTTGGTCCAGGTATTCACCCCCTCGATCTGATCGAAGTGTCTTGATTGGTTTACCTAATTATTTTTCAACTTCTCCTCGGAATTCTCTAAACTTTCCAAAAGTTTCAGATTTCCGTTGCATCAGGTAAACATAACCATATCTCGAATAGTCGTCAATAAAAGTGACGTAATATTCGTAACCTCCTCTAGCTTGGACGTTTAACGGTCCACATACATCCGAATGTATCAACTGAAGGGGTTCTGTAGCTCTTTCTCCTTTCGTCGTGAAAGGCCTCTTGGTCATTTTACCTTCCAAACAGATTCACAGACTGGAAGCTCACCAACTTTTAGTTCGCGTAAAGGACCATCCTTTACCAATCGTTCAATCCTTTTTAGGTTAATATGACCAAGCCTAAGATGCCACAGATATGTATTGTTATCGTGAGAAATCTTTTGCTTTTTATTCTTAGGTTCGGCAACTCGAACATTTCAAAGATAAGCGATGAGTTAGGTATTGGTTTTATACAATATAAACCATCATCCGGACGTCCGAAACAAATATTTAAACCATTTAGAAAATATGAACAAAATCATTATCAAAATAAACTTTAAATAATTGTTCAAATAATTTGGCCACAAAATCAAATTTAATGAATGTCCGGAATAAAATAAACATTGTTCAAAACTAAAAATTTATTTTCCCTAAAACGAAGCCTAACTTCTCCCAACGCTTTTGCGAAACTCTTGCACCATTGCCTACTTTCATCGTGTAGTCCCCATCGGCTAGCTCGATTGTAAGAACTAAGACTCGCAAAGAGAAACAAACATGATTAGTTGCTCCCGAATCAATTATCCAGTGAGGTATCACCCTCTACTAAACATGTTTCAAGGACTAGTAAATCGATTTACCTTGTTCCTTTTTCTTTTTCAGCTCCTCGAGATACTTGTGATGATTTCTCTTCCAAAGCCCTTCGCCATTGCAGTGGAAACACTTTCCTTTGGGTTTCTGGATGGGGCCCTTTGCTTTCTTGGGTCTCTTGTTCTTTCCCTTCTTTCCTCTTCCCTGATTCTGGTTTTTCCTTTTGTTTTTACCAGAACTTACCGCAACTACAACATTTGCTTCTCCTCCCCTTCTTTTGTTGGTGGATTCGAAGTTTTGCAGGTCATTCATGAGTTCAGTGAGATTGCACTTTTTCTTGTTCATAACAAAGTTGTTTACGAACTCATGAAAGTCAGAGGACAGGCTTTCCAAGATGATGCCAACTTGGGTGGCTTCATCGATTTTGGCACCATTGAGCTCCGCATCGTGGAGGTGATCAATCATGTTCAGAACATGTGCCTTGACCAAGAACCTTTCTTCATCTTGTCGTTCATGAAAGCCCTTACGGCATCCAAACGAGCCTTTTTCGGAAGGAGCGCCGAACATGGCTTCTAGAGACTCCATTATCTCATAGCGATCTCCATCTCCTCATGCTTCTTATGGGGTTATCGCTCATCTTGGCCAGCATAAAGCACTTTGCTTTATTGTTGGCCTTGATCCAAATGATCAAAAGGCTCCCTCGCGGTTTTGGATGCGATTTGCATGGTTCGGGAGGACATTCCTCCGCTAGGACAAACTTATAGTCTTCGCAGACCAATAGTATGTTCATGTTACTTTTCCACTTAGCATAATTATCACCGTCTAATTTTTCAGTCGCTAGTAGTGTGATAATGGGATTCGACATATTGCTGGAAATAAATAGAATATTCATCTAATTAATTTATGTGCATGAATATCAAGGCATGTTAATTTAGGCACAATTAAATATGATGCATGATGCACATGAAAATACATAAAACATGTTTTAATTTTAGGTGCCAACGATAATCCAATTTTCCATATATAAAGTGTACCTTTCGGTAGTCAAGTTATATGCCAATTAGACCGAGACTCTTCTCAGTTAATAAATATAGTCAAAATATCTCATATTTTCATATTTATTAACTACCGTTATTTTCAGTCAAAATATAACCAACAAATTTAATTATATTTTATGAGTGTAACCCATCGTTTCAGATCCCATAGACTTAACTCCGGATTGCTACCTTTGGGTAGTCAATTCGGAAATACATCCTGAAATCTTATCTCTAGGAAGCCAACCTTGTTATTGATCCGGCAAGGACACTCTCCTTTAGGAGGGCGATTCAATGTCGCCACAAAGCCCCTTTCCAGATCTCACGGTGTTGCGCTAACGGCGGAGACTAGTGGGTCGTATTATCATACAACCCTCTCCCACTCATTATTTTGCAAACAAGTATTTTGTTTGAAAAACATCTCATGATTTTCAAATCGAAAAATAAACAATTTATTTTTCGGATATGTGAAATTCAAAAAATTTAACTTTTAAATTCAATTTCACATGTAACATTATTTTGCAAATCAATTTTGCAACTTAAATCAATTTAATCATATTAAATCGATTTTTCAAATAAGATGGTTCTTATTTTATTTTATTTTTCTAAAACACTTTTATAATAAATAAAATAAATAATAACAATTGCGCGTGTATGCATGGCATATTATAAAAAAATATGAGTAGGCATATTATATTTACATGGCATGTTGTATGCATGGACATATAATATATAATTATCAACATAAAATATAAATATATGTAATCAACTATTGAGATGGATTTGACCGGGTCCCATGGAAAAATAAATTACAACTCAATCGAATCGAATAAATAAATAATTACAATAATTATATTCTTCCGTTACATTAACGGGTCTTGATTCTTGAATTCTTTATTCTTGGCTTCATTCTTTGTCTCGGGTTGGATTTCACCTTCCTTGGGATCCGGAACTTTTCGGACTCTCGTCGGCACGCTTTACGAGGGTTTCGAAACCCTCGGGCCCGTTCGGGATCAAATCCCGAACTTGGGCCGCCAAGCGCACCGGGCCGCAGACCCGGGCCGCGGCCTGGCCTGTGTTGAGGCGCGACCTGGCCACTTGTATTTGGGGCGCGGCCTGGACACGCACAGCAGCTGACACACCTGGGGGCAGCGTCTGGCCGCGCTGGGTCGCGTCTGGGCCGTGATTCTGAAAATTTATGGGCAGTTTTCTGGGCTTCTTTGAAGGCTTCAAACATGATCTTCATGGCCTCCTTCTTGGTTCAAAAAACCCTAATTCTACCCAAATCCTAGAATTACAATAATTCTAATCCCGAATTAAATTACAAATAATTTATTAACGAATGAATATAAACGATCCATGGAACCATATAATTAACGACCAAATCCAACATCCATACATTCATCATCATGAATAAAAATAAACATCCATAAATGCAAGTGCCTACTCATCACATACATACATAATTAAATATCACATATTTAATATTGATTATGATTATCGAATAATCGAAGCATAAATTAATATCGTCTATAGACCGCTCTGATACCAATTGTTGGTTGCCGAATCGAATTCGGTCGGTGAAACGCAATGGAAAGGCGGATCGTGTATAACAAAAATTTTCATAAAACTTTTGAGATACTCTATAGATTATATTAATTTATGCACCAATAAATTAATCTCATTAATTTATAAGATTCAAGGATCAACCGAAAAAATACCTTGTAGCCGACTCGGATGATATCTTGATTTTCTTTGACCACGAACAGTCCTAGCTCCAAGCTTTTGTGTTTAGAACACCAAAGTCTTCCACGTCAATTCCTTGATTCTACGTAGACGTGTGTGTGGGCACACGTGAGACAAAACGGTTTCTAAAACACTCGAATTTCCACAAACACCAACGCATGCACGATGTGGAATTTTTGGAGAAAAAATATTTCACTCTCTTTTTGCTATATGAGAATTCCGGCCACACTAGGAAACTAGGGCTGAAAAGTGTTTCAAAAAATTGTCTCACAATTTTTCATTTATCTCATATTTAAAGAGAAGAAGTCAAACTTCAAAATAGGATCAAATCCTTATCTCCAATTTTGAATTTGGAACAAAAAATCCCTTCCCCTTATCCCTTAGGTGGCCGGCCACACACTAGGGTTTTATCCCTGTGTGTGGCGCCTAGATAAGATAGGGAAGGAGAAGATATTTTATCCTTTATCCAAGGTCAATTTTAATTGATTCAAATTAAATTTAAGTCAAACTTAAATTAATTTGAATTCTAAATTAAACAACTTATCAAATAAGTTTAAATGGATAAATCTAGATATGTTCAAATTCAAATTTAAATAATCTCATTATTTAAATAATAATTAATTCTCAATTAATTATTCTTGAGTATTTAATTTTAGAATTCCGTAATTCTAAAATTCCCATTTTGCCTTTTGTGTCCGGTAGAATTACAAGGACGACGGGGGACTAATGGACCCATAATTACGAGCTCCAATAAAATTAATAATTAATTAAACACTTTAATTAATTAATTAATTCTATTAATTCAATAGTTACTCCACTATAAACTTGGAATTGCACTCTCGAAATTATAGACATTAATTACTTCTAAACCGTGAAGTGTCCATTTGATATAGTCATTGCATATAGATCGATCCTCCATAAATAATTCATAATTAGAGTTAGGTAGAATCCGTTAACCTCTCTAATTACATCTTTATCCTTGAGTACCATTGATTCTCTAATGGATAGTGATTCATAAAACACATTCATGAACCGGGCTCTCTTACTAATCCAAGTACCGAATCAACACTCAAGAGAATTATTTATCTGCTGCTTCTCTCTCAAGAAGGAATGGATTCCATCTCGTATAATAACATTCCCACTACCTATTTCATTATGTCTCCAAAATACAAGGAATAGGATTCAGGGTCTCGAGAATCCGTGCCGAGTAAATCAAAAGACATAAATCCATAAATAGGAGTTTGTTAAGAACTCGGGATTAAGATCATTCTATATATGACCATCGGAGACTCAATTAGAATTTCTATGCTTAACGGAAATTATTAGAAATTCATATTGTGTCTGCGTCCATGTTCCACATAATCTCATTATGCGAAATACACTCATTCAATATCTCGCCATATTAACGGTCATGGATAACACCGTTCCATTCTAAATGGGAATGACATGTATTAATAATGTTTTAATTAAAGATTCCGACTTTAATTAAATTCATTATGAACAGATTACTTTTGATTATTATCCTTAAACATTATCCTCTTGTATATAACACTTATATACCATGTTTAAGGTTACATAAATAATCAAGGAATTTTATTTGATATTCATAAAATATTCATAAATATATGCACATAAAATGATGAATAAACTATTTTATTAAATAAATAATAAATATCCTTTTACATCTCATGCTTTCAGGACACTATTCCCAACAGTATCTTCCAACACTTTTTGCAAAATTTACTAAAATACCTCTTCTTGGCTTCTCTTACAAGCTTGGCCGGCCACCTCATCATCCTAATGGCCTAATCTCAACCATCCATCCATTTGAACACTTTAAATCTCAACCATCCATATTTAATGGTTACCTTTTCTGGTTTAGTTTAATTTCTAACCAATACGCATTTTATCTGTGTTTTCTAGACAATTGGTCTAGTTGGTCAACTTATTCAACCTTGACCACCTCTTAGGTCATAATATTTTGATTCGGTCAACCCCAACTGGTCGAAAATCCTAATTTTCTCGGTTAGGCAACCAGGGTGAGATGGAATGTAGATCATTTCTCACTTAAATTTTAATTACTTATTTGATGTCATCCTTCTTACATAAGTAAGGTTTAATGAACACTTGGTAGTCATCCATTGTTCTTCTAATCTTATAACTGTCCTTATTATTCATACTAACTATAAGGAATTTACTTAGTTGACATGAAATTTTGGTTTCCAATGGTGTCAACTTCTGAACTAATTTTGCATTCTGAATTTCTTTACTAAAATATTACTCTTGTAATTTCCTCTTATCTGCTTGGAAATTAAGGGGTTTTTCTTTAAATGTCAGAGCGTTTCTCTATACAGGGCTAACATTATATTGCACTAAGAGATTTTTGAGATTAAAATTCTCAAACTGTATATGCACTAAGAATCCTTCCGCCTTAATTTTGGTAAGAATTTATTAACTGAATTTACTTGCTTAAAAATATGAAGCAATTATAAAATTTACTACAGAATTTAAGAATATAGATATGAATTTCACAAATCCTCCACCCATAAAATACGACATGATATTCTCGGGAAAAATCCTTGACTTAAATAAATAAATTTATATTATTTAATTCTATGATTTCCTCGGTCATTACAAACCTAGTTTGAGACACATTCGCATATGAGGGTGTCCAGCACACGTGCTGAGCCAAAAGGCTGGGAAGTTGAAACCGAGGAAGAAAGTATACATCTTCGTGGGATACCTATAAGGGATAAAAGAAGGACTATTTTATAGTTGGGAAGATCAATAGGTATTTGTGTCAACAAATGCCACATTTCTGGAGCATGACTATATGATAAATTTCAAGCCCAATAGCAAATTAGTACTACAAGTGTTACTTCACTATGAGATCGGACCCCAACCGGTAGGAGTTGTCAGAACACAAAGATATAAGATCACGATTCCTAATCAAACTCATGTGGCACCTTATCATAGTGGGAGGGTAAGCACGTTACCTGACCGGTATACCGGGGAGGCACAGATTGTCACTACTGATGACGATAAGGAGGATCTATGGACCTTTAAGGCTGCGATGGATGATTTTGATAAGGGAAAATGGCAAGAAGCTATGAAACATGAAATGGAGTCCATGTACTCTAACTCAATCTGGCAACTTGTGGATCTACCCGAAGGGGTAAAACCCATTAAATGTAAGTGGATCTTCAAGGAAAAGAGAGGAGCAGATGGAAAAGTAGAGACTTACAAAGCAAGGCTAATGGCTAAGGGTTATAGCCAAAAAGAGGGAGTTGACTATGAGGAAACTTTCTCACCAGTAGCCATGCTTAAGTCCAGTCAGAACCTCCTGGCCATATCAACATATTTTGACTATGAGATGTGACAGATGGATGTCAAGACGACTTTTCTGAATTGCTATCTTGAGGAAACCATCTATATGGATTAGCCAAAAGGTTACATAGAGGAAGGCCAAGAGTAGAAAGTCTACAAACTGTAGAGATCCATTTATGGATTAAAGCAGTCATTTAGATCATGGAATATCATTATTGATAAGGCTATTAAGTCTTATGGATTTGATCACAACTAAGATGTATCAAACGAAAGAAAAGAAGATATTCTTGTTCTTCACAAGCCCAAATATATGATATTCAAGGGGAATGGTCAGTCGTTGTCAGTTAAACTAATGATCGGATCATTGAGTATCAATGAAGTATATCCTTAAGTGTATGAGGTAAGTAAGAAACTATAAGATAGTTTAGTCAGTTAGTGGATACACAAAATTTGACTATGAGTCACGTTTGGATTTCGAGAGTCGACATCCAAATCTGTGTTCACACTAGGTGAAGGAGTCATGATACGAAAGGTTGTTAGCAAAGTGTAATTGCTAATTCTATCTTTAAGGGTTAATGTGTTGCAGTTTGTGAAGCAACAAAGGAAAGTGACCTGACTTTGAAAATTCTTAACTGATCTGGAAGTTGTACCAGGATAGATCAGTCATAAACACCTAGAAAGTTTCAAGATTAGAGACATATTCTACCTACTTTAGGACAAGTAGGAGATTGTTGGGAATGGTGTCCTAGAAGCATGAGATGTAATAGGATATTTATTATTTATTAAATAAAAGAGTTTATTCATTATTTTATGTGCATATATTTTTGAATATTTTATGAATATCAATGAAAATTCTATGATTATTTATGTGATCTTAAACATTGTATATAAGTGTTATATTGGAGAGGAAAATATTTAAGGATAATAATAAATGATGTTCGTAATGAATTTAATTAAAAATCAGAATCTTTAGTTAATACAAGTCATTCCCATTTAGAATGGAACAGTGTTATCCGCACAGTTAATATGACGAGATATTGAATGAGTGTATTTTACATATTGAGATTGTATGGAACAAGGACACATACACAATATGAATTTCTGATAATTTTCGTTAAGTATAGAAGTTCTAATTGAGTCTATCGGTGGTCATATATGGAACGATTTAATCCTGAGTTCTTAGCAGACTCCTATTTATAGATTTGTGTCTTCTAATTTACTCGGTACGCATTCTGAGATCCTAAATCCTATTCCTTGTATTTTGGAGACATGATGAAGTAGGTAGCTGGGAATGTTATTATACAAGATGGAATTCATTCTTTCTTGAAAAAGAAGTAGATAAATAATTATCTTGAGGGTTAATTCGGTACTTGGACTAGTAAAAGCTTTGATTAATGAACTTGTTTAATGAATCACTGTCCATTAAAGAATCAATAGTACTCAATGATAAAGATGTAATTAGAGATGTTAACGGATTTCACCTAGCTCTGAATATGAATTATATATGAATGATTGATCTATATGGAATGACTATATTAAATTGACACTTTACAGTTTAGAAGTAATTTATGTCTATACTGACGAAAGTGCAATTCCAAGTTTATAGTGGAGTAACTATTGGAATTAATCGAATTAATTAATTAATTAATGTGTTTAATTAATTATTAATTTTATTGGAGCTTGAAATTATAGGTTCAAGAGTCACCGCGTCATCCTCGTAATTCTATAAGACACTAAGGGCAAAATGAGAATTTTAAAATTATGGAATTCTAAAATAAAACAATCAATGATAATTAATTGAGAATTAATTATAAATTAAATAATACAAACTTAAATCAATTTGCATGCTCTCATAGTTATCCAATTAACTTATTTGATAAGTTGTTCAATTTGAAATTCAAATTGATTTAAGTTTGACTTAAATTGGAATTTGAATTTGAGTCAAAATCGGAATACTGGATAAATGCAGAATCTTGCCCTAATCTCTTGCATATATGTGCCTACCACAGGGAGGGGATATCCTTATGGTGTTTGGCCCTATTGGATAAAGGAGATTGGATTTTTTTTTTTCAAAATCAAATTTGAAGTGGGAGATAATTAACAAGCTTTATCTTGGAGATAAAGATAAGACTCATTCTGGGAGTCTGATGGTTACTCTATAAAATAAGAGATTGTAGAAAATTGTGAGACACAATTTTGCTCTCTAAAAAGGCTTTAGTAGCCAAATTTATAGAGTGAGGAAGAAGAAAATTTTTCTCCAAAAATTCCACGTCATGCATGTGTTGGTGTCCGTAAAAATCTTGAGTTTTCTTATTAATCCCATTTTGTTTCAAGTGTGCTCATACACACTTCTTCATAGATTTAAGAAATTGACGTGGAAGATTCAGGTTTTCTAAACTAGCATTGGAGCGAGGAACATTTGAGGTCAAAGAACACAAGTTATCATCCTGATCGGTAGCTAAGTATAATTCCTAATTCAGTTCTTGGTAAATAAATTAATGTGATTAATTTATTCGTGCATAAATTTATATCAGCTATAGAGTATCTCAAAGGTTTTATAAAAATTTTTGTTATACACGATATGCTACTCATACGCTTCCGCATCCGAAATTGTTTCAGAAATCAACAATAAATGCATAAGTTACAATGTTTTCAGTTGCTACCGAATTTTGAGCATTTTTACCATAATTTAAGAATATACAGTTTTAAAGCATATATTGAGCTTTCTTTAAAAACTGTGTTATGCTTATCCCTAGCCTAGACTTTTTTTGGTAACGCAGAACCATAATTCAAGACCTATTATTTGTGCACAAATAAACCCCTAAAGTCGAGAAAATCCCGCTAGAACCTATTAGATTAGGAATTCTCAGGGGTAAGAATAAAGAAAACATAAACTTATGAGACCACACTTAAGAACTTTCAAGCAAATAAATGTTTTCAAAAGCAGTAAAGAAATTCATATGCATGTGAACATAAGCTTTACTTACTGAGTTTATCTCACAAGACATAGCATGTGTTGTAGATGAATAGAAGGACAACAAAAATAACAGCAGTCGACGTCGAGGTCAGAAGAAAAGAAGGGGAAATTTTATCATACTGAAATACTTGATTCTGGCTATATAGCCATATGTACAAATATTGTTATGAATTAAAATAAGATTCCTTCTCATGCATAATCTAGTCAATTCGTCGGATGGCACAGCAAAGAGCTCGACAGAGCCCAAGGAAATTACAAATCTGAGTTTGAATGGGTTCGGCGAGATTGAGTATGAGTGTGAAGGTGGTCTGTCAGTTGTTGGGTGTGGCATTGATAGTGGTATGATGAACGGTCGATGTGGTGGTTCCGGCAAAGGGGTGGTGAAGAGTGGTCGCGATGGTGGTGGTTTGAATGGCGATAGAGGTTTACTATGAAGAGGATGGAGGTGGTGAAAAGCGTTGTTGAAGGAGATGGTGGGAGATGGGTCATGGTGGTAGAATGGTTGATGCTGATAACGGTAGTAGAGGTCATGGTTGTATGGTGAGCAAAATGGTGAAGGTGGAGGTGGGCAAGGCGACTGTTTTTGGGCACTCCATTGATGAGACTCACTTCTCCGGTAGTATGAAACTTCACGCTAATAGGCGTCCAAGTGGCTCTAATCATCGATCATGGTGTCATACCTCTCAGGAAAAACCAAGAGCTCTAATACCAAATGACGCAACATAATACCTAAGAATAGGATTTTACAAGCCTAACATGGGTGGAGGATTCTCAAATCCACCTAAAAGTAACCCCATATGAGGTAAACCCTCTAAATTAGAGAGAAAACTAAACTTTGTATTCAATTATCAAAATATTCAAGTCTCCTTTTGCAATAGGTAATGTGGATATTTATAACTCACATATAAAATGATGACAATATAACAACTAAAATAAACAGCATACTAATAACAAATCATAGCTAATGTAATAAAAGACAATGCACTAAAATAAATTACTACTATATCTACAAACTCCCTACAGCAGTGTTAATAAAATCTGAATGGAGGGTTTAGTGTGGAATTATGGAGGATGTAGATGCCAATTTAATTGGGATATACTTTCTTTTTTTGATGTTAGTCATCTCCTCTCATCATTTATAAAATAAAATAAAATAAAATTTTCAATATGGCCTTAAGGAGGTCTCGACTCTAAGTTGTTTTTTCCCCCTCAAACTCAGGTTAGTTTTAGTCATTTCATGTTTCTGCTTTTCACATGGCGCTCATAATTTTTATGTTGTTAAGAAATAAACTGAAGACTTTTCTCTAGAGTATTGTTTGCAAGAACATGTCACGATTACGGTCAAATGTAGTCAGATTTGTCAGCTTCAAATGCAAAGGTTTTTTGGTTGCACTTCTCTTGGACCCGGCCGGCCCAGCCGATTGATTCTTGTTTTCGTTTGTTTAGGTTTCAGTTTGGTTTTATTTTATTTTATTTTATTTTAGTTTTGTTTTTGACTGAGGTATTTGGTTTTGGATAACAGGGAAATAATTTGTTGTTGGACTCATCACAGTCCTTGTGTGTGATCCTCCCTTTGGTCCTTGGACTATATGAGTCTGACAATTGACAAGTTATAGTTATATACAACCAACCCATCGAAAATCACGCACCTCTTTCTGTGATCTTTCCTAGATATATATATATATATATATATATATATATATTCATTTTATAGGAGTGATGGGAAATTTTCTTTGCTGCAATTGACCAGACAACTATTAGTTTTGTGCTAAAGCCGTTCAAGACTTATCGTCTGAATTATTCAAGTTAATACGGTAAGCATGATTTCTTCTATTTTGACATGTACTACGGCAAGCATGATCTCTTCTATTTTGAAATTTACTTCTTGTTCTTTTATTATATTGATGATTGATGATTTGTTTTATTAACTGACGAATAATTTTTTAGTTTTTTTTTTTTTTCTTTTCTTTTCTTTGGCATTGAAGATCATATCAAATTCTAGACAAAAGCATAACAAATCACCATGGCAAAAAAGATCAATATGATCATTCTTGTCCTGATTTTCCATTCTTTGGAATTTCATCCTTCAAGAGCACAATCTTGGATCAGATTAGGGTACTGGTACTATGACAGCGATCTCTCCAGTTTGGACATAAATTCTGCACTATTTACTCACCTCATCTGTGCGTATGCTGATCTTAACTCTTCTTCCTTTGAGCTCTCTATTCCACATGAGCAAAACTTCTCTACTTTTGCAAGCAATGTCAAACAAAAGAATCCATCAGTCACCACACTTCTTTCCATTGGTGGTGGAAATGCAAACTACTCAGTTGTCTCAAACATGGTCAGCAATTCATCTTACAGAAAGTCTTTCATTGACTCTTCAATAAAACTTGCCCGGATCTATGGTTTTCAAGGCCTAGACCTCTACTGGGTTTCACCTCAAACAGTCTTAGACATGGCAAACATGGGAACCTTATTCGAGGAATGGCGCGCTGCCTCAATTTCTGAGGCTGCGGACTCTAGCCTGACAGAACTGATATTGACTGCCGCGGTTCGGTATACACCGGATGCTTCGTTCCCCGTGGATTCAATACGAAACTACTTAAATTGGGTACATATCATGGCCTATGACTACCACATGCCTCGGTGGGAGAATATCACCGGTGCTCATGCCGCTTTATTTGACCCTTCAGGTGGGCACAACACTGATTCTGGTATCAAGGCATGGATTGGTGAGGGACTACCTGCTTCCAAAATGGTTTTGGGATTGCCTTATTATGGTTATGCTTGGAGCCTTGCGAATCACGGGATTGGAACCCCAGCAACAGGTCCAGCTGTAGGAGGACAATTTTTTGATGAAGACGATGGAATCATGACGTACAAGAACATTAAAAGATACATTGAAAAGAATAATGCTCAAGTGATATACAATGCTACTTATGTGGTAAATTACTGTGTTGTTGGATCTACCTGGATCGACTTCGATGATGTTGAAGTTGTTGAAGTTAAGGTTTCTTATGCGAAGCAGAACAAGTTACTTGGCTACTATGCCTGGCATTTGGCCAACGATGACAATTGGGTGCTTTCTCTTACTGGTAAGAACTTTCCAACCTTTAATTTTTCTTACAATCCAAATCAACAAATCATGCAACTTTTTTTTTCTGTTTTTGGCATTTGCAGATTGTTTGTGTTGTCTTAAGGCCTGCAGATCACTAGACATACGAATAGTTGAAATATGGTCAAATCATAAAAATTAAACAAACCACAATTATTCTAAACTAATATTGAATTTAACAATAGAGTTTGAAAAGTAGAGATGCGAGAATTCTCCTTAAGCCCACACAGGCCATGAGCTGGGCCAACCCACCGTCTATTTTGGTTGGTAGTGCCGAACCGCCCATAAAAAGCCAATCCTTAACCCAACTCATCTTATTGGCTAATTTTTTGTGGGCCGGTCGTTGTGCCATGAGCCATTATCAAGCTAGCCCATTTGAGCCCATCTATAAGTTAGGATGGACTGGCCCATCTTGACCCATCACGAGTTTGAATGGGTCAGGCCATTTTGGCTTGCATTTTGCTAATTTTTTTTTTGTTTTTTTAAAAATATTTTCTTTTGAATTTCTGAACAAGTTAACAAATAGAATAATTTAAATAATCTATACAAATATGAAAAGAAATCTTTTATTTACGTCAGACTCATTAAAAACATTTTAAAGATGTTTATCTAGTGTAACAAAATTTGGGTAAGAATAAACGAATACAGTCAGGATAATTGCAGGTAAGATATTTATAAGATTGCTAAATAAAAGTTAAACAGACAAAAGCACAAAATAAATCAAAATATATAAATAATATTTGTAAGTAAAATGTACTACTATTGGCGGTATCATAAATATCCAAAGTGCTCTAAAGATACATGTAACCTTGGATATTAGATTAGATATAACAAAAGTATATAGTAAATATTAAATATTTTATAAAAATAATATAATGTGTTATATATATATATATATAAATATATATATATAAAAGTTGGGTCAAAATGAGTCTTAAATGGACCGGGTCGGCTCATGAATTTTTATAAGTTGTGCCTTGTTAACCCAATCCAGTTCACCAATATTGATGGGTTAAGTTGTGCCTTAAACAATGTCATGTCGAGCTATGTTAACCCAACATTGTATCAGGATGAGCTTCGGCTAGCCCACTGGCACCAACCCATAGGTGCGTCAATATTGAAAAGACTCACATGGTTTATAATCTAATAGAAAAATAAATGAAAAGTCTAATATGCCTTTACCCTTGATACAAGTTTTAAAGGAATAAAAAATTCAGAGGGTAAAATCTACAATTCATTTCATTAAGAGCCAATGACCAAGTTAGAAATCATCAATTCGATAGATTGAGTAGCTGTTAGAATGAGAACCTTATGATCCGTTTGGTTGGGGGACTTGTCTCCCGATTCGAATCATGATTCGTGGTTCGCTACAGTAGTTTCTCTCATAAAAAATACACGTAAATCAAAAATGATTCAAATCACATGATTCGAATTCCTGAACCAATCGGACCCTAGTGTGCTGTAAATGAAATAAAGCGATAAAAAAAGACACAAAAATTTATTGAGATGCGCGCTTGTCATTAATGAGATCTATGTCCTCTATAAGGATCCGGTGGTTAAAATATAGTTGCCGAAAAATAGTACAATGAGTTCATGAGACCAAATAAAGGGATGAGAGATGGGGGAATGATAGGAAATGCAGAAAATAAAGGGGTACTTGTCATAAGTGAGGGTGAGTGCTTAGAGGCGGAGTCCCTGGAAATGTCTGAATGCTTTGTATTTATACTTGATATGGTCATCAAATTATGTCCTGGTTTCCTTCGTGATTTGGCCACCAATTCGTGAACCTACTTTTCTTTTCCAGCAAGATTTGAATTTCTTTTACAAATTAAGCTTCCTGTTGACTAGTCAGAGAAGATTATTTCCCATTATAGGTTGATCTCGTGCCTTTAATTTTCCGCTTAGTTCCGGAGGATCGAGTTTCCTTAATTGGATGGCTATTGATTACGTTTAATTAGCGTGGTCTTTGTGGTACACATCAACCGTTGACCACTTTTTCTTTTTGCTTGATTGGATGACACTACAAAAAAACAAGACTATTAGCGACGACAAAAAGTCGTTGTAAAAAACACAAAGTCGTCAAAAATAAATTTTTAGGTCATCGCAAATCTGTCGCTATAATTGATTCGTCGCAAAAATAATTTTTGTGACGATGAGTAATAGTCGCAATTATATTTGTGACGACAAGCAGTAGCCACAATTATATTTGCGACGACAATCGTTGCTGTAATTATTTCGTCAGTTATATCGTTAAGATGACATGACATTGAGTATTTGTGATGACATTTTACGAGTTAAGTCGTCGCAAAAATATGCAGAATTAGCTGATGTGGCTTATATATTTTCAAACCACATTTTTCGTCACAAATAATATTTTAAGTTTTTATTTATTTTTTCTCATTTTAATAATTAATGTTGTATATTACTATATATTTAAACCCAATATTAAATATAATTAACAAATAATAAAAAATATAAACAAAAATTATTATTGTAAAAAGTAATTGACAAAATAAAATAAAAATTTAATTATAGTAGAAATGTACGTAAATAAAAATTGTTATATTAATAGAAATCTAATCTCCTAAATTAATAACATCACTCGAATCATCATCGTTATCATCGGAAGGATTTGGAGGCGGATGACTTGGACAGACATACGGCACAGGAGGAGTAACCGCTGGGAAAGTCATGTTGGGGTGCATTTGAGTGATGAAGTCCTGCATCATTCGGACGCTCTCGTATAGCTGGAGGTTTTGCTGGTAACTGTGCTGCAAGTATTCTTCTATGTGTGGATCCGAACGTGTTGTAGAAGATCTTGTCGACCGTGAGCCAGATGATGATGCATCCCCTCGATAAACCATTTATGGAAGTGTGCAACCCACTCTAGTCTTGTATCCTCTGCGGGTGCCCAGAAGCTGCTCCATAATATCCTCCTTGTTGACTGCTCCTGCCGCGGATAATCTAGAAGTAGTAGCCTGCGTTTGGATCTGCATTTCTCTCCCTCCCTCCATCCGATGCTACAAATATTATAAGAAAAATAATTAAATACATAATGCGATTTAAGTAAAAAAATATAATTAAACATTACGAGTATACTTACGACTTTATCGTGAAGCGACATCAGGTTTTGTACAATGAAATATATTTAGTGATCATGTAATACTCATGTAATGAATTTAACAAATTTATAATTATGTTCTAACATACTAGACTCACAGTGTGATGGCAACCTATAAGGATCGGGTGGAGGTCAAGCGCTCCCCAAAGAGCCAAATACAAGTTGCGATTGGGCGGATATGATTACACATTATGAAGTTTTATCAAATTTTATGAAAATTAACACAAATTATATTGTAATATGTCTTTAACATTCGATTAACTATTTTATAATATTTAATTTTAATTTTTTAATTAATAATATAATACTAATTAAAATTTCCATCTAAATTTTTTAATAATTCATTATTTTTAACTTCTTAATATTTCCATAGGTCGCCTATGTTTTAATCATCATCACATAATCATCATCAAACAAATTTCATACAAATTTCAATCTAATTACCACAAATTTCAATTTCAATTCTAATTTACAACTCACAATTCTAAATCCAAAACCACAAACTAAATTCAAAATCCAAAACAAAACCACAAACCATAACCAAAATACCAAAATCAATTTATAAAATACCAAAATATTAACTCACAAAATCCAAACCCACAAACATTGGGGGATGGAAAACAATATGGCTGCAGGGCTAGGAGGGCGACGGCGGCCAGAAAACAACGAAGACAGCCGGAAAAATGAGCGGCGATGGCGAGGTGATGAAAACTCCTTTTTTTTAGACTTTTTTGGAATATTTTTCTCCACAAATGAATGATTTGAAGACAAATGATACATTTACGCTTTTTTTAGAGTTTTTGGACAGTTTTTAAAGGTTTTGGATGGAGAAGGAGAGAGAAAACTGAGATGGTCACCAGAAAAAATAGAGAAAAGAGTTTTGCATTTGCGGTTATACTGGAGGATTTTTGTGAAGACATTATGTTGTGAAGACATTATGTTGTCACAAAAAATAAAGAAATATAAAGAAATTTTCGGCCTCCTTTTGGCCACGTCACCTTTAGCTGTAACAATCAATATTTGCGACGACATGTACGGATCCTTAGTGCATAACCAATGAGGTAAATTGTAAGCAATAAGAACCACCGGCCACATACTATGTGATAACCTCATGCTTCCGAAAGGATTAAAACCATCAGTAGCTAAACCCAATCGAACGTTTCTTGGTTCACGAGCGAATTTAGGATACTTCATATCTAAATCTCTCCACTCCCTACCATCAACTTGATGATGCATTAAGTCTGGATCCTTCAAACGCCCCCGTACGTGCCACGTCATCTCCTTTGCAGTGCGACGTGAGCTATACAGGCACCTCCATCGATCCTTCAAAGGAAAATATCTTAATACTTTCTGAGGTACTTTTTTATCTTTTTTTTTACTCTTCCAACAACTGGTGTTACATACTACACAAACCTGTAGATTAGTATTCTCCTTCTAGAATACTGCACAATCATACTTACTGAAATGTACTATTTTGTAGCCCAAACAGAGTTTACCCAATTTTATCTTCGCCTCGTAATACGAATTTGGAAGTTTAATTTTTTCAGGAAGTGCATCTTTCAACAGCTTCGAAACAGAGTTCATACACTCATTGGGCCATTTGTACAACACCTTTAAATGCATGAGTTTTACCAAAAAATTCAATGAGGAATACTTAGTACACCCTGGATACAATGCCCATTCAAGCTCAAATAACAACTCATTAAATTCACCATGCCGCGCATCACCTAACACTATAGTTTCTACTTCCTCTGGCAAATCATGATCAGAGTTATTTCCAATAACATCATGTACAACTACAACCATCTCGTCAACTGATTCATTTATTGGATTGGTCGTAACATCGTCTTCGCCATGGTAATACCACATCGTATATAAAGGATTGAAACCATATTGGTGTGTGTGTGCTCTAACTATGTCATGACCGAGAAATTTATCAGAATTATTGTATAGGATAATATTTCCTAGAATCCTTTGTATTATTAATTTGAATACTTTTATGGTAAGTCTTTGTTGATATAATTATGGAATAGCAAGTTATAAGCTAAAGTTCAGAAATTTATGAACTACGATGCAATTACCGATTTTAGGATTGTATTTAAGAAAGAAGTATAGAATATTGTGTTAAACCCACAAGTGGCTAAACACATGAATGATAAGTTTAAGAAATGGAAAAGAATTAAAAGACATCAATTCTGGGGTTTTAGAAATGATCGGAATGAAAAACAGAAGGGGTTCAGAAGGTCGAACCAAGAAAATTGGAGTTACGACTAATTTGAGTTAGCCAAGTTAAAATTTGTTCACTATGAGTTGACCAAAACGTCACCCTCAAAAAGTTAGTTAAGAGTGGTTAAGGTTGACTAAGTTGACCAAGTGTCTGAAAAACGCGAATAAAAGGCGTACTGAATAGGAATTAAACTGAACCAAAATAGGATAATTATTAAATGATCAATGGTTGAGATTAAAAGTGAAAAATTGAATGGAAGGCTGAGATTGAGGCATGTGGCATCTATAGTGGCCGGCCAAACTTGGAGGAGAAGAAAAGGAAAGATATGTTTAGGATATTTTGCTAAATTTTGCAAAAAGGTCCTTGGAAAAGTCAAAATTTACACTTTTTGGTCCCTAATTTTGGATGGTTGGTTCATAAACGGGTAATACAAGAGAAATGGTCATTTGTCATGCACAAGAACATAAAGCATCAGCCAAGGGAGATAGAAAGGAAAAAAATTCCAAAGTGAGAAAAAGAGGGAGTTAAGCAGAAATCGACGGAATTACCGAGGAATAGCATCACCGAAGCTTGTTCTTCACTCTCTAAGGTGAGATTTTAAATTTTCCCTCTCATTTCTTCACTATGGCTGCACATGGGATGTGGTAGAAAGCATGAGGAAAATTTCACTTAAGATGACGATTAGCTTGTGATGATTAAGGAACTTGATAACTAGTGAATTAAGGATGAATTCTAGGTTATTGAGCTTTTGTTTCTAGTAATTCTTGGTATGGAAAATTTTTATGAAAATATGAGAAAACCCTAGAATTGTGATGTAATTGAAGGAGAAAGTATGTGAATGGTGTTTGATGGTAGAAATAACAGATAAAATGAGCTAAAGTTAGCTCAGGAAACATGCAAAAATTGGCAGAACTCTGCCGAAATTTAGTTTGAGACTTTGAATTAAAATTGGTTTTCATGAGGAATAAGGAATTAAGATATGAAAGGTAAGTCGATTCGATAATCGGTGATGTATAGAAACCGAACACAATGAGAACTCACAATTTTGGACCAAAACTGAAAATTAGGCCATGACTGAGGAAGGTGCATGGTTTTAGTGCAAATTCTTTAGATAGAAAATATTTTGGGATTGAATACTAAACATAAAGATGTTACACCTTTCTAAATTAAATTTCAATGTAATTGTTAATCTTAGATTTAGAATCTAACGATCAAAATTTTATGCAATAGGATCAATTAACGATTGAAGTCGGAAAGCATCAAGTGAGATAAATGACACATCGTTAGCAAAACTTTGGTAATTATCAGTAGTTTTCATTGTCTACAACACGAGTAAATTTGTTTCTCTATGTTGCTCAATCCAAGCATATTGTAGACTAAATGTATGCTAGAATACGAAAGATGACTCCTGAATGTTAGATACAATGTTATGCATGTATCTACAAGACTTAAGTCGTCATAAAACTTTATTCTGTAGAAAGTATGTTAAGTCAAGGTCAAGTTAAGAGAAAAAGTTAAAACTTTAACGAAAAGTCAATCTCGTGATAAATTGCTAAAAAATGTGCAAATTCATATGATTTAACTAAAGTTATCGTTTCAATGAAAAAATTGATAAACGGTAAGAGACCAAACATCCTGTTTGTACCAGTCTTCGAAGGAAAAGTTATTATGAGACTATGAAAGAAATGAAATCATGACTGTGTTGCATTAGTTAGCTACTCCACTCCTCAGCGGTTATGCGTGCTATGGTACAACAGGACAAGGCCCATAAGAAGTAAAAGACAAGAAAATGAAAAACAAAAATCGATCCGTATAAAGGTACAGTATCTGTAAAGAAGAATAAGAAGAATGAGAAACATAATTTAAAAGTTGTTCAGAACGTGAAACTACAATGTGAATGACTAAAGTGAGACAAAAGCTTAACAAAGTATGTAATGAAAGAAGAAGAACATAAGCAATACGTGTTTTAATAGTATAGAGTATCTTAGTATTTATGACATGAATGCATATATGGGTATGCATAATTATTGCATCTATTATGACTTACTGTTACTTGCTTAACTTTATGTGTATAAAGTAAATAGTGTTTTATGAATATAGATGAGTTATGTAACGAAAGTTGAGTTTATGAGACAGTGAGGCTATGTATAGCAACCTTTGATCACAAGGTATGATTAATATAACAGAATGCTATCTAAATGCTACGGCATTTTACGAATGGTTGAAAACAGAATGGTAGCTAAATGTTACAGCATTTTACGAATGGTTGAAAACAGAATGCTAGCTAAATGCTACAGCATTTTACGAATGGTTGAAAATAGAATGCTAGCTAAATGCTATAGCATCTAGACATACATGGTAAAAATAAAATTGGCCTAAATTTTTAGAGGTTATAACTAGTAAGTATATGGGGTTAAGTAATGTTAAGTATGAACATAGGATGATGATCAAAAGTTAGGGTTATCACAAACTATTTCTATAGGAAAACACTTATGGTTTAAACATCTCTGACACGTACAACTTGTACAATCGCTTTTATGAACATAAACTTTGGCAATATTAATAAACGCAGACAACCCTTCCTAATACTGATCAGACAACTGATTTTTTAGATGTATCCAACTCTTGTCAATTGGCATCTTGATTATAAAAACAATAACACATCTAATCATACCTCATGTTTTCTTGTGACTATATAATCACGTTTATAAAGAAAGTTTAACATTTCATGCTTCAATTTTATAAGTTTTATCAAATTTTATGAACAAGTTATTTTTTTATTGTTGCACTCATAATGTTTATAATTAATTTATAATTTTATTTTTATTAATATAATTAATTCTTATTAATTAAATTCTTAAAATTAATAGGTTTTAATAAAATTTTGGCATTATAACGACATATTTTTCTTATTATCCAAAAATTTAAACCTGCAAAAAATAGTTTTTAAAAGATTTTGGCACACCATAACTACAAGATGTGCCACCCAGAAAAATTATTAAAACTTTTAATCTCAACCTAAATCAAATTCTAATCTTAAAATTTCAACAATCTCAATATTAAATTTTAACAATCTCAAAATTCATAATCTAAAATTTAATCTATAATCCAAATTTCAAATTATATACTAATTCTAAAATCTATAAATCAAATTTTAAGTTTATAATCTATAATTATATACAATTCAAATAACAAAAAACTCATAAATTTTAAACTAACAAATACAATAATTCAGACCAAAAAAAACTTACAAAATTTAAACCCACTAAAACAGGGGGCTAAAAATGGCAAGAATAATAGGGACAAAGGGTAGCGGCGGCAACGGACTTCGGCGGTGGCGGTAGACAGTGAGATTTTGGGATTTTTTGGATAAACAACAAATAAAACTTATAATATTGTTGATTTTGAAGAGAATACAAAGAGATTTTAAGATTTTGGGGTGAGAAAATCGGAGAAAACTGTGGGTGGCCGAGTGAGAGAGAGACAGAGAGAGAAGCCAATCGAAAAAAATGGAGGAGGAGGATCTGCTCGTGCGCATATAACAGACTTTTTTGTGACGAAACAAAAGACTATTTGCGGCGACATGTCATCGCAAAAATAACTTAAACTTATTTGTGACGACACCTCATTATTTGCGATGACACGTGTTGTGGGAGGAAGGTTTTCAAATCCTTATTTGTGACGACATCTGTAATTTCGTCGCAAATAATATTTGGGGTCCCGCCCAGTTTGCACGCCTTGTCAATTAGTGAGGGAATACAAATCACTTTTTGCGATGACACATGTGTGTCGTCGCAAAAACAATTTCCCACCAGTCAAAATAATCCTTTTTGCTCAGGAAAAAAAAGAAATTAAAATTTTTTTGTGCGGACTATTTGCGTCACAAGTAATGAACTATTCACGACGACATGTCAACGCAAAAAGTTTATTTCGCACTAAAAGTTTGTACCATAGGATATCTGGTGCCATCCATTATTTGTGACGACATCTGACATTTTTACCACGACAATATTTTTTCAGTTTTGTGAAATTATTTCCGACGACATGTCGCTGCAAATACGCACTTATTTACAACGACAATTGTCTCGCAAATAGGCCAAATTGTAGTAGTGTGTCATCACAAATAATGGACAAACTAGTGCCAAAATTGTTGGGGCCAAATTGGTTTTGGTGCCAATGGCTATTAGCGATGATATGTCATCGTGAATAATATGTCCTATGGCAATTAACGACGATATGTCGTCACAAATAGTGAAATTTTGTGTAATAACATGTCATCGTAAATAGTGAATGCGACAACAAATCATTCAAAAATTTTATTTTCTTTGTCATCACTAATATTGTTATTTTAGCAACGATAAATGTCATCGCTAATAACCCTTTTGTTGTAGTGTGCTTTCCTTTATTTTCTGAATGATTTAGTTGCCTTTACCCATTATTGGATTATAATGAGGATATTCTCTCATTAACTTCATGCCAAAGGCTGTGCGATGACTTGCAAATTGGGGTATTTGATGGGTTGATCTGGCTTGTTGGGGATTCATAGTGACTCCTTTGTTGGTTTGCTAGAACCTAAATTATCACATGTACGGTGATAAAAGAAGTACGAAATTTGAACTCAACAAAAAAACATTAATGAAATTTCTATTGATCCAATCAACATGTTAATAACCCAAAAATATTAAACAAATTGCCTATTTAAAATATAGACTTTCACTGTTTTGAGTATATGACACATTAATATTTTGGGTTTAATTTCTTATTTTGTGTTAGGAGAGATGGTCGTTCTCAAAACCATTCATATAAGGAGATTGAGTGTCACTATTGTCATAGAAAGGGGCATATTAGGAGAAATTGTGAAGAACATAAGAAGCATGCATCTTAAAGAAAAAGGAAAGCAAGAACCTTAAGAGACTTCATATTATGCAAATATTGCCAGTATCATGTATGAAAGTGAAGATGATGTTTATTCTATTATCACTGATGAAAATATTTCTAATACCTAAATTTTAGATTTTGGATGTTTATTTCATATGTGCCCATATAAGGAGTGAATTGATTCTTATAAGTCCTATGATGTTGGTAATTTATTGATGGCCAATGAATCTAATGCTTCATCTATTGAGATAGGTATTGTGAAGGTGAAGATGTTTGATGGTGTTGTGAGGACAATGACAAATGTTAGGGATATTCCTCACCTAAAAAGAAGTTTACTCTTTGGGGCTATAGACATGTGTTGTGAGAATTAGATGAAAAATGGCTTTATGCAAGTCAAGATAGGTGATTTAATAGCCATGAAGAGTGAAAAAGTGAAAAATCCGTACAAGTTGATTGAGACGACCATTGTAGGTGGAGCTATTAGGGTTAAGCCACGCCCTAAAGAGCCTTCTTTTATTGTGAAAGAAGTTGCATGAGTACAAGAGTGCAACAAGATGTTTATAATAGTAGAAGAGGTGAAGGAAAGATGTAGAAGACTTAAAGCGATGAAGTTAAAGCATTATAGAAAAAGAAGTCAGTTTTTTGTGTTAAGTTTGATGAGAGTTTGAACTTGACACATATTTATTCTTATTGAGTTTGTATCATCATCACCCCACCTCTAAGGGGTGCGATAATGGGTGTCAAGATAGGATACCTAGATGCATAAGTTGAGAGGATTTGAGTTAAGGTGGAGACTGTATGCTTATGACAAATTATTATTTTGGGCTTAGTTTATTATTTTGTGTCTTTGGTATCGGGTTATGTCATAGCCCAATAAGAGTCTATAAATGTCTTTTGTGAAGGTTTTATATGGTTAGAGAAAAGTAAAGAGAAAGAGTACTCACATTTGAGAAAAAAAAATTAAGAAAAAAAAACCGTGAGAAGAGAAAAAGGTAAAGAGAATGAAGGCTTTTGGGTAGAGAGAAAGATTGATAAATATTGTTGAGTGTGATTTTGAAGTTGTTAGTGAATTTTTCTCCCTTTTTAGTAAACATAGATCATTTTACTGAACTATGTAAATATTTGTTATATCTTTTTTTTGGTTATTTTCTTAATTCGGTATATTTTTCAATTGCGCGGGTATAGGAGTATGTTTTTCCCTAACCCACTGAATATAAAAAGCCTCAGCTCCTGCAGACTATTAAGGCGCATCTTTTTCTTACTTTAATGATTAAGTTGATTATGATCTTCATAGCTCAAAAAGGTGGAAACAAGAAAAGACATAGGGAAAAATTGTTGGTAATCACTTTGGCAACAACAGCAGCAGCTATTTTCCTTGTACTTGTAGTTGCCCTGTTGTATTATTTCAAGAAGACAAAGCTTAAGTCAAAAGGTATATTTTTAGATAAATAGATGTATTTTTTCTCACTCTTTAGAACATTCATCTTTTTGTATTTCTAACGTATTTTGCTTTCATAACCTTTGTATTGGAAGGGCATAGCTCAAAAGCATCAAAGTTTAAAGAAAACAATAAAGCAGGTACAGGAGATTTTAATAACAATGCTCCTGATCTGCAAGTCTTTAGCCTTGCCAACATTGAAGAAGCTACAGATCAATTTTCATTTAATAATAAGCTTGGAGAAGGTGGATATGGCCCTGTATACAAGGTAATTTAGCATCTATTGATTACTCTGAAAAGGAAAAATATTTAAATATTTCTGTTGTTCATCTTATTTGGAGTTGGTATTTCTTCTAAACACGGGATATTTAAGGTATTTTTCTTTAAAAAAATGAACAATCACAAACATATATGTATGGTAATTTTAATTAGTCAATTTATTAGTGAACAATAGGAAAGATATTATCTAGAGGGATGAATAGATTGACCTTAAAACAATGACGATTATTATAAAACAAGCTCGTATTTTATGTTTGTTACCCTTTCTTAATAACGAGAAACAGTTTGAAAGAAGTGAGTCAACAATTAAAAGTAAATAGGCTTGCTCTTCTTCAGTTGAATCATAATAAAATTCCAATCCAAATTCAAACGAAAATTTGCGGTCCGTTTGCTAGGGTAAATTGCCAGATGGACAGGAAATAGCTGTGAAAAAGCTTTCAGCTTCTTCTACACAAGGCTTCGAGGAATTCAAGAATGAGGTTGTACTTACAGCCAAACTTCAACACGTTAATCTTATCAGGGTCTTGGGATGCTGCATTGAAAGAGCTGAGCAAATGCTGGTCTATGAATACATGCCAAACAAAAGCTTGAACTTGTACCTCTTTGGTCTGTAATTTTTCCCTGATTTTCGAATATAGCAAATGATCTAAGTTATGACTAAAGTAAAGCAAGATTAGTAGTAAAACATGGGAAAACATTAGTTGATTTTGGAAATTTATAATTAAGGAAGCCAACACGGATAATCTAAGCCTATAGCCATGAATATTTGGTGCATTTTTCTTTTTACTTAAAAAAAAAAAATAGAACTAATTGTTCATTACCTATCTAAATCTGTGTAGATCCTATTAGAAGGTTTCTTTTGGATTGGGAAAAACGAGTGGACATCATTGAAGGTGTAACTCAAGGACTTCTTTATCTCCAAGAATACTCGAGATTGACAATCATACATCGAGATTTGAAAGCTAGCAACATATTACTTGATGACAAAATGAAACCTAAGATATCAGATTTTGGTATGGCCAGAATTTTCACAAAAGGCGTACGTGAAGCAAACACGAGCCGGATTGTAGGAACATAGTAAGTTGTATGCTTTATACCAATTAGAACAGCTTTAGCAGAAAGCTAGCTAGCCCTTTTGTTAAACTTGTAATACAATTAATGTGTTCAACGTTGAATTGCAGCGGCTACATTCCTCCTGAATATGCTAGGCAAGGCTTATATTCCACCAAATCAGATGTTTATAGTTTTGGAGTTCTCCTTCTTCAGATCATAAGTGGCAAGAGAAATAGTTGTTTCTATGGTTCAAATGAAGATTTAAGCCTCCTAGAATATGTAAGTCGTATTTACTCATGGTTTTCCGTTTCTTTTATCTTTGATTTAGACCTAATCTATTTAGTGTTGTGGAAAATATTCCACTTCTAATTATAAATACAACTTTAACTATTTCAGGCCTTTGAAATGTGGGAAGAAGGCCAAGGGAGGGATTTTATGGACGATTCACTTGACGAGACACTCTCCTCATGCAAGTTGTTGAAATGCATGCAAATAGCTCTCTTGTGTGCGCAGGAAAACGCAAACGAGAGGCCATCAATGTTGGAAGTTTCTTCGATGCTAAGAAATGAAAACGTTTCTATGGCAATACCAAAAAAGCCAGAGGCAACTGAACATATAAATTCCATTATTAACTCATCTTCAGTCGATGACGCAACTATTTCCGAGGTGGTAGGCCGGTGATGGCGAAAGCTCTTTTGCACAAGGCGTTCTCCTCAAAATTGAATACAAGCCGACATATTATAAAATGAGCAAACTATCTGTATCGGTGGAAATATTAATAATTGGGGTTTCTGAAAATTTGATGCAAATATCTTTGAGATAACCGTATAAGCAGAAATTAGAGGATTTTTACCTTTATGCAAAGTGGAAATTAGAATTAAATATATATCGATATATAAGTAAACACATATCGATAATTTGATATCTGAAGTAAGCGTTTGAAGGATGTGCATGACTAGAACGTTCAATAATTATTTAAAAAAAAAAAAAAAAAAGTGCTTCCAGGAAAACAAATGTCCGTTTGATAATTTAATATATATATATATGTGTATATATATATATATATATATATATATTTGAAGGGAGTGAATAATCAAATCACTTCATTATTATTTGGAAAAAAATGTATTTTCAAGGGGAAAAAACTGAGACATTTACTATCTAAAAGGAAAAGGGGCGAAAAAAGGAGGAGACGTTTGAAGGGGAAGAGTGACTACATAATTAGAACATTATGAAACACCAATTAGAATAAAAGTCTCTGTTTAAGTTTCAAATGTGACAATGCCTAAAAATTATATTTTTGCTGTTGCAAATTCTCAAAAATTCACTCTTATTGTCGTCGTCGTTGTTGTTATTATTATTATGTTAAAGCTTTAATGTAAAATTAATAAAGGAAAATTACATCCTGAAGGAAAATTACATCTTGGTACCTTGTCTTCAATAATATAAAATCAGTACCATATGGAGGTAATTAATTTTTATTTTTCCTTTAACTTGTTTTTAGAGTGAAGGGGAGAAAAGGGAATTTTACGTCCCAAACAGTGTATCAAAATATTCAAAGTACTGGGACATCTTTTCGGCACAGGGCACTGACATTGTATTATATATTAAGATGTTTGGTAGAAGGATTCATTCCCTCATTCGAATCATGATTCGTGATTCGCTACTATATTTTCTCTCACAAAAAATACACGTAAATCGAAAATGGTTCGAATCACATGGTTTGAATCCTCCAAACAAACGTTACATTACCAATTCAATAATTCGATAAAGCGGTGTTATGGTACTACATTAAGGGTCCGTTTGGTTCAGGGATTCGAATCATGTGATTTGAACCATTTTCGATTTACGTGTATTTTTTGTGAGAGAAATCACTGTAGCGAACCACAAATCATGATTCGAATCGGGGGACGAATCCCCCAACCAAACGGACCCTAAGTTACCAGTTCAATAGTTTGATATAACACAGGGCACAAGAAAAAATATCTCCCAATAAATACTAAAGTGATATGGAATTATCTAAGTTTCCTAAAGGTTAGGCTACTTGTTAAGAGATTTATAGTCTATTTAGTTCACGCGTTTTAAATCATAATCCTGATTCTGTTATAGTGTTTTTCTCTCGTAAAAAATTTGAATTAAAAAAGTTCTCACCAATAAATTCTTTCACAAAAATTGAATTTAGAATCAAAATTACTGACTTAAACGTGTGACTCAAACGGGCAGTTAGTCAAGATATTAGTTAAAATGGCAGGTTATGCCATATCTCTGAGCCAACTGTAAACAACGATAAATTAACTCAGTAATTTAGAGAAAGTACACTACCCAAATCCTAATAATCATAGGTAAAACCATGCTTTTTAGCATGTTTGACCAGTGTGTTTCACATTGGTAAGTCGAAATGTGGCAGTCATCAATCCCTTGAGAGAAAAGAGTCAACACGGGATAACTTATATAATTTTACATCCTCTAGAAGGTTGTGAGGATAGTTTGAGTAAAGACACCATCTCCATATGGTATAAGGCATTTTAGTGTAAAGTCAAAAAATAAAACTATACAAGGATAGGCTCAAAGTGGATAATATCATACTAAATATAGTATTGGTCATTACACGAAAACTAATGTTCGAAGTGCATTTTCACACTTTTTAAGTTTGTTTTCCTTTAACCGGTATTAAAATGCATTACACTCATGTTAATTTTTGTTTCGACAATGCGGAAAGAAAATTTTTGTCTTATCAAACTTTGACCGAGGTCAAAAGTCTGTTTTGGAATTAAAAATTCAAGACTTTAGAGTTTTACTTTTTTTTTTTTTTTTTTTTTCTCTATAGTCTATTCAATTAGGGCTCTAAAATATTTGTCTCAGATAAAAATAAAAATATCTCCTTCTAAATTCTCTTTATCTTTCTCCCTTTTGAGGTGATGAGGGATATTGGGTCTCAGTGATGGTAGCGGTAACGTGAGGGGGGGCTGATGCAATCTACTAAGGTGGGTGAAGAATAGAGTGGGATAGCAAACGCCGGCAAAACAATGTAAATAGAGAACCGGGTCACAAGGTGATCCGGTGAAGGGGTTCTTAAGCGTAAACATGCTGAGTGGGCCCTTCATATTGATGGCACTAACAAGCGAGCCGTATTGCAAGCTGCAGTGGCACGATTCAACAAAGGTGTGGCTAGCTAAAATATCGGCAAGTGACGGGCCTCTCCGAGATGCAATATGGTTGTTAGGCTTGTGATTGGATCATCAAATCACGGGTGCAGATGGTGTTAGAAAAACTCCGTTAGTCAAATTTTAAAAAGTGTTAATTAATGCCAAAGTCAACGAAGACTATATTCATGATACTATATAAAATAAACATCAAAGATCTAATCATATTTTTAGAGATTATGAAAATAATAATCTGACCGATTAAAACATACTAAACAGTAACTAAAAGAGTCTCAACAACCAATCTTCTTTACAATTCTCATTTTCATGATCAGAGTGCGAGTGGATACACATCATTTAATCTTTTTTTAGTATTCTTAAACTCCTTCTAAGAGTCAAAAGAAAAATTATTCATAAGAATCGATTAATTTTTCCTATCAAGAACACTTATCAATAACCTCAAAAAGTCATCTTAAAGAGATAGTTAAGTTTAATAGCCCATACTCCAACTTAAAGCCCAGCCCATAATGAAACCTCTCTAAGTAGACAGCAGCTCCCTGCCTCTCTCCGCCTCTTTTATTTCACGATACACATCTTCTGGGGGCGAAAAAAAAAAAAAAAAAAAAAAAAAACCCAAAGGTAGCACTGCAGCGTCTTTCCAATCCTGTGGTATTTTATTTTATATGGTATTTTATTTTATTTAAAACCTCAAAGATACACATCATGATGAAAAGTTCATGTTGTGTTTTATTTTATATGGATGTCTATTAATTTATAATTTTAAATGTCATTTTTCTAATTTAAAGATTTTGGATCAGACACTGATTGGCTTCTAATACACGGATTCTAATCTGTGAACACCCTTGCTGTTGAGCTTTTAGAAGACACAACGGCAAAACCAAAAACGAATAAAATGGCTAGTTGTTATGTTTCTATTAATTATCCACTTCAAATCAATTAAAAAAAAAAAAAAAAAAAGAGTTTTTATTCACTTTATTAGCTTTGGTCATCTCAATTTTTCATGAGAAAATTACAAGTTATTGCATATGTTTAATCATTTTGAGTTTTAGAAAACCTATTTTGTAAATCTGAATCATTTAAAATAAGTATAAAATCGAATAGTTTAAGTCACAGCTCTAATTAGTAACACAAAATATGAGCAAGTTAAGGAAATGTCATATATATATATATATATATATATATATATGCGTCATCTTTATTCATCTTTATTAAATTGGTAGAAAATTTAATTTGGTGTTCATGTTATATTGACGATTTTAGAACGTTAATTACTTCTATGGCCACGTAGTTCTAATCAAAATATTTGAATTCCACGACTTCAAAAACATTTCTAGTTCAAGCGCATATTTCACAAGCGAAGCGAACACACATTCGCATATAAGTGTATGTATCTTCAATATGATTAATCGAAATAAATCCCATAACTAAAATAAAGAGAAAATTGAAAAAAAAAAAAAAAATTAATCGCCATATAAAGAATAAATCACTTGTTCCATGTTCTAAAAAGATCAAAACTCCAACAAAACAAAAAAAAAAAAAAAAAAAAAAAAAAAAAAAGAGAGAGACGAAATCTATTTAGGCTATAAAGTCACGGGAGGAGCTTCAAATCTAATGTAGTCATACATTAGTCCTCCAAAAGGACCTTGACTTCTCGCTTGTGTAAGATAGAGAGTGTTGTTTCCTTCCAAAAGCCAGTAGCCTGGAATATTGACACTGTAAAGCCAATACAGTCCATGAATTCCATGCCTTGCTATTGAGTTGTCTCTGCCTATTCGATGTGTTGAGAACATTGGAGGGTATGATGGCGGGTAGTTGAACCGAACCTTTAATTTCATGAAAACAAAAAAAGAAATAATTAAAGCCGATAAGCAAAACTGATGCATATAACAGGTAGAGATATTAGGGGCCTGTTTATAACGAATATTCAAAACATAATTCGTTTGAAATTTAATTTTTTTTTTAAAGAAAAACAATAACTTAAGTTTGAGTATATGAAACAAATGGGATATGAGAGTGTAATATATGATATTTATTTTATGTCAAAATGATTTAAAAAGGTTTGATTATAATATGACTTTAGTGTAAAGGCATTGTTGTTACACTTTTTCAAATTCATTGTATTTAGAAAGACATGATAAAAACCACTGAAAAGAATTTTGTATATACCTGCAAATCAGTTGCTTGGGCTGAGGCTATTGCTAGTCGGAGCGTGTAGTTTTCATCCCACGTCACGTTTTGAAGATTGAATTTGACCTGCCATGTGGTTTCTTGGTATGTTCCATTTCCCGTGTTCCTAAAATCATATAAGAAAAAAAAAAAAAAAAAAAAAAAAAAGAAGAAAAAGATATCAAATTAAGATGCCAGAAATTGCCATTTTGGTATTAAGATTTGTGTCATAGTTCGAATCATGATTCGTGACTCGTTACAATGTTTTATCTAAAAAAAAAAAAAAACACGTAAACTGAGAATGATTTTGAATCATAGTTCTGAATCTTTAAACCAAACATTCACTAAAATACTAAATAAGTTGAAACTAAGTGAAAACAACTGAGTACCGATTGACATGAGAAAAGAACCAATCGTGCCGAAAATCACTGACTCCAACAGTATAGACGAGATCATTATTAGGATATAAATCAGTATAACGATCCCACAAGCCGTATTGTCTGAACCTGTTGAAAAAACAGTTGTAAGTTATATTGACCTAATTGAAATTCTACACAATTAATTAGGAGCAAATTGCCCTAATTAATAAATCCTTAAAACAGTTGGCATGTATAACTATTTCTTTATACTCAAAATTAACCTCACAAATAAATTATTAGTAACGGACGCCATTATTTATTAGAGGTGAACTTACTTGTGGTTTGGCTTATTCAAGTAGAACCGGTTCGTGAGTGTCGGCAATGGGTCCGGCACATAGTACTCGGCAGCAGTGCGGTCAGGGGATGCCAATCTCCCACAAAGTTGGACCATTTCTGGGTGGTTCATAAACAAGACTATCTAACTCAATTCTAGCTCCTGCATTTTGAAAGCCAACGATCAACATGCAATTAAATCAAGTGATATTTTTGTTAGATAAAGCTTGAAGGAGATCTTGGTACCTGGTTCAATGCTAACTATTTTTTCATGCACATAATCTCCAATAACGCCAGGTACAAAAGCATATAGACTGTAGTTGCCGGGTCTGACATTTTTTATTGAGAAATTTCCACTTTCATCGGCTTTAACCCAAAACTGGTATCCCTGAAACATAATACAATAAAGGAAAATACCAAATCACGTCAAAATGAAGCAATAATTCGGTTCATAATACGACAACATGACTCGAGCTTATGTAATAGCTAACACAATAAACATCAAAATAACATGAGTTGACTTGATTTATTATATTTTTAACAAATTCAATGTAAATAAAGTAATAAATAAATAAATATAAGATTAATGATCTATCTTCACAAAGCAAATAGAGATAAATAATTTAACAAATCCAGTTTAAAAAAATAAATCAATTAGCGATCTAAAACTGTACACTAATCAATTAAAGAGTTTTAAAACTACCTTGCTTTCCCTTTGCCATGATCCTGCTTCTCCTGGTGCAGCCAAACCCACGTATGCAGAGCGAGCCTCAAAAAGACCCTCATTGATGTATCTGAATGAAAAACATTTTGTAGTCACTTTTATGCTAAAGTATAATTTCGTTTGCTCACAGATTAATAATTCGCATACCTGTCGCGGATTAGTAATTGACCGTTAACAGTGCCTCGTTGATCAGAGGTTGGAAAATCTTTGGAATGAATGAAATTGTATGGCCATTTTGCAACCTCGTCTTGTGCCTAAATGATACACAAAATATGTGAATTTATATTATGTATATTTATCAAGTCCTATATATACATGTAAGGATAAAGCTTGAAATATACCTGTTTTTTCGCATTTTCCCAGAGTGAATGGCGGTTATCTTCATTGTTTGATAATGAATTAAGATAAATTGGAATGGCTCCAAAAACTTTTTTCCATGTCTCTCCTTTATTAAATTTCATGATAAGGTCCTTCCCAACGTAGTGACAACTCATAAATACCTGTATAAAAATGTTTATCAAAAATTTTGAAACATTACAAGATTAGAAAAAAATTATACCATTTTTATGTCATTAAAATAATGACTATATCATTATATAGTACAAAATATAATATCATTATAATAATTACTATATCGCTTTTGTTATATTTATAATATTTTAAAAGATTTACTAAATTTTAACACAAAGTATGAAATTTTGCATGTAATTACTTAAAAGAAAAAAAAAAAAAAAAAGTAAATGGTAAAAGGCAATTAAGAATTTCGGATCTTACACAAAGGGATGTGGGGCCGACATGGGAGGTAAGCTCTTGCTTCATGGGCCCAGTTGTAAGAAACTCATGACTTGGTGTGATCATCCAGAATCCCACTGGTGGGTTTGAACTAATCCAACCATGGACTTTAATGTCTTTGTGATCAGTTGAGTATTGATATTTGTCATCCACCTACAATGATATTACGAAAAGATTTAAGTATAATTTTTAAAGGGAAATAGTAGAAAATAGGCCAATATCAAAAGCTTAAGAAAGTATATAGGCCAATTTTTAGTTATAAAAATTAATAGGCCATAACTTGTTAAGTTATGGTTCATAACCAGATAAGTTATGGACAAATTTGTCAAGTTATGGTTCATAACCGGACAAGTTATGGACAATTATGAATAATAACTTGTCAAGTTATGGTTCATAACCAGACAAATTATGGACGAAAATAATAATTTGGCCTATTTATTAACTTATGTAAACTATTGGCCTATTAATTTTAATTCATCTCAAATTTTGGCCTATTTTCCTCTTTCTCCCATTTTTAAATTGAATTTGAGTTATAATTTGAGTAAAGTTGAATCATATTGGATTTGACTTGAGTTAGAACTTAACAGAATATAAACTTAAATAAAATTAGAACTTGAGTTGTCTTTTTTTGAGTTTTTTAGATAAAAGAACAAGCCCTTAAAAGAAGATACATTACCTCTCCTTTAAATTCATGTTTGGAAGGCTTGGTCAAGAGAACAGCTTCTGGATAAGCAAGTTTCTCGCCAGACGTACGATCACTTGCTGATGGCATTGTTCTTTGTATGTCGTCCGATATTGCCATGTATTGAAATCTGGCCATTGATTAAAAATGTCATTTCAACTGATATTTAACAGGCCCATTTAGAGGTTTTTTATAAAGAAAAAGTTTTAAAATTTGTTTTTGTACTCAATTTATATCATAAGAAATTTTACTATACTTGTTTTGTTGAAGCTTGAAAACATCCCGAACCACACTAATCTGCGCTGCTGGGGCTTCTTTAGGGTGCTCTAATATTGCATATGTATAAAACCCCGGATAGTCACGCAACATTATATATCTGCAATATAAGACTTGTGTATGAGAATTTAATTTAATTTTAATGATTTATTTTATGATAAATACTTTTCAAATTGATTTGAAGTTATATATTGAGGAAAAGATCGAGATTTGAATTATACCTTTTGTCCACATTAATAGGAAATGGATGGGAGGAATCATTCCATCTTTTAGTGAATGAAATTTCTATTTGGTTCTCATCTTCGTTTATGATCTCAAACTTTGTTCCTTGTAATCTGCAAATAAGTTCAATTGGATAAAAACCATTTTAAATTTTAGAAAAAAATTGAATAAAAGGAACAAAACTTTAGCCTAAAAATAAATAAAGTACTATAGCGTATGAAAATTTAAAATTTTACCTATCATAATGGTCAGCAATATTGCTCGTTATATCATCACCCCATTCTATGTCCCAGTACCTATAACATATAGAAATAAATATATGGATATTTCAAGAAAAGAGTAAAATATTTCAAAAGAAACTTTAAGAGTTGAAGGGATGAGAATACGACACATACCCTCTGTTACTTTCTTTGTTATGAATCTCAAGTAAGTTAGTAATGCCATTGTACTTAATTCCAATAACATCACCGTCCGGGATTCGAAAAACTAAGTTCAACAAGGCCATTGTCCAAGATCACCACCTGAAATATCATTTATTGATATCAACCAAAGAATTAATCTACCTCACTATACCTAGCTAGTGTACATATGTTAATGAGAACGTACACACAATTCAGTAGCTGAAAAAAAAAAAAAAAAAAAAAGATTGACACCATAAAAGGAGAGTTACCGGTGAATTCCGCCTATCGATTGAGCGAAAGCAATACTCAAATTTATTTTGTTTTATTTTCCTCCGATACTAATTTTTCTATTTTTATTGATGTTTAGCATCAGCTTATTGTTGTCATTGTTATTATTATTATGTTATATTATAGTATTTATTTATTTATTATTATTATATGGATAGGCTCACGCAACACCTTACTTAAAACACAAAGACATGATTGATATTGAATTGATTCGAATTGATTTGATTTATTATTTTTTTATTTAAATATATACAAAATTTTAACAAAATTTTTTTATTTAATTTTAATAACCAGAAAAATATAAGATTTGCAACCATTAACAACGTAAAATATAGATAAATGGACTAAGTGAATAAATTAACACTTAAATGATTTATATTAATTATCGAAACAGTACAGATTTCAGTAACGTTATCCCTAGTAGTACTTAACGTTTTGCAACTGACTACTGAAAAAAAAATAATAATAATAATAAATCAATCAATTATACCTTTTGTCCATGCTTATGAGTTTGTACACTAATCTTCGGGGAGGATACTAATTCCCGGCCCCTGATATCCCTTAGAACTCTTCTGCAATCAAATATATATGGAACAAGTAACAATTTAAGATGTATATCAAACGTAAAGAATATTGATTGCACATTTATTAGAAAATAAAAAACATAAACTAATAATTATATATATTTAAGGTCTCATAAACGGAAACATAAACAATATATTGTATTTAAGACTAATTAAGAAGATCAGACGGACAAAAGGAAAGAAGCAAAGGTTGAGCAAGAAGAACCTGATTGGCCTTGTTTGCGATTCTGAATGACCGGAAATCAACAGAAACAACGTTAAACCCATCACCAACAACCCAAGAAGCCATGCACATCGCTTTTTCCAAGTTGAGTTCTCCATCTTCAAGTGTGCAAATAAAAGCTGAAAGGCCAACTACGTGTATAATATTAAAACCATATATAAATATATATATATATATATATTTCCAAGTTTTGTTTTGTTAGTATGTATAAAATTTGATTCTATTAAGGTCATTTGAAGAAAGCGTATATTTTGTCTTGTAGTGAAACTGAAACTGGTTCATGGGAATAGGGTTTTGCATCTTCGATCATATAAAGCATGGAAATATAATATTAAAACGACAACACTGTATCTTGCGAAGAGAAGTAAAAGGGGTAAAGAAACAATTTTATTTATGACATTCAAAAACGAATTAGGATGAATATACGTACCGATAGGTTTACTGAAATATTTCACGTTGCTTCAACAGTGAAGTATTAATGAAAGCGAAAGAAAGCTACAAAGACTTGAAGGGTTAATTTTTTTTTTTTTTTTTTTTTTCTTGAAAACGAGATGTGAATTGTGTGAAGTGAATGAGCTGATTAAGGCCTTTAAATAAAAGAAGGAAGAGTACCAAGTTTTTATCTGTGTTAGAAGTTGAGTAAGAATCGAACTCTAAATTACTTTTTTATGCGATTTATGATAATGATGACATATAATTCTAGTCCAACTAGGAAATGTATTGTTGTATTTTGTTGGGGAAAAAAAAAAGGATAACGCATTATTTATCTTCGCAATTCCTGTAGTTTATCAAGTACTGCAACATGTATATTTAAAAAATTCATCTTTGACGTTTGTCAAACTAAGCTTTGTTACCAGCTAAAGGAAAACAAAAACGACATCAAATAAGAAAACAAACATAGCTTGCAGGAGGATAAATTTTGCGGCTTTTCAAATAAAACTAAAAACCAAGATAAAAACATTACATTAAGACATAGTTGGTGTGATTAGAATTTTTTTGAGCAAGTTTTTAAAAACACTTATATATGCACATCTTTTGGGACACAAAGCTGAAAACAGTCTTTAAATTGTGTTTGTTTAGCAAATACTTTCAAAACGAAAAAAAAAAAAAAAAAAACGATAAGAATAGTTTTAATTAAAGAAATAGAAAGCAATTGAAAGTTATTTTCTCTTTTTCTATTTCATTTTTTAATATTTATCAATAGTGATATATAATATAATTAATTACTATTTATTATTTATTATTCATGTAATGAATTAATTATTAATTTCTAAATAATTAATAAGCAAAAAATAGAAAAAAAAATAGCTAGTAATTACTTAATATTAATTTTTAATTATTAAATTCATAATTTTTTAATGTTTTAATAATTAATGATTAGTAATTAAGTAAGGATTAATTAACAAAAAGTGATTATGTAATATATTAATAATGGAATAATTGATAATAGGTTATTGAATCAATAATTAATATGGAATACATAATTTAGTAACAATTAACGATTAGTAATTAGAAATTAATTATTATTTAAAGATTAATTGCTAAAAAATTGATCATTAATATACTAATAATAAGTTCTTGAATAAATATAACTAATTACTTTACTAATTATTTAATTAAAAGTTAATTTTTAATTGGTAAATAGTATATTTATAAATTATTATTTTTCTAATGCAATAGTTTATTACTAGTAAACTAATCATACTATGTATATTACTAACACAATAATTACTTGTATATTGATTATTAATTAGTAATTTTAATTAGGATTATTGCCACTAGTACCTCTAAACTTTAGGGGTAGTCTCAGTTTGCCCATTGAACTTTAAAAACTCTCATTTTGCCTCCTGAATTTTAAATTGTTCCCACTTAACTCCTTGTGTTGTAATTTCTAATAAAAGTGATAAAAAAAAGAGAGTAATGTAATCGTGTGGTGTTTCTGTTTGAATTTCTGTTAGAAACAAACATATAAGAATGACATGGCAACACTAAACCTCATTAATGATTTTAACAGAAATTGTAACGAAATGGTTTAAGTAAGAACAATTCAAAATTTAGGGGTTAAAGTGAGAGTTTTTAAAGTTCGGGAGGTAAACTAGGAATTATATGCACTCAAAACTAAATTTTATATATATAACCAAGCACAATTTCACTTTTTTATTATACTCAAAATAATTTCTTAAATAACCAACCAAACAAAATTTCAGAGTCGATTCAGTATGATTCTCAAAACATCCTCATTACCATTTATATACTAAAATAAAATCATTTTAAAAACATTACCAAATAAGCCTATACTCTCTCTGGAGCTCGGGACGAATGATATTTGGCTGAGACGGAAAAAAAAGATGTGTAGCTTGTTTTTCAGTCACTTGTTTTTGAATCTGACTTGATATTTGTGGAACATAAATTAACTTTATATATATAATATATTTATATTTCCGAACTCCATATGGGACGAGCGTTGGTGTGTGTGTGTGTGTGTAACTGATGTAAAAACCATGCACTTGCAATTCGTCAATTGTTGGGGACATTGTATTTGCAGTAGAATACTGCAAATGAACATTAAAAATGAGTAGTTATTAAGAAAATGAATACAAGTGAAAGTCTTTGTAGTGAGAGAATAAGTATGTGTCTGCTTACAACTACTTTTGTTACAACTCGGTGTAACTTATTGTTTGTGCTCATCATTTTTTGGGAGCCTCTCTGATAGGATTAATAATTTTCTATTTTCAGTCATCAGATTCATATTAAAAATTATCTTTTTTATATATTTTTTTAATCTAAATTGACTTTAATCTGATCATATAACGTTTAGAAACTGATACTACTAATAAGACTAGCCTATTAATAGAGAAGCTTTTTTTTTTCCTGGTCTGAACAATTTACCTACTTCTTATGCAATGAAGAGCTATATTAATTACATTTTCCAACTGTCAGTAATCTGGTGGTCCATGGTTTTAATTAAGGATCGATTCGAGATTGACATAATTAAGAATAAAGAAAAATGGATTAGTGGATTGCATAAAAATTTCACAACTAATTAATTTCATTTTGTAATTAGTACTTCTAAAAGTAGACATTAAACGACCGAAATTGAAAAATGAAAGACTTGGGATCGGATATCACAACTACCGCTGAAAAGACTATTCAAATAGAAGATTTAAAAATTTGCAGAAAGTCCCTACTCCTTGGAATCGTAAATTCTATATCTTCCTTGGAATATATATCAACCGTTTCCTCGCCCTTTTTTACTTTAAAGCCTCCCACTTCTTTCACTACCAATAAAAAGTGTTTTCCAAAACCAACTATACTTTTTCATTCCTTTAAATTCATACGTATTATGGAACCAACTTCAAAATAACAATGAAGTTACCATCAAACATGGGAAGAAAGTTGCAAATTGCAATATTCAAACGGGTCTTAAAGTGACCAAATAGGCTAGTCATGCCAGGTCACCAGAGCACTGACTAGTCATCAGCCAGCTTACAACAACCCATACACGTGTGAAAGGCCCAGTAAGCCTTATGCAGGTCAAGACTACCAAGTAGGCCCAATCAATGCAGTAAAATGCACAAGAAAACTACTGGGTTACCATTAAAAAAAAAAGAATCCAATTCTTAAAAAAAAAAAAAAAAAAAAAGTATTTTCGATCCCATATATTGGTCATTCACTGTAGAATCAACCAAGTACAAAATACATCAAAAAATAATAGGAAAATAGTAGAAAATAGGCCAATATATATGAAAAGCTTAAGAAAGTATATAGGCCAATTTTTAGTTATAGAAACTAATAGGTTATAACTTATTAAGTTATGGTTCATAACCAGATAAATTATGGACAAACTTGTCAAGTTATGGTTTATAACCGGACAAGTTATAGACAATTATGAATAATAACTTGTCAAGTTATGATTCATAACCAGACAAGTTATGGACGAAAATAATAATTTGGCCCATTTATTAACTTATGTAAACAATTGACTTATTAATTTTAATTCATCTTAAATTTTGGCATATTTTCCTCTTTCTCCCAAAATAATAATTAAAATTAAACTACCCAAAAATCCCAAAGAGGTAATATTTTGGTCATGTACCCCGTTTTCTCCTCCTCTCTAAAAGCTTCCAACCGGCCAATGCTCTGTGGCCAGAGGTCCGGCGCGTCACCATGCCTTTGGGCACGAAAATCTCATCTTCAACCTTGCAGTGACATGATTTATAGGGTGATAGGCCTTGTGTATTTAAGGGAGGTGACATCTCATCAGATTTGGCCTGTGAATGCAGGAGGTTTTCTGTGGTATTACACAATCTTTTGGGGGTATTTGCGGCCGTTGGCTTTGAAACATCAGGGATAGACTAGAGGAAGTTGTTTGCTCGTGGTGCTCAAACCATCTCTAACAAAGTCTCTTTTGTGTAGGTTGGGGATTTGTGTATAGTATAGGTTTTTTTTTTTTTTTTTTTTTTAAACAACAGTGATGGTCTCCCCATCTAGAAATGTGCTTTTCCAGTTAGAGAGTTATTTCTCCACATCTCTTAGTTTTTGATTTTCCTACCGCTCTTTGTATGAGTTGTGTGTTTAAGGTCCATTTTGAGATTAGGATCTGATTTATTTTGAGTCGTTTTTGTGTAGCTAAATCTCATTATAGCGCCACTGTTTAGAGGAGTACTTTCTGTTGTCAGATTAAGAGTGCGTTTGTAATGACCAGTCTTGTGAGTAGCGCCAATTTCTTGACTTTAGTGTTATCATGTATCCTAGCTCTTTAGTGGCTCTTTAATGAAATTGTCGTATTTCAAAAAAAAAAAATCCCATAAAGGTCATTCACCTAAAAAATAAACATCTTCTAAGTTTCATCTTAGCTAATTAATCTTTTTTTTGTTTTTGTTTTGTTTTCTTAATGAAAAAGATGCAAGTTTCGTCTTTGTCTAGATGACTTGGTCATCAATGTCTAATTATGCTTTCTATATGTCTTTGGAATTTTTCTTTGTTAAACTAATTAATTGCTTGACTTGGAACACGACATGCATTTTCCTCTGTGCATTAATGGAAGTTTTGTGCGACAACTCATTTGAAAGTTTTCATGGTTTTTCTTACTGCCATCAAAAGTTTTCTTTTTTCTGTTTGGTGTGTCACCCTTGTAGTAGTTTTATGATAAAAGTTTCTTAAACGAGCACTCTTATTTATCTCAAGGCCATTAAAACACCTCTATTAAAGTAAGATGGGCCCTGATAGATGGGTAAATTAGACTCAACTTAATGAGACCTACTATTTTTATGAGTGATGAGATTTTATCTCCATCAGGATGAAAATTATTTTCGTTTTTAAAATAGGGAGACCTACAAAGACAACACATTTTGGCCGATTGATTAATTAGTTTTCAGATAAATCATATGGACCAAATTCATCAATAGTAACTCTTGAAAGAATGTGACAATGAAAGTGCACTAAAGATAGAGTCCATATAATGTTGAGAAGACCTACAATAGCCAGAGAAGATAAGATGAAATGCAACTTAGCACAACATGATAGAGAGCTAACAGAATAGCTATTAGTGAAGACAGTAAAAACTCAAATGTTCAACCTAAAACTCAAGTTACGGTGACTTATAACAGGACATACAATAAATATCCTTTCATCTTACTTGAAAGACTTTGACTCTTTTGCTTTAACAATTTTCTCTAAGTTATTTCCCACCAAAAACTTCAATCAATCAATCAGATAATATTATACACGGGTGACCATTTGTTTCACAAGACAGGACAACAATGCTTACAGGATAGTCTTAGGGATTGGGTTGTATAGGAAAGGATAGAGTTTAGTTTTTGTTTAATCCGATCTCATGTGTGGTGTTATGTAATAAGATGGTCTTTCTGAAAATATTTAAAATTTGTTCAGATTATAGTTTTACAAATTTGAGGAGTAAAAATATAGTCGTAAAAAGTAATTTGTCCCATAATAGTTGCATTTCAATCGTCTTTGAAAAATTATAGACCTAAGTGGACGTGGTGAGTATTTTAAATGGTTTTCTATACATTGGAGGTGTTTTGAACAATTTTAAAAAATCAAGAGCAGTTTGAAAAAAGATCCATATATTTATAGGATATTTATGAAATATTTATAGGATATTATGAGAAAAATTGAGGCCTTTGAGTGAATTAAGCTTCCCAATCACCATTGGAATCTCTCCTGTGAAGTTATTTTTTGAGAAATCTATGGTTATAAACAGTTTTTGTATTTTCAACAGCTTAATGTTGAATCCTTTTATAATCAATTCAAAGGAGAGGTTGAAGGCAGAGGTGATAAATAATTCAAAGGAGAAATATGGTTGAAGAGAAAAAGACATAACCACGAAAAGAATACCATGATCATCTCTGTGAAATTAAATTTATCAAGTGTGTCATGAAGACCATTCATAACAATGTCGGTGAAGACCATTCAACTAATATAAAACATTTGAAAACGTGTGCTTATTATTATGCATATAAAATATATTTTGCTGATATATATTTGAAAAGAAAAATGAGACTTATACGTGGAAAAATACTGTGACAGCAAATGAAACATATCCGGTGGTCTGGGTTACTGAAACATATACGTGTAAATAGTGGCTCTCAAGTGGTGGTGGTCCCATCTTTGAGGTAGGTCAGGAGTAGATCTTGTGAAGGAGGTCTTGAGTAGTGAAAACGCGATCAAGAGAACTGGATCACATGGTGATCCGGTGAAGGGGTTCTTAAGCGAAAACATGCTGAGTGGGCCCTTAATATTGACAGCACTAACAAGCGAGCCGTATTGCAAGCTACGGTGGCACGATTCAACAAAGGTGTGGCTAGCTAAAATTATTGGGAACGGTGTCTTAAAAATATAAGATGTAATAGAATATTTATTATTTATTTAAGAAAAGAGTTTATTCATCAATTTTAGATGTATATATTTGTGAATATTTTATGAATATCAATGAAAATTCCATGATTATATATGTAACCTTAAACATTGTATATAAGTGTTATATACGAGAGGATGACGTTTAAGGATAATAATAAAAAAAGCAATGTTCATAGTGAATTTAATTAAAGTTCAGAATCTTTAATTAAAATATTATTAATACATGTCATTCTCATTTAGAATGGAACGGTGTTATCCGCACTGTTAATATGGCGAGATATTGAATGAGAGTATTTCGCATAATGAGATTATGTGGAACAAGGACAACGACACAATATGAATTTCTAATAATTTCCGTTAAGTATAGAAATTCTAATTGAGTCTACCGATGGTCATATATAGAATGATCTTAATCCTGAGTTCTTAACATACTCCTATTTATGGATTTGTGTCTTTTGATTTATTCGGTACGGATTCTGAGACCCTAAATCATATTCCTTGTATTTTGGAGACATGCGAAGTAGGTAGCCGGGAATGTTATTATACGAGATGGAATCCATTCCTTCTTGAGAAAGAAGTAGATAAATAATTCTCTTGAGGGTTGATTCGGTACTTGGACCAATAGGAGCTCCGATTCATGAATGTGTTTTTATGAATCACTGTCCATTAGAGAATCAATGGTACTCAAGGATAAAGAAGTAATTAGAGAGGTTAACGGATTTTACCTAGCTCTAATTATGAATTATTTATGGAGGATTTATCTATATGCAATGACTATATCAAATGGATACTTCACAGTTTAGAAGTAATTTATATCTATAATTTCGAGAGTGCAATTCCAAGTTTATAGTGGAGTAACTATTAGAATTAATAGAATTAATTAATTAATTAAAGTGTTTAATTGATTATTAATTTGTTAGAGCTCGGGTTTATAGGTCTATTAGCCCCGCGTCGTCCTAGTAATTCTACCGACACAAAAAGGCAAAATAAAAATTTTAGAATTATAGAATTCTAAAAATTAAACACTCGAAAATAATTAATTGAGAATTAATTATTATTTAAATAATGTGATTATTTAAATTTGAATTTGAACACATCTAGATTTATCCATTAAACTTATTTAATAAGTTATTCAATTTAGAATTCAAATTAATTTAAGTTTGACTTAAATTGGAATTTGAATTTGAGTCAAAATTGACTACGGGATAAATGATGATTTTCTCTTCCTTCCCTATCTGCAATATTGGCGCCACACATGGATAAAATTCCCCTAAGGTGGCCGGCCACAATGGATAATGATAAGAGGAGATTTTGTTCCAAATTCAAATAAGAGATAATTAACAAGCTTTATCTTAGAGATAGAGATTTGATTCCTTTTTGAAGTTTGACTTCTACTCTTTAAATATGAGAATGATAGAAAATTGTATATATAATTTTTGAAAACAATTTTTACACTATTTTGATAGTGCTGGCCGAAATTCTCATGGTAGAGAGGAAGGAAAAAAAATTTCTCTAAAAATTTCACATCATGCATGCATTGGTGTTTGTGAAAATTTGAGTGTTTATTGTAACATGTTTTGTCTTATGTGTGCCCACACACACATCTTCGTGGATTCTAAGAATTGACGTGGAAGACATTGGTTTTCTAAACACAAAGCATTGGAGCAAGGACTGTTCGAGGTTAAAGAACTCAAGTTATCAACCGAGTCGGCCTGCAGGTATTTTTCCTAATTGAGTTCTTAATAAATGAATTAATGAGATTAATTTATTCATGCATAAATGAATATAATCTATAGAGTATCTCAAAGGTTTTATGAAAATTTTTGTTATACATGATCCGCTCCCCACCACGCTTCCGTAACCAAATTCGATTCGGAGACCAACAAAAATATCAGCAAGTGACGCGCCTCTCCGAGATGCAATATGGTTGTTAGGCTTGTGATTGGATCATCAAATCACAAGTGCAGATGGTGTTGGAAAAACTCTGTCAAGTGCGCAGTCAAATTTTAAAAATTGTTAATTAATGCCAAAGTAGCTAAGACTATATTCATGATGCTATATGAAATAAACATGAAAGATCTAATCATATTTTTAGAGATTATGGAAACAATATGTCTGACCGATTAAAACATTCTAAACAGTAACTAGAAAAGTCTTAACAACCGATCTTTTTACAATTCTCGTTTTCATGATCAGAGTGCAAGTGAACACACATCATTCAATGTTTTCTTATCATTCTTAAACAAGAGAGTCAAAAGAAAAATTATTTATAAGAATCGATTAATTTTCCTATCAAGAACACTTATCAAAGATAGTTAAGTTTAATAGCCCATACTCCAACTTAAAGCCCAGCCCATACTGAAACCTCTCTAAGTAAAGCTCTAAACCTCTAAAACTAAACCAGACAGCAGCTCCCTGCCTCTCTCCGCCTCTTTTATTTCACGATACACATCTTCTGGGGGCGCAAAAAAAAAAAAAAAAAGAACAGAGAAAAACCTCAAAGGTAGCACTGCAGCGTCTTTCCAATCCTGTGGTATTTCACGATACACATCATGATGAAAAGTTCATGTTGTGTTTTATTTTATATGGATATCTATTAATTTATAATTTTAAATGTCATTTTTTTAATCTAAAGATTTTAGATCAGACACTGATTAGCTTCTAATACACGGATTCTAATCTGTGAACACCCTTGCTGTTGAGCTTTTAGAAGACACAAGGGCAAAACCAAAAACGAATAAAACGGCTAGTTGTTATGCTTCTATTAATTATCCACTTCAAATCAATTAAAAAAAAGAGTTTTTATTCACTTTATTAGCTTTGGTCATCTCAATTTTTCATGAGAAAATTACAAGTTAATTGAATATGTTTAATCATTTTGAGTTTTAGAAAACCTATTTTGTAAATCTGAATCATTTGAAATAAGTATAAAATCGAATAGTTTAAGTCACAGCTCTAATTAGTTAGTAACACAAAATATGAGCAAGTTAAGGAAATGTCATATATATATATATATATATATATATATATATATATAACGTATCCATAAATAGATGATTTAATTATATTTGCAAAAATTGGTAGAAAATTTAATTTGGTGTTCATGTTATATTGACGATTTTAGAACGTTAATTACTTCTATGGCCACGTAGTTCTAATCAAAATATTTGAATTCCACGACTTCAAAAACATTTCTAGTTCAAGCGCATATTTCACAAGCGAAGCGAACACACATTCGCATATGAGTGTATATATCTTCAAAATGATTAATCGAAATAAATCCCATAACTAAAATAAAGAGAAAATTGAAAACAAAAATTAATCGCCATATAAAGAATAAATCACTTGTTCCATGTTCTCCAATCCCATATACGTGAACGGAATGAATAAATGAATAAAAAGATCAAAACTCCAACAAAAAAATAAAAAATAAAAAATAAAAAGAGACGAAATCTATTTAGTCTATAAAGTCACGGGAGGCGCTTCAAATCTAATGTAGTCATACATTAGACCTCCAAAAGGACCTTGACTTCTCGCTTGTGTAAGATAGAGAGTGTTGTTTCCTTCCAAAAGCCAGTAGCCTGGAATATTGACACTGTAAAGCCAATACAATCCATGAATTCCATGCCTTGCGATTGAGTTGTCTCTGCCTATTCGATGTGTTGAGAACATTGGAGGGTATGATGGCGGGTAGTTGAACCGAACCTTTAATTTCATGGAAAAAAAAAAAGAAATAATTAAAGCCGATAAGCAAAACTGATGCATATAACAGGTAGAGATATTAGGGGCCCGTTTATAACGAATATTCAAATCATAATTCTTGATTCTGACGTTTGAAATTTAATTTTTTTTTTAAAGAAAAACAATAACTTAAGTTTGAGTATATGAAACAAATGGGATATGAGAGTGTAATATATGATATTTATTTTATGTCAAAATGATTTAAAAAAGGTTTGATTATAATATGACTTTAGTGTAAAGGCATTGTTGTTACACTTTTTCAAATTCATTGTATTTAGAATAGGTGATATATTAATACCCTATTTCTTCATGTCATGAAAGACATGATAAAAACCACTGAAAAGAATTTTGTATATACCTGCAAATCAGTTGCTTGGGCTGAGGCTATTGCTAGTCGGAGCGTGTAGTTTTCATCCCACCTCACGTTTTGAAGATTGAATTTGACCTGCCATGTGGTTTCTTGGTATGTTCCATTTCCCGTGTTCCTAAAATCATATAAGAAAAAAAAAAAGAAAAAAAAAAGATGAAAAAGATATCAAATTAAGATGCCAGAATTGCCATGTTTAGTATTAAGATTTGTATCATAGTTCGAAT